>CM054120.1:101675451-102875451 GCA_028673005.1 Tanypteryx hageni | reverse complement strand
TATCTTTCGCCTTCTTTCTACACAGTAAATCATTTGAGTGGATAATCGCGTACATCCTATAATCACGAGGCCCTAACCAAAAGTTCAGCTGCGACCAAGGAGTTAACTAGGAGTTCTCAGGGTCCACATTGAATTCATTCACAGAGTACTCCAAGTAAATCCAATCGCGGAAAAAATGTAGGGAATCAGAAATGTTTGCAGTAATCAATTCCAGCATGTGGGCTCTTTAATTGCACTGTCCGCTACATTTTATTGGGGTCTTTTCTTGATAAAAATGCCACGCTTCACATTACTAGTTTAAGAGAATTGCAAATAGATGCATTCACGATGCACGGTGGTGCTAAGTTTCGAAATTCTTCTCCTTTGGGTCTGTTTGAAATTAATTCTTCAAAATATTCAATCAACAAATAACCTTTCCGATATTACTAACGGCATTTTTTCAGGCTTCTGCGTTTTTATTGGGAAAGAAACTATGTAATCGCAATTTTACGATTTTGTTTATCGTTACATTTATACGGTAGCTAAGGACATTTTAGACTACGAGATGGATCGGAAGGTGAGACGCAACTACCAGACTCACTTTCATGTCTACTTGCACCACGGCAATTGCTGTTTCGGTTACCATAAGTTCCACTTATTGTTAGTGCCATATTTGGCTCAGTTTGTGTTGCACAAAAAAATCGGAGCACGTGACGGTTCTGAAAGAGACACGAGAGGTGGAACAACAAAGGGCCTGGGTAATCGCGGAGCAGATATATAGAACGCGCTACTCACTATTTCTCTCTTGAGGTAAAGTAACTTCAAATCCAAAGAGGCAGGTTCCCGGGACGACGGCGGGTCTTCCTCGGCCGCGTCCAAATTCCAGTGCTCCCTCAACCACTCATTTCTACGCTGCCACCCGATGAAAAATTCTCTGCAGATGTTAGCGAACGTGGGGCAAAGGAGGGCGTCGGGCGGACCGCTGGGAGGCCCACCTCGCCACCGATCCTCCGTCTGCGCTTCGCCCTCCTCGGGCCTCCTCCACTCGGGCGCCATCGCCTCTCCGGCGGCCCTTGCATCTCCCCCCTGGGCCTCGCAGGGCGGCCCTCCCTGCGATGCAGTCCCCAGATCCTCAGACCCTCGCCTCCACCCGCCACTTCTCACCGCTGCCCATTCGGGCCACGCCTCCTCCCGGCCTCCGTCGCCGCTCTTCCCGCAACAATCGCCCACCGAGTTCGTCACGCCACTTTGATAGTGCGCCCCGACCGCCCTCGCTCTCGTGGGCCAACTGAGCCGCGGGGGGCGACGGCGCGAGCGAGCAGATAGAGTCGGGAGGGGAAGGGGACCAGATAGGGGGCAGGGGGGGATGCGACGGCGGACGAAGGTGGGGGCGGTACGCGGGACGTCGGAAAGACTTCGTTCATCGCGTGCAATAAGGGCAACGAGGCATTCGTATAACTTTTGGCACGGACGAGGCGGGTGCGCAGATGCCGTTGGATTCAGTCGAGGAAGGTACGCCGGTGGGGTGAAGCGGAGGTAGTGGCCGGGGGGGGGGGGGGAGGGAGGGTGTATGGAGGGGGGCGGCGGAGCGTCCTTAAGGCGATTAGGTCGTCGGCGGACAGGAGACGTGTTGCGCACACCTACTTGGCTTTCGGTTCTTCCGATTCGCCTCCCACACCGCACGGACCACTTATTCCCGAATCGAACGCTCGAGGGCGGCCGTGTTAGGGCGCGGCGATCGCTTCTCGCCGTGGAGCAACGACACGGAGAGTCGCAATGGGCGGAAAGGCGGCGGCGGCCGCGCTCTCTTGGGCGGAGAAAGCGGTCGACCGCCGCCACCACCGCTGGAATGCTGCGTCCTCCGCCCCTCCCCGCCCTTTCTTCCTCCCCTCCTCCCTCTCTCCCATTCTCCTCCCGCTCCACCTCTCTCCCTCCCCCCTCCCTCGCCCGTTCATCAACAAAAAATTATATCGCGCGTCGCCGCGGTCCCATAAATGGAAAATCCGTAAACCGCGTGGTTTTTCTCTATCCTAGGGCAAAACCGTCACGATTCTTTGCGATACTCCGTTACTTTATTTTACTTTTTTTTCGACGAGCTAACTCGGCTTTAAAAGAGTCTTCGGCGTCGGCCGGCTCTTCTAAAAATGGGCTTACGTAACTTGTCGGAAAAGTAGCCTTTCTCTCCTCAGCGGTGGAGTCGCTTCCAATGCTTCGCCTCGTCCGCCCTCCCTCCCCCTTCCCGACACTTTCCCCCTCTCCCCTATTCCCCTCCCTTCATTCTGCTAGCCTCTACTTCCCTTCCCCCGTTTCCTAGTTTTCCCCCATCTCGTCGTCCAATCGCCTCAGATTGTGCTGTACTTGCCAAAGAAATCGAAGTCTCTCTCATAACCTATTCGCAATCCGGTAGATAGCAAGAGCAGGTGTGCGTCAGCACCTATACGCGAAGGGTGACGCTATTGCTCATGAACACGTTTCTTAATGTCAGGGGCCACGGTTTACGGGAAGACTTTCATTTTCGAGAGTGTCTGGGATTGAACCGTCATTCCACGAGCGGCGTAGATTTATTTTCATCTTGTGTGACGTATTTATCGCGATGGAGATTAAAAATTTGGGTTGGGAATTAAAAGGAGAATGTCCTAGAAACGTTACGATATGCATCAAAAGTCGTTTGTTCGCTGGGTGATAAAATATGAAATATGTTGTTCTGATAAAATGATGTTGTTGCTGTAAATAGGATTTTGCGTTAGTTTTACTAAATATTGGCGCATGGATAAAAATTTTTGCCTCTTACGATTTTCATTCCTTGTTATTCACTAGAGAATTATCGAGCTCGTCATGTGGCTGAAAATAAATTATAGAATAAGCACTTTAGTATTAAAAAATATTGAAAAAAATAAGTACTTGTTTTAAACATCTTCAGTAGCCATAACGAGGTTATCTTAATACTTAATTTCTCAGTCTTTTATACGAGTGCTTATTCTGGAACCCTTGTCGTGTTTACATTAGATACTGCATGCTTCTATCAGTGAGAGGCTTCAAATTTGATACGATTACGCTTTCAGGCGCGAGAAAAAATATCTTGGTCTTATCTCGAGCTTATCTCCGTTGAAGGATAACAAGAGTTCGATGCAGAACGGCCAGTTTACCAATCACTTGGAAAATTTATCATTTTTCCTTCCACTGACCCTGATACCATCCTATTTATCAAAGAAAAAATGTTATTTTAAGAAACAATGTCTGAGAGAAATTTTATTTACCATTCGCAATACCATTTATCAAAATGTATGTACTTAATTTAGGTGATTTTCTTAATTATGCATATCAGAGTAAAAGTCAGTTCATTTAATTTCGTTCTTACAGCAAACTTTTCCCTGTGCTCCATTCATAATAAATATCTCTTCCAAGAATAACTTAGTTAAAGAGATTAAATAAATAACTTTTCATTACCTCAACAATTGTATGAAGTTTCAGTTTCATTAAATAGATGACAACATTCGGTTCGACGTATTTGTCTTCAGTAATATTTATTGGGTAGTGTCATCGGATCATTCCAAAACACACAAATAAAAAACGTCACTTTATATATTTCCAATTTGGAAGGAAATTACATGCTAAGCTCGTATTATGGCTGAAAAAATTCAAGAAAAAGCACTTAAAAGTATAGTACTTTCCTCAGACATCTCCACTAGCCACAGCAAGGTTAAAAAACCATATGCGTACTTTGGCTACAAAGTGGCTTCAGTGGTAATTCACCGAAACTAGATTCTAAAAGAATTACTACCGAAGAAGGCTGCTTTGTAGCCGAAATGCGCATATGGTTTTATAACCTTGCTGTGGCTATTGGAGATACCTCAGGAAAGCATATTTTTTAAATGACTTGTTCTTGAATTACATGCTAAATTTTTATTTTTCTGACTCGAGTAACTGCTTTCAACACCTAAGAAATTCTAAGTTTGACCTCATTATCAAACGTTGCCTTATTGAATATTCATTCCATTCGTTGATACTTGGACATTCTTCATTATAGTCGAATTTTGAATCTATATTGTTCTCAGTGCAAAATAATTGTAGATTAGTAAACAATTAATAGTAATAGTAAACAATTTCACTAGCTAATAAGTTTGCACCAAGACACCATCAGGATGATATGGGTGATTTTGCGGAGAGAATTAAAGTTGTCCTATTGGAATTATTTACAAATTTGTTTTCTTTCTATGTGACCGGTGGTTTTAATACGCTAGCAATACCTCAAGAAATTCTGATCTTAAATGCGTCCTTACTGATCTGTATCATCTATAAAAGACGGTTACGAATATTTCCTTTGTTTTCACGCTCTGTAATGATGCAGTATCTCATGGTACCAGGGTAGGTGAGGCCGAACATAAATTGTTGGTGCATGTCTTGTAGGCCACCAATTCCTGTTGCTGCCGACTCCAGCCTCACCTTCTAAACCAACGGTGCTCGCTTCCCTCTCCCTCTTCCCTTTCGTCCTCTCCCCTTTGCCAGCTTTCCCTTCTTCATCAACCCAATCCATTACGACCTCTTCGGCCCTTTCTCCGGCCGTTAGGAGAAGGCAGCCGTCCTTGGGTACACGCTTTGCAATTGCCGACTCCCGAGTGAGCGGCGTCATTATAATAGCTTCGAGAAAGAGAGGGAGAGGAATGGATAGATGGAATAAGAGGAGAGATTGAGGGAGGGCGGAGAGGGGTGGAACAGAGAGAGGCAGAAGCTGAAGTCGAAGACTGACCTCGTCTTGCGCTTTTTGCAACGGTACCGATCGGGTTCCTACGAGAGTGAACTTGATGGTAATGGATACGTCTCATATTCACCTTGACTTATTTACTTAACGAGGAATCCGACTCTAGTCGTGCAAATCTAGATCTTCATGGAAAAGAAATGCGTAGAAGCGCTGAAGAAGTGTTGAAATCGATTGTTGAGTATTGCAGATTCCTCGCATGCTGAAGGCTCCGGCATAAAAGAATGAAGCATGAATGTCAGTAATTTGCGTTCTGTTGTGCATTTTTGAATACCTTCGTATTTTGAAACGCCTCTGAAAATGGGCAATCTTTACAGAGGATAAAGATTTTGAGGGATTTTAAAACATTTTAGTTGTGTTATGCTAAATTTATTGCATAACATTTTTCTTCGAGGACACTTGGATATTATTCCGAGAAAAATAAATTCATGCAATTTTTATGTAATTTAACATTTTACCAGAAAAAATACGTACATTTTAGTGAGTATTTTCTTAGATATTAAAAATAATATTTAGAAAATTCGATGTTTTTTCCTGTCGTTAAATATGATATAGCATATTGTTATCCACATACACGCCTTTCAGAGAGAATAAGTTCATTTCTCATAAATTAAAGCCTTTAAATTAGTCAAAATACTAAAGAAAATGTGAATGGATAAACGTTTTCTCCCTTAAAGTATATTACGATAAATGTATTTGGCTCTTAAGTTATCATTACTTAAAATAAAAATCTGATGTGGCCACCACATGACATTCTCCATACCTGTAATTTTTCTAAAAATTTCAAATAGGTTAGAAAATAATAAATATTTTAAGAAACTGTGAGAAAATTCTAGACTACAAAGTACAGAAATAAATTCAAACCATAGCCTTCTGATATTGGATATATCCACAAAGCTCCAACAATTAAGAAAATAAAAAGGAGCGTTACTAATATGTAACTAAGCGTCAATTGTTAACAATAGTCATCGGTAGGTGGCGTGGTGGTGGCAGCTAAATAATTTAGTTTTTGAGATATCTCTTAAACAATGCATTATATGGAAAAATGTTTCGAACAAAGGTTGTAGAAAATTAAATTTCCTACAACATTTATTCCAGTATGTTTTAAATATATCAAATATTAAAGCAAATATATCAAAATAACGGATAGGTGACCCACTTCCGGTTGACCAATTTTTACCAAAAACTGCAGTTTTTGTGACTGTCATAAAAATGTTAAATATAAAATTTCGCATTGATCTGATCAATAGTTTTTGAGTTCGAGCACCCACAAATAAGCTGTCACATACACACGCACGCACACCCACACACACACACACAGCATCGAGAAAATGGTCAAAACGTGTTCAGGGTACCTCAAAACGTGTATTTCCGTTGATATCTCGAAATCGATTTTTTTCATGAAAACAATACTTTCCCCTATACTACGTATGGAGAAAGTAAAAATCGTTGGAGTTATGTAACAGATTATTCTAAAATCAAAACAAAAGCTATAAAATTTTACAGATGTTCGGGTATTGTTTGGCAAGGATATTTAAAAAAATATTTGGTGCAACTGATAAAATGTTTCTCACGCTTTGGAAGCATTGCCATATCCAGTCCAACTCTCATTCTGGAGACGGTAAGTTGTGTATTATTATGTTTTAGTTTTCTTGATATTAAACTTTTGGATTTGCTTGCCAAATTGTTAGTTTCTTTAGACTACACGTACGGTCGGAAAATACAGAAAAGGCTACTTGAGTTTTCGGGTATTTGGTGTATGGCTATCTGCATGTAACAGCTGACCATCGAAGCCGACAATAGCTTACTTATGAAAATAAATTATCTGAATGCTTAACAGATTTGACTCTGTAATATACAGTGGAAATACTGACATTGGTGTAAAAATGCTTCAGAACCGAGTTAACGCTCGGACGTCCGGCGCCCCCCGAGAACGCCCAACCGTGTCAATTTGACCCGTACTATGAAATATCAGCTTTTATAGCTTAAAATTGCGAAGTTAAAAACGATACATTATTTTCGTTATCTAAACAATTATAAGTCATGTTTTTGTTTAGTAAAGTTTGACAAACTGATATATTCATAAGAAACAAAGGTGTTGAGATGGCTTCTTATGCATGCTCGCATAAATCTGAATTAAATATTGAACTTTGAGAAGGATTTTTTCTCCTTCTCAAAGTTCAATATTTGATATATTCATGGTCAGAAATAATGTTTGTAATTTTTTTTCAAAAACAAAGTTGTTTTATAGTAATTTTCAACGTGATCAATATTTTACTGCTCTCTCATAAGAATGTACGCCTAATGAAAGACATCCTTTTCCATAGGGTTATATGTTAGGATGTGGCACCTTAAGAAACCGGAAATGCTATTAATAAACAGTTAGTATATATGTGGTAAGAACTAACTAAAAAATAAAGCAATTATTTCTTCGTATTTATTGGGTTGAAATAAGGTATACATTTTATATTCAGACTAACTACCGTTTATAGATAGCATGAGCCGGTACACTCTCTCTCTCTCTCTTAAACTAAAAAAAAAGTACATACATCTTCAGAATGTCAATTTTGAAAAAAATTTGAAAATCACGCAAGGACTGCATAAGAGCGAAACAACGTAAAAAACATATGCTCAAGTAATATAAGGCAAACCCATATTTACCAACATGAAGGGTAAATTAGGCATGGGTAGCAGCAAAATGTACATAATTAAAATATAAACACGCTAATTATAAAAAAAGGCATCATTAATCGAATATGCATAGCGGTAATTCGTTCAGGTTGAAAGCACTAATTTCGCTTACAAATACTACGAACAGGTTGATTTATAACTAATTTAATAAACTAACGCTAATTATAAATAGTAATTATTTTACTATACCATGTAACAACAAAAATCTTTCGGACCTGAAAAATAGATTTCTATGACACATATTTTTGATGAAAAAACAGTTTCAAAATAGTATAACATAAAATTATCATTCATCCATCGTTAGTGCAGCCGGCGCAAGTGCAACGCATTTTGCCCATACAATTCCCACAAAACATGTTCTTGCATACTGTGCATTTGGTTGAGGTTATATTTTCCCTGCAGTTTTCCATGATTTGGTATCTTCGGCGTTTTGGAACAACTTCTTCTTCTAAATCAGATCATTCGCCTCGATTATCATAATTAGGCCGCTTTTTCACGTACCTTCTTCATTCGTAGCTTCTCTGCAAGATGTCTGATGAATTTTCTCCGCGAAATTTTCTTACCAATGACAGCTATATATATTTCAACAGCATTTTTTGCCGCCAAATCAAGAATGTTATAAAAGGTATATCCGTCCAACTCATCCTCGGGGATGTTATTGAGTTCCGGGATAATCTCATCAGAATATAAATCACGTCTACGAGTCATTTTTTTACACTATTCTGTGTAAATGCACGCGAGGTTGCCTGCACGTTATTCTGCGTCCAAATACCGCCAGGGACTGAGCAAAGCGCTTGTTGAGATAAAATGAGTGGAAGACAATATCTGCAAGTTCAAACCTGCACACACTGCATTGCATTTTCGGGACAAGACAATCGAGTGATGATTAGGAGCGAGAGATAGAGGGGGAATCGGGGAGGGAGAGAGAGGGGAGGAGAGAGATAGAGGAATGCAGGGTTGAATGCAAGGAGCAGCTGAAAAAATAGTAATTCAATATCATTATAACATGGAAGCGTTTTGGCATTCCATGTTGAAGAAAATACATTTCAATCTACAATCGGGTCAAAATGACCCGTTCAAGCATCCGAGGTAAATTTCTTTATAATTCATGAGATACTGTCATGACAGTATTAAAATCCTTTAAAATGATTAAAAGCTACCAAAGGAAATTGGGTTCAAGATCATATTCCAGTAGAAAAACGCATTAAACTTCTCCTTCGGGTCAAATTGACCCGTCCGGGCGTACTAGTGTTTATAGGCAAACATATGATACGTACGCTTTTTTGTATAGCCTATAAAATTTCAGTGATATTCTAAAAATAATTTGCTTAAATTTTGAGATTATAGTTTGGAATGTTTTGACCACTTTATTACGACAACTTTAATTTATTTCGAGATGATACACCTCAAGGAAAAGACGGTATCATAGGCAGGGACAAAAACATAGCTATGGACCATAACAGAAATCATTTTGGAATGTCTAGCTGACGCTTATTTTGAACAATATGCCATCGTCATCCGTGGATCTGGGTTTTAACATATGTCGCGCTTATAAATTCTTATTTATTCATTGTTTAATTTGAAAAAAGAATATATATCGCTTGTTTACATCTACTGAGAAAAGGAGATTTGAAACAATCGCATATGGAAAATCCGTTTTTCTGTAGCATGTTTTTCTACAAATTACATATTTATATAAATATTTGAAACTCGTTTTAGTGATGCAATATCGCTCTTCCACCTTCTCGTCCGAAGCGTTTTATTTTGATGGCTAGTGTGTCATGCTTAAAAATGCACATATTACTTTAATTTCTTTTTTAATCTTCAACGTAATAGGTCATTTTCAATCATCATACTCAATGCGCATCTCATCTATTAACATGCATTCGTTCGAAACGGAAATGAATGTCTTAAAACCCTTTCTCTCCAGTGCTTCATTAGTCTGACGTTAATGTAGGATCCAAAACACATATTTTAAATTCTAATTATGTGCATTATATTCAGTATTTTGGACTATTGCACATTAATAAACAAATTTATCTCATAATTGTAATGAAACTTTTTAACTCTTAGGCCGAGACTTGGGCAAATATTTTTTGAAGGCGAGTTATTACAAGTGGATTACATAAGATTATTGCTATGTGTATTCTCAGGATTTTTGTTACTTTGTAAGAGTATCTCTACTTCATAATTAGGGTGATCGTCTAACCAGGCATTCATATGGCAATGACAAGAATGAAAGAACTCGTCTGAAAATATGTATTATGAATAGCTTGTACCTATTTTTCGAGAGAAAAGCGCATACGAGTAAAAGAAGTAGGTTCAGAAGGCAAAAAGAAAAGGATGGGATCGAAAACATTTTTCTATACTACTCTCAACGGTTATCGGTTCATTTGGGATGGGAAAATTGGACGTGTAACTGTACCCAATGCAAAAAAGTGTTTGTTCCGACGAAGCTTGGCCATCGTGCCAGTTAGCCTGTAGGCATCTGCCCGTGAAATAATCATCGATCTTCATAATATGCTGCGAGTTCGTTTATGGCGTATGCCGAACACTGGTCACCTTCCGGCTATCTTATAATCATACCTTTTCTAATTTTCGGTAGGTTTTTGGCTCACCCAACCCCATGTTTCCCATTCACGACCTTTCTCTTCATCTTCTCATATCAATTCCCTTCTTTTGGGACACTTTTCTCTCCCTAACCTTTTCTCTTTCCTAGCATCTTCCCTGCTATGACTTCTTTCGGTAGATCTTTGACTATCAAAATATGTCCCAGCCATTTCTTTCGTCTTTTCATAATTACTCTAATGAACTTATCGGTATCTCCTAAATCAGTGGTTCTCAAACCTTCAGTTGTTGCGGCCCCCTTGAATATCATGCGCCCCCCTTTGAATTGAAAACAGTACAAATAAGAAACTTTATTACAAATTTCTTCATTTTTTGCAACTGATAATAATTTTTATCATATCGTTTTTCTAAAAATTCCCTGATAAAAATTTTATTATTCGAGACAACTTAATTTTTCGACATTTCGCCTTCCATCCCTAGGGGCGGCCCACAGTTTGAGAAGCACTGGCCTAAATCAGTGTTTCTCAACCGGTGGGCCGAAAAAAAAATTGAAAAAATTAAGATCGGTTAAAAATATTTTAAAACTGTCGTAAAAGTTTAGCGAAAACTTAATATTTTATAAACATAAATAAGGAAAATTTTAATGAATTTCTTTGCTACTTTTAGTCAGTATTATAGAATTTTCTTCTGCCTATATATACACGTATTGATATATATATATATATATATATATATATATATATATATATATATATATATATATATATATACACACTAGTAGAAGGTGCTTGCATACTGCAAGCATTTCATCTCACCTTAAAAAAAACAGTAATTTTTCAGAGAGATATCATGAGAAATATTTCCTTAATTCTAAAGTTTTCTACTTGGACCGGTTTTCGTTTTTTCATTATGGAACAATAATGGAGTAAAATAATCACTAATTTTTGCAATTTTAGGAATAATATACTTTTTCCACATTGGGTTAATAATGCCACACATTTATGCCAAATTTTAAATTTGTGGCACATTTAGAAGTGAAATAACATTTATCTAATTGTTTAAAATTAATTAATTTTTAACGGCCACAATAACAATTTCTTGAATAAACTGTAATGTTTATTCGTTTGTATAGAGTAGTCCCTAAATAAATAAAAAATTTCAGCTCCCTATCTTGCCCCGTGGTATCAAAACATTTACCTATTTGTCGGTCTCGGTGGTGGTTTTTCTCCACCTAGGGCATGGATGTATGTGTTCGTCTATTGTTATTGTTAACACATTCCACTGTAAAATGGCTACAAAAGCTGTATGTGGAATTATTGAATAAATAAAATAAAATAAAATAAAAAATAAATTTTAAGAATTTTTAACTGCCAAATAAATTAAAATATCAAAATTTTTATGATTCCTATTTCGTTTTTTTACAAATCCTACCTCGAGAAAAGATTTCAGCTCTGTAGCAAATTCGGAAATACACAAACCTTGAAATTTTGTTTAAACAATTGCGAATTTTTAGCGGCCGCATTGTTGCACTTTTTCAATATTTTCGTTTAAGTGCCTAAACATTAGTATCCTCCTATATGTTATATCCTCCTCCTCCTCTGTAAGAAACGTCTATATATAATTATATATATGTAACAACTTACGGAAAAGGAAAGGTAAAATGAATATATGGATGTCAACAAGGTGTTGGGATGAGGAAACCCAGTGAGCACTCACCAATCAGACGACTTCAGGTTGGCGAGGCCCCGGGGATGTCGAAGCGACACACGTAAAATAACACAAAAACACAGAAACATCACAAACGTAAAGCTTTCGGAACTACTCCTTCTTCAGCTACAGAGAGAGAACTATATGTATATATATAAATTGGGCCGCGGATAGTTTCCTTTTGCTTAGGTGGGGCGTATTATAAAAACGTTGAGAAACGATGTTCTAAATAAGATCATAATATTAATTAAGAATTAGATGCTTATGATTCGAAAATGCCCTTTGCTATTTCTTCGATGTGAAATTGACAATTTGGCACATAACGTATCTATATGACAGCCTTAACGTCATTAAACTACCTATACAATTATATTTTTCAATTGACGTTTCAAAAATAATTTAAAAATACAGCTTTACTGTTATTTTTATCTATAAACCATTAAGTTATTTTTGCCATTAAATAGCTATTTTAGTTTACTAAAGAATTATATATTTCGTCTCATGGCTGAAAATAAATTCCAGAATACGCACTTAAGTGTCAGAAGTTGAAAAATTGAGTAGGTATTTGTGTTTGGTATCTGCAATAGCCATAACAAAGTTATTAAAAATAGTTACGTATTTCGGCTACAAAGCAGCCATCTTCAGTGGTGATCATCGAAAGTAGAATATAAAATTTAATTTTTAATTGAATGTTTTGTGATTTACAATACCTACTCAAGAAAACCAATTTTACGTGAAATCACGCTATTCAAATGAACACGGCATTTAAATTCTCAGCCCACAGTAGGAAAAGGGGATTACATAGCAGCATTTAAATGCTTGTCCACCAGGAGCTACATTGGGGATTTAATTTCGCCTTTTAAAAGCTGAGTACTTATCTAAGGTATCTCCAATAGCCATAACATGGTTACAAAAACGAGATGCTTATTTTGGCTACCGACACCCGTCTCGGTGGCGATTCACCGAAAGTAGAATATAAAATTTAATTTTTAATTGATTGATTTATCATTTACAGTTCTCAAGCAATGGAACTTTACGCGAAATGATGCGATTTAAATGAACACGGCATTTAAATACCGAGTTTATTTAAATCGCATTTAATTTTAACATGAACGGCGGGGAACATGACACAATGGACCTACACATGCTTCGAGCATTAACAGCACACGACTCAAAACGGTATATATTTATGATTTATGATAAAATCCCTAAATATAAAGCATTATTATATTGATTCGTATTTCTTAGTTTCTCCACTATTTTCTCCTACTCTGTCTTTTCGACCTACATATAGTAGAACAAGTAGCTGGTGCTTGCATACAGCAAACATCTCATCTCACCTTGAAAAACATTAATTTTTCAGAGATATTTCTTTATTAGAAATATTTTTTAATTCAAAATATTTCACCTCTGCACCAATTTTCGTTCTTTCCTTATGGAAAAATATTTGTTTAAGAAAATATCTAAAATTTAAAATTTTGAGAAAATTATAATTTTTCCATTGTGGTGCTCTAATGCCACACCTTTCTGCCACATGTTAACGTTGTAGCTCATCTATAAGTGAAATAATATTTATTTAATTGTTTGAAATTTAAAAATTTATAACGGCCGCAATAACAATTTTCAGGAAATATTCAAATGTTTATTTGTGCAAATGCATTAAGCTATAAATAATTTTAAATGTTCAACATCGTAGCTTGTCCCGTAGTACCTAAACATTTACCTATTTGTTTAAACTTTAAGAATTTTTAACAGCCAAACAAATTAAAATATCAAAATTTCTATAATCCCTATTTCGTTTTATTTTACAAATTCTACCTTTAAAAGAATTTCAACTCCATAGAACATTTGGAAAAAATAAACCTTGAAAATTTGTTTAAACAATTGCGAATTTTTAGCGGCCGCATTGTTGAACTTTTTCAAGATTTTCGTTTTTCTAGTCGGAAAACCTACCTACAAAAAAATTTCTAATCTCTAGCTCTTCTGGATGTGCCTAAACATTAGTATCCTCATATATATCTATTTATATATAGCTATATCCTCCTCTGTAAGGAACGTCTATGTATAATGATATCCTCCTCCTCTGTAAGGAGCGTCTATATATAATGATATCCTCATCCTCTGTAAGGAACGTTTATATATAAAGATATCCTCCTCCTCTGTAAGGAACATCTATATATAATGATATCCTCCTCCTCTGTAAGGAACCTTTAAATATAATGATATCCTCCTCCTCTGTAAGGAACGTTTATATATAATGATATCCTCCTCCTACGTAAGGAGCGTCTATATATAATGATATCCTCATCCTCTGTAAGGAACGTTTATATATAATGATATCCTCCTCCTCTGTAAGGAACATCTATATATAATGATATCCTCCTCCTCTCTAAGGAACGTTTATATATAATGATATCCTCCTCTTCTCTAAGGAACGTTTATATATAATTATATCCTCCTCCTCTGTAAGGAACGTCTATGTATAATGATATCCTCCTCCTCTGTAAGGAGCGTCTATATATAATTATATCCTCATCCTCTGTAAGGAACGTTTATATATAATGATATCCTCCTCCTCTGTAAGGAACGTTTATATATAATTATATCCTCCTCTTCTCTAAGGAACGTTTATATATAATGATATCCTCCTCCTCTGTAAGGAACGTTTATATATAATGATATCCTCCTCCTCTGTAAGGAACGTCTATATATAATGAGATTCTCCTCCTCTGTAAGGAGCTTCTATATATAATGATATCCTCATCCTCTGTAAGGAACGTTTATATATAAAGATATCCTCCTCCTCTGTAAGGAACATCTATATATAATGATATCCTCCTCCTCTGTAAGGAACGTTTATATATAATGATATCCTCCTCCTCTGTAAGGAACGTCATATATAATGAGATTCTCCTCCTCTCTAAGGAACGTCTATATATAATGATATCCTCCTCCTCTGTAAGGAACGTTTAGATATAATGAGATCCTCCTCCTCTGTAAGGAACGTCCATATATAATGATATCCTCCTTCTCTGTAAGGAACGTTTATATATAATGATAAAAGTAATGAGGGGCGCATTTGGCCGGCGGGTCACTTGTTCTGAAACCACTGTTAAAGACGGTTTTCTATCACTGTCCCGAGTCTCACTTACTCGACTATCATAATCCCGAATTGAAATTCGGGCAATTGGCGTACGGGATTAAGATATTCGGGAAATTGATTTTCGGGAAAATGATATTCGGAAAAAATCATATCCGGGATTATGATATTCGGGTAAGTGACAGTCTGGCAATTGGCATTCGGGATTATGGTATTCGGGCAAGCGAGATTCGGGACAGTGAAGGTAAGCGGTTAAAGACTGGTAATATACTGGGGATTATATGCGAAATGTCTTATTTATGATTCTGTCTAAAAGCGAGGGAGTCATATTGTTCATTTTTGAGGATTTTCATTCTGCACAACTAGAAAATCGAGTCAGATTGAAAAATACTGTATAAACGGTAAAGATAAAATAAAGCTGTGTGAAGTTCAAATTATAAACATGGCAAAGGAATCTCCACTCACCATAGACTAGAACTTGTTGACATGCCAGTGCTAACCAAAAAATATTTTTTAAAAATTACCTGAAATATTATCAGGAGTACACATTTTATTGTTTTAATTTTTCTACCTAAATCTCGATACTTTCAGTAATTAATTAATTAAAAAATTATAAAAATAAGTAATTGTGATAAAATTACCTCATCAGGTGGAGATGGGATTTATAATAAGAAGTGTTATCGTAATCCCAGGGATGTTTAAGACGCGATAATATCGATATTCAGTTTAAAATTTTGGTTTTGGCAAAAACCGAATGAGTGACTGAGAGAAGAAACTAAAGTTGTGTTATTATAGATAGGTCTGGCTGACATCGGAAGGGCCGACAATACCCAAAGAGGCGATAAAGCCGAAGGGCTGGCAAAACTCAAATGGCAGAAAAATCGAGGGCTAATGTGGGTGGGGGGAGGAGGAAGAAAAGTCAGAGTTAGTGGGGTTAGTGATTAGTGGTCACTGTTTTTGGGAGAATAGTAAATCCAACTCAACTCAATCTAACCTAACCTGATATATTTCACCAAAATTTACAATAAAACAAGTTGATCAAAACTCGATTTCGAATTTAATTTTTCATTCTTACTTATAATCTTAAATGACTAGCAAGTTTCAACTTCAATTACTTCAAACCGTTAAAGCCCAAGAAAATATTATACGTTTATTTATTTAAATATATTAATGTAAATTGATATTTTCTGTCTGCCTTTCCTCTGTTTCCCCTTATAGATATTTATTGTAATAGATTCCGCTCAATTTCATCACATTGGCTTCAATTCAATTGATATCTTTAAGCGACCTTCAACAATAAACGGTAGCTTTGAACTATATTTCGTTTTCGAATTCCGCGTTTGGTCACAACAGCTAGCTTATAACCAAGGCCGGATTATGGGACTCGGGGGACTTGGCGTACAATTTTTCGCAAACCATCTCCCTCCCACATTCCTCTGTGAACTACAGGGTCCGGGCCCGCGTAAGGTCTCCGTAATTACGAGGCCATGGCTCAACAGCTTCGCTGCGTCCCGGAATTACTTATAACTAAAGCCCGGAAGTTCAGGCAAAATGCCGTAAATGCCTTTATTTGCCTATTTCACGTTTTTTTCAAATATGCCTCTTTTATCTAAAACGCCTATTTTTTCCTATTTAACTCAATTTTTTCCAAATCTCTTAAATTTGGCTACTATACTGTTTTGTTTGACTCTGCAAGGACGTTTTTTACCCACCCTCGGTTCGGTATCATATAAAATTCTGACCATTGGTGCAGGTATGCCTTTATCTTAATCCGACCACTGATATTGACCTGAGTTCACTTTTGGGAAACCCGTGGCTCGGGAAGGCCTAATGAACCCTTTCACCCTTAGCATCCCTCAGTTGTCTTTTGGCTTTCAAACAGTTCATAACAATCGTTCATTAACAAATTGTTTGTGTGGTGAACGTGTAACTTCCATTCTAGTGGCCTTAATGCCTAAAGTGAGTGATTACACGAAGCAGAGACAGAAATTTCATTGAAGAGTTTGGTGTTGATTTTCTCGACAGACGGTTCAATGCTTTTTTGTAAACTTTGTGAAAAGTCGGTGAATTCTGAGAAAAAGTATTTTGTCTCACAGCATATAAGTACCTCAAAACATTAAGCTGCAGCTGATAAGAAGACTGACGGCAGTAAGAAGACGACCCTTTTATCATTTTTTTGTTCAACTTCTTCTAGACAGGATATAATAATCCAAGAATTTGATTAGCCAAAAATACACACACACACACTCTTCTAGACAGTCGGAGTTTTTCTTCAACTTGTGTAAATCTTTCGTCAAAGCCGACATTCCTTTATGGAAAAGAGAAAACATTTTTTGGAAGCGTTTTTGGAAAAATATACGAACAAAGAGGTTCCAAGGGAGTCAACATTGAGGAAAAACTATTTAGATAAAGCGTACAACTGTGTTATCCAAAAAATCAAGAAAAATTGGATCTATCGACGAAACTACCGACGTTGTGGGAAGGTTCGTTGCAAACGTCATAATAGGAACCATGAAGGTTAGTCAGCCATCAAAAATTCATTTACTTACGTCGGAAGTTTTGGAAAACGCAAATGGCTCAACAATCACTCAACGTTTCACCATAGCATAGAATCTTCTATAGCCGGATGCCAATCTTGAAAAGATAACAGAAGTTGTCAACACTTTTGATGGAGAAGACGCCTTCTCCATACGTATCGTCAAAGAACTCCTGGAAAAGAAGTCTGTCAGCCACGATATGGCATACATCGCGGGCTACTTCTCAGAGTTGGCAGACGCCATTACA
This sequence comes from Tanypteryx hageni, assembly GCA_028673005.1. Lineage (NCBI taxonomy): Eukaryota > Metazoa > Arthropoda > Insecta > Odonata > Petaluridae > Tanypteryx > Tanypteryx hageni. The sequence goes on along the minus strand of CM054120.1, from coordinate 102,857,866 downwards.
TTACTTGAAAAATGGGAGGAGATGTTAGTCAGTTCACTGAAGGTGAAATGTGCAGTGCTCCTGGTGAAAATGGTGTAGTTGTAAAAACAAGTGTGATCAAGTGTTGTGCGCCAACAAAGATTTGGATAAAATGAAAATTATTGCGAAGATTCTAGAAGGGCACAGTTGCGCTGAAATTGAGGCGAGTCCCGCAGATATAGCATGCTTTAAATACGCCTCTGTCACTTCCATGGCGGTAGGGATGTCCTTTTCACTTATAAAACGGATCCTAACAAACAAGACAGTTTTAATTTGAAATTAAAAAAATCTTTGTCTCATGTAATATTTCATAATTTGAAGACGTTAGCAATAGCGATCGCAATCATATTTTATTGAAATTTTATACCAACTCCATATAAAATCCATATAATAGTGATATTTGGGTATAAGTTCCTTTTTAGTGCCTATTTCCTGTTTTATTGTGCGATTTTGCCTGCCTATTTTGACATTTTATAGTACCGGAACTTCCAGTCTCTACTTATAACCAGCCAGGAATCATAATCGGCACCAACTGTAATTTTTAATAAAGAGTGGAGTATATTGGAGATAAATGTTATAGTCTGTAATAATTTCTGTGAAATTGAGGCCATTGAAATTGGTAGGTAATTTGCTGAGTTCTCGTCATAGACGCCTATATAATTTGTAGAGGCGTACCTTCTCTGGGCAAAATCTTAGATGGGAGGCAAAAGATAATTCCAAGACGCCATGCTTTCTTGTTAATAACTGTGGGGGTACAGGCGCTGGGAAAATTATGGACGTAGCTATGTTAGAATTTAATCACTGGAGTGTTTTATATTTCACGGGACCGAGGTAAAAATATTTAATTTGTCTATTTAATCTGGATTCTCATATATTTGTGATGCATGTTCTACAATTTTGATGATTTTTAATGGCCACTTTCAGACTGGCTAGCTCTCTTTCAGACGTCGCAAATTATAGTCGGCATTTCTAGTGTACGAGTGTAATGTGTTTTGTTCACTTTATCTCTCTTGTCTTACTCTTGCGCTGCGATTTCAAACACATGGCCGGACAGTTTAATTAAAAAGTGCTGTCCTCCCATTAATTCGGTCCTATTGCTAGTGCGTGGGAGATACGGCTTGTAAGAGACGATAAAGGAGTAAAAAAGAGATACAAAACAGTGTAAAAAATCTTTAATATTTAGGAATTTTATGATTGCCCGTTTAAAATAAAAATATACATCATTCAGAGTCGTGTTGCTTTTAAGTTTAAACAAAATATTAAGGCTCATTATTACGATATGTGGGTCGCCAAATATTTTTAAATTATCACCTGCGACTCTCCCTATTTTCCGCTTTATCACTGTATAAATATTTTAGAATTCACAATGTCTATCTCTTGAAATTAATACCGATAACGCCCTTCTTATCTGTCTGACTCAATACTTCCAATTACGGTCGTTTTCTGGCATCAATACTCCATCTAAAAACCAAAATCTCGATCACTATCCGTGAATTTGTAAATTACAAATTTTACTGGAGTTGCATATTTTTGAGTAACGGGGATTAGCCTTAATTGTGACAGTGGCAGCCCTTGAAAGTAAAGAATTTGTACTGATGGTTTCAGAACTTTGCAATAGACATTATCCTGACTCATTTACCTTGGGTTTAGCTGCGTCTCTTTAGAAATTTGAACATCATCCATACTGGAATGTTTGAAAGAAACATTTGCATACTTTCTTGTCGTGACGTCACCGATGCGCTAGTGTCGCAAAACCACTTGCCAATCGGCGATATCATAATCAATATTACTGTATAAAAACTACAAATTATTGCCTCAGAAGAATTGAACTCGTGAGTTAAAATGTATTCATTCAAATTTTTACCGAAAATTTAAGATTGAACCTGAAAAGTAACAAGCTTTAAAGCAGAGGTTCTCAACCGGTGTTTCGCGACACAATGATGTGTCGCGAAGAGCTGAGGGGTGTGCCGCCGAAAATTTTATTAACGGCTACATAAAACACAGTAAATTTTGTTAGAGAGAGTTTTCCTTTTTTCTCATTTATAATGTTTTGCTACAATAAAAAAAATACTTAGGCTTAAACTCTTCATTGTTACACACTACTCCTCATTTTTTAGTTTGATGAATTGTAGCTTTAAGTGTGTCGTGCACGTGAGCAGCGAGCGTCGTGTGTGTTGCGAAGGAAAAAAGGTCGAGAGCCGCTGCTCTGAAGACATTACGAATGAGTTCCAGTCTTGCCTGAACTAGTTTCTAGGCTGAAAGTGAAAAAAGTTTTTTCTAAGAGAGTGTAATTTAAGACGCATTTCACAGGATTTCTTTTTGGATTTTTTTGTGCAATCAGTTACTTCTAACATCAAATTTTAAAATTTTTAGACTTGCTTTATCATCTCTCATAAATATTTTGGCCTGAGAGGAAGAAATTTATTTTACTTTTTATAAAATTCTTTCTCCATTTCTACAAAAAAACGTTGTTTATTCTTATGGGCATTTAGTTAAATAAATTTTTCAAAATTCAGAAAAAATGATACTATCGATCATGAGCTCAATACCATTAAAATTATATCGATATAAAATTTTTTGAGTAAATAAGATTTTAAAGCTAACAATAACTAATATACCGTATTGTTCCGAATATAAAGCGACCTCGAATATAACGAGACCCTAAGATTTTTGAAAGTTTTTTAAGAAGGAACTAAACCTCGATTATAACGCGACCCCAAACAACCTTCAGGCAATCTAACACAAGTTCCTCGTTCATCCATCCCTTCTGCGCGCGGAAGATGACACCTGAAGGTAACTTTACCTTTGGCATCCTTTTACGATTTAAAATTGCTTAGGGAGTCAATTTTCGCCCGTCGGCCGTGACTGCAAGCATAACAGTTATCCATGATTTCTCATTTCCAGTGGATTTTAACAATACCGATTTAGCTCCGACTATTTTAAAATTCATGTGATAACTTCGTCGGATTCCTCTGTTAACCTGGGATTTGGAAGAACCTTTTTTTCTCAAAATGATCAACACCCTTTTTGTCACCCATTGTAAAAATAACGGATGGGTAAAAACTCGCTAAGGTAGTTACAAAGAATACGCTGACGCACTTATAGCTTCAATGCAATGACTATCGAGGGGTTTAGCCGCCGATTGAACTCGATCTATTCTCGCTTCGGATGCTTTTCAAGTACAATGTAACGTACGCCTAATGTGTCTACAATGTAACAAGTATCTTGTATTTCGTAATTAGACGTAGGGAATGGACGGTGATTTTTCGAAACACAATTTTAGGATCTTTTAAAATCACTAGTACCCGAATATAACGCTGGGGCTACTTTTAAAATTTCATGTTTTGGAAAAACACATCGCGTTATATTCGGAACAATACGGTATTTACAGTTTGTTGACATGAGTGCTTTAGATTAAAAAACAAATTTATACAAGAACAAGCACTTAAAAACGGACTTATCTCACGTATCTTCAATAGCCACAACATGGTTATGAAAAGCCAGATGCGCATTTCGGCTACAAAGTGGCCATCTTCAGCGGTAATTCACTGAAAATTGATTTTAAAAGAGTTACCACTGATATGTAGTCGAAATGCGAATCTGGTTTTTCATAACCTAGGACACATAAGTAATTTTGAAATGGTTTTCCTGAAGTTTTTCAGCCATGAGATGAACTCGATAATTCTCTGTTGAATTAACATAAATAGAAACTAGGAAATTGAAACCGTTTTTAGTTCTTAGGCAACGTTCTTGCAAATGTTTCATAGATTAGATAAGCCATGATTCTCTTATTATAAATCAAAATTAATTAATCAATTGAGGGCCAACGCAAATGCATTAATCGTTTCCAATGTTAAGTGACAATTCAGCAGTCTTCTTGCTTTGTTTGGAAATTTGCTATGCTATCGGTAAATACTTGTTTCTTTAATTTTCATTTCATTGCAGTGGCGGAACTACAAACATTCGGCCCCAACGCGAAATATTTTTTAGGCCCCTTCATAATTCATTGTTTAATGGAATAAGTATATAGATATAATCCACTCGGGAAGGCTTCACTTTGTGGAAAGATTCCATAACGGAAATAAAACACATTGTAATTTCCACTAAAAATATTAGGTGGATCTGCAGGGACCCATAAATCTATTGCCCCCTCCCACGGTCACGGATTCTGTGGTATTACAGTTCCGCTACTGTTTGATGGCTTAAGTATGTGTTTGTAGGTAATCCATCTTTTAAAATTATCTTTTTATTGTTATTATTTTTTGATTCTACGAAATGTCTTCCTTGGTTCCCCGTTTATCTTTTAAATCTTTTAAAATATTCGCCAGATGTCCTGTGATTCGTTTGTAAATTGATGGATTACTTATATAAACTTATTCCATAGAAATATTTATCTTTTGCATATGTTTATACAATGGCCGATACTGAATATATACTTTCTATTAAAGCTATTTATTTATGAAATCTTATCGCCTTTAACAAATTTAACAAGCAATATTAATTAAAGTTTTTCTTTCCTAACAAGTGTAATTTTTAATTTAACTTAAATAAGTTAAGAAAATATGGTAAGTTTACAATTTTTTATATTGGTGCCTTATGAACTCTGTGTAAAACCTTTTCTAGATAAGCAGAAGGTAATGCCGAATAAACTTTGTCCTGGCCTTGGTTCCCTTAACCTGCACAATGCAATGATTTAGATTTTTTAATATAGCGTTAAATATAGTTTAAAGTGCTGCGTTTTGTTTAAAGGATATGCTGACCAGATAAAACAGTTGCAATTTTTCGAAGGCTGTAAAATTATGCGGTATATGTTTCTCAATATTGTATGTTACGTAAAAATATATCGAAATACCACTAAACGACATAACAGGATAAGTAAATCAAGTGCGGAAAGGTACAATCATTTGAAGTTTTCCTTTAATTAGACAAAACCGAATTAAAGTGAATGCAGATTCCTATAAAAGATCGATTTACTGCACTTTAAGTGTAGAATGAACTATAATTAGCAGGAAGAAAGGCCATAGTTAATGTAAAACTCAAGTATTGAACGGGGAAATAATTTTAGTATAAGTTCATTCGCATGTATTCTCAAGGCTAGGAATTCTTTATCAAAGATCACGTATTGACTTAGGCCGATAGATATAATTAGTGTCTTCTTCTTATCAACACGTACATATTATCTTGTTTAATTTCTTCATTTGATAAGAGTAATCGGCTTGGCGTTACCTACGTTAAAAGTTAAGAAATTCAATGACTCCTACATTTAAACGACATGAGAGATAATGAATATAAGATAAATTCATATAAAGAATTTCCTATATGTATTGGAAACATTAAAAAATGTTTAAAATTTCCTCATTTAGATGCTGCAAAGCTATTTTAAACGACATTTTTTCGTGAGAATCAGCTTTCTGTGCATTTTAATTCTCATATACGTAGTACAAAGAAAAAGATTTGTAAGCTCGAAGATAATCGACTTCGAGGTTTCTATGGAAATACAAATTTTGTGTCCCCGAGCACCAAAAAAATTGTTTTCGCCATGCCATCTGTCTGTCTGTCTGTGCGTGGCTCTAGAACCTAAATGGTTTAATATTGTCGAATAATATCTCGCATTTGTGGATATTATCACCCAGACTACACCCTCTGAAGAGATGAAAGATATAACGCAACAATAAAGGGAAGTTTATTCCTTTCGATTTCCACAAAATGTTGATTTATTCAAAAATGGCCCTAACGATTTTCATTTAAATTCATTCATTTATAGAGTTTGGTATCAAAATCAGTACTACAAGTCATTTAAAAAATAACTACTTATATATCTACCAACGACATTATAATATATCGAGTTTTACACCAGCTTTCCCCAGTTATCTGGCGTCATGCGACAACCCTCGTCCAGTAATAATGCTTTAGCGCAGGTATGTCAAATTCGATGAGGAATCAGGACCGTATTAAAGCAATGGATGTTATGGGGGGGGGGGGGCTGCATTAGGATTAAAATTGTTTAATGAGGGCCAGAGTTGGAGAAAATGACCTTTTGTAGAAGATTCGAGGTATGTTTTGCAAAAAACTATAATTTAGAAACGGTGTTTTATTGTACATTAGTAGCTGTGAAAATTTTGAGTCCTTTTCACAAAAATAAAGTATTTATATAAAATAGCGGACGATTTAGTTGAAAAAAAATTCGCATTTGGGCCTCACCAAGGCACAGAAAGGGCCGCCAGTTTGACATGCTTGCTTTAGAGCCTATATGGCTTCGCCAATCCGCATATCGTATTGGTCCGAATATAGGCCGCACTTTTTCCCCCCAAATCTGGCTTGTATAAATCCTGAGTACGGCCTATAATCGCGCTCTTAATAACATTGGTGGAGAGATATTTTTTCCTTTCAAAGAGATCTCATATTCGGGGTATATTTATATATGGTACGAATATTTACCAAGTTCGATTTTGAAATAATTGAGAGTATCAATGTACGTATATATTATAACAATCTTCTGCGGTTTTCTTGTTTTATGTAGCAGCTGTGCTTCTTCTAGGCTCAACAATTCGGCGAAAGGAAGGAGTGGGAATAGTTTGGGTGCAATAAAGAAAAAATATCCTTCAACACTTTCTAGAATTGTGAGATAAAGTGTTTGCAGTTTCACAACCTTATTGCTTTTACTTTACAATTTATTTAGCCGAATAATGCCCCTTTTCAACCCGTTTGAGAAGTTGATTTTTTTCATTTAAAAACTTCCATTTTGTGTTATTTTAAAAATCCGATCCCGCCGAAAGTGGTTTCTGTAACGGTACGTCCAATCCTGTATATGCCTCTATTCCTTAACAGACTTAATAAAATTAGCCCTTCCTTGCGTGGAGCTTTTAAAAAATTCCTTTTGCAACATTATATGCAAATGCGGACTCCTGGATGAAAAGGTTGCTGGCCCCGGGCTTGAATTTCTTCCGTTTAGGAAAGAACGCAGTGAGACCAGACGCTTACGCATATGAGAAAGTTTGTGCGGTGTGTATTGCGCCAATTTGTTGTATTCATATAATACTAATAGATAGCCCTCAGTTCTGCTGCGGGAAATCTTGAGAAACTTTAAAAAATGTTGTTGATATTTACGTATATTCAAAAGTAACATCAAACTCGTAGATTTGTTTACGGACAGAAAAATAATAGTCTATCCTCTGTGTGTGACAAACTGTTTAGTTGCAATCAATGCCGTAACTAGGGTATGGCGAAGGTGGCATTCGCCATAAGCGCCGCTTGCATAAAGTGCCAAACATCCCCGCAAAAAATCGCAAACGTTTATTTTCCCTTAAATAAGTATTGATGTAATACTCTAACGTTAAAGATATTTTCGATAAAAACGTTATTATACTTTATTGAAACGCGGGAAAATAATATTCTACCAGGGGCGTACTTATAAGCCCCGCAATGCGGGGGGGGGGAGATTTAGGGGGACTCCAATTATTCAAACCGTACTAAGGGGTCTGACACCAGCTTTAGGAACCCGAAAAATGTAATTGCGACTTCTACGATACGGAATTATAACTCCGAGAAGAGACATTTCTCGGCATGGAAACCAGTGCAAGATATAGGCTCCGATTATATGCCTTCTGGCGTCTCTCGCTCTTAGGCCAATGTATTTTCTCATGTGTCAACATTTCTTAAGTGTTATATATAGCTAGGGAAGTTTATTGTGCTTATTTGTGTGCATTTACTTGTTAAGTGAAGCATGACTTCTGCGTCTACTGTTCAGGCTCTAAAGCAGTGGTTCCCAAACTTTTTTGTTTACAATCCAAAATTTGAAATTACATTCACCATGCGACCCAATTGGTACCGGTACCTACACAGCACCCCAGAAAATCGCCGTTTGGTTGACATGCAGCCCCCCTTCTTTTCGACACTACGAGCCGCCTGTTGGCACAAGATTTTACGGATTGTATTTATTCACTAGGGGACCGTTCACGTATTACGACAGCTAATATTGAACTATTTTTGACCCCCGCGACCCCCCATGCCAGCAACCGTCAGCATTTGAGCGCCCCTCTCCCCCTCGTCTTACGTAAGATTTCGTTGTACTTCCCTTTTTAATAAAAATTATAAAATGCATAGTTATGGAAATACATTCTAATGCCTTCTTATAGCGTAGCAATGCATTTCATGCTCTTTAAAACACAATGGGAAAAAATTTATTAGAGTAAACAAGGTAAAGTTATGTTTACCGAAAAATAAGTTAAATACGGCGAAAAAATTCTGTCGGGCGAAACGCGGATAACGAGCAGGTGGAAGTTTGTTGTGGACGAGCTGTCGCGACACGTAAATTGCACGTAAAAAGTAAAAACTTTCTTAGATGAAAAATCTCACGTAAGCAATGGTCATACTCCCCTTCCCCTTAAGGGGGTTATTCACAGGTGCCAGGCGTTTAGCTACCTAATGTCCCATATGAAAAGGGCTTCTTTTAAGTGCACCGACATCGTACAATACACGGGATCGACGGCTTCACTTCCTCGCCAAAGAAATATTTGTCATATTTTTTAGCCGTAAAATATCATCGACCTTGGTCGAGAATCGAACCTGCAATATTTGAAACCATTGACAAGTATTTCAACCACTGCTCCACCGGCGTCGACCGATTACTGTAAGTTAATAAGCATACTCAATGTCATAGAGTAATGAATACGTCTTATTTTTATTGTCTCCCTGGTATTATAAGGATTGTTATGCATAATATAATATTTTGAACCCATTTCCCCAAATGGATTAAAGTTAATAAAAGAAACAGACTTATTACTATAATTTTTTATAATTTCAGTATTTTCAAAATATTAGTAGAGTTTCTGTGAGGGAGGGGGGAATTCTTCATTAATATAAAGGCAATGATAGTAATTCAGCTTGGAAAATATTGAAGATTTACATAGGGGGGTGGAGGGGCGTATTATTTGCTGCGTGGCCCTCCTCCCAGATTTTCCGCTACGCCACTGTATTCTACATTATCAAGGTGTTTCCTAAAATTTTGCCATAGGCGCCATATCTCTAAGGTTCGTCACTGGTTGCAATCTATTACAGCAACTAAATACATTTTCCTCTGCTTTCACCTCTCCATTTTTGCTCCCGTTATTACCCTCTATTCTTGTATTCCCCACCCCTCCATTTCCCCGCTTGCCCTTATGCTTATTCCACTCTCACGACAATTTGCCTTCTGCGCCCGCAGCAAACAATTACTCCCCGCCCTCTTTTCTCGCTGGGAGCAGAGGACGTAATCGACAAAAATCGGGTTGCTATGGTACCAAAAATTTCGCTTCGAAAATCTTGTGATTTTGTTACTAAAAGCACAGTTTGGACGGATTCGTCCCGTATTTGAAATTTGATAATACGAAAACAAACTTTATGGGCTCCGCCCCTAGCGCCTGTGGCACCCTACCCCAACCCCAACGCGCGTTAACCCTTCCCTCCGCCCGCTCCCGATAGGACGGCGCTACGCACCTTGTTTTTGGTTCGCATTTCTCGGTAAGGTCGTTGGAAATGAGAAATACTTCTCTAATTATTTACATGGTAACAATTCATTTGCTAAACCTGCTCACGAACCGGTTTTTTATTTATTTTATTTTTAAACGTAAATATTTTTTCAACACGGTCAAAATGACCACACGCGACTCTCACGTTTCCAAATACCTCGCAAATTCTTAAGCGTTGGGGAGCCGGTGGTGTAATGGTTAAGAGCGTTGGCCCCGCCAGATAAAGCGACCCCCGGTTCGAATCCAGTAGAATTATTTCCGAGGACGCCCGGCCCCGTATTTGTGAGTATTGGAACTAAGGAGATGAGGACGAGCCAATGAGAAAAGGAGAAATGAGGAGCGCTCTCAAATCAACACTCCGTTCTTTGGAAGGGACCTTAAGCCATTGGCCCCCTTGGTGCTCTTCGTTAAGAGCAGGCTAAAAGCCAGCACCATTCTTTCCTCCCTTCCTATCCGGCTATTCATTGCATTACCTCTTAGATACCCATTTCGCGTAGGAGGAGGTTAATTAGCTGGGAACATACGAATTTAAGGGTTAAAGTTCGACGCGCCCATCGAATCATCTGAGACTTTAAATGCGGCCCATTAAAACAATCACGGCTTTAAATGCGACCCGCCGAGGAATTTGGAAATACTAATGCAATCCGCCATCGAAAAAAAGTTGCAAACCCCTGCCCTAAAGTTGCGCGAGCTATCCATCCACCCCATCATCAACCATCTGCCCACCTTAAAAACTCTCTCACCTCTTTTTGTGAAGGTTCGGCCGGTGTAGCGTTTCTAAACCTTTTAAAAATATAGAAAGATAATTAATAAAGAAATAATTAAGACGTTCTTTATTACTCAATTGAACGAGGAAATGGTCGCACAGTCAGTTACGGCGTACGCCCGCGATCAATTCAAAGTTAATGTGGTAGGTTCAAACCCTGAAGACGGTGGAAATTTTTGTTTTATTTTTTCTGGAAATTTTTTAAAGACTCCCTACGGACTTCGGCTGCGTTTTTAATATATTAGATTCTTTTCTCCGTACCTGGGTTTTGGTCCGGACTTCGTATTTTGATTATAAGTAATTTTAAATTGCAAATAAAAAATATTCTACGTTCGTTCCCGAGTTTTTTAAATGGAGAAAATTAAATGAGAGAAAATATTAATTTTATTTATTGTATTGGCGTAGTAGGAATTTACGATCCTTTTCAACAAAATGCACGTCATCCCTAATAAACGGTGAAAGTTAGGTCGAAATAGAATCATTAAATCCGTAGAAATTCGTCAGTTATCTTTGCTGGTCGGACACTCGGACAGACACTCGGTTTTTTATAGTATGTCATAAAAATATTGAGTACTTTTCAATAAATATATATCATTAATTCAAAACGTAAACAACGTTACGTGAACAAATTTACTTCATGAATCACTGAAATAGTACCTAATATTAGTTAAAGTGGCGTTACTTATGTGATAAAGATCAACAATTTTGTTTTAGTAGGGGTTCATGTATGAGAAGTCACAATTCAATCGTTACTCTTGAATACATTAAGCGTTGCCGCGATTAAGGGAGATTTTCCATCCTTTAAAATTTGCAACTTTAAGTTTTTTGAAGAGGGATGGGTTGTGCCTACCTCTAAAGACTAAGATCGTGGGTTGCATCCCTCTTTTTCTCACGAATAATATAAATGCTAAAAAGAAGCTCATCGTAAATGGAGTTGTATGGCCTAGTGTAAAATTATTATAAAAACATAAAAATACTAAATAATGGGAATGAAATAAAATAGCAAGGTACGGAATAACCTGTATGACTCTTACTTGGAGGAAATTCTGCTAGAAATGTTTTTACGTTCCACATTAGGATATCTCAAGCGGAGTTTCTTATAATCCCGCCCTCATGTATATTTATTCTTCAAGTGCTCGCTCACGGCAGTTTTGATTTGTCGATTGACAAAAGTTTTCTAAAAATTGACTTCAAGGCGATTGATTTGAAGTTAGGGGTGCAAGATTTGAACTTCGTTTACTAAAAACGTTTCTCTCCAAATTCAGTTAAGATAGATGGGAAGAGAAATAGATAGAAGGTTAGAAAGATAGATGGATAATTGCCTTTATTAAGATATGCTAGAGAACAGAAAGTGTCTTCTTCTGTATAACATTTCATCTGTATTTCTGAGAATCCTTTCATTTTCGAACGAAAGGATTAATTGCAGATATTACTGCTACTCATTCGCACTTGTTAATTGTGTAATGGAATATATATATATATAATTGTAAATTTTTTTGTTAATGTTATTAAAATAGTAATTTAATTAAAGTATACATCAAAGCATGTAGTTTGGATATTAAAATTTCTTTCTTTAATAAACACATTTGTAAATTTTTATTCAAATATGATTCCTCAATATTGTAGTTATAATTTCCTGCACCTGCCGACAAAGATGCGTAATATGTTTGTGATGGTAACCCCAACACAGGTTTTCTTAGGGCTACCTATATTCCTTTATGTATGAAATTTATTATTGTTGTATTCATTATTGTAAAAGTTTGGAATAAAATAAATAATAATAATAAATACAGTAGTGTTTCTCGACCGGTGGAACGCGAAGGTCGTCTAGGTGGAACGCGAATTTTCGAATATTATTGTTAAATTTTCTCAACAAAATTATTGTAATACTTTATGTCCTTAAAATTTTCCGTTTATGGTTAATGTAAGGTTAAAACGCGTTTAATGTAAAAATCTACTTCTTGGAAAAGGAAAGTTTTGGTTTTCAACATGGTGGGACACGGATTTTTTTACAAAGTGCTAAGTGGTGCGTGAGATGCAAAGGTCGAGATCAGCTGCTCTAGTAGACTGTACATGATTGTAATACTTTTTAGAATCGGTGACGTTCCATATACATACGTGTTGAATAGTATTTCAATTGAATTTGCTCGAGTTCCTGAAAACGATTGCGTGATCGTCCAATGAAAGCGGAGGATTGAAATTTAATATAGGTACCAATATGTTCCCTCATAAAAGCGATCCTCGGTTTTCTCACAATCATTTCTGAAAAAATATTTCTTCACTTGTATTGGCTGTTATCTTAGCTACTACGGGAATATGATGCGAACAAATACATCAACATGACAAAATATTTTTGTTGCTTGGGATCATTATTTGGTTACAATTTTACTAAAATACTTTCGCTTTTTCATTTTCTGTCCCTTCTCCAGTTAAAGTTAATTAAATCGTTCGTAATTAGATATCTCCAAAAATGTGTGGTGAATATATTTTGGAAATCAATAACTTCCATGTGGTAGAATTTTCTCGATCGCTCATTTTTCAGCCAGAGGCCTTGAGTGTTGGAAAAATTACAAAATTATAAAAGCTATGCTTTTACGAAATTGAATCCTATAATAGAAGTGTTTTTGAGCATAGTATGACTATGTATAAATTTACAAAATGGTATTTTTCCTAGGGTTTACTAAGCAATTCGACAGTTTGTTGCTCTCATATGGATAATCTTTGATGTGATGGTGCTTATTCGATTAGAGAACATTTCTATTGTTCTTCAAGCTCTCCACATTTTTTAAAATTTTTATAGCCACCGAGGACATATTAGCAAATGCTGGTGCACTCTTTTCCTATCGAGTAAATCTTATTTACTTTTAATCTGCCAAATGCGATGACAAGAAATTATTACATTTATAGTTTAATTACTGAACAACTATGCATTGGGTACTGCGCTGACATAATTATGTACTACATATAATTCAGGTAGGAGCTGATTGCAAATTTTACAGCTTTTACTTAAATTCCTTCTTCTTTTATAAATAGTGCGTTATGATTAATTTTTTGATAAAACATCCTTGCGTAAAAAGAGAAAGTGTTCCATCAAACAAATTTAAACTAATAGTTTGAATGTAATAAGTGAAACGAGTCAACTGTGCAGTGGAACATGATTTTTTAACTAAAAGTAACGTCAAAAATTATCTTTTATATAGTTTTAATAATATAAGGTGCAAGAATTTAAGATCACTTTGTTTATTTTAGGTTATGGAATCACTAGTAAAAGATGCTTGCATTCTGCAAACATTTCAGATCACTTCGTTTATTTTAGATATGTAGGGTTTATTATGAAATCTCATGCAAAATTAGGATTGAGAACCTCCTCAATGTAACAATACCTTTAGAACGAATAGCCATTATATGCGCATTAAGAAGCGCGGTGGGCGATGCGTGCTTGTTTTCCGCAACTACGCACTATCTCAACGGCGTGATGGCGTCACAAACTATCCGAAAAGTCTTATTTTTCTTTCTCTGGCCCATTTATGATATTTAAGGTATCGATTAAAACATTTATTCAGGTATAGGACAACATTTTCTACAAAAAATCTGCAAAAGCACTTATCTACGACTTATAGTTTCCAAGATATAAATTAATAAACTGTAATGTACAAATGAGGTAAAATAACCGCTAAAAATTAACAATTTTGAATTTTTGATTTTTTTTGGTTGGTTGTGATCAATAACATATTATCGTGCCAAATTTAAAATCTCTAGCTCATCTGGAAGTACCTAAACATTAGTATCCTCCTACATGACACTAATGATGATGATCATGACACATCATAAGTGAGAAGCAGTTATATATTATAGATATAAGATTTCATAGAATTCAGGCATTTATATTAGGTTTGATCGTCGTATGGGGAGGGAATACAAGGCAACAAAATAACTGAAAACTTCTTTAAATGTTAAGTTGAATATAACATTTCTTGTATCATTATGATTAGCTTAGAGGCCCTAATTTCATCAATCAAGGCTAGGTGCCCTCAAGCTCATATTGCACTTACGAAAATTCATTGTTGATTTCAGAAACTTTTTTTGTTCCATCCGTCATTTGAAGTCTATTGCAAATGCGTGAGCCAAAGACATTTTAAATAATCATATATGTATTACCAACATTTTCTTTTTTCTTAATTATACGGACTTTATAGAATAAGTATAAGCAGAGCCGGCCCGAGCTACGGGCGAGCCGGGCGGCTGCCCGGGGCGCCAAAGTTTTGGGGGCGCTATCCCGATCATTTACTTGCAAGTGAATAAATATTGAGTACCAATTCATATCGATGAACAGGCTAGAATCTTGATGGCATTTCTTTTAATTTTTCATTATCAATAACTTTTACAGAGCGATGCATAAATTGGCTTGTACTTTGTAAATATCTCAACAAACATTAACTGAGGGGGGCGCTGGAGTGCTATTCCGCCTGGGGCGCCAAAATTCCTCGGGCCGCCCCTGAGTATAAGTATGAATGGAATCATTGCTTTTACTCGTTATTCGTTATATTATTTTGCTGCATTTTGTTGCAGTTTAATTTTAGTTAGGCTAAACATTTATGAAACATTTTCAAAAGTAATATTATTTTGGAGAGTTATGTTGTCGACGGCACCTAATCTAAAGAATTTAATCCAATATCAGCTGTGATATCTTTTGATCATGGAATATTTCGTTGAAGTGAGATTAATTGAATGCTCTTTCTTGTTATTTTTTATCTTGTTTATAGAACTTTGAGATTTTTTAATTGATTCATAATATTATTTATCGCATAAACTGTTACGCAGAGAGATGCGTGTGTCTATGTGTTGACAAGGTGTCTCCTTAAAAATGTAACTTCGAATGGTATTAATAACAGGTATGGAAGAACGCTTCCATTGTTTGTGCATTTTTAGTTTCCGTTACTGCAATGTACGTGTATTAATAAAGTATTGTTTTGCTAGTAAATTTACCCTGTAACTTTGTTTTCTGGTGTTAAAAATGTTTAACATATAAATTCTACGCAAAACTTATTTTTGGAGAATTTATCAAAACCTGAGCTTCAAGAAACTAAAGCCCACTTTTCTATTGACTTAATTATGTAGAAGACGCGATTTCATGAAATGCAGCGTTTTACAAAAACGCAAATTTATTAGATTTTACTAAATACAATAGTTTTTATGCATCTTTTTGAGTTTATCGTAACCGATAAATAAGTCAGAGACAAGCGAAAACATTCTATTAAATTACAAACAGACGATTTCGAATTAAAAAATCAGTATTATATTATAAAAAATGTTAGAGTAATGATAAGAGAAATGCTACTTCGGGAAAAATTTACAGCATCTAATAATGAATACATTAAGAAAAATGTAAAAATTGGTTAAAATAATAAACAAAAACATCAGTACTCCTAAGGGAATATAATCTCGGCTATACTCTTATTCTTGCGTCGCCAGTATATCATAATTCAACATTATGGAAACTAGCTATTACTGGGTCTTTGCATGGTTTCGATCCTAACTGAACCAACTCTTTGGTTAAGTAAAGCCAAAATATTGACGCTGTCCTAGAAACCTTTACTTCCAAACCTTTACAATCCTTTGAAAGGTTTCATTCCCTTACTGGTAGCATGGAAACGGAACGCAATAATGGGATCAGTCTCACACTTGGACGGCATCATATGACGACGACGCGGGCAAAGCCGTCGAAAACAATAGAAGCAGAGGTGGTTCCTTTAGCACGACACGAAGCGCGCTGCTTCATGGCGCACTTATCATCCTTCGGGTTTCATTTTTCTTTTTTTAGCTCCGAAATCATACAGAGAGCGCCACTCTACCTGAGTGTACGGCGGAGGCGCCATGTTTGTGGGGGCGCGCGGGAGCGAAACCCGTTAATGAGCATAATTTGATTAGCGGCGTGATGGGAGAGAGAGAAAGGGATGTAGGGTGAAATGAGGGGTAGGGAGGGGATGGGGAGGTGACGGGGAGAGAGAGGCGACAAGGTTTTTCATCCCCGGACGAACGGGGTGACGAATGTGATTGCCGTAGACTGGCAAGCGAGCGGGGTTTCCGTCTCGTTTGACGGGGCTTCCTCCGGAACTCGAGTTAGCCCTACGTCGATCCGAGTTCGGGTCATCGCCACCCGGCGGGATGGCCGCGTGTCGCGGTAGGGTTAGGGGGGGGGTGAGGGGGGAGGGTGAGCGTCGCTAGGCTCGTCTTCAGTTGCCGCATGCGTCGGTGGCGCCGCGTGTTGCAAGGCCCGCGGCTACTTCGTTTCCCTCCACCCCCTTTACCACCCCCCGCCCCCCCACACTCGCTCCACCGACGCGCTCTCGGCCAACGCGATGCAAATATTTTGGCGCCGTGTCTCTCCGCTCATCCCAACGTGTTGGGCTTGTAATGGAAATGAATGCTCGAACAAAGTCAGAGGTCAAAATGGCCCATGCCACAGTTTCCGGGAAATATATCGTTTAGAGGCCGTGACAACACGAAAGCGATGAGAATGAACACCACAGAGAACTAGGTGTTCTCTGGTCCCCCTGTGTTCGATTGGATTTAAATGGATTAAAAATTGGGCTTCATGATGATGACCTCAAAAAACCTACCCATAACCCTATTTTTGCCTCTTGTTTATTTAAAAATGAAATCTCGGTGAATATATTCTGAATTCATTTTTGATCCAATTATTTCAGAAATATCTCTTTGGGGTGGGTGTTGTTACACGGGATGATAAATTATTTTGAAATATATTGTAAACCGAATAAGGCTCTCTTTATAAAAGTTTACACTGATCCTGTTTAATAATCTCTAGCTGCTCACAACGCTATTTTATACTAATATATTGGATTAAAATGAAATGTCCGATATCTTAATTTTGATGATATAATTCCAATTCAACCATAAATTCATAATTACTAGTTTATTTCGTCCATAATCCCATCACGTGTTGAAAGCGCCATATCCTCGGATGTATGTAATCTCTTAGCAAAAACTCTCGACCAAGGACAGTGTTTCGAAAATCGAGGCATGACTTTCACTTCGGATATTTCATGTGCTACATAATGAAGTAAAATTTATGCAATACCAGCATAACTTGAATATTCATGAAGAGAACTTTTTTAGGGTATTCCGATTGACCACAGAGTTTATTTCTTCATAAAATGAAAAGTTCAAAAACGAATTATCGAGCTCGCGTTATACATATAGCCCAATGGATGGTTGCATCTTATACATATTTTAAAAACGATTTAGAGAGCTCATGTTATACCCTTAAACAAGAAGGTAATTACCTCAGTAGAAACTCACCAGTTTTTTATTCTAATAATAGCTAATTATAATCCACGACCATTGAGCCGCTGAGGACGGCTATTTCATAACTGAATCTGGTTTAGTCAACCGTTTTATGGTTACAGTAATAACGTACATAGTCTGTTCTTCCTCGCTGCGCCAATGTGTTACGCGGAGCGGCATTATTGTTGGGAGGAAATGTCCAAGCCTATGTTGGAGTGCGTGGAGGACTGACTCGTTGCCTTAATTAAGGGACGCGTCGCCCAAGTTCAAGTGTCACTGGATTATTTCGTTGGGAAATCGCTTAAAATAGGAAGTTGTTTTGTGTAGAAAATTTTGGATTATTTAATTTCCATGTTTATATATAAGAAACGGAAAGTGCTCATAGATGAAGGTTTTGAGATAAATAATGTCCTTCTTCATTTATGATATTCCAAGCTACAACAAAGAAGATTTATATAACATATCACCACAGATCGTCTGTCTCTCATTTACGCCAGCCATAAGCCATACATAAAAATTTAAAGTAATCACTAGAATTTTTAGGTTTTAGCTTCAGTAACAATTCAACTCTCACGTAAGGTGTGTATCTCCAACTGAGAAACAAGCAGATCCATTTTAATGTTATCTATGATTTTTAACATTGAAATTTAACTTTAAAATCCTATTATTCTTTCATAGATTTTGTGAAATCTTAATGACTATAGCTTATAAACAATTATCTTTAGATAATTACTCAAATTTCAGGTATTACTTAAAGGAATATTCGTCGTCTATTGGCAAGGATAAGTTCCTCAATGGTTGAAAAGTATGAAAGGGTTTACTGTCGCTGTACATCTCATCCTAGTTGATTTTACGATACAGTGAACATAACTTCTACGGGCCTCCTGTTTAATATAAATCAATTCATAAAATCGTTGTAGATTACATACTATTATCAGAGTTGAAACGTATTTGAGATAAGCTTTTTCAAATTTGAAATTGTATATGGCGAAATATAATTAAGATCCATTCTTAGAAATTCACTGCATTTAATTAATGACTACTTGTACTTGTAAATGCACCAGGGTACTTCTCAATATGTCTTTACCTTGAAAAAACATTTAAGCGTTTAGAATAAGTTTTATTTTGAACTTTTAGAATAATATAAAGCGAAATCCGTAGTTATTTAGTTTTATGAAGGTTAGTCAAAATTAGAATTGATTCTGTCGTACTAACAATAATATACGGAAAAACTTACTTCATTTCATTATGTAAAGTCGAGAAAAAGTTTAAATTAAGATTTATATGCCTGGAAACCGTAAATTTTGCGGAAATTATTTTTTTCGGATTATAAATTTTACTGTATCTAGTTTCATTTACTTTTAGCAACTCCATTTCATTTAGTGCACGCAATCAAAACAACGACATTAAGAATTTATTTATTTTTCTTATAATGATTTATTGTTACATTAACTCACAAATGTTAAATTAAATAACTTATTGTATATAAAATGAGTTCTGAAGTATTTCTGACCTCCATTGTTGGAAAAGCTGTTACACTAAGCTTGCGCAATGGCAAAGCGTCGTGATGCGACGGGTGAACGTCAACCCAAACATGATTTCAGCGTAAATAAAGTCATTCGCTTGGTTTATGGAAATGACCACTGATATTAGATTAAGTAGTTTATACGAGTAAGATTCTCTAAATATTCATGACTTTGGATAATCTGATTTGAATAATTCGAAAGGAAACTGCGTTAATAATTAAGGAAAAAGGGAAATTTATTTTTAATATCTTTCAAGATATCATTATGAAAAATTGTTGTATATAACATATTCACTGTTGAAATCGGGTTTATAAAAAAATGTTTCTCTATAATTTTTATATACTGATATTCTATATTTGTTTATATAGTTGAAAGATTTGAGTGAAATTGTTTAGAATATTTTCAAGCTTGAAATCGTTGTTTTTTTACTTCAAGCATCATAGTGCAATTCATCCACAACGCTTGAACTTGAATCTTAAGTCGATGGCTGATTTACAGGAACTTCAGAAGGATTATCATTGTGACGATGCATTTGGTTCGGAAGCGTGAGGTAAGAAGGGAGAAATAGCCCGGCCCCTAGGCACAGGCAGCAACAACACCCGAAGCAATGTATCAAGATCTTTAATGGGACCTAATCTCTTGTTGAGGAATTCTTTATCCGTTTGGGGACAATATTTCTTCTCCCGTGGTAACTTGTCAGAACTCGCGAAGAAGTACTGGTGGGGTATATAGAGACAAATGTGAAACTCCAAAAGGGTCTCTTTCACAAAAAACAGTAAAAGCAAAAACTGTATAGAGGACATCTCCGAAATACGCTACTCACTCCTCAAAGTCAGTGACATAGAGGAGAAAGAGGAGGAGATGGTGTGAGAAAGAGGAAAAAAATTGAAAGGTCGAGAGGAAAGTAGGGGGAGGGAGAAAAGGAAGAGAAAGGAAGGAGAGAGTGGAAGGGGGAGAGAAAAGAAGAGGGAGAGAGAGAGGAAGAGGGAGAAAGAAAGAGGGGAGAAGAAGAGGGAGAGAGAGGAGTAGGGAGAGAGAAATGGGGTGAGAGAGGAAAAGGGAGAGAGAGGAAGAAGGAGAGAGAAGAAGAGAGAGGAAGAGAAATAGAGAGGAAGAGAGAGAGGAAGAGGGAGAGGAAAAGGGAGAGGGAGGAAGAGGGAGTGAGAGGGAGAGAGAGGAAGTGGGTGAAAGAGGAAAAGGGAGAGAGAAGAAGAGGGAGAGAGAGGAAGAGGAAGAGAGAGGAAGAGAGAGAGGAAGTGGGAGAGAGGGGAAAAGGGAGAGGTAGGGAGAGAGAGAAAGAGGAAGAGAGAGAGAGGAAGTGGGTGAGAGAGGAAGAAAGAGAGGAAGTGGGTGAGAGAGGAAAAGGGAGAGAGAGGAAGAGGGTGAGAGAGGAAGAGGGAGAGAGAGGAAGAGGGAGAGAGAGAGGAAGTGGGAGAGAGGGGAAAAGGGAGATTGAGGGAGAGAGAGAAAGAGGAAGATAGAGGAAGAGGGAGAGGGAAAAAAGATATGAAGCGCTGCAGTAAAATTTATTTTCATTATCTATTAGCTCACAGGCAGTAAGGAAAGGAGGCGGAATAACAAGGTATAATCGATTTTAATAGCAGTTTCAATAGAATAAATCCCACGATTATCCTCCGGTTAATATTATTTTCTTTTGTGCTATCCATTTCATCTCACAAATTCCGAAATTTGGCCTAATTACAGGTTTTTCTTTTCTATTTCTCTCGCTTTCCGCGTATCGAACGGTGGAATCTTTCGCGCAGAACTATCTTCAACCGAGGAAAGTAAACATTATTAGAGCGAGACCTGTTTTTTTTATCCTCTACTCCCGCTTCACTCCATGTGGAGGATCATATCGGACTTAGGGCCACGTGTCGCCCATGTAGTGTGGCCCCGTTCGGGCTTTTGGACTCTATACCCCCCCCCCCCCTCACGTCGCACGCTCTGATGACTTCATCCGAGTAATGGCCTCTTCCCATTAATCTCGCTGTGGACTCCCGTGCGCAAACTATGTTTTTGTACCTGAGAGTGAATAATGTGGGTGAGTGGGTCGGAAGGGGGGATAGAGAGGGAGGGAGGGAGTAGAGAGGGGGAAGTAGAGAGGGAGGGAGGGAGTAGAGAGGGAGGGAGGGAGTAGAGAGGGAGAGAGGGGTATGGAGCGGTGACGCGGAGATCTGCGAGGAGGAGAGCGTTGCAGAGGGAGGAGTGTCGGTGGGGAGGTGGCGCAGAGGTGAGACGGGGTGGATGGCTATAGTGGGGGCGGCGGTGGGTCGCGTGGGTTGGGGGCGGAGGAGGAGGAGATGGAAAGTGGGGAACCTGCACAGAGGAGGGCGCGGAGGGGAGAGGCGACTAAGTGAGGGGAGGTGGACGGATCGAGGGGATGAGGAGGCTTGGAGGAGGGATGGTTTCTAAGCCAATGCAGGGGCTCGGTGGAGGGATGAATCAACGCCTGAGGTGGCTAAGGTTATTCCTGCTGCTCCATTTCCTGCGATGATTCCCAGTAATTTTTGCCGTCGAATTTGGTACGAGTTTTCCAACTCGCCGACAATTCGTGGCACGCTGTACTGATTCGATCAGCATGATAATTAAGAATGTTCCATAAGGCCGGAAGGCGGGAGTTGTATTACGCAATCCACATAACCGAAGCTCTCGAGGGAAATTACTCTGAGCACGAGGCAATTTGTTGCTCTTGGCTGTTAAATCCATTCACGGGAAATAGGAAGAAATGGAAAGAGGAGAGGGATAGAAGGTGGGGAAGAGGGGGGGAAGAAGAGAGGGGTAGTGAAGAGGAGAGTGGTGGGGAGGAGGATCGAAGGATGTAATTACGGATTGAGTTGAATAGTGGGGTGAGGAAGGCTCTCCATTTCTACGACCAAACATACTGACTATCGATCCACGTTCAATGCTCATCATAGTCGCATCTGACTGATCGTGGCGGAAAAAAGGGCAAGCGGTGTATGTGAGCTTCATTGAAAAGCCCTGCTCTCTGTCCTAATAAATTGAACCCGAACAACATTCTGCAGTGCTACTCGCGGGAGCAATTAATTACTCGGATCAAATTTATGTGATAAAATGCACCGATAAATCACTCGGATGTGTCGCGTTAATGAATGGAGTGGTGCTGTATATCCAGGGAGAACGCATTTTTGTTAACATCTGAACCAACGTTGCCATATCAAAATATCATGTTTGCCGAACATTTTTCGTTTGTGATATTCTGTCATAATCCATGAATTTAACTCATAGGATAATAAGTGAGCAATGGTTGTTTGCATGAGCGATCACGTGCTTGTGCGGGCATCTGGAAGGATCGCCGGTAGTTCAAATGCTTTTCAAAGGAAATTACTGGATGCGCTTTTATCAGCCTACGCTTTACACCAATGCGACATTCCACTTAATCCTTTTATTTGTTCGTAAGGATATCGGTTATTTATTAATAGCAGCTTGTTAAATCTGGTATTTTTTCTTTAAAAATGCAGGAATTGTATCCGACGATAAATAATATAATATAAACTTTCTTAATTCACGTTTGCTAATCTTAAAAATGATTATAGTTTGTGCAGCCCGAGCATATCATTAAAAATTTTTAATGGCCATAACGGGTAAATAATGAAAAATAATTTCCAGAATTTCGCTATTTAAATTATTAATCCGGAGAATGGCGAAATCGTGGTTTCTGCGACTCAGGGCATCAGATTTGGAGTTGAATCACGCGAACAAAAATCTTCTTTCATTACTTTTGAAATGAAAATCTGGACGGGGCAGAAAGGTGGTTGGCGTGTCTGCTTCGAAATGCAGGCAGGCTCAACTCCTACCGAGGGCATGGTTGTGTGTGATCGTATTTCCTATTGCACTCATTGCAAAGGCCGTTAACGGCTGTTTATGAGCTAGGTAAAACAAAAAATAACTATTAGGTTCAATGATTATTTGGGAGAAATCCAAAATCTTTCACACTAGTTGAAGTTATTATCATAGGGTAAATGTAAATGTTGAAGTGATAGCGTTATGATGCTAATGGTAATATGTTGAAGAATATTTGAAAGAGGTAAAATTTTCACATTTTCTGTTTTAATTGCTGTTCAGCGGTATTAATTGCTGTTAGGACAGGTTTTGTTTTAAGGATACTTTTAACTATGAAATATTATAAATTTAATGAAATTAAAAATAAACTTTATTGAAACTTAAGCTGATATTTTGTACGTCTAGAGTTAATTGGAGCGTTTTAATATACTTTCATAATTTATGACCGATTTAAAAAAAGATATAATGACAGCATTATTAAATATATAAACAGTTTGAGTTTGTTACGCGCACACTCTCCGCAGAGTTTCTATTTTTACTTTATATCTCCTTAGCTCTAAATCCATTTTTGGATAATAATTCAAAATTGCTATTTTAAAGCTATCGACATCGAAAACTCGAAATTTTACTGAGCGTTAAACATGCATGAAACAATTATTTGGAGGAATATTTCTATATATGAAGATTAGTAGATATAACCTATTTGATCTGCATTGGCGTTTTTTGGATTCCTCTCTATATTGGCAAGATAACATTAATCACGAAAATTGGAATGAGGGGGAAAGCTATATAGCTAAAAATCACTATGCATATTGGGCACAAATTACAAATTTCAGATATTTCCACCTAAAATAAAGAGAGGACATTCCATTTTAGCTAACTAACTAAACAGTGGCGGATTCAAGGGGGGGGGGGGGTGTGGACCAATAACCCTTCTCCCTTGGACGACCCCATCGCTATCCATTGGGTACATTCTTACATTTATTCCGCGCAAAATTCCTTGTTTCTTCACCGAAGATTGTCTGTATGGCAAGGGAAAGAATGATTCTGATAGTGGTAGACATTTCCAAAATATAAGGTCGTCGGCAGATGCAGATTCATAAGGGGGGAGTGGCGATCTTCCCTCCCCCTTGGGAATTTCCTGGAACCGCCCGTCCCCAGTAGTTAAATTATTTGTCATAAATGATGCGTTTATAGTCAATACTTAGTACGAGTAGAACTCTCATAAAATACTTTTAATCTTTGGAAAGTTTTACATAATCTGTCAAAAAGTAGGACATTTATTTTAAAATTCTCTATTGCCCTGTTTTTCTTAAATAGGTTGGAAGTAAATATATAAAAAAAAACCCATTATGTATCAACGGTACTTACAAGTACCACTGTTATTGAACGCAAATATTTACACCGTATTTGAATTTTTAGCGTTGATATTTATAGGCTTTCATTTGTTGTAGTATAGTATTTCTGC
The DNA here is from genome assembly GCA_028673005.1 of Tanypteryx hageni. Taxonomy (NCBI): domain Eukaryota; kingdom Metazoa; phylum Arthropoda; class Insecta; order Odonata; family Petaluridae; genus Tanypteryx; species Tanypteryx hageni. Next base: position 102,833,476 of record CM054120.1, on the reverse strand, counting down.
CAATAAGTGGCAGTATTACCTTAACTGCATTCTTTTGATGCCACATGGCTTTTCTTTTGTCTGTGTCGTCGCGTCAGCCATTATTGTGTGAATGGATTTACATTCGTCGATGTTTGCCCTTATTTAACTGAAAATCTTCTAGGTAGGAGTCTTACAATTTTTGTTGTGATTTATTAAAGTGTAGTAATTGATTAGAAATCATATTCAACTAGGCATTTGTTATGGTTTATGTTTTTTATGCAAAATATATTAAAAGTAGTAATGATTTTCTATAACATAAAATAAGTTTTCGCTTATCTTATCTATCAGGATATATTTCTTAAAACAGGATTAAGCTTAAGAAAAATATTTATCAAAAAATATAAATATTTAAAAATTTGGTACATAAAGGTTAATACTCCATCTTATATATATTTTATTGTCCGTACGTTTGTACATGACTGAAAAAGAGTATTTATTTTGCAATCTCAGGTGGGTCATTAATTGGCGAGATATTTATGGTAATTACATTCCAAATTATTAGTTATAGAAAAATTGTGAATTTTTTTGATTCTAATACTATTTTTGGGATAATTCAGAACTTGTTGGAAAGCTAGCAGGAATTAAACAGCATTTATTCTTTTGACAACAATTTTGTCCATAAGCTAAATTTTGGTTCTAATTCTGATTAATTTACGCATCTGGACTCTAAGATACTTCAGAAAGGGAAATCAAAAAGAATGTTGTTTAAGAATAATTTTTCTTGCGACCGCGGACAAATTTACACTTTAGTAACTTAGGTTTGAGCACGATCTAAACAAACTGTTAGTGTTGCACGAAAGCATAATTTATAGTATTTTAGCGTAATAAAGTCAATTTTTTATAATCAACATAACATTAATCTGCCGTGATTCATCGTTCAATCTGGTTTTGTCCCCGCGAAAAAACATTCTGCGTTGCTCCGGAGTAATGCTATGAATTGCATTTGATTCTGTTGGGAAGTTTCTCCAATGATTGAGGTTTTGATGAATAAACAGTAGTTATTGCATGGCCCTATAAAAAGAGGCCCAATGGGGACAGGGCAGTAGTACGAGGTGGGAAAGTAATTGCTCCACATCTAACGATCCAATTATCTGGGAAGCCATCATTCAAAAGCTACCGCACACAAGAGGCATTGTGGCAGAGAGCAACGTCTAGCTGGAATAGGGTGGAGTGTAAAAGATTTAATCCTCGCAATCCAGGCATGGAGAAATTCTGAAGCGTACGCAGATAATATTCAGAATTAACTGCTGATACGATGCTTAAAAAAGAAAACTAATAACTTTAGGTAGCACAACGTAAATATTTTGAGGTTGCATTTTCATTTTAATAAAATTCAATAGAATTTTGAAAAGGTGGAATCTAGCTTCTTCAGGAAAATTTCATATCTTCAAGACACTGGAGGAGGTTATAGCTTTGTTTTTTAACTATCGTCAAAATTGTAACTATTTATTGTTGATGCTCTTCCTGTAGCATTGTAACTTCCTGAATCTTGAAAGAATTGTATTGTAGTGCCACTTTCACTATTTTGTGATCTGTTGTTGGCGGAATTTCCACTTTAAATCTCATTCGGCGCGATCATTTTAATATCATTTACTCTAGTGCTTCTTAGAAGAGGATAACTGCCTCTTCATTTGTCGATCGATTTTGTTTCACGGTTTGTCATTCACTGAATATTTATTTTATAAAATTATTCATTCGTTTTTCAATTGCGTTCCGATGTGATTAATTATACGTTATAGAGTTCGAAGAAAAAATTCCAAATCTTTAATGGGTTCAGTAAATCGACATAGGCATCGATATTAAATTGAATTCTGAAAGAAGTAAACTATTTATACGACACAAAATGAGTCTGCGGGAGTCTGTTTGCATAAATGTACGTTTTTAAGAGCCTTTATCAATTAAAAAGACAGTTCTGATAGATGTTATTATTTAAGTTAATTAAATTACTCTCCCTAAGCTCTTTTATCCTCACTTTATATAACTTTCCAACAAGTTAAGTTAACCTATCGATTCCTTTTATATTCAACTTGAAACATTTTATTTTCTATCTAGTTTTTCAAAAGACTTTCCAAGCCTCAATTATCCTTATCGAATGGAAACTACTCATGTGAATATTATATTCGTCTCGGGCCTCATGTATGCAAAGGAAGTCTTTTTCGGTATGGCCTTTTTCTCTTATTTTTTCTACTAATTTTTATCACCTAGAAAATTAACTTAGTTGACCTTATATTGTAGCTTTATACGTACAAGTACAATTGCAAATAAGCTGTTCGCATATTTATTAGTATTTCCACATTTATTTTTTTTAGTTTTATTTAAACTTCTTTTGATTCAGTAGCTTGATCGATTCATTTTTCAACAATCTTTTGGATTTATTCATATTTATCGGTGTTTCTTTCTCTGCAGCCTTGGATTCTATGAGTATCCTCCACTGCCAAGGACTTTCCTCGATTGTTCTTTCTTCATTGCTATGATAAATTTGCTTCACTCTCTCATAATACTCTTTTGTTTGTCACCGCTGTATCTTCAATGGAATCATATATTCCAATAATAACTTCTTCCCTACCAGGTACATTTTCTCTTATTTTTTATTCATTACCACTTATTCGCAACAAAAAAAACATTCCGGTCTTAGGCACCTTTTCCTTATCAACCCCACTCCAAACGTGTACGTCAATTCTTATCACCTTAGGACTTATATTTTTCAATTTCGTCAAAAGCCATTCTCTCTCTTAATTCTTTAGGTATGACAACCTTGTTATACAACAAGCCTTGAAAATTTCATGTTTCGTTTATCGAAGTTGTTTTTGCCTTTTAAAATTCTGGATTTCCTTGTGATTAGGTTAAGTATCGATAAGTTGTTTACGAGGCATACTTATGGCTCAATTCCCAACTTACAGTAGCGGTACAGCGCTAAGTTTCTCACCAATGTTCTCTATAGAGTGAAAGTATCTGCCACTCTACCGCCGGCATATTTTATTTTATTAAAAAAATCTGTTAGGTTCCTACTATCGCCCAGTGGACGTTCCAAGGATGATGTGAGTTTGGTTAGCACTAACAGCGCTCAATGTTTATACTGCCAAAAGCTCTACTCAGATGACAATAGAGGTGAAAAATGGCTTCAGTGCATCAAATTCCACGAATGGTGCCATGAGAAATACGCTGGTGAACGTGAAGATTGGCGTTTATTTATTTGTTCTGAATGTCTGGACGTTTGAAGCTTTTCATTTATGTGTTTCATAGCATTTTTTTCAATATTTTCTTATTTCAGTTGTTTGAAGTTCTTTAAAAAATAAACATTAGAATTTTTTGTACAATTATTTTGGGAATACTAAGGTTGGACGGTATTGGGACCCTTGGCGCCTAATATCGCCCACTCCCTAGAATTTTTTAATTTGGAAAAGAGTGCCTTAAAATGTAATTCTGTAAAATTTATTGGTATTGGTAGATAATACTCACCCATTATCATCCCGCTGCTTTGTTACTTTTTTGATTCTTCAGCTTGCATAGGTTTTATTTAAGGACAAAAAAGGTGGACGGTATTAGGCACTATTCCCCTAATTAATTATGGAATGCATAGGGATAAAAACGTTCTTAAAGAGGGGAGAGAGGGAGGAGGAGAGTGAGGGAGAGAGGGGGGAGGAGTGGGGGAAGGGGAGTAGGGGAGTGGGGGGAGAGAGAGAGGGGGAGAGGGGATCGGAGGGGGGTAGAGGGGCGAAGAGAGGGGGGGAGAGGTAGAGAGAGGGGGGAGAGAGGGGATGGGAGGAGGTAGATAGGGGAGATGGGGAAGAGGGGGAGAAAGATGGAGAGAGGGGGGAGGTGGAGAGAGGGGAGGGAGGTGGAGAGAGGGGGGGAGAGAGGGGGAGAGAGAGAGGAAATTTAAGGAACCGAATTAAATGTGGAGTTAATATATTGCCAGGAAAGGTTTTGAGCGTATGGAAAGTTTGATGGAGGTTTTTGGATAAGTTAAGACATGAGGCAAAGGGGATAGAATAGTACCAGGTATATTCTGCAGCCGGCTCGGTCCAGCTAGCGCGAGCCGCTAACATTTTGCCAAACCCTGACCAACCCGTATGTTTTTTAAAGCGCTGCAGTCGGGGCTTATCCAGTTTGGTTTTCCCGTGACGGCAATCACTTCAAACGTTTTGACGTACTAACGATTTGTAACCGCCGTTTTCTCTTAGTGTGCGTGTTCGCATAACCATTCGACCGTAAAACTTGTTGAAATGATAGATACTAAATTGATAGAGAAGTGCTTCTGACAATATTCTTGGCCAGTCTTTATATAGGCTACGTGGAGTTCAACGACGAGAAACTATCCGGTACATCGAATTAATTAGAGCGTAGTCGGCTTTTTTTGACAAGCACTTACAATTAGCCAAAGTAACTCTCTGAGTCACAGACTAGATAAAAGTATGAATAGATTAATGAAAGAGTGATGATGATTATTACATTGTTGTAATATATGGCTGAAAATTAAATTAATTTATTTCAATTTTATTTAAATTTCATATTTTTAAATTAGCGGATCTTGAAATTGAGAGTTTGACCTAATTATTCAACTTGTAAGCATTATAAATGTGAATAATTTGAAATTTGAAAAATTATGCCATGACCGGGAATCAAAACCGGGTTTTCCACTTGATATGGCAGATATTCTGACAATGAAATATCGTTTCTTTCGTTTTAGTTTGTGGTTTAGGCTAGGATAGCCAAACTAATATCAATCTTCCCCAGCGGATGCCCGCCATGAGATACACCAAGGAAAACCCACTGCCCTGTCACTGGTGAGATTGCCTTTATTAGAAAATTGATAATAAATTAATGAATTAATAATTAAGGGGAATGTGCATGTGCCTCGTCATCCGTTATCGATCTAGAGGGATTGTCACTGATTAAGGCTATTATTAAGATATTAATGTTGCGCTTATATTATAATCCTTTAAAAAAACTCATAAAAAATAGAATGACTGATGACTAAAAGGTTTTTACAAGAAATAATCTAGAAATTTTTAGGTTTTGAATATTTATCACGTGCATTAATAACAGTTTTTCCTGTCCTCGCTCAACATACAATGTAACCATTCTCATGTGGACTGAGGAGATCAAATAAAGCTAGATGTGCCGGAGAGAGGGAGAAAAAATAGTGATGGACAATTCAAAAGTTAGTGATAGTGAGTCTTCATACTCTACCCAGGAGGTGGTTATGTATGGTAACCAAAATATGTGTCGATTTATTTAAAATTGTTGTATTAGATCGGGTTACTCTCCCATAATTGCAGTTGCAACTATCAATAACTAGAGTCTCTTTCCTGGCTCGCAATAAAAATTCATATTACTACTAAATTGTAGAAGCATATCATTAGACTTTTTGCTCATGAAAACCCGATCGGAAAATTATAGTGTTTTCATCGTGTTTACAAAGTTGGTTGAAATCAACGGCACTATAACATAGCGCATTTATTTCCATTGAAAGCACTTAATCAATACTATTATAATATAGATCCTTAATTCCCACTGAGTTCGATTATATGGTAGTTCATATTTTTCATCATTAAAAACTGAAAACATTCCCCTTTTTTCTGGTTAAAAACTAATTTTTACGCTAATTCGGCACGGGGTTGAATTTAGTTTTAATAAAGATAAATTTCGTCTTTTCAACTATTGAAATGTTTACATGCCGAGTTTGCAAATCAATGGTAACTTATTAAAAACAAGATGAATTAGCTCGTTTATAAATTTGTAATTAAAGAATATAAAAAACAAATTAGACCATAGTATTGTAAAATTATTGTACATATAGCAATCCTACCAAATTTGGTTGAACTGACTGAAGAAACGACAGAGATATTTAGCGTTACGTAAAGAATGACCACGTGACCAAGAGAATAATGGTTTTATTATATTCTGGTGCTATTATAGAAACTCCTGCACCGATGTTCATGCATTTTTATGAAGGGTAAGAATGAAAAAATGGGATCGGAAAAACTCCCCTGAATGTCTTCTTTTAATTTAGGAATTTCTCCGTCGTTTGTTCCCAATAGCCCATCACAAAGCCAAGATTTAGATCCGTAGCCCTTCCAAAAGTACACGAGGTTATGTATCATTCTCTTTCTATTCTACAAAAATCGTACAATGGCTAAATGCTGATTTTTGAACCTTGAACCAGACGCCAACCTAAGGAAAAAGCCCAATTAATAGTTCGTTCTATAGAAGTCTTGGGTACAGCCAGAACACACTATTCTTGTACGTACTAAACACACCTGCCTTACAAATAACGAGCATAAATATAATCCCATTATAATATCGATTTAGATCAGTATTGCCCAACGTGGGCGGTACCGCCCCCCAGGGTCCGTTGAGGATATCTGCGGAGTGCTGGATATGGGAATATATGCATCCGCTGTCGCGTATCATGGTATTGGGATGTAGATAGACTATGGAAGCTCAAAATTGCTATGTGAATACAATAATGATTGCCATACTGTAGCAGTGAACCTACATTCGCCGCTCGTACAATGATGTGCCTCCATTTCCGCTGTTAGGGTCCCTGTCATTTACAAAGATCTTTCTCAGAAACTGACCTGTCATATATACGCTGCAGTGCTCTCGCATAGTACGGAGCGAATATGCAATACGTTTATTCTTCTTAACTACCCTCATCAGGAAATTGACTTTGCTTAAAAATAATTTTGGCCGTTGAAAAATTCACTTGTTTTTATCGTTGCAGCAGTTGGGCAGAGAGGACATTTTTGATATTGAGTTGGAAGTATATTGTGCCCATTTTGATTCAGTTAAGGAAATTATGTTCGTTATATTTATGAGTTTGAATGAACTTGACCTGCCTGATTGGGTTATTTATACATTTGTGGCTGTTGTAGAAAGCGTTCACCAAGATTTGTAGGAGGAATTGACCGATTTTCGAAATTACTTCGAGGCCAGGGCGCGATTCGACCAAACTGAATACGAAGATTTATGGGTTAACCAATGAGGTACACCCTCATGTTTTGCAAGAAGTAAAATTATTGATCCTATTATTTTCAGCATCATATTTTGCGGAAAAGTGTTTCGGTGCTGTAGTGCAGCTGCTAAGCAGATAATTAGATTAAAATAAGTGAAACAGGAGATTTATGATTTAATGCATCCAACATATTAAATCATAAATACCTTGGAAGCATCATAACAGGAGAAGCAAAATGTATGGATGAGATCAGGAATAGAATAGGAAAAGCAAAAGCGGCTTTCAGAAGAAAGAAACACCTACTTACGGGGAACATAAGGGAAGATATCAGCAAGAAGTTCATAAAATGCTATGTATGGAGTATGGCTTTGTACGGGGCAGAAACATAGACGTTAAGGAAAAATGACATCAAATACTTGGAAAGCTTTGAAATGTGGACTTGGAGGAGAATGCTGAAGATAAAATGGACAGTTAGGATGAAAAACGATGAAGTGCTACGAAGAGTAGGAGAGAAGCGAATAATTATACAGACTATTAGAAAGAGGAAGGCAAACTGGCTTGGACATTACCTGAGGAGAGAGAGTATGATTAAAGACGTGTTAGAAGGAAAAATAGATGGAAAAAGGGAAAGAGGAAGGAAAAGATTTCAGCTGATAGACGATTTGAAATGGAAAGAGAAGCAGGGTTACCCATGAATAATCACGGATCTGTCTACGGACAGACTACCTGTTATGTTGATGATATTCAACATAGAGCCTGACATAATCAAATTAACTATCCCATATCAGCCTCACGGTTTCCAATGAAATTGAAATTGCTTCACTGTATTAAAATGTCTGACATAAAATAGTAAAAAATTGAAATTTCTCGTTATCGAGCCGAGGGTTCGCTGAGTCATTATGTTTTGGGATGCAACTGAAGACGTACATTTCTTGCAGACTGTGAAAATTGAATGCAGCAAAACGTATGATAGTCTTTGTTCAACATTTTTGCTAAAAGGATTTAATATGCGGTTATCCTATGCAAAAATGAGCAATTATACAGAAAATAAAATTTTATTTAGGTATTTTATAGCATTACTGCCGTGTGTGCGTGTATTTTTGGTCATCAACCTCTTGGATTATTATAGTGCATTACTGCCGTAATTCTCAATTGTTGGTCGTGTGGCCGTATAGTCACGTAAGGCTCTTGCAAAACCAAATCTCATTCTAAGCCAAGTACTTGCAATTTACGTGACGTACGATATATAACTTTTAGCATAAAGGGAAGGAAAGAATTGATCATAGGATTGGAAACGAGAAAATTTCTGCCATGACCGGGAATCGAACCCGGGTCTTACACTTGCCGGGCGGATATTCTACCACTGAACTATCGTGGTAGACTATTTCTCCCGTTTCAGAAGGCAGATGTTTTTCTGCTACGATAGTTAAGTGGTAGAATATCCCCTCGGTAAATGAAAGATCCGGATTCTATTTCCGGTCATGGCAGAATTTTTCTCGTTTTTAAATTATTCTACTTTAAAATGTTTTCAGAAATCTGACAGTCCATGAAATTTTGGCAGAAGTAGAAAATGAAGATGCTAATGTGGAATACATTTTTATAGAGCCAACAGTGAAATTTGGTGTCTGGTGAAGACTTGGTTGATGTTGGATATAGTGGATTGATAGAAAATATGAGTGGAAGATAACATCCACATTGTTCTGATAATTATATTATAACCAACATTAGGGATCACACACACGATTGCATTAAAACTTTCTTGAGGTAATGCAATTTCCTTTCTTATTTTTTTCCCATTGTTTTAAAGCCTTGCAGTACCACGTATGTATCAGAAGTAAAGCAGTGATGTTCTACGCCAGTGCACAGTAGTTTGGGGAACCGATAAAAAGTCGAATTTTTGGAGTGGAGGTTAATGGATCAAAACTCATGTTGATGCAATCTTAAATGTTCAAGTAACTGTAATCTACCTCAGGACAGCCATACGAATGTTTATTGTGTCGCGCTGGGGTGTGGAAGTAGCACGATTGCGTATATATCTGATTTTCACTAATTCCTACTGAGAAGGCGGCTTGTGATCCTTTTGTTCCACACTAACCCTGTGATGAATTCTGGCCATAATTGGCAACAAAATCATGTGCCCTCACGGTAAACATCAGCTACTCACGATCGTGTCCCTCACACACCCTCCGTATCACGACACTGTAAAATTACTGCGCATAAGGCATTTCGTTACTCTAAATACTTGACAAACATACCTAGCACTGTCTTGCACTACTTTCCTTTACCGCTTAAATTGTTGCTTGTAGTGTCTCTTAATAAAACCTGAAGAGATCAGATGCCAAGATCTGCCACCGTTTCGAATATTCACTTCCGGCTGTGCGAGGGTATGGGTTGTGGGGGGACGCGCGCGCGGTCTATGGAGAGGTACGAGGAGGGGGTTGAGGGTAGGGAAGAGGGGGTTCCCAGAGGGGGTCCACGCCATTTCCAGCTTGCTATACATAAGACAGATCGCAACGTGTGAATCGGTGAAAGGTCGTAGCAGGTGCGCAGTGCAGTCATTGATACAGCCTTGCGTAGGCCTCTTGCGGGAATAAAAATTACTCGGAAAAGAGATATTTTTAGAATTTTAAGACAGAAGTGGTCAGAGAAAAACACCAAGAACGGCCACCACTTGTTTGATCATATTGAAAAGTTAATCTTACTTGTTTTTCTCATTCCAACAAGAGCATTCCTGCTTTTGCTCCGTTGCTTACTCGCATGACACTAATTTTTTATAAATGCAGATCATCAGGAAGCCGAATTATGGGCATAAAGAAGTACGTTATAATGCTTCGTTTGCAGACATTTTGTTTGAACGTGAACACACGGTGGGCAAAGAGTCAAAGAACCCTCTCCGTGTTTATGAATCAAAATGCTGCATGGCTTGATTCAGAAATAGACGTCACTTGTGATGAAAACTCGGCGCAACCACCAACATCATGTAAGCCGTACATTTCAACTTCCAGATGAGGTGGCACACCATTCCCACCGTAATCTTGACAATTTGGACCGTTTGCCCTTAGGTACAGGAAGGCCCCTGGCGGATTTCGAGCGTCTCAGTGATGTGTCAAAGCGCCGAAGGACCCGCAGCATACGTGATTCTTCAAGCACAGACGAATCAACTTTTGCGGCCTCCATGAGTTTTCTGTCAGAAGGGAAAATCGATAAAGCGAAGCTTGTAAAGGAGGCCGTGAGCACCCCAAGAAGAGCTTCAAAAATCAATCAGGCAAGGAAAAAACACCAGGATGAGACCTGCAAGGTCCAGTCGTACACACCCGATGAGGCTTTGGGCTTGATTGTTGAGGCCAAATTAAGTAAGGACCAGTACTTACGAATCAGACGCGGAGCCTCCGAGAGAAATACCGAGATTTACCCTGCTTACGAGGATGTTTTAAAAGCAAATGTGAGGTGCTATCCGTCCCCAGAGGAAACCACAATTACCGATAGTGGAGCAGAGATCAGACTGCAAGCATTGTTGGATTTGACCGTGCAAAGACTTGTTGCTGCTCAGGAAACTGTTTTATATAATTCATTCCCTTACAAGGACCTGCATTTGTCTAAGGGGGGCTTAGATGGCAGCTCCGGCTACTCTATGTGTAAAAAGAAGATCCCGCATCCCACTTTTAATGAAAGCAGCATGATAATGACGTCACTTGTCCCTCTGCAACAGTATTTTTTGGACGAAAGCAAAAAGGTCATCTGGCAAAATCCAAGACCCTCATCGAAGAGACATTACAGACCTATACAGTTTGAGTTTTCCAAGGAAACCCATCAGAATACTGTCCTCACAATTCAACGCATAGAGGACCAGATTGCCAAGTTGATATCTACTCATTAATCTCTGAATCAGATATCATTTTCAGTTGTACACAAGCTACATTTGACTATGATCGATGGAAAGGTGTGCAACGTACTTATGTCCACAGCCTCTGCACAAACCTGTAACGTGTGTGGAGCGAAGCCGTCCAACATGATATTGATTTGGTGAGCAAATGCCCAGTGAATAAAGAGACCTACGAGTTTGGCATCTCCACCCTTTACGGATGGATCTGTTGCTTTGAAGGCCTATGTCATGTGGCTAAGAAACTGGAAACTAAGACATGGAGAGTGACTCAGAACGACAAGGAAAGGGTGCAAAGAAGGAAAGAGGAAATTCAGAAAATGTTCCGAGAAAAGATGGGACTGATCGTAGACAGGCCGCAGCAGGGTGTAAATGGTTCCTCTAATGACGGAAATACGGCCAGAAGATTTTTTGAGGATCCTGCACTCTCGGCTGAAATCACCAAATTAGACGAAAACCTTATCAGGCAATTTTCAGTGATTTTGAAAGCTTTGTCTAGTGGCTATGAACTGAACACGGATGCATATCATGCTTATTGTCTTAAGACTGCTGAAGAATTCGTACAACTGTATCCATGGTACAGCATCCCAGCCAGCGTTCATGAGATCCTTATCCATCGATCAGAAATTATCAAAGCTGCTCCCCTGCCTATTGGTCTGTTTTGCGAAGAGGCCCAGGAGGCACGGAATAAAGATTCAAAGCGATTTCTTCAGCAAAACACTAGGAAGACATCCAGAGAGGCATAAAATACAGACCTCTTGCACATGCTTTTGGTATCCTCAGACCCGCTACTCACGTTAATGCGCCCACTACCCAAGAAAACGTCTGGACCTCTAAGCAAAGAAGTGTTTGACCTTCTTAAGCCTCCCTCATCGACAGCTATATTTGAAGTTGATGCAGACATTTCTGATTTAAGTGATGATGAGTAAAATCTTCCTTCTCAATAAATGATGTTCTAACTTTACCTCACATAATAAAAACCTCTTGTTAATTTATACTCGAATTTTCTGTTATCTATTTAATTATCCATATACTATAAAGTACATAATTATTGCTGGACCTCTGTCCACAAGGAGTTGCCATTGAGCCTTGCAACCAACAGAAATAAACTCAGCGACCCCGAAAATCCCTAAAGTCAAGAGTTTCACGCCTATCAGTACGGTATAGGGCGAGAGACCCTTATTTAGCTACGCCACTGGTTCAAAAATGAACTCATCGTCCCCCAAAACCCCTTGAAACGAACATTTAAGTTGATCGCGTAACAATTGGGCTTTTGATCGGGAAATCGGGTTCCTCAGACCACTGTGCAGTGGTTTCCAAAGTGTGAACGGCGAATCCCAAGGGATCCGTAAGAGTTCCTCAGGGGATCCGTAAACAAATTTACTTAATTTCGGATACTAGGGCACAGGACCATAAAATACGAAGATGTCCCGAAGCAGACGCGATAAATTATTGCCCAAATAATTTTTTTTTAAATTTCCTGCCTACAGCGCTCACAATATCGATACTCCAGTGGTTTCTACCAAAAGGCAGTTGTTTACCAGGGAAAATTTATGAGTAGTTATTATTCACCACTTCCTGAAATTTCTCTATTCTAGCTCTTTGTTAAAAACCTACAAAGAATCGGTACTGTAACCACCGCTAGTTATTTTAGGTCCAAGCATGCCTTGGAATACCGGTTGCGGGGCCTTATGCTAGATTTTCGTCCAAAAATCTGCGACAGGAAATGAAAACAGACTAAATACGACAATCGAGTTGTAGGTAGAGCTGGTGTGTAGTTAGCTTGAAAACATTTTCATTAATTGGGTTCCTGCTTATCATCCGGCAAGGGCTTGCTGTGAAACAAATGCCACAATCAATGAAATCTTTTTCAAATGAAGTTAACTTGGTGAATTTCCTAAAATTTAGGAGTTTTAATTCCAGATTATTTAAAATCTTTTATGAGGAAATTGTGAGTGAGAAGAAAACGTTGTTGCTGGATACAAAAGTGAGGTGGCCGTCACTAGGAATGGTTCTCTTGACAATATTTGAGCTTAGAAACGAAATCGCTCTATTATTTTTGATCGTCCTTTTTATCTATTAGGATCTACTAACAAAAATTTCATGGCTGCAGGAGCTAGCATACTTGACAGATAGTTTTACAAAGCTTATTAATGGGGGACTGTCATATATCGGGAATTACCGAAAATATTATGAAGTTGTATTGCATGGCTACTATTATAGGCCAATATAAAGTTTTTTGTTAAACTTTTAACAGATATTTATAAAAAAGCGATTTAAAACGGACGAGTTAATGCGGAACTCGATTACGTCCGATAGGTAGCCGAAATTTGCTGAGTGTTTAGTGACGTCAGCGCATCCCACGAGCATCCTACCCGTGCTAGAAGCCATTGTACCGATATAGAAGTAGTAGCTTAAAAGACATAAATCTGTTGTTTTCCTCTATCCCCCGTCTCAGAAGAAATACTGGTTGAAGTACTGCACCTTCCTGCATTTATTTCGCTTTGTGTTTTGCAAAATGACATTTGAAGGGTTTTGTGCAGCCAGATCTGATAATTTGCCCAACGTCGATTCGTACATGCTTTTACAGTACATTGGAAGTCGTAGGGAGCAATATTCAGATGTTGAAATGCGTGGAGTGAAGGCGGACAGGTTTGTATTACATTTAATTGATAAAACACGTTCGATGTAGCGCTTTTATTTTCAGTTATATTAATAGCAGGTACTATTATTTCGACTGAAACGCGGAAGATATGTAAAAGATAGATTGACGTCTTAATACAGTTTACCCATATTAAACGAATAAAACAACTCTAGTTTTAACTAATATTATAGAATATTTATTTATGTATTATTTCCCATACTGTCCTAGTATCTAGTAAGTAAAATATAGTTAGATAAGTATAAGGCCGAGACTTCGTGGAATTCCACAATAAAATAACACGAACAATACCAGATATTATTATTTATTTATATTAAACTTTCGCTAATTTCCACAAAATATATGAAGTAAAATACGACCGGTTTTGGTTAATAATCACCATCGTCTGCCTTTACAGGTCAAATATTGACAAATATACAAAATTAATGTGAATAAACTTAGTTTCCGTGTGTCTTGTCTATAGGAAATGTGATGGAGTTTGTTGTTTTAAGTGTCTATCGGCCTTAGTTATTATCTATACTTGTGATAAGAAAAACTGTAGAAGTGTTTGTAATAACTGCTCATCTCTTTTGTATATGTCGAGGAATTTCATCGTTGCTTTTATGGCTTTTTTCTTCCTTTGAGGTCAATGAGAAAAAACTTTAGTAATGCCGATGGATTTTTTAAACTGAAGCGAGAATGAAAAATTTGTATTGTTAAATGCAAGATTTGCCCTGAACACAGAATAAGATAAAGAGGTTATGAAGTGAGTGTAGTTGTAGATGAAGAAGAAGATTTAGTCACGTCTGTGGAGTGTCATGACTGCCCTTATTTATCAAAACATGGTCCTTCAAAATACTGTCGTGGATATTATGTGAACAAAATTATTAAAATATTTAAATTACAGAACTAACTTAATATGTAACATTTGTGAAAGTATTTGCTTAAAAACGTGGTAATTAAATATATGCACTGCAACAGTAATTATTTGCTTAATAAACGCATAGCCCAACGATTTCCGTAAGTTTGATCTTACGTATTTAGAATAGGTTTATTACATTATGGAGGTTTTGTTGAAATATATATGCTAATCTTTGAAACATAAAAATGTAATTTACTTTTTCAACATCGTTCTCCAGAAATATATGCATCATGCCAATGTAATGCCGACATAAGTCATAAACTAAAATACGAAGCAATAACATTACGTACATACATTTTACTAGTACTTAGATTAAAATGATCTTCGCAGACAAATGCAGTTGTACGTTCCGATATATCAGATGCGTATCTCCTCATGGCTTTCAACCACAATATTCTCCGCTTCTTATTTCTTCCCAAGGAGCTCGGTAGCGCGAAGAACAATTTTCTTTGGGTTTTAAACGTTGTATTTAAGCAGTGAGGTAGCAGACAATACTTATAACCCTTCTTAACTTCCATATTCTCCATTTTAGCTACGATATCAGGAAAAGCAACAGGACGAAGTATCAAAACTGCGTGCTTTCAGTACGGTCGTAAGCGTCGTAAGGCATGCGATGACGTCACGTACCCCTTACTACTCTCTCTCTCTCCAACCAGGATGCCGTTTTCGCAGGATATTTAAAAGAGTTATTTTAAACATTTTTTTGCATAATGAAGATGATTTAACAAAAATATATTCACAGGGAGTAATTAAGTCAATTACAAAGAATTTAAAAAATATATAATTAAATATTTTGACAGTCCTCCATTGAACCTCTCCATGCAAGGCAAATGTACTGCAATTTTCACTGCAAGAGACAATATAGATTCGATACTACGAAAACTCAATTTCCGGACTGGATGCGTATAGAAGAAGAACTTTATGTGTTCTAGAGTGCTTCTGGAGGAGATAAAATGGAAATTAGATCGCAGTGTTCTCAGTGACATTGTCCAGCATATGCGTGATTTAAATTGTACTTTTCTGGAATATTTCGCTCCATCTGTCGAGTATATCAGTTGGACGTGTAAACCGTTTTTATTGTTAAGTAAATCAGACAGTTTCTATCTGAAAGTTTATGAGAGTCTCATTCACATAACGGCAAATTTTTAACTGGAGCAAAGATATTACGAAATCCTGCTGATAAACCTCTTGGCTAGTCTCATCCATGAATCTCCAAAAGTGTGGGTTTCAAACTTCTGCTCTTTTCAACTACGGACTTAGGTGAGACTGGATTTTCTAGATGCACTGCCACCAAAAAAACACATGTACCGCAGTCAACTGAGTGCCGCATCAGATCTGATAATTCAGCTCTCTGACATTATCTCCAATATCAGACGCATTTGCGACTAAAAGAAAGCAGAAGCAGTCCTCTCACTGACCGTAGACATGTAACATTCCTCGTTTTTTGTAAATCACGTGTGAGTTTTTGTTATCAGAGGATCCGCGAAAAGTTTTTGGAACAAAAATGAATTCGCGACAGAAAAAATTTGGGAAACATTGTTCAACGCTATTGCATATATTGACTCAACCCAAACTTGGTCCAATACTCTCTAATGGTAGGATGTTTTTCCTTTGAAGTAATTTGCAAACAGTCAACTTGGGAATCAAAAAAAGTTTTATGACTCATACCGAAATGTTTACGGCTCAGCTGCGTCCAGCCTAATTCTCCATGCAATAGTTGTCTAAGGAACGTTTTTGTTTGTCCGACTTAAGTGGAGTTGAAGGAATTGCAATATTTGCTTCTTGGAAGAGGACCAGGAAGTGAAAATCGGAAGGAGCTGCAAAAGAACTTTCCCGTGGCACATACAAAACATCTTGCTCATCTCTAAGTTTTGGTCCCTATCATAAATTGAGAAAATATCTTTCCGTAAAAGCCATCACGTGGCGTAATATATTATTGTCTTTTCCTTTAAAATTCTTCTCATTTGAATATTTCCGTTGGTAACTTAGGAGATATGATAATTTTTGCAAATATCAAGCGATTTAAAATGGGAATCTAGCGTCGGAATTGGCATTGAGATCGGGGGTTTAAAGGCTAAGAGCAATATGATTATATGATTTGACCATATGATCACGGCCCAAATTTCCTCACCAATAAATTTTCAGTGAGAATGATTTGCATATCTGTGATGCATTAGACCTTCATTACTAATGTATTAAGAAATTAAGTGTAAAATACGAATAAAATAATACCGGATTTTAAGGGTTAATGCGGTTGCTTGAATGAATATGGATTTGAAAATGTCTTCTTACAATGAAATATCGTAGCATTTTGTTCAGACGGAGCCAGCAAAATGTTGGAGAGAAAATCAGGAGTTGCAGCTAAATAGAAACATTCCCTAACATATGGCATTGCTTTAACTATCGTCTACAATTAGTCATATATGATTCCATTAAGTACTTTTTCTGGAAAAAATGTATTCAATCTATCACCATTCTTATAAAAACCGAACTGAATTAAATTTCATCGACACAGAAATTGAAATTAAAATAATTTAAATTGGTTGCGTATTAGGTTCTCATTTGGAAGCCAGTAGTCTGAGATTGTCTAATGCCGTTTGGAGAGCTTATCCGGCATTATATAAGCATTTTTCTCAAACTACTGCATCTTCTAAAAGATTAGTTAATACAAATTTTATGCAGGATTTGTACATAATAACATAAAATTGACTTCTAACATTTGCAAGATTTTGACGATTCAAGCATTGAATCGAACAATTTTCCAGTATCTGCTGCAATTATAAAAGCTAAAAAGATAGCCAACACAATCACTATCAGTAGTGCGAAAACTGAGAGAAGATTCAGATTATTTAATGTAATACACCCAATTCCTTTTTTACACGGTTTCACTTTAACACGGTCCAGGAAAAAACCCAATTCTTTTTATACACGATTTTTTTACTTTAACACGGTCCAGAAAAGTTCTACTCTACAGAGGGGTAATTTTCATTAAAGATAAAAGTCGCTCAAAATAGTAAAGACGATCAAAAAAATAAAGAGGAGATGCATGAAACTCTACAAAACACGTCAATTCATTGCAGAAGTCGGAAAAGTTGAATAAAAATGCTATAAATGGCAGAAGCTGGCCTTCTACCATAATACGTAGCATGGAGCCTATAAACAGGAGTCCGAACTAGATGGCGCAAACGCCCGATATCTGTTGCCATCATAGAGGTATAATGGGGTAAAGAGAGTTTTGGTTTCTGCGCATCGTTTCAATATTGTCTTCCTGCCAACAGACACTTGACCTTAGATCAGGGGTGGGCAAACTGCGGCCCGCGAGGGCATTTTATGTGGCCCGCGATGCCATTATGAAAGCGAACCGTAATATAAAATAGAGATAATTTCATATTTGTAGTTTTAATTAATGCCGGAAAACCTTCTCCAGTGATGTTATGAGGATAACATATTATTCATTATTAATTTTCACTAACAGGATCCCTCGCATTACCTCACATTACTTACTATGTGAACCCTAACGTGGCCCGCCGAAGCATTTTCATCTGTTTATGCTGCCCGCCTAAGAAGCTGCAACTGTTAATGCGGCCCGCCACGTGAAAAGTTTGCCCACCCCTGCCTTAGATAGCCAATAGGAGAGAATAAGTGGCTACTGGCGAAAAAAAGTTTGTCGAAGGACATGAAAACCAGAGAAGGATTCGCTCGAAAGTCGTTTGCCCTGCGTCACGTGGTTTCAATCTTTGAACAACTTTCGTTTTACTGCGCATCCTTATGCTCCCTCTACTATATTTTACCTCTATGGTTGCCATAACAGTCGCTTTTTTTCAAGTTCGTGGATTCACCGCATAGGTGCGCTGTAAATAAGTACATATAGTTACATGCTCTTGCTTTTAAGTGCATTAAAACGTAGAGGCTTGCGTTGCTTTTGGTACATGCTAGGAGCATTTTTTGGTACTTTTTTGACGAATGTAGAAGATGAAGTACGCCGTACTATGAAGTACGGTATTGGTTACAGTGCTGCGAGTGGCAGTCTGGTGAGCTACTTAAAATCCGTCAATCTTGGCTAACAGTTTCCCAAATCTACGTGAGCCGTCCGCAATGTGCTAATTGCTGTATCCCGAATGGACATGCATATTATTATAAAAGTAAGCATCTTTATTTAAATTGTAATGCTTCTGTCCTTGGTAACTTTTGTTATTTATCTAGTTGGTAAACATATCCTGGAGTTCCAGCTTAGTTTTACTTTTATACTTTTTCTAAACCAGGAGCTGCTGATTTGAACCAATTCTGAAAATCCGAACCTCTGTTTTTAATAGGGTCATTTGTCGAGACTGGTCGTGGACCACGACACTAATAGTGAGCAAAATAATATACATTTATTAAATTTTAGTGGAAAGACAATAAAGGGGTAAACCACAATTTACCCTCTTTAGATTAATTAATTAATTATTAAAATATTTTTTTAGTCCTTGGCCAAAATGTCTGATAATGCAACAATTACAAAACTTAAATGGAAAGCAATTTCTCTGGAAACTGACATTCAAATTTTAGATTGTCTTAGAAATGGAGAAGGTTCAACGTCTGTTGGTAAGAGTTTTGGTTTGAAGGAAACCACCATAAGAACAATTAAGAAAAATGAAACTGCTATTAGACAATCTATAATTTCTGGAACGAAACTGAGTGCTAAGTCATCATCATACACAAGAGATGTTAGAGAAAAAATGGAAAAGGCACTCGCAATATGGATAGAATATCATACGCAAAAAAGAATACCAGTAGACGGAAATATCATAAAACAGAAGGCATTACGAATTTATAAGCAGATTAAAGAACTGTAACCATCTACATCGTCTCAGTCAACTAGTGATAAGAAGTTGAAATTTTCTGCGAGTGCAGGATGGCTAACTGGGTTCCTTAAAAGACACGCGTTTCATAATCTGAAGATCAAAGGTGAAATTACATCTGGAGATGAGAAGGCTGCTAAAGAATTTCCTCCAAAGCTGACCAAAATAATTGAAGGTGGTGGATACACTTCTGATCATGTTTTTAATGCTGATGAAACCGGTCTCTTTTGGAAAAAATGCCGAGCAGGACTTATGTGGCAAAATCTCAGAAAAGTGGTAGTGGTTTTAAGGTAGCTAATGATCGCGTGACCTTTTTATTTTGCAGCAACGCTTCAGGGGATCGCATGTTGAAACCTCTGCTTGTCAATAGATCTCTAAGACCGCGTTCAATGAAAGGTAAAAAACTGCCAATTCATTGGATGGCCAATAAAAAAGCGTGGGTGCCCCCAGCAATTTTTACTGAATGGTTCAACAAATATATTGTCCCAGAAGTTAAAAGATACTTGAAGGAAAAGGGTCTCAAATTCAAAGTTCTTTTGATTGTAGACAACGCACCCGGCCATCCGAATTTGGAACATCCAAATGTACAAGTGGTATTCTTGCCGCCCAATACGACATCCTTGATCCAACCACTAGATCATGGTACAATTACCACATTTAAGAATTACTACATCAAGCGAACATTCCAATACATTTTGGATAAACTAGATAATGATAAAACACTTATGTAATTGACGCATGGAAAAATTTTTTTATTATGGATTGTGTCAGACATGCTGCTTTGGCGTTTATTGAATTAAAACCAACCACTTTGAACGCTTGTTGGAAAGCAATTTGGCCAGAATGTGTTCCAAGTAAAAATTCTGTGCTCCCAAATTCGGTCGAATATTCCAATATCATCACTGTGGCACATTCAGTTGGCGGAGAAGGCTTTGACGATTTAACATTTGAGAATATCGATGAATTTCTGGCTGACAAAGTCCTATGGGAAGGTGAAATAATAGAGGTTGTACTAGAGACCGTTGATTCCGAAGAAAATAGTGATAATGACGAACCGGTTCCACTCACCTCAAGTTGATTCGAGGTCTTCAACTGGCTAGTAAGTTGGAAAATCATTTTCTGACAAATGATCCCATTGTCGAACGAGCTGTACAGTTCCGACGTGATCTGAAGTTTTGTATGACCCGTTATCAAGAATTATACAAGGGACTAGTCAAAACAGGATCACAACGATTGATAACCGATTTCATTGTCAAAACCAATGAAACCCCAACAACGCAGGAAGTGCAGAATATGTCAATCGAGGGTGGAAATGTTAATCCTGTTCAAGATAACACTGAGAGGATCTCACCATTGGATACACATAAAGATGATGTGCTAAATATTTCTAGCGATGAAAGCGATTTTGCACCAGTCTTACAGAAACGAATGCGTTTATTGTCAAACAGCGACGAATAAAATGTAGTTCTTATTTTTATGCCAAGTTTTTTTGTTCCTGAATTTGTGATGTTTTTGTTCTTTTTTGAAAAAATATTTGAATTTATGTTAAAGTGATGTTACAACGTGATTGATTTTTTTATTTATGCAATAAAATATGTATTTATATAAAAAATGTACACATTTTAATTACATAGATTTTTTGCACGGTTTGTTGAACGTATCTTTTTATTTTTATTGTTTCTTCGTCTTTTTTACACGGGTTTTCGAAGGTCTGGAACGGATCCCCAATTTTTCCATAAGCACGGTATATTTTTTTACACGGTTTTCTCTGGAACGTATCTACCGTGTAAATAAAGAATTGAAATTACTAAGAAGAGAAAGTGAGCCTTAAAGTGTAACACATTTCAAATCTGATGGCAATTATGGGAAAAATACTAGCGGGTTGGAATGAATCTTCAATTTGTAAAAGAATGGATAAATACTCATAGATTGGCAATAGAAACGAAAGTTTGACAAAGAGCTGAGAACCATATGTCAGCGAATCAACAAGCCATATGAAATGCGTTTTATACTATTGTATTTATACGGTTTTTAATAAAAAATGTATAAAACTAGTATTGAAATTTAGTTTTTTATATGCGATACTATTTAGTTTTTGTTAGACTCAACGTCGACGTGTTTGAATTCGAATTCCCGTTAAAGTTCGATAATTTCGACCTCTTATTAAAATCGGATTAATTCGGTCACGAGCTTATTGTTAAATATTTGACAGGACATCACTGAATAGTACATCGGTTTTAGACGGTTAACTGTTATGTTTTACTGGAATATGTAATGTAATGTATATTCTTACTTTCTCCATGCGTAGTATGGGAAAGTATGGTTTTCACGAAAAAAATCTATTTCGAGATTTAAACGGAAATACACGTTTTAAAGTCTCCTGAATACGTTTTTACCATTTTTTCACTGATTTGTGTGTCTGTGTGATAGGAAAGTTGTGGGAACTTAACTCAAAATCTATTGAGCAAATCAAGGCGAAATTTGATATTTGACATTTTTATTAGGACAAGGGCTGATTAGTTTTTGGTTAAAATCGGTCAAACAAATATGGGTGTTTACTCTTGTTTATTATCCATTTCTTTCAAATATTGTCTATAATACTTGATCAATGTAAAAGGTTATTGAATAACAGTTGTAGGAAATTTAATTTTCTACAACTTATGTTATTTAAGAGATATTTTAAAAACCGTATGTTTTCGTTACCACCACCACAGCACCTGAAGGCGACTTTTGTAAACACTTTTGTTTACGTTTATTCTTAGCTACGTCCTATTAACGCCCCTTTTTATTTTCTTAATTGTCGGAGCTTCGTGGCTATATCCAATATGAAAAGGCTACGGTGTGATTTTGTCTGCTCTTTGTTAAGTCTTTGAAGTTTTTTCAGAGGTGGATGTTTATTCTTGTCACTGATCCGTTTTTTTAATATTTGCCTTATTACTCGATTAATGTAAAAAGTATTGGAATATAAGTCGTAGGAACTTTAATTTTCTACAACGTTTGTTCGAAACATTTTCTCATAAAATGCATTGTTTAAGAGCTATTTTAAAAACTAATTTTATTAGCCGCACACCACCTACTGGCGACTATTGTAAACACTTTACGCTTACTTACGTCTTGTTAGTAACGCTCCTTCTTATTTTCTTAATTTTTGAAGCTTCCTGGCTATATGCAATATCAGAAGGCTACGGTTTCAGTTCATATCTGTTCTTTGCAATGTAAAATTTTCTCGCAGTTCCTTAAAATATTTATTATCATTTAACCTATTTGGAATTTTTAGAAATATGACATGTGGTGGCCACATCAGATTTTAAAAATTTATTTTCACGTCAAGTCGGATTTGCTTAAGTCGAGCCTTGCGTAACCCGCAGTGTCTGTACCTCCTTTTGGCTGAAGTGCTCAAGTATGCAGTCAAATCAAAAGGCTGACGCATTTCTAGCGGTTAGTTGCGCCCGCCAGTCCATTTCAAGGTTAGGAGAGCGAGCGAGAAGACTCATTGAAAATTTAAGCCGGTGCGAGTCTTGCTATACCTACTCCCGATGAGGGTCAGAGAGTGCCATCTTGGGCGATCCTTTACCCCTTTATCGAAGCAGCTAAGAGACATGTGTTCGAAGAGTATTTTTGTCTAAATGAGCCGATTTGTCTTTTCAATACCATCCGCCAAACCATAAAAATTTCTCTAAGATCTGCTTAATTAGTAGGCACACGATTCTGCAGTGTTTTCGCCCTTATGATGTCGAAAAAGCGACTATTGAGAAAGTTATTGTATTTTATTCAAGTTATTTTGCAATTATATAAAATATATTTAATTTCACCAAGCTAACCTCTCACGTTGCTATTTTACTGCCGTTCGTCCTTCACAGCCTTAGCGCATTCTATGTTGGCTTATATTTTGCAATACACGTTTATGTTTTTTATTTTTGTTGAGGAAACATTTATATGAATTTTTGACGATCCTATTTACTTCTGGATAATTACTTGCTTTGTAAGGAACTTGGAAACCTACATCGACATAAAATTTACAATTCCACATATAGGTATCGAACTTGGCATTGCGAAAATTCACATTAATCAAATGAAGGCGACTAGGTTGTATTGAATGCGTGTAATATCTATTAAAAATCACTTCTGTGAACTTATGAGCCATAATGTATTAAAATAAAGGAGCCTGGTTAATCAAATCCATGAAATCACATTCCACTTTTTAGAGTTCATACACCATAATCACAGAAAAATAATTTGTAGCTTCCTTTTTCGTGAAAGTTACAGAGCTATTGTAAAGCCTGGGGAAATTTTCATTTAAAACTGATTATCTCTTTCAAACTTTAGTGCTGATCAATTTATATTGAATGATATATTTCATTTAACAAAATAAAGCAATTATTATTACAGAACATCTATATAAGATAAACGGCATGTGTCGCTTTAGCGTAAAATAAGAGAGTGGATATAAATATCACTCGTTAACTGATAGAATAATAACATAGGAAAACAACCCATCCTTCTCGGAATACGTGAAAATACTAATGAAAACAATTAAACACGTGAATTAAGCCATTGAAGAAGCCTTCAACATCTGGAACTTCATAATAAATATTACTGTGTCAAACTAAATTAACACGCATCGATGGTTGACAACTTGGTACTATTTCCACAAAAACAAACTTTTAATAATAACGGAGAAACCTTAAACCTATTATATAATTTTTCTTGGTAATTAATACGACTTAAGCCTCTACGAAAAGAATTCACAGAAGTAAACAAACAGCTATTTTAACCATACTTTGGCTGAGTCATGAATGTAGACGAAGTGAGACCAGGAGGAAGAGGAGAAACTAGAAATCTCGTATGGCAAATTTACAGAGTGATGCGTGCGTCATTTGGGGCGAATCGCGCCGAACACGTCCCCGTTAGTGCGCTTGAGGACAAAAGAAGCTACGGATTCGGCCACATATTCGTCAAATAGTGACTATTAAATATCACAGGTATGGAGAAGGTCATGTGGTAGTAGATTTTTGAACATCATGTCTGAAATTATAACACCTAGCTTAGATAGTTACGTTATACAAACCACAAAAAAAAATATCATCATTTTCGTAAACTGACAAATTCAATAGAAAATTAATATATTTTGGATGTAAACTTACCAGACATTTATTTCTATATACTATATACATATAATTCTGTATGAACTCGTTAATTAGGCTATCTCTAATTGAATTATTTCGCTCATCTTTAACTTCTTCTTATAGAAATTTTATCCTAACTTATCGTGTTACAGATTTATAACAGCATTATTTAACATTAATAAACTGGAGCCCAGGATTTTATTCTTCTATTAGTAATTTTTCTATTGAGTTTATGGTGTGTGTTTTAGAAAAGGGGCTTTAGCTCTGACAGGTATTGGAATTGTGTTCGTTGAAAAAAATGGTGATAAGTGATTATAAATTAATATTACAAAGGGTTAGGTTTTGAAGTGAAATTAATTTGAATAATTATTAAGCGCTATGATGAGTAAAGCGCATAAAATTAAATAAATTCTTTAATCGTGCAACTTTTATTGTGGATGAAATGATTTCAAATCAATTTAAAATTGTAAAATGTTGTTCCAAACGTTATAAAAAATGCATGCTATGTTTTTGAATGCAATCAAGTTGTAAGGGAAATTTATCAATCGCTAATCATCGCACAAATTCCCTTATGCTATGCAACTTTTATAGGTGTATAAAAAATATATTTTAACCTTTCAGTGAAAAATATGTCTCTAAATTTTAAATATTTTTGTTTTTGTTGTTGATTTTATTCAGCTATTCAAGCGGATAAAAGTTTGGAATATTTATTAATCAAATGGAAAATGTAATTCGGTTGATTCTCTAAGTTTATCCAGAAATAGTGATAATTTGAATGGATTTCGCTGTTTCGTATAATTTGAATTATACATTTCTGTAAAGTTTTTATTCTTTTCTACGTATGCTGTAGTCTAGTACAAGGGGTGGGAACCTGCGGCTCCGGAGCCGCATATGGCTCCGTGAGTACATACTAGCTAAGCTCCCTATCCTTTATCAGTCATGAAACATGCTTATTGAATTCATTCGGATTTCTAAAAAAATATCGTACAGATTTTCACCGTTCGGCTACCATGTATTTTGGAATGGGACAAAAAAAAACAAAAAATGGCTCTTTTACTTTGAATGGTTGCCGACCTCTGCTCTTGTATAACCAGTTTTATTAGTTTTATTTTCTAATTACTTGAATTCTCTTAGTGGTTTTATTAAAAAGTTATTATTTTCACAGAATAGGCGAAATATTTTTTCAAAGAAATATGAGATATGCTAGTGTCATACTTGTTATATCGAGGTCTTTAATTAGCAAAGCGCAATAATCGCATTTACTAGAGAAGTGGAAAAATTCAACGAGAGGACGCTATATTACACCTTTGTAAGTTCTCTCGTGGAAACCTAAATAGAATTTCGGTTTAGAACAGCTACGGAGAAATTGCATTTGAAAACTAGCCACAAGATCAACCTTCAGGTTGTTGGATGGATCTGAATGTGAGAGAGGAACTTAAATCATTTTCATGTGTATGACCGATATTCAAACTCTTACCTTTTATCCAGCCGATTCAACTCTCTCATTCATACATATTGGAACAATGAAGGGGAAAAATCCATTAGTGGTGGGAGATGAACGCATTCTCTTACAGCATTACCAAAATTGGTATAATTGGAAGCTGTTATTTGGCGTAGTTGAAAATCATGCATTGATTCGTATTTCTAACAACCGGTGAGGGTTTTTGACGACTTAATAGGAATATTTTGTTTACAATAGAGTCTTAATCATTGATTTTTGTCGTAAAAGACTTCATCTCACTTGTAAAACAACAGAATCCAACTACAGTAACTACCCATTTTTTTGCACAGGGAAGCCCTTGTTGGAAAGACATTAGGAGTTCACTTGAAGTCTGTATTAGACCAAGTTGTCGGAATAGTTAATTTTTGAAATCAAGACCTCTAAAGACCCGTCTCTTCAAACAGCTTTGATGCTATGGATTCGCAGAAAAATATTTAGTTTTACACACAGAAATAAGATGGCTGTCAAGGGGAAGAGTGTTGGCTCCTATATATGAATCTAAAGAAGAGATGTTACTTTTTTGAAAAGGGGAACAGTGATTTTTGTGAATATCTTAGCTGTGAACTTTGGCGCGCCAAATTAGCATATTTGGCGGAAATATTTAGGTATCTGAATAGTGTGAACAGCAGCATGAAGGGCGGAATGAAAACTTCCTGACTTCTACGGATAAGCTACTGGCATTGCAGAGAAAAATAGTTATCTGAAAAAAGAGAGCTAGAGAAGGTAATCTTGAAATGTTTCCTGTGATTCCAAAAACCCATACTAAACAAATTGTTGCTCTAGTGGTGGAGCATTTAGCAACTCTACAGCTCAATATCAAGCATTACTTTCCATCCTTCACTCTCCTTTACTCTCTCCGAAGAAGAAGAGTTAGCTTCTCTTTCAACTGATCGCACTCGGAAATCAAGTACGCCGAATTGCCTCTGGATATGTTCTGGATTTCTGTTAGAGAAGAATATTCAGAAATCGCAAAAAAAGCTTTGACAGTTTTGATGCAGTTTTCTACATCCTATTTGTGTGAGTTGTGGTTCTCGACATTTACAAACATTAAATACAGAAAAGGGGAAGGGCTAAACTGCGTTGAAGATGAAATTCGAATCGGCCTATGACGGATACGTCTTAATATCAGTGTAATCATTAGTAAACGCCAAGTTCAAGTGTCACATTACGTAAGATTTTAAAATAAATTTTTTAACAAAGCTTCATCATTTGTTTTGTTTTACGATATCATAACTTAATTTGGTCGATTACATGTACGACATAACAAAAAATATATGTATCTTTATGATAAATTTTAGTTCTTTATTCAAATTTAATTCTAGCGTGCTGCGAAAAAAGTGAATATCCAAAGTGTGCCGCGAGCACCAAAAGGTTGAGAACCACTGATCTAATATATAAAGAAGAGTGCATGTCTGTCTGTCATCTATGTATTCGGACACCGCGAGAGCTAGCGCAACCAAATTTTGCATGGGATTCGCTTTCATGCAGGGGAAGGTCAGAAGATATGATTGCGTCGAATTTCAATGTCCTTAGTTCGATTCCAGGAGATTTTCTTTTTCGCCATTAGAATTGCATTGTATTGTATTTTCGCCTTGCATTTAAAAAAATTACTTACATTCATCGTAGAAACTCAGAGTTCGGACCAAAAAACGCCAAAAAATAGATTTTTGTTTTCATACAGTCGATTGTTGAAGAGACATCAAACCGATACGCAGATTTGTTTTGATCCCGAAAATTCGACGTTTTTTCGAGTTGAAAATCTGGCGCTCACAGTGGCCAACAAATATGCGGAAATTTGTTAGCGTTTGTTACTTTTAACCGAAGGAAAACGAAGTAATCTTTTTCTCTTAAGTATCAGGGTTATATTCCAGCCGCAGTTTTTTTATCATTTATGTGATTTTTGTGACACAAAAATACATTTTTAATTGTTACCTCACAGATAATATAAGATCCAAGGAGAAGAAAATATGGCTTTTTAATTCTTCTAATCAAATAAATGTTGCTGCCGACCGATTTAGTTAAAATACCAATGGAATGTTTGGCATTTTCTCGAATTTATACATACGAAAGCATGTTGCAGTTATATGCTCTCGCTGACTTTTTTGTGGCAAATTTTGCACATTCTCCGAACGAGTTTTCTAATCGGTACTTTAAAGATAAGGAACTTGTCATACATGAAGTATGTTTAATTCACCGATAGTATATATGTATACAGCAGAAATATTTAGGTGTAATTACTGATAGTAAACTAATTTTTTCTGAACATATTACAGCAATTAAAAAGAAAGCAATGTCTCTCTTAGGCATTTTGTAGCGTTTTACAGATATCAGAGATCCTTTAGCACTCAGGATGTACTTTTCTACCATTGTATTACCTGTTATGACATATTGCTCTCCTATATGGTCTATGTCTACTGTCTCTAATCTCTATTCCCTTGACAGAGTTCTATATTTTTCCTTAGAATTGTGAAATATCGTGCAAATTCTCTTCGGTATGCCTCTATTGATGCTATTTTATCTGCTCTCTCTTTGGATAGTCTTACTGCCACTCGAACTAAATCAGATCTTTTTTTTATTTATAATATTTTAAACTCCGTTACAGACTGCCCTGAGTTACTATCCCATATAAATTTCCGAGTTCCACCCAGAACTATTCGTTCTTCTTCCTTATTTCATATGTTTACTCCGAGGATTTCTCTAGCCAAACGTACTCTTTTCTTTCATCTTCCTTCTATTTTGAATACCTTACCTCCACATATTGATCCTTTTTTCCTATCAATAAAATCATTTATTAAGCTAGAATCACACATTTTACCTAAATAATCGCAGTCATCATTTGACACAATTATTGTTAGTTTTTCTACTGGATATTTTTGTTTTATTTTATTATACTTATTGTTCATACCTATAACTTTATTGTTATTATTTTCACTGTAAATTGGCGATCAAGCTGTATGTTAAATTATTGAATATATAAATAAATAAATATGAATACTATGGGCTCTACCGCTCGTCCCTTACGAGGTCCAACCTCGTTTGCTCATCTATTATTTTCAAGCTAATTTAACATGAATTTAATAAATATTTGAAATATAAAGTACATATTTGTTAAAACAGACCCTCCTATAGCACGGGTTCTTGAAACTCTATTTGTTGTTTAGATTCTTGTCAAAGAAATGGTAGACTGGCTTTTCCAAGACCACAATTAGTCTCGCAAAGCGCCAAGGGAAAGCAGTGTGAGCTGGTCCTCGCGAAGGAGCAAAACGTTTCAGAAATAAGTACGTAAATCATCAATAGTACGACAACATTTCATTGTTTTTATGGATAAAGTAAGAAATCGAAGAGAGCAATCTTAAATATTTGCCACATCACTAAATGTATCTCTTATCTGAAATGAGTTCGTCGTCCTCCTATCGCTCACTGTTCTGTTCTCAAACATATTTTCCTCGAGAGCGGAAACTTGACTAATAGTCACTATTTGACGAATATGTGGCCGAATCCGTAGCTTCTTTTGTCCTCAAGCGCACTAACGGGGACAAGTATGGTTAAAATAGCTGTTTGTTTACTTCTGTGAATTCTTTTCGTAGAGGCTTAAGTCGTATTAATTACCAAGAAAAATTATATAATAGGTTTAAGGTTTCTCCGTTATTATTAAAAGTTTGTTTTTGTGGAAATAGTACCAAGTTGTCAACCATCGATGCGTGTTAATATAGTTTGACACACAGTAATATTTATTATGAAGTTCCAGATGTTGAAGGCTTCTTCAATGGCTTAATTCACGTGTTTAATTGTTTTCATTAGTATTTTCACGTATTCCGAGAAGGATGGGTTGTTTTCCTGTTATTATTCTATCAGTTAACGAGTGATATTTACATCCACTGTCTTATTTTACGCTAAAGCGACACATGCCGTTTATCTTATATAGATGTTCTGTAATAATAATTGTTTCATTTTGTTAAATGAAATATATCATTCAATATAAATTGATCAGCACTAAAGTTTGAAAGAGATAATCAGTTTTAAATGAAAATTTCCCCAGGCTTTACAATAGCTCTGTAACTTTCACGAAAAAGGAAGTTACAAATTATTTTTCTGTGATTATGGTGTATGGACTCTAAAAAGTGGAATGTGATTTCATGGATTTGATTAACCAGGCTCCTTTATTTTAATACATTATGGCTCATAAGTTCACAGAAGTGATTTTTAATAGATATTACACGCATTCAATACAACCTAGTCGCCTTCATTTGATTAATGTGAATTTTCGCAATGCCAAGTTCGATACCTATATGTGGAATTGTAAATTTTATGTCGATGTAGGTTTCCAAGTTCCTTACAAAGCAAGTAATTATCCAGAAGTAAATAGGATCGTCAAAAATTCATATAAATGTTTCCTCAACAAACATAAAAAACATAAACGTGTATTGCAAAATATAAGCCAACATAGAATGCGCTAAGGCTGTGAAGGACG
The DNA here is from genome assembly GCA_028673005.1 of Tanypteryx hageni. NCBI lineage: Eukaryota > Metazoa > Arthropoda > Insecta > Odonata > Petaluridae > Tanypteryx > Tanypteryx hageni. Next base: position 102,803,112 of record CM054120.1, on the reverse strand, counting down.
AACGGCAGTAAAATAGCAACGTGAGAGGTTAGCTTGGTGAAATTAAATATATTTTATATAATTGCAAAATAACTTGAATAAAATACAATAACTTTCTCAATAGTCGCTTTTTCGACATCATAAGGGCGAAAACACTGCAGAATCGTGTGCCTACTAATTAAGCAGATCTTAGAGAAATTTTTATGGTTTGGCGGATGGTATTGAAAAGACAAATCGGCTCATTTAGACAAAAATACTCTTCGTACACATGTCTCTTAGCTGCTTCGATAAAGGGGTAAAGGATCGCCCAAGATGGCACTCTCTGACCCTTATCAGGAGTAGGTATAGCAAGACTCGCACCGGCTTAAATTTTCAATGAGTCTTCTCGCTCGCTCTCCTAACCTTGAAATGGACTGGCGGGCGCAACTAACCGCTAGAAATGCGTCAGCCTTTTGATTTGACTGCATACTTGAGCACTTCAGCCAAAAGGAGGTACAGACACTGCGGGTTACCCAAGGCTCGACTTAAGCAAATCCGACTTGACGTGAAAATAAATTTTTAAAATCTGATGTGGCCACCACATGTCAATTTCTAAAAATTCCAAATAGGTTAAATGATGATAAATATTTTAAGGAACTGCGAGAAAATTTTACATTGCAAAGAACAGATATGAACTGAAACCGTAGCCTTCTGATATTGCATATAGACAGGAAGCTTCAAAAATTAAGAAAATAAAAAGGAGCGTTACTAACAAGACGTAAGTAAGCGTAAAGTGTTTACAATAGTCGCCAGTAGGTGGTGTGGTGGTGGCAGCTAAAAAAATTAGTTTTTAAAATACCTCTTAAACAAGACATTGTATGAGAAAATGTTTCGAACAAACGTTGTAGAAAATTAAAGTTCCTACAACTTATTTTCCTATACTTTTTACATTAATTAAGTAATAAAGCAATTAAGAAAACGGATCAGTGACTAGAATAAACATGCACCTTCGTTCGACCAATTTTGGCTAAAATCTAATCAGTCCTAAACATTCCACACAAAGGCTAAATATGAAAGTTTATATCGAACTGATTATTAGTTTTTGAGTTAGAGCGCCCACAAAATTCCGGACACAGACAGACATTATCGAGAAAATAGTCAGAACATGTTCAGGGGTTCTTAAAACATGCATTTCCGTTGCAATTTCGAATTCGATTTTTTCATGAAAACAATACTTTCTCTGTACCTACTTGGTATATGGAGAAAGTAAAAATCCGAAAACTCCGAGTTGCGGATATTTGCTAACAATGCAAGACGTTTCATGCTTAAAAGTCAAATGTTGAATGAATTTAAACACGTCAATTAATTTTTAATTGATCAAACTATACGTAACACTTATTTTACAGAATATTAAATGGCTTGAGAAATTTGATGATAGTATTTCATACGAAATCTTAAATTTAGTAGCATATCGTTGCGTATTGCAGTCGCCTTCCTCGCATAATGTGTTCCGCGGTGTCTTTATCTCTTGATGTGTTGATTGTGCGTAGCTCGTGATTTTTCATAAAATATGTAACTTTTGTCCCCGCAATCATCGCTGATAAGCGTAAAAGTGATTCTAAAGGTCCTAGTGCTACAAAGAAGAGACGCACGATTGCGCTTGAGGTGTAGAGTATACCTGTAGAGTACCGTCAAAGTATATAATATGGCAAACGTATATATATATATATATATATATATATATATATATATATATATATATATGATAATTTCCGACATACGTAATATTCGACTAATGTAATGGTTTACGGAACCGAACACTTACTTAAGTCGGGGACTGCCTGTAATTGTTTGAAGCGCTGCTATTAAGCCCTTAAGGAGCCGCATGAAGCTCAACAAGAGGCGTGTTGCGAACTGGCAATGTGATGAACTTTAAACCATAAAAATAAGTTAAAACTTCTCGAAGGAAGTCCGTTGCAATAATCTTACAGCGCAGCCCAAAGATATCGGAAAATGGTATTCTAGGAATAAAATAACGCTAAAGGAAAGATTATAATTGTGGTCGAACTTTGGCGCCCCTCGCGAGAGGCGCCTTAGGCGGCCGCCTTGCCGCCTCACCTATCGACACGTCCCTGCATGCATGCCTCCCAATTTATTTCGATACTATACTAAAAATATGTATTTTTCTTTTTAATTAAAAAGGTAACATGCCTGTCATACCTTGTAGTAGTAATGATGCTTTTACTTGTATACGTTGCTAACGCCTCGCAGGTCGGACAGTTCAAGTTTTTTACGTTATTTAAGGAAAACAAATCCTTTATAACGTTATTCCATCCAGCACGTGACAAAACGCATTGGAGTTAGCTGCACTTTGTGGAATGTTGCCTGGCCAAAAGATATCGGTTTGATAACGTTATAACAACATTATTGCAATTAACATTTTGATAACGTTATAATAACTTTATGTTGAACGTTATTGGTTATTATAACGTTATTATAACGATATATACATATTGAAATAAAATCAGTTTAATCGTTATTACAACGTTATCGGGTATCGTTACGGTACGTTTTTCGTCTCTGGTTTATACTGAATGTATTTACCTGTATATGCGTTGTGTAGGTAATGATGCATAGGTATGCCTGAGCATGAGTTTCAAGAGGGGGAATAAGAAAAATTCTGAACATCCGGAAGACCCGAGTTCGATTCCGTTCTACTTTTCTCCCTTAAAATTTACATTTATGTATTTCATATTATATATTGTATGTTAGATAATGCATGTATGTATGAGCATCTAATTTCGAGGTGGTGTACTTGTTTTCTAGGGGGAGGATTTGTCTGGCTTCCAAGCAACATCTTTATTATTTATTTGCCAAAGAGAATACTATTAAGGCCCAATAAATCAGGGCTACCAAACTTGTAACTCCACGGAAGTCACATTGCTCCTAAAGTAGCTACAACGGGGCCGCGCTCTAAAAAATAATTATAAATAAAAATGCTGACCTTCAAGAAATACAATGAACCGCACTTATCAATAACATACATATTTATTACCTACAGATCTCATAACCTAACTAGATTTTTTTAAGAGTAGTTGGTGAGAACACCGTGGATGATCGATCTCTTCTACTTAGCTCGGTATATCCACATTTATGACGGTTGTAGCAAGTCTCAGCAAGTGATTAACATATTAGGAAGGAACGGTAACGGGACGTTGTGAATTTCACACAAGTAAATACTTCCAAATATGGAGCAAACCCTTAATCCAAAGTCTTTCATGAAACTGTCGCTTTTCTGGTACACACAGAAAATAGGATCAACAAAAATTATAGCAGCTTTACTTATTCCAATCCGTGCCGAATAAAAAATACAGTAAGTTGACGCAGAATAAATAACAAGAGAGTAACAAACATTCAAAGATGATATAGTGACACAAAACGGAACTATTCTTTTGCTAACCAGTTACATTTACTTGCTTAGATTTTCTGAGAGTAAAAGCGTAACGTTTAAATATTACAAGGCTTAACTACTTCAGAAATGCACCAGATTTCCCCGTCATGATAAGAACTGTTGCTTTTAGGACGTTATCTTTCGCTTTCACCGATACTCAGTTTCGAATAAAACATCAATTCTACCTTCATTTAAATTTCAAAGTTACTTCGCGGAATTTATTTTACGCATAATGTTGTAGTCGTATCTTACGTTGATTTAAATAACCGTTTCCTATTAATTATGAGCTGACAAACTGATTTCGTTATCATTTCATTGCTTTTTTGTTTACTCAACCATTCACACTATTCAGGCCGGAATTGCAGCCCTATGTTTCCTCCTTTCGTACATCCCCTCAAACATTTTGTCAAGAGTACCCATCACGGAGAAAATACGCCCTTTCTAATTTAAGTTTAAATACATTTTAATAAGGTACTAGTCATTTATATTAACTATAATTAATTAATATTTGTAATAATTATCGTTAATTAAGTTTGTAATAACTTATTTTATTTTAAGTTGTTTTGCTAAGTTTTGTTAATTATGAACAACCCTATTAACATCAATAGGTAACATTTACCTGAAAATTAAAGGAGAAGATTTTTGTTACATTACATTGGGTAAATTGGTAAATCTAGGGTTAGTATTTTGAGATAGCGGATGTAAGAGCTCCTTCCAGTCGAAGAAGCTGCCCTATCCTTCGTTTTTGAAGTTGCCCTGGCATAAAGACTTGCTTGAAAAGATACATGAAACTATTGAAGCTAGTTTTTAGAGTAATGGCGATGCATCGCCTCGTTCATAGTTCCCTCCTAATGTTTTTCATCAATACCCGGAATGATCTATTGTGCGCGCCAGTGAGAAGATACTGCCCGGATGTGCGCCATATGAAAATATGCGATATTAATGGTAGTTATTATAACTTAATGTAATAAATGGACATTATAACAACGGATAGTTAATTCGTAATAAATGGACATTAAAACAACGGATAGTTAATTCTTAATAAATGGACATTAAAACAACGGATAGTTAATTCTTCGCACTAAATTACATCACAGGGCAAATCACCTTCGATGAGAATATTCGCGGTACTTCCAAACCTACTGCTCGGCTTAGAGGAATTGACGGTCACAATTAGAGTTTTGGAACCGGGAATTCTCGTTCCTGATTTTCGGAAATTTACTCAGTATATCTTATTCTTGATTCCCAGAAAAAGCTTTAATAATTACTGGGAATTGATCGTTTGAATTTTGTGCCGAGTTAAGCTTTTCCAGAATTGCCTTAATAGTTGGATTTTAAAAAGAGATTCCTCCGAATTTCAGCCGCAAATGTTAAGCTATCAAAATTAGTTTTGCTTTTTTATTTTATACATATTGTGCCAATAGAATTTTTTATGAATACTAAATATTATTTCCTTGAATTCTATTTAGTAACTGAGTTATTAGGAGTTTGAGATTAAGGATCAGGTTGCATTTCTCGCTATTAATTCAATTTTAATGGAACGCTAATACAATGTCATAATGGTTTCTTCTCGCGCCCATGAATGTCCTAAGTAAACAAAAGGTCCAAAAAGTAATGGTTGCATGAGTCTGAAACTAGGCGCTGAAGCTAACGACCTTCTCCTCCTATTCTACTTCCTTCCCTCCTCCCTCTGCCACTAATCGACCAAATAGCTACTCTGACCAAATGAATTATATATATTCACTGCTGTTTAAACCTCTTCCGTACATTTTCTGCCCTCAATTTTAACTTTGAGAGAATTGAAATATAGGATACATTATTAGTTGGTCTCTTGTTATCTCCACATCGTCAACATCGAGGAATGATCGGTTACGCTAGTCAACTTGCGTTTGAATATTGAATCTGCTAACATTTTGTCGCAAATAATGTTTCACATGTGATTGGGATTCATTAAAGACGTGAATTTACGTTGTATCAATGATAAATATCATGTTTAAACGAAAAATGGTGTAATAAATATTAAAAATGCTAAATCATTGTTATTTCCGGATTCCCGGAATTCCCGGGATATTTGTAAATCTAATTCCCGTTTCCAGGGGAAATAATATCGCTGGGGACCCAAGACCCTAGTCACGGTACAACAAGGCGGCCGGCAGGATGGTTCAAATATTCTTATATGCTTATCCTTTCTTTTTCCAAATTTTGAATGATTATATTCGAAAGTCCCCATCTCTTCGCGTCTCACCTTTTTATCATTATCATTTAATTTTTGCTGTCAAATAATATTATTCCTTTTTTAACTTACAGCTGTATCTTCTATCTAGTTGAAAGGGGGGGGGGCGAATTTTCTTTGGCACACTGACTAGGGTTACAGTGGCCCTAGTAACAGGGTTAACTTGGTTTCTGAAAGTTACCAAATCAATTCGTAAATTAGCAACATGATCAAAAATGTAAAAGTCACGATTGACGGACCAAAATGGACTGACCTTGTTGAAAGGCGACAAGAGACTGCACTCACCGAGTGAAAACTCCGTTACACGTGACAACCAGGGTTACCTACTCTCTTTTTTGACCCGGAGTCTCCGGGTTCCGAATGAACAGTAAAATTGCCCGGGTGAATACGAAAATTGTCGAAATTGGCATTATATATTGCGATTGCGGTGAGTAAAATTTTCATACACATACGGCATCCTCGCATAGTTAACTCGGGAGCAGGCACGGATAAAAGTATAAATAGCAAAGGCGGAAATCTGTACTAAAATAAATTTTAGGATTACCTGCGAGGAATTTCGGAGTTATCTAAAACAATTTCAACAAACAACTATTTAAATGTTATATAAGAAAAAATATACTTTTAAGGAAGATAAAAGATACAAGTACATTCTTTTTCACCATTAACATTTGTATCAACATTACTAAGCTATTGTACATTAAACATTTAAAACCAATAAATTATTTTCCTTTTCAACAATGAAAATCTCTGGGCTATTGCTAAACCAATTTAGTGTCATAATGGTACTAATACTACATGGTGTTATCAGAGAGTTAGTAGTGCAAGGTTAAGCAGAGTGCAAAACGATGAAAAAATTTAAGAAATTATGTTGATGAGCATTTTACTATAAGCAAACCAAACAAAAAAAATGCTATAAAAATTGTTAAATAGAAATTAACTCAACCGTAAAATTAATTAAATTTACGGTTAAGGAGTTAATTTCAATTTAACATCAATTTCGTCGTAGTCTCCATCTTTACTTATTTTGCAATAAAAATTAATGAGAGGTTTACGTTTTCAGTTTCTATTGTCTAAAATTGTCAAATGGTTGGTGTTTTACTATTGATTTTACCGGTCCTTGGTGGAATATTCAGATAATACATATGTCCGCGGTAAATCCTCAATTAATACATCGGTCCGCGATAAACTTTCGGCTGAGAATCACTGGTTTAGAGAACAAGCATTCCATACTCAATATCTCTTTAACACGAACCCTCTACCTCCGAAGGAACATTCGCTTATAAGCGAACATCGACGATGATAGTCCAAGAGGCTGATTCGCCGGAAAAAACACTCACGCGCAATAACTGAACATCCTGAATCAAACCTGAGCGGGTAGTAATAGATAAAATGATTCAGTAACAACCAAAACTTGAAAGAAAAAACTCCAGAAGTCAAATAGTCAGCGTTTCTCTAATCTCTTTTATTTTACAAATCATATTTCGATCATAATTTGGGATATATTTTATAAAAAGGAAGTTGTATGAGGCGCATAAAGGAAAGCGCAAAAAACAGGTCGTGTCCATTTGCCTGTTAGTATATGTCTGCGGGTGCCACCACCGCCTAAAGCAGTGATGCTCAAACTAAGGTCCGCGAAGGGTTTTGTGCAGCCCGCGAAGCTATGGCAAAAAAGCAATTCGAAAACTTTAACACACACATTCATACATTTAAAAAAAAAATTATAATGAAACTTTAAATGTTAAACTGTTAGCCACGAAAACCTTATTTAGACTTGATTTTCAATTATATGGCACTTAAGAATATATAGGAAAAATTCCGATTTAAACTCTAATCCGGCCGGCCGAAGAATTGGCAACTTCCAATGCGGCTCGCCAAGGGATTCGCAACCACTGATGTGGTCCGCCATCAGAAAAGTTTGGGCACAACTGGCCTAAAGGGATCTTCAGACATCGTGCAGTCCAGGCACCACCTCCGCCGCACCAGTGCCCCATCAACCCCCTCATCATCCGCTCTCTGCAACCCCTACTCGCTCTCAGCACCTCCACCCGCATCTCTGCACCCCCTACCCGCTATCTGCACCCCCCACCCGCTCTCCGCGCCCCCTACCCGCTCTCTGCACCCCCAACCGCTCTCCGCGCCCCTTACCCGCTCTCTGCACCCCCACCCGCTCTCTGCAACCCCACTCACTTTCTGCACCCCCACCCGCTCTCTGCAACCCCACTCACTTTCTGCACCGCCACCCGCTCTCTGCACCTCCCACCCGTTCTCCGCGCCCTCCGCCCGCTCTCTGCACCCCCCACCCGCTCTCCGCGCCCCCTACCCGCTCTCCGCCCGCTCTCTGCACCCCACCCGCTCTCTGCACCCCCCACCCGCTCTCTGCACCCTCCACCCGCTCTCCGCGCCCTCCGCCCACTCTCTGCACCCCCACCCGCTCTCTGCAACCCCACTCACTTTCTGCACCCCCACCCGCTCTCCGCGCCCCACAACCGCTCTCTGCATCCCCCACCCGCTCTCCACACCCCCACACGCTCTATGCACCCCCACTCACTTTCTGGACCCCCACCCGCTCTCTGCGCCCCCTACCCGCTCTACGTGACCCCCGCTCGCTCTCCGCACCCCCAACCCGCTCTCCGCGCGCCCCATCACTCCCCGCGCTTTACAACCACTCTCTGCACCCCCATCCGCTCTCCGCACCCCCACACGCTCTATGCATCCCCTCCCGCTCTCTGCACCCGCAACCCGCTCTCTACAACCTCCACCCGCTCTCCGCAACCCCCACCCGCTCTCCACATCCCCACCCACTCTCCGCATCCCGACCCGTTCTCCTCTCTTCTTCCCCCCGATCCCGTCTCCACGCCTCCGTATCCGCTCTTCGCGCCACCCCAACTTCCCCTTCGAACTAGAAAAATGCTACGTCCCGAGGGAAACATTCCCTCGAGAATACGAGCGAGTGAACAAGGTGGCGCCGGAAGCGGCACAGGCCGCAAGGACAAACCCGTGGGAAGGAGGGCGTCCCCAACGGCCGCCCCGGAGCCATGTGAGGACGGTACGAGTCTGCCTCGGGCTAAAAGCCTGCCGCCGCTGCCCGCCCGTGGCCCCAAAGGGCGACCGACATCCTCACTTTGTGGCCGCCGCGTGATTGCTCTTCTCGCATTCCCCTCCCCTTCGCGTCTCTTCTCGCCTCTTCCCCTCTTGCTTTCCACTTCCCCTTTCGATGTAATAATTTGGAATCTGTCGTTGCAAAATTATTAAGACTATGAAAAGTCTATTAAAGTCTCGTAGCAACCTGAGGCCTCCGCTCTACAAAACTTTTTTCCTTTTCCTGCACTCAAAGCACCACTATAACATGCTAATGTATGTAAATTGGGGGTTGGATAAAGCAGGAGTAGCGGAGGGGGATGTGGCGCGCGGAAGCGGGTCTTCGTTTTGCCAGGGGATGGGTCCCCCGTGGAAAGGTTGGTGCGGAGCGCGTGGAGAGGGTGGCGGGGGCGGATGGGAGCATCGAGGGTGTGCGGATGGGGGACTCGGGGGAGGGGGGCCGTGAGTGGGGGAGGGTTCCCATTCGGCGTGCTGGAGCGTCGGTAGTTGGTGCGAAGAGCACCACCCCAATTGACGCCCGGATGCAGATCCCGTGAAACAGACATCAATCAATACGCCTCTCTGGCCGCACATCTACATTTGAATCAACGGCGAAATTTAAAGCGAGCGCTCGGTGGTACTCAAAGTGCCTCGTGCAGACCTCTTTTCAAACTACGCTCGAAATGTTTTTTTCCCTCTCCCCTCGTGTTTATTTTGTCGCGACCAACGATTGAGAAATTTTTTAGCGAAATATTTCGCCATAAACTTTGATAAGTTGGCAGATGCCTTTCAGCTTAGGAATTCCGCCGATGTTTTCGTTTTCGAGTTCTTGTTACGCAATCATAAACCACGCCCACGCGCACAAAAGTCGGATTGATATTTCCTTCTCTTGCTTTTTCAATCTCGGGGAAGGGAAACCGTCGGCTATCATGAGAGGAAACGAAACTTTTGAAAAATTTTGCACATTGTTGAATCGGAATAGTCTACAATATCACCTTTGTGAATAACGTAAATTATCTCATTAAATAATATAATTATATATATATATATATATATATATATATATATAAAATAGCTTTCTTCGAATTTAAAATTCGACTTTGCTTTTTGCGATTTAATTTTGTATAGTTCTAAGGTCTAAAATGACATACCCCGCGTATTCAATGAATTACGAAATAGAGGAGTTGAGTTTTGATGCTATTTTGTCCTGCATTACCATTGTGCATGCTAAGAAAAGAAAAGCATTTTTAGGGCATTTGATGGAAGCGCAATGGGTTTCATTATTTTGTAAATATGGGAGCGTTGTATCGAACATTAATTTTCAAATTTTATTTTCTATCATAATTGAGCTGGAGAAGAGGATTGGGCCGTGTGCAGCATGGAAAAAATGAATGCTGCATTATTTATAGAGCCTATTGTGATTCCACTCACGACGAGTTGATTGAAAAGGTCGTCATAAAAATATGACCCATGAGATTACAAAAATAAATTCGAACTGCGGAAGATAAAAAACTAACTGCAAATGACGCTCTATGAAAGGTGTTTGTAAAGCCTTAAGGCATTTTATTTATTTCAATAGCTTTAAAAGAAGAATCAACTTATAATTTTCCAAATTGAACTTAACGGTGGTTAGAACTTCTTAAAGTTTTTTGGATTTTTCTCCCTAAATATTGTTTACATTTTTAGATCGTGCTTAATATCTCTATAACTGAGCAAGTCTTTTTTACATTAAAATAGAATTTGTGACGAAGAATTGCTATATTTTCAAGAGTGGCCCGGAATTTAATTCATCTTACGCTTTAATTTATTCCAAGAGAGAAGTCACGATTCATTATTCTTCATTATGTTTTTTAACAATTATCATTAATTCTTTGGTAATGTTACATTTGATTACTTTTAGAAGATATTCAACTACTTCACTTACTTGCATTATAAATTCTTTGTTAAAGATAAAAATAATTTTGGGAGGGTAATAAAATGTTGAGATGCTAATTTATGGTCATTTGAAAATTATGATCTCATGGTTCTTTTCCCGTCGAGTCATTAAAGTAAAAATAAATTCAAGTTACGGAAATTACCACATTAAAAATCCCGTACGAAACTTCAAACGAGGTAGTAATGCATATAATTCGTCATTAAATCTTGTATTTTTTAAGGCAAAAAGAAAATTAACGCAGTACATGCGATGTCGTTGATTCATTTGACTTTATAGCTCTTAAAACACTCTTGTAATAGGCTTGCATGGCCGACTCTTTTAGTAGTGGAAATGATGGGGTTTTGCTAGACTGCGTAAAATTTAATATCTCTTATTAAGGGGAGTTTTTGTAAATTTAACTACGTTTAAGATGAAAATATCTGCCGTAGAAGTTAAATCCAAACAAAGCCATGCACACAGGTGGGTGTGTAGGTTTGCACAATTACACAGTACATCCTGCTTATACACTCACGTGTGTTGTGTCTGTAATCAAGATGTAATGCGAAAGTAGTGCATAATAAATTATACAAGGCGATCGGCTCTGCTATTTTCAGGAAATTACTGATAGGTGAGGCGACGCCTCTCGAAAGGGGCGACAAAATGTGACTACAAGGAAAATCTTTCCATGCACATTCGATTTTTCGATATCGCTTACTCCAAGAAACGTTTTTTAACAATACTGCAAAAAACCGTCTTCTGAGTTCTAATGATGAATTAACCTTAGGCTGCGCCCTTCCATTGTTGTACCAGAATTTCTTGGCAGGCGCACGCAAATTAGAGCAGAAGAGCTAGTCCACTTTTTAAAACATTCGTTTATACTGCATAACCACGAAAATGCGGTGGATTATGATTTATTTTATTTAAATTCATTATACTTGTTCATCGCGCTTATGTATATTCTAAATTCACATAAGTTTCATTTTAATTATACTTTTTGTCTTTGACAACTGACGTTCATTTGTATGAAAATTGAATGGACGTCATATTATACCTCGCCTCAGACAGTAAAATGTATGCTTATATTACGTGGTCGGCATTTAAAATTTAATTCCTCAAAACTTGTAATAGATTTTATCGAAATTTTCCTCTAAAACTTTTGAAATGTTTTCTAGAAAACTGAAATTGATGGAAACAAAAGAAAACCAAGTTTATAATAACTGATTTAAAAATAAAGAAAAACTGTTATACATTTTAGAAGTTAAGTGATGCACTACTATAGTTTTTATCACGTAGTAATTTAAAATTACATTTCCCATCACAGTAGAGGTAAATAAATTTTATGATAAATTTACTCATTAAACAGACCTTATTTAACATTTTTCGGAAGTTATATTCATTCTGGAGGTACATGCACTCATATTCAAAAGTATTCCAACAATTTGAACGGCGTCGCTTTCGCGGCAGATTGAATTTTAACTTCATATCTACGTGAACGTTATATTAGTCGGTGAATATGTATTCCTGTCATGACGCCGCCTTAGCCTTCAGGGTTTATTATCGGTATCCCTTTCCTCTGTCTTCCTTTACTCTATGCATTACAATCTTTAACAGCGGGACTATAATTTAAGTGGATAAACTCCATAACTTACTTCTGGTAGTTCACTCCTCTCTAGCGTGGTTATACCAATAAATGGACACGATCCCGCATTTTTCTCTGAAAATCATAATTAATGTTGGCTATTTTCTAAAAATAAGGATGTAAAACCCTCTATTGGAAGCCAATACACTTTGGTGTTCTGTGTACAATAGATTCATCCCTGTTGGCCTGTCACGTAATATCACAACTTTATGAATTGGTGCTTAATATTTGTAACAATTGTTAATAAAATGATCATTATTAAGTAACCAATAATCAACAATATGTCTTATAAAAATGAAAATAGTGACGGCCGTGTCATATGATTGATCTATATATTTCAGTATAATTATGGAATGCCATATCATTACATTTAAGTTCGGAAAGTTTGTGAACATAAATCATTTAAAGAGAGGATTCTTACATCAGTGTTACGCATAAAATATGCTAGGTATTTACATAGCGGTATTAATAAATTGCCAATTTATTTACCATAGTTGAAAATTAACTTGATTATATGCAAATAGATAGTGACTCGTTTTAGATTTTTCAAAACTTTTTCGACGAAAAAGATTTTCTTTGTAGTAATAATTGCTTTATCTTCCTTATTGAACATGTAGGTGTCTTCAGCTCTCCTTTCCTTTGCCCTTCATCATGATTTTGAAGTTATGTGGCTGTTGTGTAACGACGTCGCCTGTTAGAACGTTTGTCTGGAGGAGAATATCCACCGTCGTGGGAGGTCTTTTCCGCTGCAAAGGTTAGAAGAGCCAATTTCCGTTTCTTTACAATGTGAGTTGCGTTGTGTCGCAGATATAAAGAGATTCCAAGTTTAACGAAAGGGATACATGTCTGAAAAGTGGTTCGTTAAGCGAAAATCCCTAAAACGAAAATTATCTTTCCTTTAACTTGTAGGTAAAAATAGAGATGCGTTCCGGTAACCCGAGCTAACGCATTTAGTAATACCTGCTTATCTTAAATAAATTAGAGTACAGTAAACCAACGTCAATAAACAATACACATATTAACTAAGTAATTTGATATAATTATAAAATATAAATAAAAGAAAGAAAAAGAATAGATCGGTGACGAATCACGGCTGGCCCTGAAATGATGAAAAATTGCTTGTTCGGGAAACTACTTTGTTACTACGTGAAAAAATGCTGCACATTGAATTCAACGTTCCTGTCATTGGTAAGATGTGGGGTGAAATAATTGATGCTGGCTTTTATTTTTGTAAAAGTATAATTTTTTTAACACGTGCCAAAAATTTGCTTTTAACAAAATTTCGTTATAGCAAAAATCCGTTTCGTAAATTAAGTTTTTTTCTCTAATTTGTCGTTAGAGCGAAATCATGACTCTAACTTTCAATCCTCCCGCTAGATTCGGGTTCATTGTTATTCTATGTTTTGGTAAGCCTTAAGCACGATGAACTGAATTTGTGCTAACCGAGGCCTTTATCCTCATGTTCCAGTAACAAGTTCCTTCTTTTAATACATCTAACATACCGATCCTCTTCCTACCTCGTTGCCTCTTTCCTAACATTCTTCCTTCTATTACTTCTTTCAGCAGACCGGTTCCTTTCAAATTAGACCCATCCATTTCTTCTGTCTTTCCCTTATGAATTTAATTAAGCTCCTCTCTTCTCCTACTGCAGACATATCAAACTCGAAGAGGCGTCAGGGCCACATTAAAGGGAGCGATGTTATAGAAGGGACTCAGTTGTTTAATGAGGGTCAGATCTGGAACGATATAATTAATCTAGAAGATTTGACGTATGTTTTGCCATTAAAGTATTGGTATAGAAAACGCTTTCTATTGTTATTCTATAAATATTAAAACAATATTTTCTTCTTTTCACTAAAATAAAGCATTTATACAAAATCTCAAACAATTTAGTTAAGGCCAAAATTAGCATTCGGGTCACAGTAAGACAGAAAAAGGGCTGCATGCGGTTTGTTATGCCTTCCGTACTGTTCTCAAAACTTCCTCATTTGTTTTACTCTCTGTCCAGCTAATTTTATGTAGGCTACTCCATACCCAAACCTAAAATCTTCTTTTCTCGTTGTCCATGCCTCGCACCCATATAATGCTACCTTCCATATCCGAGTTTTCACTATCCTCTTTTTAGTATCTTTATTCAAACTTCCTGTCAACAACTCGCGACGTCTCGAAAATTGCTCTTATGCTCTTGCTATTATTGCTCTAATTTCTTTCATACTTCATCCATCTTGTGGCAGAATACTACCTAAGTAAGTACAAGTTTCCATCTATTCAGGCCTTTTCCCACCCACTGTAACATTGACTTGGGAATCCCTGCTCTTGGAAAATCTAATGACTTTAGTTTTCTTCTTATTTATTGTATTTCCGAATGGCTTTGCCTTTTCATTTCTTTTCGTCTATGGACTAAGGTGACCAACTTTTCATGAAGTAAAGGAACGACACTTTCAAATATGTACCGACTATGAGGAGGTACATATTACAGTGGTGTATTTATAGTACATTTATCGATGGATCAGCTTCAGATACACAGTTGTAATATATATCCGATAGCTTGGTGTAGCCAGTGAGGTTGTTCTGGGACAATTTGGAATATAAATCATTATTTTTCAGAAACCGGGGTAAAAGTTGAGATATTTCACAAATCGAGGCAAGTGATGAAAAGGAGGGACTGTCCCTCCAAATTTGGGACGGTTTGTCACCCTACTGTAGATCCTTTTCAGAATTAATCACCATTGCTTTGTCATCTGTCTGTCTAACTGATTTAATTAGGCTCCCTTTTACTCCTGTTTATTTGCCTTCCTATGCTTCCCTTATCATTTCTTAAGCATAAATATTAAAACAACGATTGTGTCATGCCTTTTCCTAGAATTGCCTAATATGATTCTACCTCGGCTACCCTTACCTGCGCAATATAGTTCATATACAGATTTTTGATTAAACATATCTCTCCTATTTTCCTCTACAACTCCATTAGTTCAGCTCATAAAACTCTATCCAAGTCCTTTTCGAAATCTACAAAGCACACGGTTTACATCCTGGTCGTATTCAATATTTATTTCCACCAAAGTCCTCATTACCCATATCGTAGGCTTACCATACGTCCCGGTTTGACCGGGAATTCCCCGGTTTTTAGGACTTGTCCCGGCGTCCCGTCCGGTTTGCTGTTTTGTCCCGCAAAAAACGTGTGAATCAAAGTCAGGACTAGTCGGATACGTGCGTCTTTAACAAAGGTACTAAGTGCTACATTGTGGCCAAAGGCGTAATTTCTGAATCCGACCCTGAGGAAGTTAGTCGGGAAGATCCGTGTATCATTGATTACGCAGAGTATTCAGGTGCGACGTTTTCTTCCACATCATCTTTCATTATATCAGCTTGTAATACGGTATTGTATAAATATTTTAAAATTTATTACTTATTTACGTTCTCAAAAATGTTTAATATTTATTAAACGTTTGTTCCTTTACCCATCTTTTTATTATATCTCCTTTGATCGTACAAAGGGACATGATTAAATGTTTTCGATGCTTGAGGGAGTCCTATGTTTCAAGTTTCATGCTTGCCTCGTGGATGGTCGTGTGTTTAATGAGTTTTTAGAACTATTGCTGTAAAAATAATTCAAGTGTGCGAAGTCTATTTTTATCCTTATGAAGGAAATTTAGAAATTATATAACATTGCATAGATGTTTATTGTAAATAAAATGCTCAGAAAACAGTGTACCTACACCAAATATTTTATAAGTTTAACCCATGAATGTTGATTTAGTTCAACGTGCCGATATTTGTATTTGGTTAAACTAAAAGTAAGAACAGAAAAATCTTTTCTCTCAAAATCCCGTAAGACTACCATCCTTTTCTTGCCTCGCAGCATTTTAATACACAATGATTATCAAGTACTTTTTTGCCTTTACGTCTCTTATAACTTCCTCGAGTTGATCGTATGACTCATCAAATTCTTCCTCTCTGTGATCACTAGTTGGGGTATATACCTATATAGTGAAGTTTACTGTGTCTGCCTTTACCTCAACAAACATTAAACGGTTGCTTATCTGCAGCCCTTGAATGACTCTTTGATCTGCTTTCTTGTCTAAAACTAAGGCTACTCCCCTGTGGCTCTCCTTTCTACCGCTATATATTACACTGAAACCATCACTCTAAAAATCTTCGTCTTCCTTCTTCCAAATTTCGCACAAACCTAAGATGTTTATCTTACCTCTTTTAATTTCTAGCTTAATGCTTTCTAACTTGCCTTTCCTAAGCATCGTCCTCACGTTCTAAGTTCCTATTCTGATTTCCGAAGTCTTCCTTTTTTATCGTTCCTTTGACATGAACTGTGTCAATATTTTGTGGGATGGAGGCCAAGACGGCCTTATTCTCATCACTGCCGGATGCGACACCAGTCCTAATGGGTATGATCCTGTACACGTCGTGAATCAAATACTTATTTCTGAACTGTGCCATATTAATTGATCTGGTTTCATGTTGCTTTCCTCAACGGCTTATTTATCGTAATACCGTCACGTAATTAGGCCGACCCACTGGGTACAGACGTCTTTTGCAGCTGCCTCTCTGAGGTACAGGCGCTGTGTGGACTACTTAGTCTGGTTTCTACCTATTGTCTATACTGGCATGGTTTACCAAAGTTGTAATCCAAAGTATTTTTGACATACGCCCTTACTAAACCCGGGCATGTATGTATGTATGTATGTCCAGTCAATTCGCCTCTCTTACAGCACAAATGGGTATGTCAGAGGTAGTGCAATGAATAACCGGGGAGGGAGGAGGGAAACCCGGTGCCGGCATTTGCCTGCTCTTACGAAGAACACCAGGGGGGCCAACGGCTTAACGTCCCTTCCGAAGGACGGAACAGCTGAATTTGCGCGGTCTCCTCAAACTACGCAAACAGGTGGCCGGGTGACCTTGAGAAAAATCCTACTCGCGCAGGATTCGTACCCGATGACTTTTGCAAGCATCGGGCGAGTAGCCGATTCTTTTATACCTCGGCGTCGGCAAAGTAGCCAGACGATTTTGGCGAACAGAAGGGTATATTTTCAGGTAATTTTTATGACCTTTCAAACTTGCGAAACCCTTCTTAACCGCCCCCTCTCCTACATTTTCTCTTCCTTACGTTATTTTGTTGTCTATTCTACCAATTTTAGCTTGGCCCAAGAAGTTCCTCTAGAGTAATTGTCAGATTTAAGCCATTGTTCGCGGAGGTGATACGTTTAGCTTTGCTCGATGTTTTCCCTTAAAAGTTTGAAATGTCCCAATCCAAGAAAGTAAAGCGAAGCAGTTCCCTTGAAATAAATTTGGACGTCATAAAACGCTTTGAAAGTGGACATGGTCACGCTGTTGTAGGTCATGCTCTATACCAGTGTTTCTCAAACTGTGGGCCGCAAAATTATTTTGGTTGCAAGGTGAAATGTTGAAAAATAAAGTATTCATGAATACCTAATAAAATTTTATCAAAGAATTTTTGGAAAGACGTTGCGGTAAAAATTATTAATTGTTATATAAATGAAGAAATTTGCAATAAAATTTCTTATTTTTAAAATTTTCAATTCATAGGGGACTGCATGATATTCAAGGGGACCGCGACAATTGAAAGTTTGGGAACCACTGCTCCGTTAACCATGAGAAATTGCCAAAAATAAAGATGTGTGCTCAAGGTGCTACAGTCTGGACGAAGTTACTTTGGGATTGACGTTTGAGGCGGCTCGTGTGCAATGTTGCCAGCATGTGCATAAGTGCCCTTTTACATGTTCCTTTTGCCCGCAACACAGTTCTGGGAGTTGCGCAGATCTACTTCATAGACCTATTACTATCTAACCATATGTTACATAGACTGAAAGTATTTTGTTTACAGGGGACATAGTGGCAACGCAGCGTGGTTCCCCTTAGCAACACTTACCTCCCCTCCGTCTATGATTGGCTGTGAGGGAGGAGAGTCTTTCCCGCCAAACCCTCACCCCTCCTCTACCCTGAAGTGTCAATCCCAAAGTAATTTCGTCCAGAGTTTAGTCCTTGATCATTAACTGCGTTAGGGAGGCACATTCGAAATGAATCGCTGAGGCGGAACGTTTGCTCAACATCTGAATAGAAGATCAAAATACACGGCGCGCTCCAGCGAGCAAGATGTTAATTTCAAAGAAAGCCAGAAGCTCTTTCCAAGATTTAAAGAACAAAATTTGTGAATCCTCGCAATCTGAGATTTTCAGTGCTAGTCGTGGATCGTTCGAAAAATTGAAAAGAGATTTGCGGAACATTATGTTATCTGGTGAAGTTGCGAGCGAGCGAGCGCAGAAACTGAAGCAGTGACATGGATTTCAACTGCTACTTATCATTGTTTGCACTGCGGTAGTGGTCCCATTTGGCTTCTCGGGCAGAGGTTTTTTGGTGCACCAAATAAACTGAAGAATGGGAGCTTCAATTGCTGATGCAAAATAAAAAACCGCGTTTTATTTATTGAGGTTTATTTATAATCGCAAACTTATAATTCTTTATACATTTAGTAATATAATTGTGACAGAAAGTAATTCATTCATTAATTAATTACAAATTATTAACTTTCTATTTATAAGAATATGCTCGGAATCTTAATTTGAATATTTTGAAGACACCCTGCCGTCCACCGATTTTTCCCAACATTTCTGCTATAGCTTTTTTGGTGATATTAAAGGTTAAACAAATAGTGAAAGATTTAACTTTCTATCTATAACCATTTGCTCAGAATCTCACTTTAAAGGAACTCCTTGCCACCCACCGATTCCTCCAAAATTTCTTTGTCAGTGTAATAAATGGCATCATAGATCATATTCACTATGTCTTATATCTCTTGCAGTTTACTTGCTATTTTAATTTAATTGATTGCACAGATGGATAGACGGCGAAAAAAGCGCGTTTATAAAATAAAACGCGCTAATAAAAGCACATCTTTGCTTAAAAAAGGATATTGTATGAAACAACAAATACTTCTTTATTTATTTTAAAGTTTTATTTTTCGAGATTTATATTCAGCTAACATTCATTTTCATTGAAATCTTCATTTTTGCCAGTATCGTAATCAATAGATAAGATGGCCAGAGCAGTTGGTCTCTCTTGGTTCATTGATGACTGCATGTAATTGTTGATTAATTTTATTTAACTGAACGAACGCTCTCTAGTAAAAATTAACGTATCAAATGTGAGAAAAATTCTTATAAAAACTTCCATCCAAGAAAACGAACTTCTAAAAGGGACAGGCGAACAGACAGAGCGACAAAATAAGCGAGCTTATAAAATGAAACGCGCTAAAAATAAACTGCGTGTCGATCAATTTTATCTAAGCTTCAGCAAATGAGCATTCATTCTTTGCTCATTCCTCATTTTTTACATCTGATAAGCGTGCTTCAATTTATACATCTACAGGTTACCACGCAATTCACCGAGATCGTGGATGGCAGGGGGTTCAATGCACCAAAGCCTACCTAACATAGGGTGACCACGCGTCCCAGTTTTTCCGGAATTTGTCCCGGTTTTCAGAGTTTTGTCCCGGAGTGCCGAATATTTTTTTGGGACGCATAAATGTCCCGATTGTTTTTCTTGTACGTTTTGCTTATGTTTATACATTTGTTTTACGAATTTGTCTGCTCTGCATTACACTCTTTCTAACTCAATTATGTGATCCTTCTTAAACAAATCACATATTTGAAGCCTATTCCATCTGTGGTAATGATAAATAACATATTTTTCGTACATTTTCTGTACTATTTGGTATTATTATGCCTATTAGAGCGAATTTCTTACTGTCGGAACCTACAAACTGACGAATATGCATGTCCCGCGAAAGATCATGACAAAAAATATGCCTCCTAAATATTTAACATACACACCTGCTTATATATTCAGTTCATCGATTTTATACTCGAAATCTGTGTGTTCTTGCCTTACCAGAAAGTTACGATGGAACATTTACGGTAATTAATTTCAATTTGACATCCTATACACCGTGCAGAAATAGCTTTTAAATCCTTCCATAGCAACTGATGATCGTCTCGGAGGTCTCTAAATACGACTATATCATCTGAAAAACTCGGATTTGACTACGAACTCCGGTGCAGATATCCTTTGCTTAAATTAAGAATAGGAGAGGGCTTAAGACGCACCAAGATTCATCCGCGCCTGCGTTATCTGTTGCCTCGAAGAAACTAGGGCACTCATTTCTGGGAAAAGACCTAAAATCTTGGAAAATCGGCTTTAGCGAACAAATAAAGGTTTTTTCTTTCAATTACCTGTTTTTCTATGTCTAACTTAAATTCCACGTACACGGGTTTATGATCGCATATTCCTTCTTTTATAAACACCTTATTCATACGCTCTGGGTAGTTTGTGCTTAATAAATCTAATACATTTTTAAATCTCGTGGGCACCTATTTAGTTGTCACAAACAGTGTTTACCAAAAGTTTTTATTATAGCTTCACGTGATTCACGCTCTCGACCGCCGGAATAAAAACAATTTTGATTCCAGTCAATTGAGGGTAGATTAAAATCGCCTCCATTTATAATGGTTCTATCTTTATTTATCAAACATAGCATCGTCACTTGTTTTACGAGATAATATTGTCTATAATTGAATTTAAAGGACTATAAAAAACGCATATATTTACGATATTAGAGCCTCTTCCTTTCACACTACACCACACTCATGACTCATTTTAGCGTTCTCTTTTGATGCTGCACCCTGGGCACATTCCTCGGCTGCCCCGCCCTCACTACGGTTCTGATTGTATGTACGAGTATTATATGTTTATCTCATTTTGAATTAGGACTTATTGAAACCTATGTAGCTCTCATTTTGGCCCGCACGAAGTTTTTCATATTTTATTATTTGCTGATCTTAATGCACACACCATTGGCCTACTTTGTTGTGATTACTTTTTATAACTTACCGTTGTGTCTGTTGAAAATAAATTCTTTTTGCTTCCATTTATGGTTTATACTGTTTTTTTACTGTTTTTAAGAACGCATCTCTTTCACAACATTAGTCGTATAATTATTTCCGCTATACAGTGATTCGAAATACACTCTTAGTTATAGGAACACATTCCGAATGTATAACTTTCCATATTATCGTTCATCTTTTCAGATATACTTCTGAATCTGGTTGCAACATTATGGTTATCATAGATCTCTAAGTTAACGTAGGGCAAATAATTTTCCGAGTGGTGGATGGATGCTTTCAAAATTTCAACTTATAGTTGCAGTTCGGGAGCGAGATCCATTATTCGAAATGTGTGTTGTGACGTTACCTCATTTGTTGGGGTGCGCACCTGCCTATATCTTCAGATAATTGTGTCAATATACCACGAATGGCCACAGGTTTATCCTCTCTACATCATTTAAAATGCATGACTTTAATTTGGTTGTTTTTCATTTGTGAACAAACGAGATTTTTTTATTTACTTCTTTAGCTCTTTTTACGTCAAATGTATAATTCCCCATCACACAGTAAATTTGCCGAACACAATTTTCTTTTCACTTATGGCGAATATAAATAATTTTCAGTCATAATACACGTGTAATATTTATTCTTTTCTATTTCTGCGATAATTTTCTATATTTAATTGACTTCGTATATTGTGTATCTTTTATGTTAGAAGATCATATCATTTGTGAGTTTGCCCATAATTATCTTAATCTTATTTTAAATGTCCGAAACGAAAAACTTCGACAAAATGTTCAATGAATAGAAGTTTAGGACCTTTACTAGAATCTTTTTCGTGAAAATTTATCCTTCTTATTAACATTATTGTCTTATATGGAGCCGTATCCTGCCTCACAAGATGGGTTAGAAAATCATTTTTGCTCAGTAATAACATTAAAATTACACATTTAGCAGCACAGCGGATTGTGATATTGATTTTTATCAGAATCGCACAACATAGAAATGTATATCACAGTCGTTCTGTTGCTCATCCCTTAAATCCAATGGAATTTACTTCTGAAGCTGTATGGGAGGGCTAGTTCTTTTCTATGCAGTTGCATAGTAATGCATTACCGTGCACTTTTCTTTTTGAAATTCACAAATTAATGGCAGTTATATGCAGTTGTTTTTACCACTTTACCACTTACCATTATTTTGTGTCGCATTCATAAATATGTGAGCATTAATGGGCCAGTAATTTTTTTTCGGATGGATGGATTTAAAAAGGAAAGAAGGAAAAGAATACTTTGAACTTGTAATAAACCTCTTTGTCGCTTTTTCGTGTTATATTTAAACATTCGAAGTATATGAAATGGGAATATTCTGAGAGATTTCTTCGTCGACGGCCCGGGGAACAGAAAAAGTAATATAAAATGTCAGAGCGTGAGTGAAGGTAGAAAACTTAGAGGAAGAGTCCAAAAGATAGTGGAAGGGGAAATTTGAAGATGAGCAAAAAGAACGGAAAGACAAGTCAGAGGGAAGCTAATACTTTGGGTGATAATGTATAAGGGAAACTGAAAACAAGTTTATGACTGATATTGAAAAAAATGGATATTAAAAATGCGGATGCTGCAGTGCAATCCTATTTATATTAGTCTCAAAGCATAACATAGAGAGAGAAATGGACGGCGAAATGCGTTCATACGTAAGTGGATGTGTGAAATTCACAGGGGCTGATAGAGTTATGTACAAAGAGAGTAATCAAGCAAGACGGAAAGAATCTGAAAGAAGCCTTAACTCGGGAATATTTAAAAAAAAAACTACAAAAGTCGCTTTTTGGCAAAGAGATTTTTGTGCAATTCCGGTGCAATTTGGGAAAATAATCCACGCAAAATAAATGCCGCTTAATAGAGACAAGAGAATTCATTCGAACAAAAAATATAATGCATCGAGCCCCCGCAATTTTAACCACCCCTGCAATTGAGTTGAAGTCGCTATAGACAACGCCACCTACTGCTCAACCGATTGTAAGTTTGCGTTTCTCGCAGAACCATTGTAGTGCTTATCCTTAATTGGTCAGATTGCTGGCTTATCCATTGTGTAAACACTTGGTCGGCCGAGCATTTACATAAAGACCCTCTACGCACCCACTCTCTCTCTCTCGCCGCTATTTCGCTTTCTCGGGCCCTTCGTCTCAGTTTCTCTCTCTCACTCTCGGTTGTTGAAGCCCTTCAGCCCGTGGAGAATTCTTTCCGCCATGGTTGCCGCTGCGTTCTCAGTTGTGCACAGAGGGTGACCGCAGTGTGGGCCACGGCGCCATGACTGGAGAAGGAGAGGAGTGGGTTAACGGCGGTTGACTCCTTCACTTTCCGTCATTTGAGAACGCGGTTTACTCGCCCTATTCCTTCACTTTTACTCTCGCTAGAGTCGTGAGATGCTATCGGGGTGAGACTCGCCGCTATAGAAACCTTCGTTCGTCTTTTCTATCATTGGGAACGGGCTGCCAGAGCAATTTTGGCGCCCCGGGTGAGATAGCACTCCAGCGCCCCCTCCATTAATGTTTGTTGAGATATTCACAAAGTACATGTTAAATTATTTATCGCTCTTTAAAAATAATTAATAATGAAAAATTAAAAGGAATGTCATCAAGATTGTAGCTTGTTCCTCGATATAAATTGATATCCAATATTTATTCAATTAGTAATGCATAGATAAATGATCGGGATAGCGTTCCGGGTAGCCTCCCGACTCGCCTGTAGCTCGGGCCGGCCCTGGTTCGAAAAACGGTTTCCTTATACTTTATCACCCGTAAATAGATAGAGTTTACGGAAATTAAAATGCGGCGACAAGAGAGCGTGGCGTGATCCGTGTTATATTTGTACATGATTACGACCCGAAACCGGGTTTATCCATGGTGTTTCTTAGTAAAATAACATCTTCAACGACACATTAAATAGAAAACAGTAAACGATATTGGCCTGGGCACTGTTGTAGTGTTGATTTATGAAATCATCCATATTTACAGTAATTCTTGAATTTGCTTTTGCAGCAATAAATTATACTGGATTTAAGATGAACTGAAATTAGTGAGACTGTATTTTACGTACTTATTCATTCATTTACTAATCTGTTCGGTAACATATTTTTAAGTGATATGACATGAAAGATAAATTATCACATTATGATATAATTCAATATCAAATATTTGGGGTATTTTTGCGCCTGCTAGGAATTTAAATCATACGCTGGGTCCCACAAAATTAATAATAAGTAGAATATATTAAACCTGAATAATATCTTACTCGTAAATAAATAAATCGCGCCATTATTAATTGTGCTAGAATATATATTTAAACATATTTATAACATTTTGGTGGTACATTTTAATTTCTTCTTATTGGTGTCACTCTGTAGCCAGCCGCTTCATTTTTAGTTCCAGATTTTCTTGCCCTTTAGAGTCAAGTATCTGAAGAGAAACGCAATTGGCCTGGAAAACCTGACGGGTGTACTCGTAAACATGAGAATTGCCGTCGTTGGTAGCCTATATTGCGTCAGAGGTACCTAGATAAAATATGCTGATTTGTCTTCTCAACAAAAATAATTCGCAAAATAAAACTAACTTAATTATGTAGTAGGTAAATCGATGAGTGCTATAATATAATTTATTTTTCTGTCAAGTTTCAATAAAAAATGTTAATATTAGCCTTTCTTTAAATGACATGTATTGGACCAGAAAATGAATTTCAATATAGAATTTTTATATTATTTGATAACAATTTTTATGCGTTAATTTTTGAAATTTTCTGCACAATTATGTTTATAATAAACTCAGATATTTATTCATTAAGCGCAATACAAAGTTATTTGCCCATAGCTCACATCATTAGTTTTTCCGTTACTGATGGGTGAATAAAATACCTTCATGGCCGTTAATAAACCTCGGACTCATTTAGGTAAAAATTCCAATGGGAATTTAGATAAATTATTTACCGAAAAACGATTTTTAAACGTTAAACAACGGTTCACCTTACAGACAACACGGCTTTATTTTTCCGATTCCCCCGAAAATGGCGCTCAAACAGCCCACGAAGATTTTCCATCTCTCTCTGCCTCTCAAATGTGTATTCCCTTCTTTCCTCCGATACTCTTCCCTCCATTACCTTCTCTCCTTCCTCCGTCTCTTCCTTCTCCCCGTACATGCTATATCTCTCGCCTTGCTCTCTCCAACAATTCCTGTGGGAATTCTCAAGCCGCAGGTTTTTTGCCTCGAGGAGCTAAGTCCGTTCCGTAGTTGTCTCGCGGTAGTTTCTCCCCTCACAAAAACTCCCCTTATCTTTGCTTGATTTATCCTTCTCGGCTGAATTTATTCGCTTACTCTTATTTATTTAATATCCAAACTTTCTGTTTAATGTAATTTGAAACATGGGTTTTGTGGATTGCGATATTGATAGCATTCGTCATTTTTAGAGAGCAGAGTTCAGTCTGCCAGCGTTAAAAATGCGAAAGGCAATATTTATTTACCGGAGATAAGAGGAATGTACGCTGCAAGATTCAATAGAGTCGTATCGAATGATTTTTATTTTTTACGAGAGCACATTTTAAATTTTAGAACTATCTTTCAACAAGCTGATGCGACGCTTCGCTTCGCACGCTGCAGTTGAAAATTTTATTTATCCATTTAGCTGAGAGTTTCTTGGTTTTTTTTTACCTTTAAAGATTTCTTTTGTTTGCGCCAAGGGGATGGATAAAGTAACTTTAGAAAATCGTATCATTAATTATGATAAGAACTCATTCTTATTTTGTTGCAGAAACTGAAAAAATTATTTCTTTATTTTACAGGAAATTTTCGCTCTGATTGAATTGCACTCATAAGAAAGTTTTGTTTGGTATACTTTAAAAATATTATTATACTCTAAAACGGTAACGTGCATGATAATCGTGAACTTTAAATAGAAATATTTTTTCTACTTGTAAAGTTTCGTTTTTTGCCTAAAGCATAACTTTGTGTTAACATGTTTTCCTATTTCCTAGGATAAAATATACTTCAAATGAGCGCTTTTGATTGCCTGTATCCATTTTCTCTGTGCATATGAGCATTATCTAATATCCAGGACCTTCAAAATTTCTTAATTATGAGCTATCCGCTTAATTCATTACATTACATTTCTTATTCAACCCTAAAAGATATTTTATCGATTTAACGTCCTGAAATATGCTTGAATGAGAGGTAATTTTATGAAAAATTTGCGAAGTTCATTATTTTAAGTTAAAAAACTAGAGTTATGTCACGTAATGTAATAATAAGTTAAGATTATCTATTGCAACCTTATGCTTAAAAACTATCCACGCATAACTACTGCGACAAAACCGCGTGTATTTCTTTTGTGTAAAATGCCTAATGTGAGATTTAAATCAATAGGCGGCCAAAAGTGTGAATGCCTCGTATTTTCGAATTAATGCTTTAATGTTATTTCCATCAAAATAAGAACGTTGTCTCTTTGTGATTTCGGATTTGGGTGCATAATTCATCATTATCTTTATTTATTCAGGCGAGGAATGTAGACGGATAGAAGATAACTGACCTTGGATGGTGCATTCACTAAGATAAATCGGTTCTTCTGAATTAAATTCTCAAAAAATATTACATCCCTATTATTAAATTAGCGATACAAATATTATATGAATGGTATGTAACTAACCAAATTTATTTAGATTAAAATTTGCAGGGCTTAATATTTATATTCATAATTTTGTTCTAGTACTGCAAAGCTATTTTAAAAAAATTCCTGTTACCGCATTAAATTTGCTGTATTTTCATCTCTAAACTTCAACTTAGTTTTGCAAGAAATAACTCTGCAAACATTAGAATCGCAATTCGTAAACAACGAGACATTAGCGAGGCAAATAATACCACTGGTTACAATGAGTGCTTTGACGTGGAGTATTTTCCAAATCAAATCTTTTGATTTTCAAATTGTCTCGAACAATATTTAGAAATATTCTACGGGCTCACATATTCGACAATTTATGATTTTTTTTAGCAAGAAACCCGTGGGAATCATTTAGAACAAATTAAAGCGATAAGCGACTTACTCCGATGAAACACAAAGGGATCTAAAGGCATAAACAGTAAAATTGAGCATATTGCATCGAGCCGTCGGCTAAGAGTACTCATGCACACTTTCATATTGTAACGCATGTACTAATCCCATTCAATGCCTTTCCCCCCTCTCCCCAGTGAGATGGGAGTCGTGTGGCCTTTTAGTTCACGAAAGAGAAGGGCAAGGGATTAAGCTTGACATCAACTCCCTCAGAGACTTCAGTGACGTTTTCCTCGCCCCTCCGGCTTCCTCTCTCTCATCCCTTTTCCCCTCTCCATCTTCTCCGTTCCTCGCCATTCCCCGTCCCTCCTTGCCCCTTCCCTTGTCTCTCGTGCCCCAGGAGGTCGAGAGTATGGGTCGCACCCACGCCTTACCCCGAGAGAACAGTGCCCTTTCCCTTGTTTGCCTACCCTTCCCGCTGCTATTCATTCAAATGCTCCCTACCACCCTTTCTCTCCCTCTCCTCCCTTAACCTCTTTCCCCGCCTTCATAAGCCCCATTGTTTTACACCACTCAAACAGTCAGGCTCCTATTTGCCCCGCGTCCCTCCCCCAACCCCCGCTCGCCTCCCGGCGCTCTGAATTTAGGAAATATTGAATAATCACTCCTAATCCCAGGAGTGAGGAAGACTGCGGATTTTATTTTCGTTTAATCGAGCGCGGTGCCCCCTCCCCCATTCTGCCCCACCGTTCTTTCACCCTCCCCCCCCGTTCTGCCCCCCTGTTTTGCCCCTCCCGTTCTGCCCCCCCTGCTCTTGCCCCCACCGTTCTTGCCTCTCCCCGTTCTTTCCTCCCCCCGTTCTTGCCTCCACCATTCCCTCTTTCCTACTCTTTTCTAATCCCTCCTATCGCGTCCTCATTCCGATCTTCCCGATTTCCGCCATCTGGGACTTGCTCGCTCTCCTCTCTGTCCGTCCCTTACTTGGCGCGATGGAGCTTCTGTCCGAAGAGGGAAGGGAGATAGGTGGGGAGGGTGAGGGGTGGGGAAGGGAGGCGCTCGGGCGGTATGGGGAAGAAGTCACCCCTGCTCGCGACGTCCTCCGAAACAAATGAACGGTGGCCCATTTGGTTATTAGTCGCGTCCGCTCATCCCTCACAGCCGCCACACGCTCCCTATTCATCAATCCGAGAGGGAACTTCCTCCTTGCCGCAACAAAAGCTTAGCCCATTAACCATATTTGACATTCCGAGAGCACTCAACCCCATACCTTTCGAGAAACCTTTAATTATCCCGAGCACGTTTCTCACACGTCATGCCACGTAAAGCCAAACCACGCCGCACTATTCATAGGCCGTCCCGCCCCCTCTAAAACCGTTTTCGAACTGCAGGAGACGCGCCTTATAACCCGCGCGCAGCAAAAATCTTCGAGAAGGTGAACCTCCCTCTCTCTCTCTCCCTTCCTGTTCTCATCCTCTCCATGCCTCGACGCTAACACCCCCGCGAGGTAGACAGCAGCGAATCTTGTTGGGAAACACACTCGCCTTGACGGTGGAAAGCTCTTCGAGAAGCGTTTCGCTGAAAAGGACACGGAGTGAGGGGAGAATGAAGGGTTGGATTCTTTTTCCTTAATCTGTAGCTCGGAGGTTAAATCCTTCACTCGGGCTGCTTTAACAATACTTGCAAGATGTGTGCGCTTCGCGTTGTTCTTCTGTTCCCAAAGCTTAGGAATAACGGATTGTGTGTGTGACCCCTTCTGACAAAACGGGTCTCGTGTTTGAGTCTCTCAATTTTTCTTACCTTTCCGAGTCACTCAATAAGTCATTGTAGTCAGGCGCCATTTTAGTCGCTTAAATTTAAAAACGTTAATGGCATGCCATAAAGAAAAATTCTCTGAGAGAATTTTAGTAGAAGATTGTGACTAATTGTTCTTTATTATATAAATGGCATTCAGAGTATTATACGCTAAATGAAGCTGGAATTATTCGAGATAATTAATTCCCTCTGCCTAGAAGGTAAAATATCCTGAAGCGTCTCTTTTCCATTTTGAGTTAATTATTTAAAGTACTATAACTAATCCAGCCTCATATTTTTAATTTTTTAAAAGCAACTTTATATTTCTATCACATTTTAGCGGAATGCAAAATGATTATAACCTTGATATTTAAGAGAGTTTAAACAAGCTCTACTTTTAGTTAAGGGATGTAGCCCTCGTAAGTAATTTTAAATGAGCGTGAAAATTTTTAAGACAATAAAGCTAAGAATTTTACTCGAAAAGAAGCTACTTAACAGCAAGCATATTTTCTTTAATATGTATGCAAATATTGTTGAGTTGAAGTAGAACTAAACTTTGTTTAATTACGATGGTGATGCAAGAATTAGGTAAAATAATACAATAGACTAACTGAAATATAATTGCAATGTTTGGAATGTTTAAATTACTCAATTCTTGTCAAGTGGTTGATATTTTTTCTATACTTCCATATCATCTATGACAGGCCATAACCGATTTTTTTATAATTAGTCCTACTTTTATTGAAGATACAGAGAAAAACCCTAATTTTTGGTAAACTTCAATTCATAAACCACATGAATGTTTATTTTTATTATTTCAACAAAATTCTCTCTAATCCTTGTATTTATAGTTGAGAAATATAAGCAAAACAAACAACAATATCAGCAGTTATTTTGGAAATCGATATTTAAAGGAGTTTAAGTAAGCTTCGTTGAAGACTTTTCCTTCCCAGTAGCTCTCCCATTCTGTCTCCCTTTCTTTTTTCTTCAGCCATATCCACTTCAACTTCATCTTCTTTGCGCTCACACTCAAATTCTTTCCTTGATTCTTCGCCTTGAAGAGCTAATATTAATTACACTTGAGACATTCATATTTCATGTGTCATGAAAGAGTCAAGAAGCTATAATAAAGAACGTTAGTGAATAAAGTTTTAGGGTAAAGTCAACTTGTTTCATTGTTTTCCTGGTTCATTTGAAGTCAGCATCCTCGGAAAGGCCTCTTTGAAGTGATAGATGTGATGATTAAAGATGTTTTGCTTTACAGGAATACGGAATACGTGTACGTTCTTGAAAAAACTCATAAACGTTTAAAATTACACAGAGGAAAACAGGGAAAGTGTTAAACAGTTTTTGAGCCCTATTTTTGCTGGACTATATTAAGAAATATTTATTCACCCGTGCAACATGGACTACGTGCAAATTATATTAGTTTACGGGCAGCTAAAGAAATCAGAAATTTTTCCATGCAGTTTTTATATTAATCGTTGGATTCTTTCAATAATGGTCTAAATTTTATCTTAAATGTTGTCCATTTCAGTGAAATGAGATTGGTGAAACTTTTAAGTAATAATATTACATGATACTAGAACTTTAAATCTACGGCAGTCGCATTAAATAAAGCAATGTCAGTTCTACCTTCGAAGTTCGGATATTTTTATTGGTCCTACGTATAGTTTGGATGTTTGTTTATCTTTTGATGATTTTCATAACTGATTAAAATAATTTTCTAGGAAGAAAACGCTTTTGAAGGAATTATGCCATTTAAGGTATCGATACTAGGTTTAATTAATCTCACAGAAGTCATATTAATTTATATATTTAAAAATGTAAAAATACATAAAAAGCAATTGGCAAGAAATATTAAAAATGGGAGCTTCGTTTGCTGACGCAATATAAAAAAACGCGTTTTATTTAGAATTGGAAACTTAAAATTCTTTATGAACTTAGTAATATAATTATGACTTAAAGTAATTTGTTCAATAATTAATTTAAAAAACTACATTAATATAATTATACATGTTGAGTTTCTAATCTAGCAACTATTGGCTACGATTGATACGAGCGTACAACATTACTAAGAAGAGCCCTCCTGACCATCCCAGACTTTTGTAAAGAATTTCTTCTGCAGTGTTATAGGTGGCATTAAAGGTCACACAATTAGTGAAAAATTTTAACTTTCTATCTATAACTATTTGCCTAGAATCTTAATTTGAAAATTTCGATAGTCCTCCTGACGCCCTCCGATTTCTTCAAAAATTTCTTTTGTAGCGTAATAAATGACATCATAGATCACATAAAGTGCAAATTCCAGTCTTATATCTCTTACCCTTTACTTGCTATTTCCATTTAAGTGATTGTACAGGTGAACAGAGAGACAGAGTGAAACAGAAATAACTTATATACATATACGATGGCATTTTTGAGCCTAAGGAAACTTTTATATTTTATTTGAATGGAAACCTCAAATAGGCGCTTTTCTAAAATGACAAAAATTTTGGGTTATTGTAACAGATACATCGTAAATATTTTTACTACTTGATTTTTAATTTTTTCTGATTCTTGCGTTTATATGATAAGCTCGATTAATACAATTTTACGAGTAATGAGAAATTCGGTTAAGTGTGAAACGGCTTAGGCGGATAATCTCAGACTATAGGATACTCACAAATATAGTGGGCCCAGTTTATATTCAATTAATTTCTAATCGATTTAACCTACTTTCGCAAAATA
Organism: Tanypteryx hageni; assembly: GCA_028673005.1. Classification (NCBI taxonomy): domain Eukaryota; kingdom Metazoa; phylum Arthropoda; class Insecta; order Odonata; family Petaluridae; genus Tanypteryx; species Tanypteryx hageni. Next base: position 102,771,379 of record CM054120.1, on the reverse strand, counting down.
ACCAAAATATTGATCGCTAAATGTTTACTTTTTTTGAAGCTGCAGTATACATCCTTGTCAGGAAAATTAGTTTTTGGCGGTAACGGCACATTGTTGGACGTTCCGCACTTTAGTTTTATAATTAACTGCCAGATTCTTAATTAAGCGCTAATGACCAGTCCGAAAATGGGAAACTTTTATGGAGGTAACTGTGAAAGAGATAACGTTGAGTGAAAAAGCAAAAAGATATAACCGTAGTCATGAATACACGAGGCAGGTCTGATAGAGTTTAGTGTTTGATTAGTTTTTTCTGAACGTACCTAAAAACACAACGAAGGGGTTTATTCTCAGCGAAAGCGGCAGAACACAAGGGAAGGGAATTGAATTTTTGCAATATTTTTTAAGAAAGAAAGACGGGGCATCGAATAAAAATTATATAAATGTTAACTTAGTTTTTGACCGGAAAATAGTTTTCCTATAACGGAAGTACTCCAAACTACAGTGATAAACTTCTGGTTGCTAAGTCAAAAAGTTTTGATGCGCTTTTGGGATATTAAAAATAGTTTAATCGCCTATGGATAAAAATAGAGGTGTTGTACGGACGCTGTAAAAAGTGAAAGGTTGGAAATAAGGAGAGAGTGAGGGAGAGAGGGATAGAGAAAAAGGAGGAAAAAAGAGGGATGAGGTGAGACACTAAGTAACAAGGAGTGGAGGACATGGGGACATGACATTGCCAATCTGTTGCAGTGGCCGAGGCTCTCTAATACCCAAATGTCATTAAAAGGCACGACGAAGCTTGAGCATGAGAGAAAGGTTGCGGGAAGCGGATGAGGAGTGGAGTGGGGAATGGGGAAGGTCGGGGAGGAGCGATGGAGAGAAGGAGCGATGGGGAGAAAGAGCGATGGGGAGAAGGAGCGATGAGGAGGAAGAGTGGCGGGAGACAGGATGGAGATAGGTGAGAGGGGAGGAGAGGAAAACGGGGGAAAGTGGGAGGATGTGGAGGAGTTTGACATAGAGAGGTGTGGGGAAGAGGAGATTCAGGGCGTGCGGATGGGTTGGGGAGGCTGGCCGGAAATGGAGTTGGCTAAAGGGAGGTTTTGAAGAGAGACATCGTATTTCGGAGGGGGCATTAATTGGAAGCTCTTCAGAGGAAGACAGAAGGAAGGGCAATAAAAGCTTGGATGATATTCTAGCGAGAAATTGTTTCATAACACGACGATGATAAAGCGAATTTTAAGAAAACAAATTTGAGGCGAGGTCAAAGATGGTCGGGTGAAAAAAATAGAATCGAGTCTTATATTAGTTGATGATTGCGTCGCTTCTACTATGAAAGTCTAATCTATTGAAATTATAAAATTTCACATGAGTATTTCTTTAAGTTTTCTTTAAAGCGCTCAAGTTGTATGGTGAGCAAATGAATATTGCTCTGCTACACAACAACAAATAGATATCACATACAGGTAGTCAGTTGGAATATTCTTGAGGAGAATAGATATGGAAATACCTTCAGATTCTTACAAAAAAAGAAGGTAATAAAGTGTGTCGTCATTTTAATTTCCGTAGCTTGGATGAAGAACAACAAAAGGGTTGTTTTGCATTAAGTACTCGGCCCAAATTCATAAGCCTAAATTAAATCGAGGGAGCTATATATCGATTTACTACGTTAACTGCAGCATGTCGAGCTCACGTAAATTATGCAGTTACATTTCAACTTGAGTAGTTAAATTTAAGTTATTCTATCCTGAGTTAAAGGCTCACTATTTGTTTGAAATGTGAGAATACAAAAAATACGCTTTAACAATCAGAAATTTTTTCACGGACATGTTTATTGAACAGATGATTTTTGTTTTTTAATTAATCGAGCACGCGTATATATACCGGTGCGGTTCGAATCCAGGGCCGCACGTGTGCGGCGTGATCTCCCGTCCTACGGCAGGCAAAAGAGGGCGAGTCGGGCAAAAGAACGTTCATTTGAATTTCTAGGACGACGCTGAATGCAAAGAGATCCAAAGCAAGCGTAAATCCCACACTCCCTTGCACTGTCCCTCGTGTGGTATATCTCGGCGGTAGTGATATTACATATCAAATTAGGAGTCCCCGGAGACTGCAAAGTGTTTTTTTTGAGCGAATATAAAGTGGTTTTATTAAAAAGGGTGAAATACACAAGATAATTGGATTGTGATTTATCGAGTGAAACAGTGATCCACGCTTCGGGTTGATTTTCTTTTAAAAGGGATGGATGTTATTATTCTTCACAAAAATTGAGAGATCTTCCTTTCTATTAGTAAATATTATGATCTTTGGATGCAAGAGAATGTGATATTTTAACAACACCATTTTGGAGCAATTAATAATTCCGTAATTAAGTAATAGAATAGTATAGAAGGTTTATATATTTACCAGGTTTTTAGGTTCATGTGCTTGAAGAGGGGTGAAATCAGTATATATTGAATTGGGTAATTGAATTTTTATCCTTAAATATAACAATCAAAGGCAGGAGAATGAGGAGGGTTATTTCCATACTATGGTCTGAGGTCCAAATGCCTGTGTATATTAGAAAGTGCCTTCTTCGTGTTTTACTTGTCTTTTGTGAGGAAGAAGTGCAAAGGTACAATCCAGTCCTAGGGAACGTCTTGGTAAATTTGATGAGAAGGATTAACCTCGCTCTGATTCTTCCGTCTTTCTCCTATTTAATTAAGACTACTATTATACATACTTAAATTATTATTGGGCACAGTTTTCATTTTAAAGAAAGACTGGCACTTTTACCGCAACTTAATAGGAAAACATTCTATGATAATAATGCCTTTATTACTAAAGTTAGCGACGAAGTTTATGATGTAAAGGTAAACGGTCTTGATTTTTGGAAGGTTGCGAGAAATAAGTGTTAAAATTTGCTGTTAAGCAAAGAGCGAAGCTCTGTTTCATTGTACTTTGTACAAAATTATGAAACTGGAGCGATTAATAGTTTTATAGAGTATGGAAATGTTGTAGATGATGACATCATTGTCGAAGTTATTGATAGCTTTCATAAATACTGTTATGGGATTTAGGGAAAATATTTCACCGTAATCTGCTTGAAGAGACCCTTATTTACTAAGTTCGTTTTCTGCACTTTTAGGTCTTCTTTAATAATGTTCTATTGCTATGGGCTTGCAATTCATCTTGTTGGCACGTGTTCATTACCTCTTACAGATTAATTTGAAATTTTCTCTTATGGTTATGTACTGAATAATTAATAGTTTCCTCGGGTGAAGTTTTTATGGGGCTGATTATTATAAAATCTATGCCTATGAGATGTTATTTTAACACAGATTTCTCAAGTTTACAAAGATAGGCCCAGTAGGTCTTCGCGGTTTGAAAAGAAGCATCAATATCTCCTTTCCGAATGAGAGAAGGGAAACTTAAGCTTGTAGTTTTTATGAATTTCTAAAAAAAATTCCGTGGTATGCAATTTTAAAGCATATTTACCCGTATAATATTTTCATGAATATTAACTTGTTCTACTGTTTTTTTACTTCGGTGAGAGTAATTCAAATTTTTACTATGTATCGTTTAATGCATATTATTACCCAGAAAAACAATAGTATTATCCATATCCTTTACTACGTCATAAAATCTAGTTTTATGGATCATCATATATAAATCATTAACTTGCACGTCACGGAAAGGATACGTGAAACCCTTGCTACGACACAACGTAAAAAACTGCGGATACATGAATATCCTTCTAGCGTGTAATTTGTCCTGTTTTGTATTCTACTGGACGCGATGTGATGAAATCGGTCATTCATGTTGTCTATATATATTTTAACGATTCTACTGTAAAATCCACTGTCGGAATTAGCTAAAAACGAGAGTACCAAACATACATTGCCAACGAAAGTTTTTTGAAGGCCCATGGAGGAAATTAAAGTGAATCCTCCTCGTATAGACATACATATTTATCGGCAGGGGAGAGAGGAGGAGACTTTAATAAGGATGAGTGCCCAGATTCACCTACCCAGTCTCCTCCGCTTGAATATGCAATTTCCCATTGGTAGTTGATGTTTATATTCGGCAAAATAATTTTTCATGCACCGAGCTACCTCATGGTAATCGTGCACGTGTGGAATTAAGTGAACGCGAAAAAATATGAACTCGAACAATGAATTTAGTAGCAAACTTATATTTTCGCACACTTTACACCCTGTTTTTAATATAATTTTTATTTATCGTGGTATTGAGTGTGTACCGCGGTTAAATTATCGATGTAAAGGTGATAACAGTTTGAGAGATACAAGCAACACTGAAAAAGATCACATAGAAATGTTCATGACGAAGTTCAGATTAATCTAGTATTAATAAATTGTGTTTTTGTTGCGCAGATATACAAGTATTATTTGAATTAAATATAGCATCATGGCAGCAAAATAGCTTTTTACTGAATGAATCAATTTGAACCATAAGTAACATGTTAATTCATCCATAAGCTCGTCACATTTTTATTGCAGCGATAACCAAATACTGAAGTAGGATCTGGTGCTTTCCCGGTGGATTGATCGTAGAAAATTTTCTCGGGTACACAACCGGGTCAAAGTTTGATCTAGGATCAACGTTTCGACGGCTGACTCTGCCACCCGAGAAAATTTACTATAACCAAATACCATTTCCGCGAAGAATAATGAGAATTAAAAATAAATTTGAGGAGCGTAAAAATTAAGAGTAAAAAAGAGGTTTCTTTATTTATTTTTGATTTTTTTATTTGGTTCCAGCATCGGACTGAAAATGGATTCCTGGTAACACCAGAGAAAAACAAGTTACTGACATCGTCGGGTCAATTACTGCGTGTCTCATTGATCGTTTAGTCTCCGGAGGAAAATTTTTCGTAATTTATACGCTTTCCTAATAAAATCTCAATTCTAACATTAAGTATGATGGTTCTACACGGATCACGACAAAATATTATATTAGGGTTATTTATGCAATGTTTTAGCAATAAATTTCTTGATAATTTTTACTATTAATTTCGCGAAATAATGTCTATTTTGCTTCAGTATGGTAAATTAATTACTAGTATTCATATGATTGGCTTGTTATTCAACAATTGCATGTTTCAGACGATCGTGACTTTTGAGGAGAGCATTCTCATCTTGAAAAATCCTTTCTTTTCTCCATTCTTCAGAGCCTAGCCGCGATTATACTAGAATGAGAGAAATTCACCCGAGAGTTTGAATTCCTTTATCGCCAAAAATTTTGATTCGATTTATTCATCTTAGAAAGTTTTCAGCCAACTCACTCATGAGTGAGTTTGGGTCAGTCGTAAATTTTTTTATGAGACCCCAAGCTAAACCTAAGCATTTTTCTCAAGTCGGAAATAAGATTCTATCCAATGAACAGTTTTATCATAGAATCACCGCATTTATTCATGGAAGAATCGTAAAGTTGTAAAAAATACACATCTAAGATCGATTTTTGATGTCGTTATTGGTTTTTCCTCTCTGCGCAACTAAAAGATTCACTGCGAGTTAAGTTAGCGATCCATTGTTGGTATGATCCAATTAATTTGATGGAGTCATGTGTGATATGAATGAAAAATCTAACCATTCTGCAATGTATTTATACTGCATACACCTCTCTTTTCCCCATTCATCCTTCTCTATAACAAAAGGAATCAGCAAAATAGCCTACAGAAATCTCTCGAGGGGAGAGGAATTTCCTTTTGCGAAATTCAACGATTATTATTTTCCCCGTAAAACCACGGAGTTGAACGCAATTCGCGGCCGAGCGTTTGGTTTCTCTCACTCCGTCGCCGCCGCAACGTTGCTTCGGGCGAGATGTTCGCAATTTGGGCGATAGTGGCTCACGCTCTCTCTTCCTACTATCTAAGAAAGCGTCCACAAACAACGGTAAAGCAAGGAAGCAGTGTATCCCTAAAGCGTCCTCTCCAACCTAATCTACTTCATTGTTGTATCGATTAGGGAACGGTGAAGTGACGATGCGATCCGTACGTTCGGCGGATGGTAGCTCCGCGGAACGGATTACCTTTTTATCTGGTCAGGGTGAAATAAATCTGGGAAAGATGTTTGGTCAGTGCTCGGCGTGAGAATCCTAATTCCGAGCCACTGACTCGTCTTTCCTGACACTCCAATTACACATTTCGTATATTGAGTTCACTCTTCTGTCCCTAGGAACATAGGGCGCCGACCACCTCGGGAAAAGCCATCCCGGGCCACTAACTCACCGAACCCATCTCACCCGTCCCATTCCCGCATCCTCGTACGTCCTCTGACCTTCCTACATCTCACTTCCGTCCCATCGCACCCTCTGCCTCAACTTCCTTCGCTCGGCCTCACCCTCCATTTAACCTACTACCTCAGCCATCGTCTCTCTCTCTGCCTCGCACTATCTTTGCCTCCCTCTCCCTCTTGCGCCTCGGCTTCACATATCAGCCTCCTAACTAAGCCTTTTGAATCGGTTTCCACGTCTCTCCTCCTATTCACCCCCCATTGCCTCATTTCTCCCTCTCCCTCTGCTTCGCGCCTCTTCTCCTTCCCTCTCTGAACCCTATGATACCTCAGCCTCATCCGCCCTTATTTTGTCGTTATTATCACCTCAGATGCGGGTAACCTTATCGTGATAATGTTACCATATTTATTTGATTTAAAGTAAAAATTCCTGATTATTTTTTGAACTTGTACACAATTTAAATTTCCGGTATTTCAGTTTATTTCGGTGTTAATTCTAGAGGTAAAGATAAACTGAAATATTAAATTGTCGTTGTATATTGGTTTAAATGTATGGCTACCACTAACAGATTCATTTAGCAATTTTAACATATTAAACGTTAATTCAGAAAGGAATTATAAATATCGCCTAATGGCTGATATCCAATTGATAAAAATTAGCTCAAAAATTTGTTGTCTATCGGAACTACTTGATTTCTCATAATCCCTTAAAAGCAGGTTTGTAGCTGTAGCTGTCTTTTTGTAATTATTTTTGTATCGGGAACGTAAATTCTCGGAGAGAAAGTTTCTTACCTGTTCTTTTGAGCGTTTTCAAATGGCGTCTATGTTGTATTCTACTATAAATAATTATTTTTGAATTTTTTAGGCATCGCACAGAGGTAGATTTGCCCGATCTACGCGGTCAGAAATCGATATACCTGATGTCAAAGAAATGTTCATTTAATTGCCTCATTACATTTATGATTGCTCTTAGTAACTTAAAACGTAATGTAATTAATTTGGAACCATTCTAGAAAGAGATTAGCTACATTGTAAACACTCTTTGTTCTTCCAACGCCTTTGTCGCTCGTCAGTCCAGTTTTGTACGCTTACTTGTTAACGCTGTGATACATTTTCTGTGCAAAATATTATTGTTTTATGCAACGTTCGCTTCACCTCAAAATACGTTCTTTTACACTTAGCGCAAAGTTTATTTAAGTTAATTCTTTTAAGTTAGTTTTAATGAGTTTAATATATAACGCATTTATTGGAAATAATATGTAAATGATTAATGTTTGAAGAGATCAAAGAAAAATTCGCCGTTGATCGCTGTCATTTTACGGACTGTATTTTATATCCTGGTTAATATTGATTATAAAACAATAACCGTTAACTGCCACCAGCCGCCACATAAATTTATTTTATTTTTTAGTAACTTGGGTGCTTTCTCGTGGGGCCCTTTTTGAAGAGTGGCGCAAGGAAATTGATTCCTCAAAGTAGATTGTGTATGTCTGTGTTTTCATACATTTTGAACCATTATATGTTGAAAAATCGTTGTGAAGATGTGCTGACGTACCTTAAAAGTAATGTTGGTAGGTTTTGTAAAATTCTTTCAACGAAATGGTTAGGTAGTAATAGAACCTTGAGTCGGTTTTCACTAAAAAATTCGAAGTGGTTGTAGATGGAATTCCAGCTACTACAGATTATCATGGACACTGTAACCAGCCATGAAATATCACAAATACCACCAGCACCTACGGATAGTAAGGAGAATAGAGGAGGTGATCGTGGTGATCCGAGAAAGTTGTTTGAAGATTGCAGCGAGAGAACGAAGCGGGGGAGGGTGAAACCAGTGCTGGACACTTCCAGTTCTGGTGATATTATTTGGGCGACCCAACATAGTCTTCACACCTCAGGGAGAAGGGGGGCTGCGAATATTTTAAAAGAAGTGACTACTAAACCAGGAAGAGCGACGAGGATGAAGAAAGCTTTTTATTCGCCACAGAAAATGGCTGCGCGTTTTAGTCATGAAAAGGCCTTATTCTTGTATGTTGAGAGAAAATTTACCAAAAAACAATATGTACTCATGCAGACATAGACAAAAGAAGGTACAAATGTATTTCTGCCATATTACGTCATTGTGGAGGCGAAGAAGGTTTGTTATCCTGAAGGAAGTTCAATCTATATAACGGAATTTTCTGCAGAGATAAAATTGCAGTCTCTAATAGACCAAACTATAGAAAGACTTGTTCGTGTGCAGCATGATGTAATTAAGCAGTTAAATATTGGCGTTGACACTCCGCCAACCCTCACTCGAATATGTAAATGGGGTTGCGATGGGAGCTCGGGTTAAACTTAAAAACTTAAAAACAGAAGTTTACTGATGAAGGAAGTACTACGAGATCTGATACTGATTTATTTTCTGTAGCGCTCATCCCAATACAGCTGTACACGACAGCTCATTGCAGCAGCAGTACAAAAGAAAACAGAATAATAGTATGGCAAAATCCATGTCCAGGCTCTACAAGATATTGTATACCTATAAAACTGTTGTTTGAAAAGGAGACATCAGATATATCGAGACGAGAAATTAAAAATAGTGAACGGCAAATAGCTCAACTTAAACTAACAAAAGTGCAAGTAGATGACCGTGAAATATTCGTAAGCCAAATATTAACCATGAATATGATAGACGGAAAAATTTGTAGTGCCATTACGGGCAGCTCATCGCAAGTATGTTACATATGTGGCGCCACACCGAAAGAAATGAACCATTTAGAAAATGTATCAAAAAGGTCGCATGATAACTCCACATACAGATTTGGACTTTCCACTCTACATATGTGGATTAGTTTTTTTTTAATGTCTTTTACATGTATCCGATAGATAAAATGTGAGAAAGTGGCAGATTAGAGGATCTGATAACAAAAACGGTGGGAGTTAGAAAGCAAGAAATAAGAGAGCGTTTTCGGAAGGAAATGGGATTTTTGGTGGATATACCTAAACATGGTAGTGGTACAACGAATGACGGAAATACTGCTCGACATTTTTTTGCAAATCCATCTGCAGCTTCATCGTTCACCGGAATTAACGAAGAGCTCATTAAGAGATTTGGAGTAATTTTACTGGCAATGTCATGCGGCTACGAAATCGATGCTATACAATTTGATGACTATGCAAAGGATACTGCGAAACAATTTGTTGAACTTTATCCATCGTACAACATGCCTGCCAGTGTACATAAAGTGTTCATTCACGGCTCTGGAATAATGAAGTCTGCTATTCTGCCAATAGACCAATTATAAGAAGAGGCACAAGAAGCCCGAAACAAAGACAATAAAAGATATAAAGGAGGGCAGACAAGAAAAGTTTCTAGAGAAAAACAATGGAGGATTTACTCCACATATTATTGATTTCGTCGGATCCGGTAATAACTAGTTATAGGAAATTACCCGAAAGGAAAACTGGAACATTGAGGCCCGAAGTTCTAAACTTACTCAGAAAGCCACAAGAATATTCTGAAATGTTAGTGCAGGCAGAAGAATCGGAGACTGAAAGTGATGCGAGTAATAGTTCTAGTTATAGTTCTAACGAGTAACATTGTTTATAGCTTTTATTTTTAATAATAAATCGTAATGTACACCTGCACCAACTGTATAAAAATTGTGTTAGAGATATTAGTAGTTTTAAAAAGTTTTAATATTAACCTTAGTTTGTAATAGCCTATAATGTACTTATATAAAGAAAAATTAGCGCTACAGATAGTTGTACTTCTAGCGAGTAAGATCTTTGTATTTGATCAACATTACCCTCCTGTTACATTAATTTCGTAATACATATAAGGGTTAGATATAGAAATAGTAGTTCTGTCGATTAAAATTCTTTATATACCTCATTGTTTATTATTTATTATCTATGCTGTTATGTGGTTATGTAAATTTTCAAATATTAAAAAAAAAGTTAATATTTGCAATTAGTTTGCTTTTCATACATTATATTTAATGATTTATCATTTTCATGTTTTGTGGCTTAGCTAAAGACCCAAACAGGTTCAGTTATAATTATAAAAGTAATAATTCTAGGTAATTTTACCATACTTCAGTAAATTACTTATCGAATCGCTAAATTCAAGAAAATCTGCATCTCTGCAGTTCTACATACTGGCCAAAGCTAAAAATGCAAATAAATTCAGTAATGATTTATTTTCAAGCCCTTTTAGGGCTTGATATAAGTAAAAATAAAATTATACACCTGTTTTTACACTTAATGATTTATGACCGCATAGATGAGGTAAATCTACCTCTGTGCAGCGTTTAGAAAATAATATTCACCCAAAATTTAAAAATGTATTTTATGGTAATGTTTTGGCTAAAATGTTTGATTATGTCGCAGTTTGTGTTATGCACTTGTTTTAAAGCTTAAGATACATTTATATTAAGACATTTCTAGTTGCTGGTTATGAAGAATAAAAGCATTTGTAGCGAGAAATACGTAGTTGCAGTTCACATTTAACGGCAATGTCAATAAAACTTGTAAAAAACTGTAAATTAGAAAAATTCATAATTGTGTAATATGTTGGCAAAATTTTGTCTTTCATTAATCATTAACTTCAATCAAATTTGGGCTAGTCTTCGTAAAAACTGGCTCGAAAATATGTTAGAACATTTAGAGACAGTTGACCAAACCAATGTTAACTCTCGAATGTAAAACCTCATTAATCATATATTAAAATGTTTATTAAAATTTAAAACTAAGTGAGGGAATAAGACAGTAAGAGAGATAAATGTTTGGATATAATTTTAAATGTTTATTAAATGACAGAATTTGTAATTATGATACTTTTAAGTATATAAATATCACTGATGTGCATTTATTTCCCAAATTACTTTAACTGAATAGTTATATACATCCATAAACATTGTCTTTTCATGGGAATATTAGCAGTAATGAATATTTTAAAAGATCGCCTTTGTGTTTATTCATAGAATGCAAAGCCCATTGTGTAGTAAATCTAATCTTGTTTTACAAATGAATGTTTTATAAATGAATTATCGAGCTCAACTTCAGGCTTAAATGCAGTAGATAATCAAGGTATCTCCAGCAACCATAAAATGGTTGAGTAAACGATAACAAAAAAGCAGCCATCCTCAGTGGCAATTCACAAACTGTTTATTCTAAAATTCATCTTCTTATATGTGTACAGGAAAGTAACCTGGTTACCCATTAGTTTGGCAATATTCGTAATAAGAAGTGTATTTATTGATCTTCCGCGTACTCTTTGATTTTTACCTTTTTCTCATTTTAAAAAAGTTTTTGCTTATCAAAAAGAGAATTTCGAAGTTTACGATGACATTCCTTTGCTTCATTTATTAGTGTCCTATGTGATTTTTCTTCAGTAACCTATAACTAGTCTAATTTGACGTTTAATGTTTATATTGTCTATAATTTAGAACAATAAATAACTTTAACTTATAAAGGGAATTCCATTTTTGTCTTTTTAAGACAAACTTGTTTGATAAAAGAAATTAATTTTCATTTTTACGAGATGAAATATATTTTTTTGCGCGACTATTTTGTTCTTATCCTTAGAAATATTATTGGAAGTATTACTTTTAAACTTAATTCTTGTAACCCTTAATGCATAACATTATAACACTATAACATAACATAACTGTTGTCTCGTTGCGTTCAATAGATTTTAAAACTATCGCTTTTTTATAACTTGCTGCTAATCAAGGTAACTCTTGTAGTCAACGCGGTTGAGTACATGATATGTACGAGTCAGCAAAAACGTAACTGCGATTTACGGATACATACATACATTTTAATTCTACCTTCAGGTAGGTTTCATGCACCCGTCCAATCTGTGCTGTCCAAAGTTTTTCTCTTCAAGTTCTCATACCTAATTCCTTCTTTTAAAGCATCTAACATACCTTTCCTCTTCCTACCTCTTGATTCACGGATAATCGATTCAAAATTTTATTAACGACAATCGGTGAATAAACACTTAGATTGGCTGCTAAGGTGCTGAATTACGAATATGATTTATATGCCCATAAGAGATAATAACTAGATAAATTGCTCAGTTCAAGGCATAATACTAGTTAGACAATCGATTCTGTATTTTTTTATTACTGAATTATTTTGTTGATATTGCAGGACATCATACAGTTAAGATTGTTCTAATTACTTATTTCTTTTTAAAATTCTTAAACCAAAATAATATGATAAGATTGAAGGAGACGTTTATTCTGTTACGTAAATAGAAATCTCAAAAAACATCTATACCTCTTAAGTTTTTTCCTTCTTAGATTTCCATCTTGTGTCATCCCTCTCTTCCCCTCCTTACTCACCTTCTAAGTCTCTAATCATGTAATCTTTCCGTCTGTATAATTCTACTCTCTGCTCTCCTCTCAATTTTCAATGACACATCTCTTTCTCTCTCATTTCCACATAAATTTCACACTTCCATAAACATTTCTACATTTCTCACTCCCATCTTCTAAGTCCCTTTCTCGCTTCTTCCTTTTTCTCTCCATTTTCACATCCCCATATTTAAATTCTCCGTGCTGTCTCTTCTTTACTCACCCTGCATTTATACGTATCGAACCAGAAAGATACAAGGGAAAAACATTTCATATTTTATTTTTCCTCTTTCCACTTATCAATATCGCGTTATTATTTCATTTTCATCTCTGTTTTGTCTCTCGCACTTGCACAAATACGCAAGCTTATTCAATACTTCTCCATTCATTATTCGTGGCCGCACTTCGGAGTTTATGTAAAGGAAATATCATTCTTTTTCCATTTAATTAAATGCCGCGGGACAAGGTTCTTCCGTTATAAAACATGCTCTCTCACCAAAATAATAAAGAAAAAATAGATTAAACGAGTAATTTCGCCAGAACTAAAATGTAAATAATTTTTGAGCAGGTGTGATGCACGTAAAATTTCGACCTCTTCGTTAGAACTTTGAATTGGAGATTCGACTCCGACCGTAAACCGAATCTTCAATTCACAGTTTTACTCGCCGTAGTCTCCTCTTCTATTTATTATCTGTGTTAGAAATTTTTGGTAATGATTTTTAGGTAAATGTTGATTTGAATAGAAATTCGCCCATATTTTTACGCAAATATAAAAATGGTTTTCTTTAAATAAATGCTGTAGACTTATTCTTACAAACATCATATCATGTACCTATACCTATATGTGTGTGCGTGCATATAGCTTGTTCTTGAACCAAAACAAATATTTTATTGGATACGTGATTATTAGATAAGAAAATATGGTGTATTACATAAAAACTCTAATCGAGCTTATTTATCTTAAAATTACATAATTATTGACTCTTAATTCATATTAATACTTTCTTGCAAACGAAAGCACTTGATGATTAGCATTTAAATTTAATGAAAATTTAATCTTTTCGTTAAATTTGTGGCCTTGGGCAATTTTTTGGAATAATTGCTGCCAGATATAGATATATGGTTGGAGAAATGAGGGTATTAGAAATTATATAACGAGCTAAAGCTCGAATGTTCTGAATGTCCGAAATTTATGGTTTTCCATTATTTTTGCTATTCAATAAAAAGAAACGAAAAAGGTGCGGTCATTAATTTGAAAGCGGTTATCAGAGAAGTGGAATTGCCAACATTCATCATACACTGGGAGTGATTATCTTCCATCGTGGATTGGCTATGTCAGTTGCAAATCTGCTTATTTAGGGAAGCAGACAGGCTTTTCGTTGGTAGAAACGCCTGATTAATCAGCCAATTTACATTTATATTGAAAGACCGAAAGGCATAAATTAGGACTATCATAGTTACGAAGGATTCGCCCTCACCACCAACTCCATTTAACAGTCGGCATTAGGGATAAAAAGAAAAAGTGTTGGCTAAAATTCAGGAGCGTAAAAAATCGATTCGCTGGAAATTAATGCAAAGAAAATACTTAAAAATGAATTTTAAAAAGTTTGGATCAACGTATCAGGTTCCGCCGAGGTATTTATTTATTTCATTGAGGATGAATGTGAGCTCTCAAATTTTGGACTCTACACTTACTAAAACGGAATTACTTCATTTAACGCCATGTGGATTATCTCTCACCGGCTTTTAATCTCGCAAACGGCGTATTAATCCTTCCAAAACTAATGGCAGAGATAGGACCAACTAGCGTTGCCGAATCAGATTAAGTACGGAAGGAACATTTATTCCTCGATACTGTATCGTTAGCAATAAAAGTTGCAATGCCGACTAATTCATTCTGTTAAGTTTGGAATAGGCGTGTTTGTAGTTATAGGGCTTTATGTAAGCGTAACACCGTAAATCACATTAAATAATAAAGAAACATCATAGGTTTATAAATCTCGCAAAGCAGGCCCTTAGGTAATAATTGAGGATTATTAATGTCCCTGTACAAACAAAGTTGTTTACACCTCTTAGTCATCCGAAAGTCTTTCCGTTAGACTCAAATATATCTTCCAGATAAAATTGACGGGGAATGCGATTAATTCGAATCGTATTGACTTTCAAAGATTATTTTTATTTTTTTTTGCACGGAAAAAACCCGCATCCAACTTTTGAAGCTGAGCGGCGTGCACTTTTTCAAACCAATCCTTTTTATAGCGAATATTTATTTAAGTTTTTATTTGTTGGAAGAGGGGATAAAACACGCATATATATTATATATATATATATATATATATATATATATATATATATATATATATATATCATCGATAGTACGCAAAGGATACTTTTATTTTCCTGCGTATTCGACTAAATATGAAGCCGAAAATTGATTTTAGAAATATGCTTGCTGTCGCTCAAAACATCAATACAATAATATAGGTATCAAGATAAAACTCTTATTATTGCCTCAAAAATAAAATTTAAGTGAATTCAATTAGTTTTGTCGCAATTCTGGAATAATTTTTGCTTTCTTTATGCACTAGTGTGATAATGGGATTAATTTCATCTGATTATAATTTATTTCTATCTGAGGATTTTCCTGCAACGCGAGTCATTAAGCTTCATTTGTATTGCACATAAATCCTTAAATCATATTAACGAAGGATTTCGATAATCGAGTTCTTCCCTGCGACGCTTTTTGTAAATTGTTCAACAATTCGATAAAAAGTTTGCTACTACAGCTCTTACTCGTTAGTTTATATTTAAGTTTTTCATGAGTTGGGCTTAAAATTTAGGCTGTTAAAAGAAAATCATTGGATTGAATGGAATTTATGGATCAATGTTTTAACAACTACATAAAATCTCAAGATTAACGAAGAAATTAAAATTTACACGTCGAATGAGCGATTTTCAAAGCATATCCTGTACCTACATTGAGTATCACCCGAGTATTTTTAGTGCTTATATGCAAGAAATTACGGGCGTGAACATAAAAAATTGGTTTTAAATCAAATCAGTCTCTTATTATGGCATGGTCACCAACTCGCGATTTTCCGATTTTGAATTTGCAAGATTAGGTCTCTATAAAAGCAACACTCAGCCCTTTAGAGGTTTTGTAAACCCACGCTCTACCACCAGTGCTATTCATCACCAGTAGATTCATGATGGTACTTAACTCAGCTCCTTTATTCGGCTGGGTAATTTTTACAAAGTATACGAAATTCTCTCCGTTTTTGACCTTTGGCGGTTATCATATTTCGCAGTCAACGCAATCATCAAGATTTATTTATCGATAAATTACATACAGATGGCCAAACAGGAAACAGAATTTCATTGCATACTGGCGTAGAAATTTAATGTCATTTGTGGTTTAATTGAAGCAGCGATTCTCGTTCTTGGCGGGTCGCTAAGATAGAACACTGTACATATAATAGCTTCAATATTGCAATTTAATTGCATAATATTATTTCATGATTAACATAGACATAGCCGGGTGGTATATGAATACTAGTGAGTCGGTTGAATTTCAACGGATTTATTGGATCTACTACAACACGGCATAAAAAACTAGTTTCTACCAGGGCATCGAACCGAAATATTTTTCGCTCCGGTTTTCGTTCCGGTTCACACAAAACAAAAAAATTCGGTTCGGTTCCGGTTTCGCTCCAGAAAACACCATTGAACCGGTTCGAACCGGTTTTTTTCGCTCCGACTGAATTTGTTGGGAAAAATTTCAAGAGATTTCCAAAATAATCTTATTTAATTAATGTTATTTTTTATTTAAGCCAAATACGTCTTCACTATCGCAAGTCAAGATGACAAAAATAGACATGCACACGTAACAACGCGAAATCGCCCCCTACCACCATGTAGCGAACAGTAAAACATTGCATGAATTCCCTTACATTTTTCGTTATTCAATTTGTAAAAGACTCCTTTTATACGACTCCGTCTAATACTGTTCTATAGGAATTGAAATTGTTTTCCTTTTTAGCGCGTATTAAATCTATTAAAATGTTATTTATTTTTGGTCTTTAATTTGATGTAAAATCGTTGTTATTCCTTTAGAAGTCAACATTTATCTGATTTTAAAATTCCAATATTCCAGATTCCAATATAAACCTCTCATTATCATAATAAATTTACTCCAACAGTACTAATGCACGTACTTGAACAGGTACAATAATATTAATTCACATTTGAATGTAGAATGTAATTCGTAAAGAGTTGTTCAAAGAAGAGCTACTTAACTATTTTTTTAAATACAATAATTAAGATGTTAACATTACAAATATTATACAATATAAAATTGCATACATTTTCTTAAGATGACAAATGTGTACACATATTAGCGTTTACTCTAAGCAACAAAAATTCGATCCAATTAATAAAATGCCCTCAAATTTGGTATTGATTTATAGGAAGGAATGGTTATAAGTGACTGTTAGGAATAACGACGGGAAAGAGATAGTAAAGAAGAGCAGTAGGGAGAGAGGAAAGGGGGATGAAGAGAAAAAGATAAGGAGGAGACGAGTGATTGAGAAGGCATTGAGTGAGAAGGGGTGATTTGAAACGGTATATGCATATTTATGTAAGGAATTAAATGCACCTATATATATAAATATATTAAAATTGATTCCTATTGCCGTCATTCTGGACGAGTTGTTACGACATCATGTACATAATAAAGATGTCCGATGAAATTCAAAACGTAAAACGTTTCCAAGGAGAAATTCAATGAAGTTGAAATACAACAACTGCATTTATTATGTCCCAGCCTAGAATTGAATAGCATATTATATTCTCTTTCTCATTCTGCTTTATCCCTATTCTCACTTGCACTCCCCTCCCTC
Organism: Tanypteryx hageni; assembly: GCA_028673005.1. Classification (NCBI taxonomy): domain Eukaryota; kingdom Metazoa; phylum Arthropoda; class Insecta; order Odonata; family Petaluridae; genus Tanypteryx; species Tanypteryx hageni. The sequence goes on along the minus strand of CM054120.1, from coordinate 102,753,931 downwards.
CTTCCGTCCTACTTCACAACTCGGGGAGATTCATCAACGACGATTAGAAAAAGTAGTTGGTTTTTTAAATGTGTGTATATTAAGCAGAAGAATTATGACAACAATAAAATCCAACTATACCGGTTATCAAGGACCTAAAATGATAAAATTAATAAAAACGTGAATCATTGAAGAAATTGAGAAATAAAATTCGATGATAAGAAAATTAACCTACAATCTTTTATTTTTATGGTCATGCAAATATCGCGTCAATATCTTAGATATTTTAAAATAATAACAAAAAAGTCTGCATTTAAGAACAAAGACTTTTACGTTTTTCCATGAGAAATGGAGACGAAACAGAATTTACATCGCTGTACTAAATATTCTCTTGAAATCAACACCACACACACACACAGAAAGAAAAGTAGACTTACATATTCAGCGCGTCATGAACTGTCTTTCTTCAAGCGGAGTTTCTAATGTGCGTTTCTGCAGTCGGAAAAAATATTTCACCAAAAATAAAAAATCCGCATTAATCCTTTATCCTTCTTCAGTTTTAAGCAACGAATTCTAATCTGTGTGCACATTTTGTTTAAGATGCACTGTACGTATAAATAGAATTTTGCTAACCTGTAACAAAAGATAACAGAAGTAAGAATGCCTCAAAGCACGACTCGGAGCGATCCTTCCTGGATAAGTTTTAGAGAAAGACTACCAAAATATAAGGGTTCAGTGCATATGGAGATCGGATGAAAGTTTGTGGGTGTTTAACAGGGTTCTGGGAAACCTCAGCAGGATGTTTCCTTGACCCTCTCTGTACCTATGGCACGCGTGCCAAAAGATGGTAGGCAAAAAGATTTTACATGGCACGATATTTCAAAGAAGAATTACAAAGGTATCTATTTAAAAGAATTTTTCTTTGATTTCACTAGCATTTCCTATTGTAATGATACAGCATTATATTGTTAAAATATAAGACACCTTTTTGTAAGCGTTATGGACAAAACTATTTGAAGGGTGTCACTCGAGAAGGGCCATAGTTAGTGAATATTGGTTAAGAGTGGCACTCAACGGGAAAACGTTGCCGACCCCTGGTTTATGCGAACCGAAAAAATGAAATGAAATAAATAACGGTTTTCGGTTTCGGTTCGGGTTCAGAAAAATATTGTTTTTCGGTTCGGGTTCTGTTTCACTTCAGCTAAAATAACGGTTTTTTTGGTTTCGGTTCGGTTCCGCTTTGATGCCCCGGTTTCTACATCACCCATAAGATATTGTGTCGAATTAGTTAACTTTTTTATGGTCGGTTCCCCAATAGTCCTATGAAGCCTATAAAATTCAGTGAATTTAGTTACTGTGCTATAGCATAACAAAGAAACAGGTTTCCCCATCACCCAGGAGGAAAAAATATTAATAGCACATTGTCAGCCTTTAATAAATCTTACAACATAAATGTTAATTATATCGTTATGCTTGTATTATATTCAAAGTTGATTTAAGTCAAATATTAAGTTTGCCAGAGAATAAAGTGTCTTTGGTGAAGAAAATTCAATGAATATTATCATCTAAAAACTTTCAAAAAATAAACATTTGTGGATATGTAAACAAAACAAAAACAAAATTAAGCATAGCAAGGATATTTTTGTCCTATTTATAAGCGTTATATTTCCATTGGCGGAAGCAATCTAATAATGTTTTCATATCATTTATAATTTATAGCTGTCAGAGCCATGAAAAATGGGCAGTTATTAAGGTTCAAAATGTATTTTTCGACATTTCATCCTGGACTCGAATTTTCTCTTAAATCAAAATAAACTTCGTATTTTCAAGCATACGATCGTTTAAGTCCCGGCTTTGGAGCTTTATTGCAATTAATTTTAAAATGCAAATGAAAAATATCCTGCGCTCATTCCCATGTTTTTCAAATGAAAAAATTTTTTAAAAACTTTTAAAAATTTAAACTGTCAATTAAATCGGTTTGAAAACTATATCCCACTACCGTACTCTCTATTGCGGCTAAAAGGACACTTATCGCTTGTTTATACGTGTTGTAGTTGTTATGTTATAGAATTACACACATGCATGCAAGCAAGGATTAAAATTGTATGCATATTTTATGCGTCGTATGATCTGAAGAACATCTGAGAAAAATAACATTACGTTCCCGGACAAGTTGTACAAATATTGGGGAAAAATTATGTATCCCCTTAAAAACTATAAATTGTTAACTGAAGACGATGATTTAGGTCAGCGTTTCTCAATCAGAGGTAAACGAAGTTTCGAAAATTATTATTAACCTTCAACCTTATTATTTAAGATTCTTCTGGCTTTGAATGTTTCCAAAAGGGACCATTAAATGTTTTTGCTTCGAACTATTTCGGTAGGCTTGTATACTCGTTCACGTGGAAATTTGTGTGCTACTATTTGAGCACACTTGAAATTTTTTATTTCAGTCTACATTTGGTGTATATGTTGGGTCACTACTCTCATCCCAAATACGAGCTAGGCGGTCGCAAATGCCATAGTGCACTGCACATTTCTGAGTCTGGTCTTCTACCAACGTTTTCAACAGAGAGAGAGAGAGTTTAATTTTGCTGATCATCCCGCCTGGTCAGCATCTTGATCGAAAGTCTTGCATTATGAGCGGTCATAACATGTGCACTAATGCTAGTCTCGCCTTTCCTAATGGTGCAAATTGTAGATTTATTCACACCATACTCTCTACCAAGCGCGTTGGCTCGGGAACCAGCGCGGAAATTGTCCACTATCTTTACTTTCGTAGTTAAACTCTTGGAATCCCTCTTATTCTCGCTTCTCATCTTCATCTCGCTTCCTTTTACGACTGCTATTCATCTTAGGAGGCACAATGAGTGAAAATGAGAGGATTGTTCGTATTATATTGTTCAAAAATGTTACAAAATGGGTGAAAACAGCACACAACGAGGCGGATGTAACTAAAATGAGAATGAGCGAGGCCCGAATGGACATGAGAACGCACTATATAATAATATCGCGCGAAATTTAAATTTTGGCTCACTAAATAAAAGCTGCGTTATGTGAAAAACGCGCTATATAAACCCGCGTTACATAACGGTAATCCATATTCTATTCACGTTTTATATTCGTTGGTAGATGGATGGGGTTAAGGGGGTCGCGGAAAAATCGGTCGCCGTACGAGGAAGTCGCAGATGCATTTGAGTTTGGGACCCGCTGAACTGAATCTTCATTACACGATAAAATTATCTGGACGTATAAACGAGGAAATTATGAGAGAAATATGTTTTTCTTATCGGCATCTCCTACGCAAGAGTTGTAATAAATATTAATATATCATATATTTGATGTAAACTCATGAAAATCTAGTAATGAAGCCTATGTTGGAGAAGTAGGGTATTGCCTGTGGGGATGATATATTCGATAGTCGTGAAGGTCTTCCAGCAAAATCATTAAATTAGACTTTAATTGCAGCATATTGATTCAAAATTAATGTAAGCCTCTGTTTTCTCCTTTTTTAGTTTTTGGGTAGTTTCGGAAATTAAATAGGAATGTAAATATATTTCAATCAAAAATGTAAAAACTAATATTGCGTTTTATAAATTTAAAATATTACTAGTTATAATAATAACGTTTTTATTGTTACATCGTTGCCACCTGACTTAATGGCCAACTTACAGCATATTTTTTATATTAACAAAGTGAATGATGCATATTCAGATCATTCGTTCAATATGTACGTGCACTTTTCTCTAGTTATTCTCAAATGATTTGAGCTGATTTTAATGTGGTAGAAAATTTTCAAATTAACTATTAATCGTTATTTGTTTAGAGGAAGTGTAATTACAACATCAGTTCCAAATTTAATCATTTGATATAAAACAGGGTGTAGCATTAGGCTAGATTCATTTTTCTAATGATTGGTTGTTTAATTAACCTCTTATTTGGTGGAAAGTGCAACATTTAAGCAACTAAGTTTTCTCTTACTGCAGAAGAAAAATAAGATTAAATTTAAAAAATTAAAGAAAACATTATAGAAACAATGATGATGACTCTTTGAGTTGAAACCTAGGTTGTAATTTTTATTTTCTTAGTAGACTTTGTACGGTCTTTCAATAAATTAGTTTTTACCAAGTTTTCCTTTAAATTTTCATTATGGAATTCCTCAAAGAGACGGCCAAAGCAGTCGAATGTATTAAATGAAAAGTTTTTCTTTGACTGAAAAATAAGCTTCTTAATATTTATTGCGTGTAATAAGGAAATAATTTTCTCGCTAAATCATTTAACGGGTCGATAATCTCAAGTTTGTCATGTTTGGTTATCTCTACCTATCACGCGAAAGAATGTATAGTCGTAATTATTTAGAGAAGGTGGCAAAAAATTATCCCTTTCTTTGTTCAAGATCAGTTTAATTTAAAAGTTGTTTAAAGACTTTCGGAGAAAATGATCATTCGATTTGAAATGGGAAGGAGAGAAATTTTTTCGCTCTATACGACTGCGGAAAGGAAGGACAGCAATTCTATAATTCTAAAATGACAAATAAACAACAGAAATCCAAAATTTACTTATGTTAGAAAATACTAGAAAAAGGGTGTTACGCCTATGAATAGAGCCGAATAATAATGGTTTTTGTATATATGTGAATGAGTAAAATGAATACGAATTCGGCAAGGAGAGGAGAAGATGAGAGGATATTCGAAAGGATGGAGATAAGGTGCACGATGATGGAGTGATAGAGATTGCTCAGTGGGAAGAGAGAAGGGTCAAAGATGGTACACGTAGAGTAGTGAAAAATTGCAGAAAGTGGACAATGGATGGGTTTTGGGAAAAAGCGGTTAAGAGAAAGGGATAGGAAATGCAGAATGTTAACAGTAGATGGCGTGACAAGTGGTTTAACGTGCATTAGAGATGGGAAGATTTTGTGGCAGGGTGAGGGATTAAGGAATGTGTGAAAAGACTACGTGTATTGAAATAGGTTCCAGGGTATGTGAAGGATAATGGTAAGCTTGAGACCACGTCAATGGTTTTTCTTGTTTCAGTGTTTCTCTTTTATTTTCTGGGAGCCCAGTGGACACTTACCGGAGTTGGCGAGCCGCGATATATATATATATATATATATATATATATATATATATATATATATATATATATATATGTATATACATACATATACGTATATATACATACCAAACTTATGTCTGTCAAAATTACGAGTGCACTGAAATTTTTTATGAATGATAAATTTTTACATAAGTTTCTCAGATCTCATCCCTTATGTATTATTCAGCCTTGAGAAAATATGTATTTTGGACGTTTCTTCATTTCTCGGACGTCTTTACGCCTTTTGAAAATGAAGAATTTTTTGAATGAGGTAGGGCGTTAGAGAGGAGATCAAAGGAGCGTAGTTATAGTGCCTATTCTGATGTCGAACAAGGTGTCAAGAGAAAACGACGTGCTGCGAGAACCAAAAGAAAACCCCGTTTGTGTTGTGTGGAAGTTATTTCTCTTAGGAAAATTGAAAGGAGTAGAAATATTTAAAGCGAGAACAACAATTGCTTCGCCTAGTGAATATGCAACATAGGATTTCACTATTTTGGTGTGATAATCAAATAAAGTTTAACGGGGAAAAATATTAACGCTCAAGTTTGGTTGTTTATGCGGCTTTAATAATTTAATTGAAGGTGAAGGTTAAATAAAATGCTTAATCATCTGTCACTGTTTCTTCACCTTTTACCAAATTGATATTGACAAAATGACTTTGTTCTCACGGTATAAAAACAGAATTATGGTGAAAATAGTTTTTCGAAATATTTCCAATTCCTTGAAGTTAATTGGAGAAAATGCTTAAAAAAATACATTGACACACATCAATGGTATCTCATGAACTTAAGATACGTAGAGGAGAAACTGATTATCAGAACAAAAGAAATTTTTGTTGGTTGTATGGTCAAGAATAGAAGGTGAGCGATAAGGAGAATGGAATATTTTTCCAGGAAATTCTTTCAGAAAGAGAAAAAGAAAACTTAAAGGAATCGGAATGAAGAAAATGGGCCAAAATGGTGTGATACATTTGCTCCCTGCACATATCTTCTAGGCAATTGAGAATACGAAGTTGACAGACGGTGTTTTCGGGATTGGCTGCGTAGCGAACATTGTGACTCGACGTTTCGCTCGCGTTACAGCGAGCTAAATGTCTGGTGATGAAGGCGTTTCAATATATTTTTCAAAGAAACTGATAAGGAAAAGTGCAATATTTGTAACAAAATTTATTAGCAGGCTGATTCAAAACCCGAATGGATGACCTAAACCTTTTCCTCTCCTGCAAGAAAAGAGATAATATGTTATATTAATAAGTTAATCCCTTCTCATCATATACAGCATTTTCCCGACGTCCATATAAATGAAAAATTAAATATTCAGGAATAACTTGGAAACGACATTATGAAAGATTTTTTGATCTCGTATAGTTAGACGTTTCTTAGTCTTTTCACAAAAATAAAATGTTTTTATTTGAAAAAAAGAACAAGGACAAGTATTTGGAGTATAATCTCAGGAAGTGGTAGGTACGTGACGAATATTAAATTGGTCTCTCATATATAGCGTTATTACGATTCTATCATACATAATCAGCTTCAGAGTGTTTCCGCATGTATGGTGCCGTTAGGATTGTGTAAGTCTTTGAATGGATTGGCAAATGCGTAGCTGTCATTCATTTTGAAAAGTGAGGATAAGAAAATCAGCGAAAAAATTTTAAATGTTAAATTCATAAATAGTACTGCTTAGAAAATTCGACAGGTGACCTTTTTTCTGCAATATGCTGAATATTAACGTTCTCATTCAAATTTTAAATTATTTTCGAGATGATTCCAGCCGATGGGCTTCTCTTATCATTTTTACTTAGTACAAGATTTTTTTACATATTTATATAAAAGCGCTCAGGTTTTATTTCACCTTCTTAAATAATAAATGTGCGGCATAGCAAGAGTTTTCAAATGTTGATTCTCGTTGTATACGAGAGCTGTGTTTTACATTTTATAATCATAAAAGATGTCTGTGTGTATGTGTGTGTGCCTGTGGCAGTCGTAACTCATCAGAAAATAAAGGTAGAAGCTTCAATTTTTGGCAGCACCTTTAGATTGATCATGAGAGTTGCAGCGCCAAAAATAATTTAAATCGGCTTACGGGGGCTCGATGTGTCTCCATGAAACGGTCGGCCCAGATTTCAGTTTTTTAAAGATATCTCGGCAACCAATTGACCGATTGTGATCAATCCTCCACCAATATCAATATTTTGATGAGACATTTTCGAGCCAAAAAGGGACAAAATCGGTCCACGAGGTCGAAGAGTCGTAATGTAAATGTCGGTCCAAATTTCACGGGGTGGAGGGACCCCTATGCAACAGTCGCACAGTGGTTGAAAATTGAAATCTAGCTGGGCAAACCCGGTTTTTGAAAATGCCATATAATACGCTCCTTTCTATTTCAGGTTTTTTTACTGAGGATAGGTATCATACAAAAACCGAACAGTAAACCAATTAAGCACTGACTAACAGAACCGGAAACGTCACAAACATCCAGCAATATTCGGGCGACATTTTTAGCTCCCGTCACTCACGTTTCATCCTTTGAACTGATAGCTCGATTGTACGAGTGTTTCTGAATCGTTTTTATTCTGAACAGTGGATGTTTCTACCGAAGGCGTGTAATTTATTAATTGCTGGAAAAAGAACGTATGCACTAATTTATTTTGTACATATTGCATCATAAAATACATACGGCGAAATCGACATGAAATAATTTAATATGTCAACTTTGATAAGATCTGTAAAAAACATTTCGTAATTTCCCATTATTTTATTTGCATTTCTGAATAGAGTGATCAATGAATTAAGTATTACAACCAAATTCAGCTGCCAAAAAATGCCGAATTAACATTATGTTATTTTATTTCAGCTTGTGCCGTTTCTCGGAGAGCTTTGTTTTATATTTGGCGGAAGGATAAAGATAAAAACAAACAGATCCAAAGCCTGTTAGAATATGTGTTGAATGTGTTAAGACAAGAAAATTGCACGGAGAATGTTATAAAGTGTGTCAAGTATAAAATTTATAAATTTTATACTCATCTTTCAACAAGATGGACGGCAAGCCACAGAACAGTAAAAGGATTTTTGGCAAAAAACTCTTGAGTAGTTGGATGATAATATAACATTTCCGGAAATAGTTGGAAGTGTATTTCCGAGTGTGTCACAAGACCCACATACTTCTATGATCGGTCGTCCAAGAAAACTATTTGTAGAGAGTAGTTCTAAAACGAAGAAACGAAGACTAAAATCACTTTAAGAAACTACAACTAGCGAAGAATTGTGTTTTGCTGCTGAGACCAGTCTACGAACAGGAAGAAGGAGAGATGCTGCCAAAATGGTGAAAGAGGTGACGTAATTTTCTAAAAAAAAGCCACGAGAGTAAAAAAAGCATTTTGTTCACCCATTCAGGCACCTATTCCCTACACGCCCGAAGAAGCCCTAGCGCTATATTTTAATGGGAAAATGACAAAAAACCAGTACATCTCAATTCAACCCCAAGCAAAGTCGCGACATGCCAACATATATCCGCCTTATCACACCATTATAGAGGCTAAAAGATTTGTTATTTGACCGAAGACTCGATAATAAAACTGAGAATTCTGCAGAAATAGGATTTCAGGCACACACACCACACAATTCAGAGACTTGTATTCAGTCTGATGTGATAAAGCAATTAAATATCGGATTTAAAACCCCTCTAATAGTGACTTTCAAATGGAGATGCGGTGGCAGCTCCGGCCAAAACACTTACAAACAGAAATTGGTGGAGAATTAAGCGAAACCCAGCAAGATTCTGATTTATTTGTAGTATCGATACTTCCGCTGAAACCTTTAGTAGACTCAGACTAGAAAAAGCTCATTTTGTGGCAAAATCAACGACCTTCCTCTACTCGTTATTGTAGGCCAACCAAATTATTATTTGAGAAAGAGTCAACAGAATTATCCAAGCGGGAAATAAATAATATTGAAGATCAAATTAAAGTTCTCACTGTAACAAAAATTGAAGTGGATGGGAAACGATTACTGGTGAAACAAAATTTAATTTTGGCTATGGTGGATGGCAAGCTCAATCAACAAAACTTCCTGATATTACTACCTATGAATTTGGATTATCTACCCTTCACGCATGGATTCGTGGTTTTGAGTGCCTTCTTCATATTGCCTACTGATTGGACATAAGTGGCAGGTAAGGAGTGCAGAGGAGAAAATAGAAATAAAAGACAGAAAGTAACGAAGATGGTCGATATGCCTAAACCCGGAAGTGGCACAACAAATGATGGGAACACTGCCAGACGTTTCTTCTGGGACCCATCACCCTCATCATGAATTACTGGTATAAATGAGACATTAATTAAACGGTTCGCGACATTGCTTAACGCGATATCAAGTGGTTATCACATCAACGCCGATGCTTTTGACTCTTATGCCAAAGAAACGGTGACATTATATATCGAGCTTTACCCATAGTATTACATGCCAATTGGTGTCCACAAATTACTGATCCATGGGTCTGCTACAGTTAAAGCGGCTTTATTGTCTATCGAACAAATGTCCGAAGAGGCACAGGAAACTCGCCACACGGACTGCAAAAAGTTCAGAGAAGGTCACACACGAAAATTTTCAATAACAAATACTATGGAAGACTTGCTGCATATGTTGCTGATTACATCTGATCCCGTAATTACTCATCATAGTAAGAAATCAAGACCTAAAAAGGGGTATCTAGATGCGGAAGTACTAATGTTACTTGAAAACCCATATGTACCAGACTCTTCTCAATCAGATAATTTAAGTTCAGAGGAGTTCCAGTCTGAGTCTGAGACAGAAAGTGCATAGCTTGTGTTCAAGCTAAAACTTTTCCGGATATTTTTTACATTTTTATACATAACTGCAGTTAAATTATTGTTTTTAGCTATTAACTTCATTTAAACTTTAAGCAAAATATGCAGTTGTCAAAGAATACATATAAGGACTTCTTATCTCAATTATCATATGTCATTCAATGGTACTTACCTAACGTATATTGTATGTATTACGTATATTTTGCGATTCTGAAGCATACAAAATGATGATGATTCAATTTTTTATAAAAATGACCACATTTTTTTAGTTATAATTTTGTCTAGCTAGATTTAAATTTTCAACCACTCTAAGTCGGTCCAAATTTCGTTTTTTTTTAAAAGATATCTCAGCAAGCAATTGACCGATTTGAATGAATCCTCCACCAATATCAATGTTTTGATTAGACGTTTTTGAGACGAAAATGGACAAAATCGGTCTACGGGGTCGAAGGGTCGTAATATAAGGGCCAATCCAAATTTCGTTTTAAAAATATATATCTCAGCAACGAATCGACCTATTTTGATGAAACCTTAACTGATATCAGTGTTTTGATGAAACAAATTTTCGAGCCGTAAATAAAAGGCGCGAACGAGTTTTACTTTTCCTCAACCATTGAGTGATCATTAGAAGCTAATCCTTTTTTTATAATTTTTTGTTCCTAACATTCCGAATAGATCTTCTAAATTATCTCCAAAACTACCATGCAGCTTCAGGTTGATTATGAGAGTTTCAGTACCAAATATAATTTAAATCGGCCCACGGGGTCGAGGGAACCCCGTGCAACGGTCAGTCAAAATTTCTTTTTTTTTTAAAGATATCTCAGCAACCAATTGACCGATTTTGATGAATCCTCCGCCAATATCAATGTTAAACCAAGAAACGTAGAAACTTAAAACTTGGTACACATACTAAAGACGCTGAAGATGTTCACCTCGGTGCCAAAACTTGGATTCCTGGGGAGGAGGGTAAGGGGATGGAGGTATCAAATTTGAATCAATATTTAATTTGCTCATAACAATAATGGGAGTTCATTGGTCACTTGCATTGAGAATGCTGTGAGTTGGAATGAAAATATTAGCGAGTGATATGTGCATGAAAAATTCTAAACTGTAAACCTGAGCCACAGGCCGGGTAATTATCTAGTTATGAAATAAACGTTGCATCAGAGACTACGGCGAAATTTATATTAAGTTAAATGAGAAATCTAACTAACACAGTGTGTGTCTCTAATTTTTAAACTTTACGGTTAAGGAGTTAGATTTCTCATTTAACATCAATTTCGCCGTAGTCTCCACCTTTACTTCCTATCATTATGGCTGTCAGGCCAAAGGAGTTAAACAGGTTCCAAAAACTCTCTACACAAATTAATACTATTGCAGCCGATATTAAATTCCTCAAAGATTGTTAATTGCAGAAAGTTTTCCCTAAATTCATTAACATTTTTCCGAACACCACAAACCCCACATCATGTAAAGCCACACATTCAGCCAAAAAAAAATGGATAGATCTTGAAATAAAAAAATTATACGGAAAACGGGCGTTTCTAGAATTCGAAGTATATGACTTGGATCTTAAACTAACCAAAATCTTTCAGGTTTCGACCTGTCTCTTTGGGACCTCTAAATGAACAAATTACATACAATCATGCAACAAAAATACTAAAATAACACGGTAAAACTTCGTAGAAAACTTTACGCCTTACTCAACGCAAAACCACGTAACAGACAAAATAACACCAAATCACCCAACAGTAATATAACCACCTTTCTAAAAAAACATTCACAAAAGAAGAACTCACACTTTTGGAAAAAGGTCTCCCCTACAAGAAACATCCAAGAGAAGACCTCGTTGCAGACATTGAATCCACATAAAAATCATTACCCGAAAACACGAAAAATATTATTAGAAACTCATCCTTACGGCAAATTAAACAGAACCTCTCCAAAACATAAAATACAAAACACATTTGCCACCGAGAATACAATACCATTAAAACACTAAATAACATGGACTGCTTTTATTTGAAGGCATACAAGTGAAACTCGGTGGTCATAATGGAAAAACAATAATGCTATGAAAAGGTCAATACTATGTTAGAAGAAGGACCCTACATAAAAAACCCAAAAACCCCGTAAAAAAGATGATCACAGACACAAAAAACACCTTAAAAACTTGCATCTCAATAATCACGAAAAAACTCCAAACCCAACTTCACATCTCAAACCCCATAATCCCTAGAATGTACTGTCTCCAAAAAACACATAAAAAAGATGTCCCCCCTCAAATCCATTGCCTCTGCCATCAGCATCCCAATTGCTAAATGAGCATTTCAAACAATGGTCTCTTACTCAAGAATCGCTTATTAAAAATAACACCCACTTCATCAACGAAGTCAAAAACCTAACTCACACAGACACTGAAATTCTTGTTTCGTTTGACGTTGTGTCCCTTTTTCCCAGTGTACCAATAGAAGAAACACTAAATTTCCTTGAATCTTGGCTCAAAGAACAAAACCTCCCATTAACACGCCTTTGCACGAAACAAAATTTCTTCCAAATAAACAAAAACATATACCAGCAAAACTATTGCACAGCAATGGGAAATTCTCTGTCACCATTCCTTTCAAATTTATTCATGACCAATTTCGAAAATAGCTGCAAAACCACCTTTACTTACTTCTCCAAAACTTGGCTTAGATACGTTGACGACATCTTCGCGGTTTTTGCACTACAAAATACAATATCACTAACTCCCTTCAAGAACTAAACGACCAATACGATTCGGTTAAATTCACACTCGAAAAAGAAAAAGACAACACACTACCCTTCTTAGACTTACTGTTAACAAGACACAACAACAAGTTAAAATTCAACATTTACCGAAAACCAACACACACACAGATAGATATATCCCCTCCGGTTCCAACCATCACATCTCGCATAAATTGGCCCCTTTTCATTCCCTGATAAATAGACTCCTTCACCTAACTCTCTCCCCATCAGATTACCGTAAAGAACTCCCGCACATTAAGAACTGTGCAACAGTCAACGGATACGAAACCGAAACGATTGAAAGCATTCTACGTAAACATAAACATAGACTCAACGTAAAAACTCACACAACACTAACTGACACTCCCTCCAATTACTCAAAATACATAAAAAATCCCCTTCGCTCCCTGGATCACCAACAAACTACACAACATCTTCTCGAAAATCAATTTTAAGGCAGTGTTAGTTAATGACAATAAACTCGTAAATTTATTACACAACCCAAAAGGCAATACCTTCCTTACACAAAACCGGCATTTACAAAATATCATGTGGAAGATGCGACAAAATATATATCGGACAAACGAAACGAAAGATAGAAACACGCTTCAAAGAACATATAGCACATTTTAAATACAACAAATTAAACAACTCTAGCGTAGCAACACATGCAGGTACACCACCATCCAATCACGCTCCAAAACCTAACACTCGGAAAATCAATAACCAACAAAAACAAACTAGACGCTTACGAAAGCATACACATAAACAGATACAAAAATTCCGTTATGAATAACGACCGCGGCCCAATTCCCCTTTCACCTCTGTAGTTGTAACGGTTGAACCTCCTTCCCCTTTCATTTCAGCACATAACCATATAAAAATGGTCCACAACACTCCCCCGCCCCCTTATTCCTCCGTTTCCGATAGGTTTTTTTGCACGCCTAATCATGTAACTCTTTGGATCTATTTCATGAATATTATCGAAACCATTCGAATGAACACTTTACTCCCAATGACGATGAATGTGAAACCACTATTCCTATGCATCAGGGCGACTCGATGGAAGATTTGATATTTTCCGAAAATGATATCGCGCTCCAACTTCATTCAGTTAAACCAAGTAAATCTCCTGGGCCGGAAGAAATGCTCGCGCGAGTATTGAAAGAGTTACCTTATGAAATCGCGCCGTATTTAAAAATTATATTCGAGAAATCCATTGCGGGAGGTGTAGTTCCTAAAGATTGGAAGATGGCTTACGTTACGCCCATCCATAAGGGCGGCGACAAAGAGAACCCCGAAAATTATAGGCCAATTTCCCTAACTTCATTATCGTGCAAGATACTTGAGCACATAATCTTTAGTTCTGTAATGTGCTATAGATAGTCATCCATTGCTTAGCGGATGCCAGCACGAATTCCGGAGTGGTGGATGATGAAGCTCGAATTGTTCGTGGATGATTTGTTGCGAGGCGGAGAGAAAAATACTCAGGTCGACGCCATATTCATTGACTTCAGAAAGGCGTTTGATAAATTATCTCATAAGAAATTAATTGCAAAGTTAGGACAATATGGTATCAATCCGAAAGTTGTCAGTTGTGTGAGAGATTTCCTCTCGAATAGAGAACAGATAGTTGTCATCGATGGGAAATACTCGTCCCCCGTTCAAGTTGCGTCGGGTGTTACTCAGGGAAGTGCATTGGGCCCTCTACTTTTCTTAATCTATGTGAATGATATCTGCTCGGTATTTAGTAGTAAAATTATACTTTTTGCCGATGATACCGTTCTATATAAAGAAATAAAAAACCAGGAGGACCGTCAGTCGCTGCGTGAAGACTTAAGAGCCATTTCAGCGTGGTGCAAAGAATGGCAAATTGAAATTAATTACACTAAATGTGCCGCAGTTACGTTCTGGAAAGGTAAGAACATAGAAGTAGGTTTCGAGTATAAAATAGATGGAATAAATATTCAAGCAGCCGAGTATGTTAAATATTTAGGAGTAACCATTTGTCGAGATCTTTCATGGTGCATGCACATTCGTCGAGTTATAGGCGCGGTCAACAAGAAACTAGCTTTCATAGGTATAATAGTAAGGAACACTACAGAAAAAGTACGCAAAACATGTTACTTATCACTGGTTAGACCACAAGTGGAATACGCCTCATGCATATGGGATCCGTACGAGAAGGGACATATAATTCAATTAGAAAGAGTTCAGCGTAGAGCAGCCAGATTCGTAAAACAAAAGTTCGAACATAAGGAAAGCGTACCTCATTATTGAGGGATTTGAACTGGGTACCACTGGAGGATCGTAGATTGAACTGAAGGTTTCGGCTTCTGAAGAAATACAGATCGAAATGTGTAAAGGACGAGATTGTAGGAATAATTGAAGCACCAACGTATATAGGTAGAAACGACCCTGATGATAATATACGTGAGATCGATTGTAGGACGGAGCGTTATCTAGGCTCGTTCTTTCCGAGGACAATACGAGATCACAATAGAAAATTTCAACCTGCAATAGACAATCTTTAGATAGGTTATGGTGCATTGCACCCCCTGCCACCCACCAATTAGGTGAATTGCAGGGTAACATGTAGATGTAGATTCGTTTCTAAATGAAAGTGAAGTTAGACCTTTTTGCACAATTACTTTTTCCACATGTCACTCATCCAGGGAACGCTATCTTATTCCGCGATGATTTTTTGGTGCACGGAAGCATCTTGGCAAATTAACGACTCTTCACTTAGGAAATCAATGTTTTGGAAATAACCCAGCTGTCATGTCCGTGGAGATCGGAAGCTTCTCCTTCAGCATCGGCTCAGAAAGGGAGATGACGTGGGAAATCCCTTCAGATGTCCGTGGTCGAAGACGTTCGAGCGAGCAGCAGTTTTGAGAAGATAGAGAGAGAATGGAGGAGAAGGGTATGGGATAATAAGAAGGGATAAAAAGAGGAATGCGGGAAGCGAGAGAGAGAAAGAGGAGGGGAAAGGGTTCTGACTGTGGTTAGAATGGCAAAGAGGGGGTAGGATGGTTGGATGCGGGGGTGGTTACATGAGAGGTGAGTGAAACAAGGCCCAAGAGTGGGGAGCATGAGCGATGATTCTCGGAAAACCCATCAATATGGGCGATACAGATGCCGCGCACTCTATGCCCTTATCGTGTACCGAGTTTATGATGCTTTATATTGCCGTGAATCGTGCCTCGATAGGTCGAAAAATCATTGTACAACGGCACTTTTACGTTGGTTCTTGTTGAGTTATTTTTTCAGTTTTTCTTGCTCTCTTGAGCTCTGAGCTGAATTTTTAAATTCTAAAGGCAATAAGTTCTCCATGTACAATGTTGATTAAATGGGGGATAAAATTTACAATCAGACGACCCCCATTTTTTCTCATCTCCGTATTACTCAGATATAACTCTGCCCGCCGTGGGCTCCTGACATGTGTCGCAGACTCTTTGGCGCTTATATAACATAAATTAACAAATTATCCGATAAATTTGTTAAAATATGAAGTTGTAAGCTCCATTTTTTGTCCGCGCCAAGTTTTAATCTCTAAATTTTCCAATAAATTCTTTACCAATTGTAGTGCTTTGTGCGATTTTGGTACCACACCGTCCATTTCATTTTAATTATCTGATGCTTCAAAATGACAATCCAAATCCAAATTGAAATTCATCATAATCATATTTTGAAAAATAGATTTTCCATATTATGAGAATGCTTTTCTGTTATCTTCCTTTAACTTCCTCGATCGTTTTGTTTATTGCGTTTTCTGCTCCTCTATAACATTCATCTATGTTATCTCAATCTTTATAATCACAGAAATGATAACGAACTATAGTTCAATACTCGTTTTCATGAGGGAGCTTTCGAAACGCGCGGGAATAAAACGCGAGAGATAATATTGTAATGCATCGTACAGAGTGAGTCGTCATAGTTGGTAACAGAGGGAGAGCGAGACTTTTAGACCGAACAACAAAAGCAATGCTGCGGAGTGCTTTTAGTACTCACTCCTGAGTGTATTTGAAGGATAGTGTGGTATTGATTCGGTAATAAAGGTGCATTTGTTTTTCATGGAATATGGCTGGATTCCTGACAGCATCAGACGACATAAGCAGGAGAAAATAATTATTTTAATCAAGAAAATGGATGCAAACATTGAAGTATGGCTGACATGCTATCCGTAGTTGTTCTATTGTTTTGCGTGTTGAACCACCCCACTTGCATTTAAAGAAAGTGATGGCTCGCTATACTTTAGGTAGTATTTCGTTAAATGATTCTAAGCCATCGAATGTTGAAGTTGTATTGAAATATTAGTTTCATATATTAATTTTTAAGTGTTATCTATATGTGATAGCGCGTATATGTGAAATGCGTAGAACTTATCGCAGAAAGATTTGAAATAATGGGGCGTTTCGGGGTAAGATGAGTATGTTATGATTAGGATTGCAACTTTATCGCGCTGATAAAAAGGCATGAATGTGTTTCTTGTTAAAAATGTACGGACGAAAGGTACTCTCGGTATGGATGAAAGGTTTAATACACTATTATTTAAATGGAAGCATATCATGGTACTGATATTATTTTTGTTTCGAACACATTTACTTAAAAAGACTTTCATTGGGCATAGTAGCCCTAATAAGTAAATCAAATGGGACGCATTATTTATGCGATGCTATGATTATAATTTTACTAAGCTATTCAAATCAGTACTCCTGAGTTAAACTTGCAACAGACAATTCTATTTATAATTCTTGTAACATCACCCCCCGCAACCTGAATTTATCTATATTTTCAAACCAATAATGAAATATATGACTCGCTGGGAAAGGATGGAGGACGCGGTTGAAATTCCCTTGATGGGGTTATGTGCCTAATGGATGGCAGACTCCCAGCTAATGATGGCGTCGCCTCGATTTAAACTGACGAGATTTGTAAATTGGGCTGCGTGTCTGTGCCGCAGTGATAAGTTTCTGAATGAGCAACCACGCCGTAATTAAAGTCAAAACTTATTTCAAACATGAATGCTTAAATGCGTAAGGGGTGAAATGATTAAAGTTACCAGATAAAGTCTTCAAACAAATATACGATAATGAATTCTAATGACTTTAAAAATGGCGCATTGCTGCGTTTTAAAATATAATTTTATAGTTTCATTTTGTGGCGGATTATGAATTAACGAAAATTATCATAGATGTATTACGATTAAATCAAAGTTTCATTGAAGATGTAGTCTTTCAGTCTGTCCATTTATCTACGAATTTTACGAGTCACTTGGAACATGAAGGCATTTCACACTTTATTGCCCTTCAATGTTTTTTCTATTAATGAAATAGTACCGTTTTCTTAAAGCTAGTGTGTAATGTGAGCGCTGACTTTGCCAACTGTTTATTTTTCGATCGATTGAAGAAGCGAGAGTTTGCCGATTAAAATTTTCCTTTCACTCCCAATAAATAGGCATATTTTAAAATACTTTACCTTTTGATTTGAAATTGATATAATACGATCGTACGAGTGAATTTGTTGTGAAACAATATATATGAAGCATGCGAGCTGGTTTTGACCATGGCTTTAAAGTCACAGAGCATCTTATAACTTTGTCTGGCGAAATGATGAAAGGTTAATTAGAGAAATGACTATCTTAAAACGCCTAGGGGTCACGTTAAAATGTCTACAAATCTACTCAAGGAAAACCCTGAAATATTTAATGGATGGTGCATTCCTCCAATGGCAACGCAAGGAATATTTTCTTTGCGTTTTTTTCTTCTTGACGATGCCGAAAAAGCAATGAAATTTCTTTTTCTCTAAAGTGGGAAAGCGTTACAAACAATATTAATTTACTTTTTCTCCAACTTTTTTAAATCGGAAAACAAGTAGGAAAAAGGAAACTTTTAGAGATAGAGAACACGATTCCATCTGGCATCCCTTTCCAGGATAACTATTATCACGACCTCAGCCAGGTGAACCACCTCCTGCGTTTAATTTCCACGCGGCCGAAGGAAGCCATTAAGGGCTTATCCGTCAGATTAGTCCGTTATATGGGGTGGGATAAGGACCGAGGGTGCGAGAAGTTTAGGGGGTGGAGGGAGGGGGAGGAGCAACGGTGGAGGGGGAGAAAAGGGGAGGGCGCCGTGGGGGTGCGGGTGGGTCGAATGCGGTCGTTGGGATGGGTTGACACGGGGGGTGCCACGCGACGGGAGGGGAATCTCCTCTCTCTCGGTTACCCCTTCCCCAGCTCCTCCACCAGTGATGGCGCGGTTGCCATGACGACCCCTCCGCTGCCTCCACCGCTGAGCCTCCCACCTCATCGCGGCGCACAGTGCGGAGTCGGTGCCGTGGCGAGTGGGTTGTCGGGACGCCTAAGTTCCCTTCGTCGCCACGCTTCAGGTGACGTCCGTCGCTGTATCCCGACACGCCGCGCTTTCCCTCGCGCGACTAAATTTCGCCCTTGGCGTTGATCAGGTAAGGGACTTATCGTCGAGTTCCCTCCGCGCTCTCTCTCTCTCCACTCGCCCCTCGTTCTCCCTCATTACCTTTTTTCTCTCCTCGAAATTCTACGCGCTCTACTCCCCGAACGACCATTTCGCGCCAACTTTCCCGCGCGCGCAAATTTGATCGGAGGGACTTCTTTTCTTTGTTAAAATGAAATTTGCGAAAAATTTTATTTAGCGGTACGCTTCTGGTTGTTTGCAAAGGTTGAAATTTTTTCCTTTTTCTGCCACTATTTCTATAGCAGATTAAACAGATAAGCGCTGAAAAGTATTTTAGTCTCGCCTCCTGTGTTTTAGGATATGATGCTGTTTTTTAAACATAAGATTCAATTGATCAGGCGATAGCTGTCCATACAATTTGGACGATGAAATGTACTCGATTATGTTGACTTTCGGCATCTTGCTCCTGAATTAATTTAAGACGCTACTCTGGCCGCAATGTTACGGAAACTGCCATCAGAAGAACATTTTTAATTGGAAATGTTTGGCGTAAGTTTTTATTTTGTTGGATAGATCTTCTGATTAGATCCATATTATTTGGAATATGAGAATTAAATTCGCTATACCGCAACAATCTTCAAAATATTTTCTCTTATCGCTAAAATTCAATATTTCAATTAATTTATGAGGAGGTATCACATATCGTCACTCCATTCCTCCATTTTTCTCGCTGGCGCAAATCATGCACATAAGAATTCATCATCGCGTCCCTTACTATCAAGAAGCAGCTCTCAATTTAAGGATCTTTTTTGATTCGTAGAGTGGAGTATTTTTTACATTCGAACATTAAAATTTTCCGTTATATTAATTTCAAATCTGTGATAAGATTTTTTGTTTTGTTCTCTAACATTTATTATAAAAGCATATTTAAGGTGCTAAAGTGTTGTGCAGGATAAGACAACGGCGTTCTTCAATATAGAGAACACGTGTCCATCGCAATAGATGCGTGAAGGCGTGTGGTGAATGATGTTCTTGGTATTTTAATATCTGTGGTCGGCGGTGTGAGAATCTGCGCCATAAAGTGGCGAGTGACACCCGTAACACCCACCCGACTTTAGTGCTGGCGTGGAAGTTATCGCTTTGATCGCAAAAGTTCTCAACAGATTTTTTTATTTACAGTTTGAAAATGATTACGGCCTGTGGTTTTCTTTGTGTCAGCGGGAAGCGGTATGCGCGTAATATATAAGAAAGTGCGGAAGCCTCAAGTGGTAATCAAAATATGAATTTATGGAAGCGACGAGTAGAAAGCTCAACGGTGACGTGTTATTATTTATTTGGTATATTAAAAAAAAGGAAACGTAGTTTGGGAGAAGTATTATTTTTTAAGGTTTTTGGTGCAAATGAATTGAAAGATTCTCTAATAAATATAGCTAAGATCGTGTTTGGGAAAGTTTTCCTCCAGTAAAGTTCCGATTAATTTATTTTCTTTATATATTTGCAAAATCTATTTAACCGATAAAATCGACCCTCCGACTTTAAAGTTGGAACTTAAGAAATGATGTCTTTAAAATAACCGCGCTTTATGCAAAGTTTACAGTGTGAGTTCCTGTACTTTTTATGTCGATTTTTAAGGATATGCACAATGAAATGTACTCCTATATTCGTCTTAAAACTAAAATCAATCCCACAATGTTTTCCCTCCATACTTACCAGGATTTGCTTCTGATTTTGTTTTTATAAGCTAGGATTAATTTGTTCTGTTATTTACAAGAAGACTACGTTAATCATGTTATTTTGAATAAATCTCTATTTTTTTAATTATAGGATATTTAATATTGTGTTCGTATGAAAGTTATTAATAAAACGCCTCCAAGTCGCTTTAAACAAGCGAGACCGCGTACTATAAATCAACACTTAAATTATATCGGATAGCGTATCTTATATTTTTTCATAAACGGGTAAACTAAAATAACAGAAAAAGAGAATGACCCAATGATGTTTTAAATTGCAGTTTTTATTTGTTTGAAAAAGTATAATTTTTTCTTTGAATTTATTTTTTTCAATATAAAACGTCAAGGGTGAATTGATACCAAAGGGAAATCACGAATAACTCATTTACGCTTGAAACGTAAAGCGTTATGTGTGGTAGTGTTTGCTGACAATCGATGCGACGTCTTTTTGGCAGTGTTCCCTGAACATTTGGAACTAATGTAAATTAATGGGGATTCGAACATGGGGAACCATGTCAGGCGGAAAGGGAGATATGCCCCAGGCCTAAATAAAAATCCTCCAAATGATGCCCTTTGTTGATCTTACACTCTGTAGTTAATATGACTGCTACCTGAACATTTTCTCTAAATCCTTTTTTCCACCCGTAATAATAAACAATCTCGTATTTATATTGATAGTTCCTATAATTTAACGAAAAGAGTTTGGCAGGAACTGCATTTATAATGTTCACGTAACACATTTATTAGCAATAACAATTTTGAAATTATTCGACTGAACCTCGCGTTTGACGTGCGTCTCTCGAGGATTTGCTTTCGTTAGACTTGGTCCCGAATCAAATCTCGTGCCCTCACCTTAAATCTCCTCTGAACTTTCTAAAAGAAAAAGCATTGCGATCTCGTCCTATCAGAGTAAAACTTCCATTAAGTGTGGTCATCCCAATACTTGGACCCATTTTCCTCATTTAAAAAATCCATGGAATGGCATTCGGGAGTCGTTCTTCATAGTGGCGGTGGAAGACATCGATCAAAAGTTGATTATTGAGACGATTCTTGCTTATCCATAATGGAAAAACTCCACTACGGAATGGCGCCATTTTTGGAAGATATTTTGACGTAATATTAGTAAAATGAAAGTGATCGTGGGAAAGAAAATGAAATAGTACGAAACATTCTTCGTCTACTTCTTAGTCAGAGATATCAAAGAGAGTTCTTATCAAACGGATTTTTTGGGAGAAAAATACTCAAATATTCCAGTTTATGTCTATCGCATAGGGACCCATCCTCCGTTCTTTCCATCACACGATTTTGTTGTTAATTTTTTCTTTGAAATGAATATATATATATATATGATCAAAACTTTTCGCACTGTTTAGATTTGCTAAATCTTCCTCCATAAATTTCAAGGGTAAAAATTAAAAAGATTTAATAAAGAATTTGCTCAATTTTTTGCACTAATTAATAGCGATTATCGAAAAAATAGCATTTCGAGAACGTATAAGAGTACAACTTGACTAGATCGTTTAATTCCTTTTTTTGTAACGTTTCCGTCTCTGTCGTTCCCTTTTGAAGTTGCGTTGAAGCGTCGCTTTCCGCCGTCTAAGCCCTCATTGGAATTCCGATTGCACTGCTGAGCCCAATGGATCGTATTATAGATGGTCATCTTTAAGTTTATTTTCGAATTATCGCCATATTTGATTACCTTCCTCACCGATTATTACCGAATCTCGTTCCTGTGAAAGATTTTCTAATACGGTTGTATAGAATTCGTGTCTATATCAATAAATGAATAATTTATTTATTTATACTTTTTTCACAAAATTTTGCTCGGTTAGTATTTCATTATTTTGACGGCTTCCGTGTACGAAATTCCTCCTAATTTATGATAAGAAATGTATCCTAATAAATTACATTGTACAATGTATGAATATTTATAATGTGCATCTTTATATTTCAACATCTTGGTTTCCGCATTTTATTACCTTTCAAATGTTAATGTAATGTATTTTTAAGTTAAATATTGTTCGTAACTGAATATTATTCTCGTTTCTGATACCCAAAAATGGGAGGTGCAAGCACGTAATAATCAATATACCTAAATAATTTTAAATAATTTCCCTTTTTCCAAATGTTTTTAATAAAATTACAAAAAACTAGGGTAATAACGATATTTATTGCTTCTAACATGATTGTTTCTACGAGTTTTTAACATTCAGGAAATTTTGTCATAAGTTGTCATGAAAATATAAACAAAATTTTTTAAAAAACATTTATAAAAATCAATCCCAAAAATCGCGTAAAATCCGTTTTTAAGCTCTTGTTAACAGCCAATTCATTCAGAAACTCCCGTCAAATTTCATAAAATATATTCTGCATGTTGTTTTGCGTTTAAATAAAATTGTGAACGCCATTAAAAAATTAAATTTAATTGCATATTTCAATAAATTCTTGAAATTAGTCTTTCTGAAATTTCGGAAATCCAAGTTTCTCTTTATTTTCGTTATAGTAAACTGGCGTCAAAAGTTATTTGTTTCTCAACAAATAAATTTAAGGTTCGCGCCCAATATATATATCTGGAATGCTGAAATTTAGCCTAAATACTGCGTTTAATTGACAAAACATTCCTTACTTGATTTTTTCACATCGGGCGGAATCATGGCGAGGTATACTCGAAAAAATGAAAAACGATTCACCTTCTGGAGTGATATTCGTTCGAAGCTTTGAAGTATTTTTGCTCATAAAAAGGCCGTGAGATATTAAGTTTAGGTGGCTCATGTGCGAGGAGACCTTTGGCGCGGAAGTATTCTCACCTTCAGTGGAATCGCTCGGTCTGTTGAAGGGAAAAGATTGCCCTTTTGGAGGGTTATGGAATGTGGAGAGCCAGTGAGGGGAACTTGGACGCCGAATGCAGTCGGTTTCTTTTGGCTAACGAATTTCCTAAACGACTGAGAGAAATGGAAACAGTGTGATGTTGACGGTATCTAGAGCTACGCATGACTACCGTGTGAGTTCACGGAGATGTCGAATTGATAACACTGACGAAAATTCATTTATCGAGTCTTCGTTTCCTAAGGCGTTCCATCTTCGAAGAAAAGAAAGTTATCGAGTCTGTGAGAGCGGGTGGGGGTGGAAGAAATAACATAAACAGTTCGACGATGATCGTAATAAGGTTGTCGCCGCTCAATATCAAGTGGAAAGTCATTATGCTTCGCTCTCCTTCCCTTTCTTCCATTCCAGCCCTTTCTTTCACCCACTCCCGATATCTAACCCTCTCTCTTTCCATTCCTACCGTATCTCTGCGGCCCAAGCGTAGGGCAAAGAGCACTCGGTCGCAGGAATTAAAGGGGAATTAATATATAATGAGAATGCGGCCGTGAGGGGGAGTGGCGAGGCGCCCCGCGGGCCGCTGATGAGGGATCCGGGAGGATGGAGACATCAAACCGGCGACCAATTAAAGAAGTTCTTTTGACAGCGCTCTAACCCCCCCTCCTTTTTCCACATCCCTTTTCCTCCCCTCACCTCCTACGTCCCCCTCCACTCCTCGCACACACGCCCCGCCTGACCCCTCCCGCCTCCGACCCGCCCGGCCCTCCCCCCTGATCCCGGCAGCTTATTCAGGCATTAACATTGCACGCCCAGCATTTGCATGCAAATTGAAGGGCCTGTTTCCTCGAGATTATTATCCGAGCCGAGGGAGAGGCCGCGCCGTGCTCCCGCACCTTCTCCGCTCCCTCTCCACTCGCCGCTTCCTTCTCACACCCCCGCCTCTTCCTCCCCCTCGCCACGTCAACTCTCCCCCAGCATCCCCCGACTCCCACGCTCTAGCATCGCCTCACCCCATGGCCCGTATGTGCCGACTCGCCCTCTCATCCCCTCCACCCTTCGATACGACCCCCCTCCCCGCCTTGCATTATGCATTCGCATGCCTAAAATGGCCGGGCCAAGGTGATCTTCAGCCACGCCCCCTCCTACTATTCCACCCTCGTTTCCTTCCCCACCCAGAATGCGGGGGGATGGGGGTCGCCAAATAAAAAGCGGAGGGGGTTGGTCCTTGCCCGCTTCATTATGGGCAAAGAGACAAAGTTTCATTTTTTTATTTGCGAAAAAGCAAAATGAAGTGAAAGTAATAACGATTTCCCTCGCGTGGAGTCAAAAAACTTTTGTTGATTCATCGCATCATCTTAATTTCCGCTCGGTTCATTAGCTCGCCCGGGGTTGGGGGTGGCGAACGTCTAACCCAGAGGGGGGGTGGCGGCAAATGCGGGTCGCGGAAGGCGGCGGAGTATTTCTGGAGACCTCGTACGTCTTCTGTCACGATGCTGGGAAAGCGGAGGAAATCTCTTTGTTTATTTTGGGAGGGATTTGAGTATGCATTATGACAGATTTAGTCTAATAGGAAAGATTAAGGGTTTGGCAGTCGGTAATGTCTAGGCTTAAAAACTCGAATAAACATTCGTGCCGCATCTAGTTTTTAGAAAAAAATTATGCTTTTTGGCCGCACAGTGTCGTGCGATCTTTTTTCGACCGATGATATTCCATTTGACGGCGAATTTCACGGAGAAATTGCGCAGCATTGTCTTTACCGATTTTCATAAAAATCCCGAACAAATCTGAATAGGATCTGTTGATCGAGTTGGTGGAGAGACTTTTGGGGTGTGGGGAAGTGAATGGAGATATGGATGGGGGCGGTGGCGACTGCGGGTGTTTTCGAATGGGGCGGGGAAGGAGGGCGCGGGTGGAGTCACCAGGAGGGAAAGGGTAGAGAGAGAGGCAATCGCACCCACGCGGCGAATGCCATTACTTCACAGCGTCCCAGCATAAAATCCATAGCAGCGAAATAACGCAGCTCCCTGTCACCGGTGCACACCATTATTGAGCCATACCGCCCGCCGGTCACCAAATCTCCACCATCCCCGTCGGGTCCCGGCCCCGGCGTAATTAGGTGGAAAATCTGGCGTGGACCTCCACTTCCGCGCCACTCCTCCCGGCCTTCACGTTAGTCTTCTATGGCGGTTGCCGCAGAGAAACCTCGCGGAGTGACGTTCCGCCAGATCTGAGATTCGGGGCACGGATGGGGGGGAGTCAGATCCACCATCGGGAGAAGAGTCCCTGTCGGTGGGGAAGTAAGGGGGTGGAAGTACGGGGGGGAGGACGTACGGGGGGTGGAAGGACGGGGTGGTGGAATAAGGGGGGGGGTGGAAGGACGGGGAGGTGTGGAAGGATAGAAGGGGTGGAATAAGGGGGGTGGAAGGACCGAAGGGATCGGCTGGGGGGAGGGGCTCTCGCCCGCATCTCTTCTTCAGAAGGGGAGAGGGTAGAGGAGGAAAAAAAGATGACAAATGCGAAGATTAAATTAGAACCGCGGCCGTGGGCGCTTACTACGCCCTCTCATCGAATTTACGTGATCAGAATGCTTGGTGCTTGCTGACTACGACGTTTCTTCTCCATTAAACACTGGGACCCAAGAGAATCGCGGATCCATCTCGAAGTCTGCGGGGGAGAGGAGGTGGAAAAGGGGAGGGGAATGGAGGAGTGGCGGGTGAGGGAGGAGAAGGGGGTTCCTAAAATGAGAGCTGGGAAAGAGTTCCTGGGTTCGGGTGTTGTATCGAGGGAAAGCTCGTCGGCCATACTCCGTTCGGTGCGAAGGAATTCGTCAGCTACGCGCCGTGAAAGAGGCGTGGTGGAAGGCTTTCCGTTTTTGCCGAAAACCCTCTATCATCCTCCTCCCCAGTTTCCCGCATCTCCGCCCTCGTCTGCCCTCGGAAGGTCAATCTGCACGGTTCTGCGAAGGCGGAGTCTTTGGGTTCTGCTGCAGCTGCCTAGCTTTCCCCTTTCTCTCTTTCTCAATGGCGCGAGCGGCGGCCCTCTCTGCTTATTCAGAACCGCTCACGGCATTCCTAATGTGAATGTGTTTGCTCCACGGCTTCCCCTCAAAAACTCGGGACGACGCCACCACGCACTCCCACCAAAGTAATCACCTAAAAGCCTTTCCCCTTCGAGCTTTTCCGCCTTTATCGGCGCGGCCTACGTGCTCCGCGGAAAATGCACCGCACCTCCCGTCAATGGAAAAACATTGCGATTCGTAGCTTAATGCTCGCGACGCCATGTAACCCCATCGGCACGCCCTCGCTTCTCTATCTCGCATCTTCCCAGTCGCGTATCACTTTGGCGCCACCCGAGTATTGTGGCGGGTGTTACATTGGCGTGGCGGAGCGGATAAGGGGAGCAACGTGTCCTCCGCCTCGCCTCTCGTTGGTCCTTTTGCCTCGGCTGGAAACAGTTTTTCTTCGATTTGTTTTTATCGATCAGCTTGTATTGGACATCTGTAACAGACGGGTGAAACATCATTTTATGAGCGTTTAAAACGTGTAAACTATGGAATGTCGTGGGTAAATTAAAATAGTTCCAATGTAATGAATACATATGTGTGTGTGGCAGAGTGATTCGAAAAGTCAGTATCTCATGCGGCGTACGGCTGATTCTCAACTCTACTCATTTCTCTTTGAAAATCCAATTAAATTTGGTATATAGTATACACTAATAAACCCGTGCGCTATTTAAGTATGGACGTAAATCGTGAATTACGGATTTATCGTGGTTTTTCGATGTCGACGGATTAAATAAAAAATATGTTATGCAGTAATATAATTGTTATACAGTAGCTCCTTGTTAACCACGGGTTTGTTAACCATGATTCTTAGTATCTGCGGTTGATAATTTGTACAAAAGTTTAGCCACCGCGACATCCAGTCTTGGGTAGCCGCGGTTATCCGCACGTTCGTGGCTAATTTTACTAATATTATAATTTATCATTGTAAAGAAGTTGCGTGCTGACTATTCTTTACAAGGAGGAACATAGGAAAGAGGAGATGTGCAACTAACGATAAGATCACGTGTTAGTAGGTATGTGGGGGCTCGAGGAATTTAATCTAAGCGTCGGTTTTAATAGCGTTCTTTGGATTTTAAGGATGGAATTCCTTTATCAATGCTGTGATCATTAATTCCTATGGAGTTTTATATAATCTATGCTGAGAGGCAAGAGGTTGGTGCTCCCGTTATTAGGAATTGTTGTTAATATTTTTATATGATTAAAATGTTTTTCAGCATAGCATACTTATTTTTAACTTGAGTTTTATACTATATTATGCCTTTATTTTTCTGAATAGTTTATGTGCTGTTTGGGCATTTCAGGCCGGTAAATATAACTGTCAAATATTCATAAATATATAGTTTGTAAGATCACGTATTTGGCCGACCTGTTGAACTATGAACCTTTGTTCTTCAAAAAGGTATAAAATGAGCTTTGCGAAGGTGATGCATCGATAGTCCAGTCAAAGAGCACAATTGGGTACAGGGCCCAAACGAATAAAATTCCTTTGACAAAGTTATAAACTTTTTAATTCTGATCAGAATGTTTTTATAGCGTGCTTTCTTCAACTTTGAGAAGATAAAAACAATTGCTATCTAAGGTCATTGTTCACTTCCGCATCCTTTTTGCCGTATCTATCTTAAACCAATCAGTTAAGTCAGCTGCTCTGTTAAAGTTTGAACACCCTTAGTAAAAATAGAAAACGTCGAAATTAGAGATACAGTTAAGTTACGGAGAATTGACCATTTCCTAAGACCGACGAAGCGCCTGGCAAGAGAGAAGACGTTTTAACCATTCAAAGAAAAATAGTGAGATCGCAGAGGTAAAAGTGGAAGAACTAAAAAACCCAGGGGAAATACAACTTGAGGCACTCTTCTTTTTGAAAAGACATACCTTTTTTTTAAAGATTCGTGTATGCTGCAATTTCTTATAAAAATACTCTTATGTAAATCTTCTTACAGTGAAAATTGAAAATAATCTTATTTAGGCTGTCACACTTAGCGTTAGGATCAGGCAAATCACAGGGATGATTCCTTACCGTAAAAAGCGATTCCATCTTGAATTCTGTTGCTATACATATTATAATATTAACTAGTTAGGTAGCCCGTCACAAGTGACGGATATGTATGAATGAAGTATAAAATGAAAGGACTTCCCATTTTTTCTTTCTCTCTCTCCCTTTTTCCTCCCTCTCACTCTCCCCTCAAATATGTAGATATCTTTCTTAGTGTGACAGAATTACAAACTCGGCGTGATAGAATTTTAAACAACTCATTGTTTATTTAGATACAGGTGCCCCTGGATCTTATTCCACTGTTAGTGCATGCAACATATAGATATACTTGTCCCTAGATCATATGCCGCCGGTTGTGCATACAACGGGAAAAAACAGCGTTACACATAGAGTGACATAATAAGCGTTTTATATTGTACTAGTAGTTGGTGCTTGCATACTGCAAGCAATCCATCTCAACATAAAAAAACATTCATTATTCATATTTCATCATTACACATATATTTTTAATTCTAAATATTTCACCTCCGCAGCGATTTTCGTTTTTCCCACATGTAAAAATAATTGTTGCACTTTTTTATGATTTTCGTTTTTTCTAGTCGGTTTTGCACAAAACCTACCTAAGAAAAAAATTTCGAATCTCCAGCTCATCTGGAAGTGCTTAAACATTAGTATCCTCCTATATCCTCCTCCTCCTTCTCTGTAAGAGTCGTCGATATATAATGATAACAGGAGGATACTAATGTTTAGGCACTTCCAGATGTGCTGGAGATTTGAAATCTTTTCTTAGGTAGGATTTTTTGCAAAACCGACTAGAAAAAACGAAAATCATAAAAAAGTGCAACAATGTGGCCGCTAAAAATTCGCAATTGTTTAAACAAAATTTCAAGGTTTATGTATTTCCGCATGTGCTTCGGAGTTGAAATTTTTTTATAAGTAGAATTCTCAAAAAAACGAAATAGGGATTATACAAATTTTGAAATTTTAATTTGTTTGGCAGTTAAAAATTCTTAAAGTTTAAACAAATAGATAACTGTTAAGGTACTACAGGATGAGTTAGGAAGCTGAAATTTTCAAATTATTTACAGAGTAGTGAATTTGTACAAATAAACATTTCAATTTTACCATATATGAGTTGCGGCGGCCGTTAAAAATTATTTAAATTTAAACAATTAGAAAAATATTATTTTACTTATAGAAGTGCTACAACTTTAAAATTTGGCTAAAATGTGTAACATTTGTACCCCATAATGAAGAAAGTGTAAAATGTTTAAAATTGCTACATTTGGGGATTGTTTTAAACTATTATTTTTACATGTGGGAAAAAAGAAAATCGCTGCGGAGGTGAAATATTATGAATTAAAAGAATATTTGTAATGATGAAATGCCTGTCTGAAAAATGAATGTTTTTTCGAGGTGAGATGAAATGCTTGCAGTATGCAAGCACCAACTACTAGTATGTTATATCCTCCTCCTCCTCTGTAATGAACGTCTATATAGAATGATATTGTAGACTAGATAAGCGTTCGTCAAAAATGACGGGACATGAACTTAAGTGTTCTCAAGTTAAATCATAATGTACTCTTATATATTAGGATTGAGACAACAATAGAAGCTGGATTTTTGACAGCATTATGTTTGCCAAGACAGCAAACGGTTAAAGGCAAATTTTTCCGAAATTATTAATTTAAATGATAAATTTGAGCAATTTCAAGTTGATGGAAAAATTAAACGATAAGAATAAGAAAAGTTATTCATTCTTATTTAAGACAGTCCCAGTCTGAAGATCGATGGTCAATTTTTCTAATTTTAATTTACAAAAGAATGATAGACTGCAGGTCGAAAAATCGGTTTTTACGTTTTAACTTAAGGGTAACAAATTACATCCTGAAGCCGAACCCGGATCTTGTTTCGTTTTTCCCATCATTGACTTTTAATGGGCGATCATAGCATTTCTGCCAAATATCAATCTTCTACGTTGTCGGGAAGTTTGTTAAAACAGGTTAAAAAACCGCCATACACAAAGTGACAAAAATATTAAGATTTTTATACTATGTATGCTGCTGCAAGGATTGTTCCAGTATGTTTACTGATACTAAAGTGTTTGTCTGGAGCTAGCATATTATTGGCGATTAGTGGAAATTTTAATTTATTTTGGGGAACATTTGGCTACTTACATGGCGCAGTTCGACGGGACAAAAATCGAACTTTGCGTAAACACCTGAAAACTCTACAGATAATTTCTTACAATATACTGTCTCATTAATTAAAAATATAATAGCTCCTAAAGTCTAATATAATAATTACATAGTATTAAAAATGTAATTATGTAATTTTTATTGACATATAAGAATCTGTATTTTGAAGTCGGCAGTTCGTTGCTTAATAATAGAAGGATTAGAGTTAATAATAAAATAATTTTCCTCAGAATGAACTATCATGACTAACTAGCAACAATTTCACCATCTAATAATATTTGAATCAAGACTCCTGCGAGCGTGACGAGAAAGTGAAACTGAGTTACTCATTGGCACGGTTAGATAAATCACGTGCATTAAGAAAGATCCATTAAGGATGGCAATTATATTTTAAATCGACCTGTGGGAGAGTTGACTTTCATAATATATGACAATAAAATTTTAACTTGGCGGGTAGTAAAATCCGTTTTAACATTCAGATTATTTTTATAATTTGTAATATTTATGTAGATAAAATATCTCGGGGTCTGAGTACATTTTTTGTGATCGACTGTAACAGAATAAGAAAATGTGTAGATTTTTAATGCCAAGACACAACAAGAAGAAGCAAAACAATTTTAAATGAAGCTTCTTAAAAAAGATATAATCAATAGTTAAATTGTTATGAGATTTAAACTAAATTGTCGCAAACGCGATTTAATCGAATTGCAGGGGAACTAAAATGGCACGGAAAATCCTTATAAACCTAGTTTCCTTTCTTTTTATTTTATACAAACTTCCTAGGAATACCATAATTTGTAACAAAAATGTCACACTTTTGACCAATGAATACATCCGGTAAACGATTTAATTCTACCAGTGACTTTAAATGAACTCGTGATACCATACATACGTGTCTGTTAAAATGAATAATCCATACCTAATGATAATATATTTAACTAATATAAATGAAATTTGTATCTTTGGAGATATCTATGTAAACATCAAAAGAAAATATCAACAATTAACTCAAAATTTTCTAAACGAATCGTAAATAGCCCATCAAAATGATGAGAAAGAAACTAAAAACCTTATAATAAACTAAACTAAAATCATCAAAAGTACATGAGTCACATTCTCTAATATATTAATTAAAAGTTCTCACTCAAAACATTAGTTATTTAGCATATCTCTAATTACTATATTTTATCAATGACAGTAATTTAATTTTGATTTTCTGTGGGAAGAGTTATCATCACATTTACATTATTTTATAAAGTACATATTTCTGTTGTCTTATCCATCTTGTCTCCAGCCTTCCGTTGTTTCCATTTTTATTATTTTACTGGAAATAGAGGTTCAAAGATGAGCTTAACTACCTGGGTCAACTCAAATATTTGTGGAGAGAAGTTCAAAAGTAATTCTCGGGACCTTTTACTGTTTACAAATCAAAGAAAACCAATTTATGACAATTATTATATATACAATATTTATAAAATAATAGAAATAATGTATTATGTATATGTTGCTTTAATTGTTTTATTTTAATAGTCAAATAAATAATATTGAATGTGAACGTTTAATTTGGAGGGTGGGGGCCAAGTTTAGTCACAACTACAGCCTGCCTTGATTCAAACGACATGTCAAATGTCGTATAACATATGAAATAATCTTCAAATGGCTGTACAGAAATTTTTAATTATTTAAACATTCTAATTCTTTCATGTTGCAGATTTCTTACACAGTAATCGTAAAAATGTTGTTTTATCATGTAAATTAAGAAGATAACCGCCAAGTCAATGCATTTTATGTAAAATTCCTACAATCAAACAGATATTTCTATTTAATTGTAAACTGGATATAAATCCATGATCTTTCTTTTATTCCCGTCCATTTTATCATTACAAGCCTGAATATATAAGGTACTTCGTTTCTTTTATCATAACGTTAGACGACATCACAGTTAAAGATAGTTAGACAAAGCCTATTTTAGTTTAAAATAAATTATATATATTTAATCAAAACAATTATCATTTTCACTGTTTTTACGATTTAGAAATTGTGTGGAGATATTGAGAACACTGGTTAAATTTAACATATTTCATATTGAATTAAATCGATATACGTGTACATACGGACCATTCAAACAATGGAGGTCCAGGCCGTCCTCTTTTATGGATGATTTCCTAGCAACGACCTTTTATGTACATCAAATCGATATGTTGAAGATATTTTGAACATATATATGTATCACTTCGGTGACAAATAGTAGAATGGTGTTAAGTCGGATATCTTTTATGTAGCAACAATATGCAAGACATTCCTTAAAATTAAAGCGAACCACAAAGACCAGTACTCAGTGTTACATGCAGAAATCAGCTTACGTGTGATCAATCTTACGTATATAACTATTTACAACAACGAAAATTCTTAAATGGGGGTCTAAACTTGTAAAACCGTAAATTTTCACTTGAAGTGTGTGATTCGTTTTTGGATTAGAAATGAAAAGGCATCAAATTTCATGCTACGAAGATATAATAAATTAAAGCCGGTGTGAGTTACTCTCATAATACTTTCATCTTTATGCTACCAAAGATGCGACGTCTAAGTGTGGCATTTGATAACTAGACGAGATTTTTGTGACTGCTTCTTTTCAGCCAAATGCTACTATATGCTTAATTTGTTTGTGGAAAAATTTATTTTGTGTATTTTACTAGACAGCATTTTATTTTTTAAACGATTGTAAATTCCGTTTCTGTAGAATAAATTTCCTTGCCACAAGACTTATTAAGCTCCAAATGTTTCTGAGAAAGTTCAATATAGTTGACGATAAAAACAGGAATTTGGAGTTATTGCTGTAGCGAAGGATGTAATCGATAATTTTTATTCGTTAATCCACCCAAAATGCTAAAGCTTTTCCACATAAATCCATCAGATGCACAGATTAATTTATGCCTTCCAATTTCAGCAAATTTAATGAGTTAGATAATTCCAGTTTAAAGATGACGAACAAAAAATATGTCTTCCATTTTTATTCCAGATAAATTATTCAATAAATATGAGATTTTATCGTGAGATGAACGCTTTTATAATTATTATACTATTATTCTTAGAACTGCTTTTTAGCTCATTATATCTATATAAATGTTGCTTACATAAACAAAGAAAGTTGTTTTGCAAAATTATTATTAAATCATATAAGCTAACAGCACATCCCGAATGGAATTATCGAAAAATTACGGAAATATCCCGCTAAATGAGGGAAACACTAAGCGTATTTGAATTAATTTAGGAAGCGAAATTTTGGAGAGATAATTTTCACTTTCAGGAAAGTGCAGGTATTCCATTTAATGGACGACAAAGGTAACATCATTATAAGGCAGATTAACCATCGGGCTCTTAGTCGCAGTATATAGTCTACGCTCTTTAGTGGCAATTTTTATCTTTGCGATATGCATTCACCAAGGCATCCGAATCCCCATGAATGCGTCATGATAAACGCTTCTGATGAACCTCAAAGAAAAACTGGGGCGGGCGTACAGTGCGGTTGGGAGCGCTCGAGCGTGGAATTCATAGGGATGGGACGTTTTTCACTCAGCGCCTAGAAGGGAGCTTCCGCCTCGAGAGGGGAGATGGCGAAGAGAAAGGAGAGGGGGGAAGGAGAAAAAGAGAAATGGAGGGAGGAGGTGGAAGAAAGGGAGGTAGGAAAAACAATTCCAAATCGAAAAAAATTCAACCAAGTGATCAAACTAATCGCACCTTCTGAGCGACGACTTTGAGAAACGGTCGGGAACCGAAAAGAGATTTAAACAGCGAATTCAAGACATTTACTCTGTTTTTCTCTCGCAGCCGCCCTATTCCAGCTCGCCGTTAAAACTGTTGATGCTTTGCAAAATTTTACTTCCGGCCGAAATAAAAAACATCGAGAATCGTTGGAATTCCATTTAAAATGGTGGTAGTCCGATGGTTATTATAACCGAGCGGAAATTCCAACGGTCCGGGTGGACGTGGAGAAAAAGGCCCACGATTTTCACCCGTCTGTTTTTTATCGCTGTTTAAAGTTCCCATCGCGGCGCAGATGTTGGACGGACGCTGATCACGCTTAATAAGCGTCATTGATGGCGAATTTGAAAGGAAGGTTTTCGCGTCCTGGCATTGAATAGAAACTGGACGGATGCCGATTTTAAGGGCCAAAATGCGTCCATCAATCCCGATGCGGATTCCAACTGCGCTTTGGACGCACGCATTTTGGTTCACTTTTATCTATCAATCATTTCTCATTACGAGATCATCCTATTAGGTATAAGCTGTCAACAAGCCGGACTCCCGAAAGCCTCGCTAAGCCAAAACGAATAAATTAAAAATTAAAAAAAGACACAAAAGGATGATGCGAGTTGACGGGGTGTTTGTCCCGGAGAGTGTTCCAGTGGGATTGATGTTTGTGCTGCGGTGCCATGAACCCCGGATCAAGTCTGAGTCTCGCAGGCACTCTGTAGATGAAGTGTGCCACTCGTAGCCCTCCATCACACTCGGCGTCACAGGGGCTCTTGCCGGGTGCCTGGGGAGGCGCAGGGCAGGGAGGTTTTGGGGGGAAGGAGGAATGGCTGGGTGATGGAGAGGAAGGATAGAAAGCGGGCGAGATGAAGAGGATGAGGTGGGGGGAAGAAAGGGCGTGATTAGGGGCGGATACGGAGAGGTGGCGGAGGATATGGGGAGAAGCTAGGATTTGGAGTTGAATATCGCGGAGAATGAAAAGATGCGATTAGTAAAGTTTTGAAGGTAAAGAAAGAGATGCGAAGGAGAGGGAGAGAAGCGGCTTAAGGAGCGATGCGGGAGGACGAGGGGGAGGGAATTCCGTGGTGTGCATTTTGTGTGCCCCGTGGCAGATAGGAGCGGATATGACGGAGCGACTGTGCGAGGGCCGGAGGTGGGGGGAGGGTGGGTGGGTGGTAGAGGGGAGGAGGAGGGTGACTCCGACCGTAGCCCTCCTCTCTCCTCTAACTCTCATCAATTCAGAAGGCCACGGCCGAGGCGACGGTCGCGCGTGGATTAATGCGAGGGCCTCCCACCAAATCGGCTTCATAACCGAAGAATTCCCTTCCATCCGAGGCGCGGCCCGGAATTGCATGTCGTTGGCTTCCCTCCCTCCTCCCTACTCCCCCCTCCTCCCTCCCCCCTCCGCCTCCCCGCGGCCTGGAATGCGCCCGGCGCCCAATAACCCCAGCCAGGCCTCTAATAAAGCCGCATACCGGGTTCCACCGCTCTCCCACCCGCACACGACTACCCATGCCAACGACGCCTTCCGCCATTCACGCTTTCTCCCTTTGCCCATTCTCTCTCATCGCTCCCTTTCTCCCTTTCTCTCTTTCTCTCTCCATTTCCTCTTTAGGTGTGAAAAAGGTATCACGTATTTTTTCCTCCAAAACGGGACTCGGAGCATTGCCTCCGCTGCCCCGCCCACCATTATGCCCTTTCCTTAACCTCGTACTCCCACGAATTTCACTTTCTTTCCCCGTGCACGCTTTTCCCACCTCGCCTTTTCTCCTTTCCTTCCGATTCATTCGCGTCTCTCTCTTTACCTCTTCGTTTGGTCTCTCCCTCAACCGCATCTTCTCCTCGTCTTACTCCTCCACTTCTCTTGACCTATTTCTCAAGGTTTAATTCTTCGTTTAAATTACTGGCAGCTTCGCCTCCATTCACTCTCATTCTCAATTTCGCCTCCTTATGTGGAGACCTCGTGAACCCTGCGTGACCTCGCAGAGACACGGCCGCGTGCTCAAAGCGAGATGCTCAAGGTAATAAGACGAAGAGTGTTTTTTATGAAAATTATATCGCGGGATAAAATAAAAATCCGGAAGAATGGCGAAAATTCTCGGCTTCGGTTGAAATTTGGGAATTCCCTTCGAAAGTGTGAAGTTTCATCGGACTGAGAGCCGCTTTGTTCGAGAAGCAATTTCATCGACTGCTTCCGCTAAATTAATGAATCTCTTTCCCTCGCATTTTTTCCGCGAAGACGGTCCACATGGAAGCGATATTAAAGTTAGGGTGTGACTCGGTATTATTAGATTTCGAAAATGGTTGCCAATTTTTTTTATTTGGTAGGCTAATACACCCTCGAGTGTATCGGGGTGTAAGAAGCGTCTTGGCGTGAGACTCAAATTGATCAAGATGAGGGAATCAAATCAATCAATTCGCATATTACCTCTTCCTATGTAATCTACCAACTTGTCCAAAACCCCGGCAGGCATTCAGTTCTATCTCCTCGCTTTGCTCCTCCCGCCGACCTCCCCCCTCCGCCTGGGAGTGGAGAGAGAGAGAAAGGGAGGGAGGGAGGAGGTAGAGGAGGCGGAGAGGCTGCAACTTCACCCGTAAGAAAGGCAATTTATCTATTTCCCACCCTCCTCCTCCAAACTACCCCATCCTCTTCCGCATCCCGCGGTTTACCTCCGCCTTCCCACTCTGCCTCTTCCCGCTTCTCCGTATACCCTTCCAAACTTCCTCGCTCTCTCCCCCTCCCTCCGCTCTGGCTCCCTCCCTCCGCTTTGCCTCCCTCCCGCCTCCCTTTCGCTCCACCCCTCCTCCCCTATTAACCTATACCTCTCTCGAATTCCTCCATACGCAGAATCCCCCTCCCTAACTCCACAAAAAGATTATTCCCCTCCTCCGCTCGCCGCTTTCTCCTCCCCTCCAATCTTTTCCCTCCCCTCCAATCTTTTCCCTCCTCGCTCCTTATCATGTTGCACCTCCCTCATTTATCCCATTTCTCTCTCTTCCCCCGATCCTTCTCCATCTCTCATTCCATTCCTCTCTCACTTTCTCCCAAATTTCCCGTATTTTCCTCTTTAAACCCCATCTCCGACTCTTTATGCCTTTTTTCCTCGTTCCGATTCCCTCCACTCTGCTCCTCTTTTGTCCCTCCTTACGTCTTCGTTGCTACATTCACCTCCTTCGTGTTATTTTTTATCTCCCTCCCTCCTTTCGCCATCTTCCCACTCTTCCTCCTTTTCCTCCCTTATCTTCCGATAAATTCCCTCCGTCTCCGTCGCCCCCCTCTTCCGATTTCCTCCTCCCTCCCCCACGGCTTTCATTTTGCGTCGGTGTAACCCTTGAGAACATCACTCAAGGACGCGACAGAGAGGAGTCAGTGAATTTCTGGAAAGAGAATTCTTCCCTTC
This sequence comes from Tanypteryx hageni, assembly GCA_028673005.1. Taxonomy (NCBI): domain Eukaryota; kingdom Metazoa; phylum Arthropoda; class Insecta; order Odonata; family Petaluridae; genus Tanypteryx; species Tanypteryx hageni. Next base: position 102,715,868 of record CM054120.1, on the reverse strand, counting down.
ATATGGCCGACTCCCTCTCAAGTGATTGATTCCCTCCCGCTTCAACCTCTTAGCTCCAACCCCAAGCGACGTCTCAACTCCAATGAAACTTAAAACAACGAGTACGTATCGTCAAGACTCACTTTTTACTCGGTCTTATAAAACGTGGAAGTTTTTTTTATCAGTCGTTTTCTAAGATATGATTTACTGAAGTAGTTCATCTCCAAGACCCCAGTTTTTCCCTAAGTTTTTCCTTTTCCCGGGACTTATTTTTTACGATTTGCCGACAAATTAAAAAGAAATGGCTCTCATTTATTCACGAGATAGCTCATTTCTATTTCGTTGTCGTATGATATTGCTTTCTATTTATCTCGTAAAATGTCGGATGAGCGGCTTTTTAGTAAGAAAATTTGGAGTGATGGATAAAATTGCGCGTTTTAAACGTGTTTTTTGCAAGAGTGGGGTTGATACGTTAGGAGTTTTTGTTTTTTATCGCTATTATCTATGATTGCATTCAATAAAAATCCAGCAGTATGTAATTTAGGATGTCCATTATAGGAATTTGTTCCTCATGCCTATTTTTATGCATATTTATTTTTATTTGTTTGACTATTTTTCTATAAGTGCTCACACGTATTTAATGACTAACCGAACTATAAAACGGCTGTTGATAAAAGACATTTTAGCAATAAACGGTGTTTTAAATAGTTAAAATTTTACATTATTATTATTATTATTATTATTATTATTATTATTATTATTATTATTAAGGGTTTTTATACAAGTTTATATTTTGTTAATTTGCTGCTTTAAAAAATAAAATATTTTGGATTAAATTTGCACATTCTTCGTGGAAATTTCTCAATTTTTTTGCTATCCCACATAGAAGTTAATCTTTGACATTTAAAGCTATTTATTATTCAAATGTCAGTAATGAGTATTCCAAACAATATACATTTTTGCTTGGTTTTACACGTGACTTTTATAATAGAAAAATTTACGAACGATTATACATAGCTCGATTGAGTGTTCTTTAGAGTTCATATGATCGATATTTTACATATATTTGTTATGTATTATTGGGGAAATATACTTTATAAGCTACCGTAAATGCACATTCTTCTTTAAACAAATAGCCAAAAATAGCGTAGCTACGACTTCGTAATTTAGCCACCTTTTCTGCAACACTAGATAAAAATGGATGAAAAAATGGTATTCAATTTGCATAAGCCGACACTTCATTAATTATCTCTTATCAGGATTATTTTGTTTATGCATATGTGAACAGAAACAAAACAGCTAATGTTAGTGCTTCATAAGGGCACTCCTCCGCCGGTGAGCCCCTACGCAACACGTAAATTGCGTCGACGTATCAACGTCAATTAGCAAAACTGTACCATTCACTAACTTTTCTTTTACTTTATACTGTTTTGTCTCCAAAGAAGGCTAACAAGAATTAAAAAAAATGCTATTCAGTAATTAATAATAATGTTGAATACGAAAATTCCATTTTCTGTAAAGAGGATGCGATTTTTGTTATAAATCGTAAAGTACTCATTCAAGAAAATAATTCCTTTTCAGAATATGAAAAAAGAGATATTACTTTTTTATTGATTTCGTAAAGTAATAGTACTAGAGAGAGTACCGCAAACCAAAATCTTTTAATGCAGGGACGTGTCCTTTTCGGCGTTTTATAAATGGGTTTTTATGAAATATAAAAGGCACATCTGTAGGTCATATAATTAAATCTGGCCTTCCACAATATCAAAAATAAATTTTGAAATTTCAACTGCGCAATGCTTTGATAAATTTGCCATTTATAAAATACAAGATTAGAGGTATTTGAATCATTTTGTTCTATCAAGGTTCCGAACTTAAAGGAAACAACCAAATTTCAGAACGTAAATCTCCTGAGAGAAACGCTCTTAATTCATTCTTTTGTTTCACACCTCTTTTTCACTTTTCGACAAACCAACATTACAAAATCATTCATTTTTCACGTTTGGTCTTTGTGTTAATTTTAAGTGCAGTCTCTTGATATACATACATTTCATATCAGAGGTCCATCTATTTTAGAGAGTTATTATTAGAACGCATTCTCGCAAATACTGTCGATAGAAAGATTTTCTCCGTTCCTATTATTGATCTGATCTCTTTAGAAGTTCTGCGGGTCTTAGTCAAATACTATCTATAACTTAAATTTATGAGCCTGTTTTACCATTTCTTAGTGTTACTGTACAATTTAATCTTCGAAAGTTTCATGTGTTTATTTAAATTCCACATATGTTCATTCTGAATTTATCTCGCTTTCTCCTTCTGTTTAATTAATGAGTACTTCAAAACATTTTCATCAAATTTCTCATTAACTCGTCAATATAACAAGGTTTACTAAATTAATAATTAAAACTTTTAAATTTAATCGTATATAAACTTATGGTTCATTCATCATATCTTCAACCTACATGGTAAAGAAATACGAAGCCTCAACTAACCATTCCAACTAATTTCGTTTTGCTTATGCCGTAGATCTTATGTTTTCATTTTTCGGTTTCCTTTAACCTGATCAAATCAGTAATTCAAAGCAGAAATATTTTACAAGTCTTTAAAATTGTGAAAATGATCTTAGGCTTCCTAAGCAGCTTTAAATTGCTGAGGCATTCATTCTAGCGACGTCGCGAAATGCCAAAGCGGTGACACTTTCCTATTCATCTCAAGCTTGACTTTTTTCATCTATGCTTCTTATAGCTTCACTGTAACATTCCAGTTATTCTCCAATCTCGCAAACGGCAAATATTGATTTATCTCCATTCATACTAAAAGCGAGGTTAAATCTGAGCACCGTATATTTCGCTGCCTCTATTCCATAGCATTTCGAAAGAATCTTTGTCTGAAAAATAGGTTTGTAGAGTTTGTTTCTAACATCCTCTACAGTTTTTACTTTATTAATAAATCCTATTGGGGTAAAGACGTGTTTGCGATCAGCCCAGTTTGGCGCAAGCATTGTTTAGACTGCTATTTACTTAATTAACTGTGTCATGTGGGCGTCCTGACCAGAGTCTAATCCCACCAACGTGGGTCGAAGGGGTTATTCAACACGCAAGCCTTTCCAATAAGTCAAAGTGGTAGTTCGTCGGGTGGGAACATTGATTCTATCTTTGTAAATTATTATTTTTTGCCCACAGTCTGAACTGGAAAGCTAATCGCATAAAGATCCTTCCTGTATGCTCTTTGTAGGGATATTACGAAATTAATTTCATTTTATGACGTGATAAGAGGTCTCTTAATCAATCTAGTAATTTATTGCATGTATGAATTGAATGCTCAAATATTTACTTTATAGGGTGAAGTGTTACTATAGTAACGGCTTATGGAACACGGTTTTGAGAGGCATTATTTCCAACCCTAAGGAAGAAATAGTAAGGTAAAAGTAAAATCTAATTTCATTCTCTGAGAGAGACTAAGCGTTTAGGAAAATATCTACATATCGTAGAGTTATATTTTTTACAATCCTTTAATTGAGAAATTAAGCTCTTTAATTTGTATTTGAACTACAATTTTAAATCTGAATATTTAACTTACGATTATACTAAATATGGAGTTATACAAAATGGCGGCCACTCCAGTGGTTTTATTTTTGAACCATAAATTAAATCGATAAATAATTCTTTGCAGAAGTGCAATATGTATAGTCAAGCAACTACTGCGATGTAATATTGTCAGTAAATTTATTTGAGGAGTATATACGATTCAGTAATTTTATAAGGCATAATCCGTTTGATGATTTGATTCCGAAATAATAGAGGCGATAAATATTTTGAGTTGCATAAATCAACTGATAATATTTTGGTGCAAATTTAAGTTTATTCTCTACAGCAATACATATATATGTAACTGTGTGGTGTAATCTTATAGCATATGTGGAATGGGAACATTTTATGTAATATTGTGTGTAAAACAAGTTTGAAAATAATGTTACTGGAATGTTGACATCAATATTTTTGTGAATTTCTTAGGTGAATCAGTTCATTATAAGCCGAAGTAATTTTTGTACTCATTAAAATGAATAGGAGTTCAGCAAAGAGAATACATTGAGGAGCATGTTTACACACGTTCTCATCTTACTTAGTTTATGCATAATAGATCGCGGTGCTCTTGATATGATATTCAAAAGGCAGATATATTTTTTGGAAGGTCATTCCACATTAATCAATGAAAAAACTGAATGCCTCAATCTGACAGCTACGAGCTCAGAGCGCCAGAGACGTCTTTGTTCACGACGAAAGCTTTCGCCTTTTCCTCCGCTACGTTTCTCATCATTACAATTGATTTATTTCAGTGTATCGCTGCTGGATATATATAACATGCTTTCGTTTTGCCGTGTATTCCGCCTGTTTACTATTATCTAAAATGTTTGCTTCTTTTGATTTTAATTCCAATTCGACAGAAAAATCTGCTGGACGTTTTATTTTTTATTGCATATTTATTTCTAGTAAGCTTTATTCTACTTCAAAGGAAAAAACAAATTCTTTGCTATTTGAAGTAAAATAGCATGGAATTTGATGCAAAAGCAGGCTTTCATAACTCTGTAACAATCGGTTAGTGAAAAGATGGATACTTCATGTTAGACCTCTTTTCGCTGATTAGGGATTTTACAGGAATGTTTGACCGAATGAAAGACTCGGAATAAATTGTGAAAATTATTAAAGAACATTCCAAATTGAAGTAAAAGAGCTTCTTGGCGTAAATTATTTACAGCTTTTATGCACGCCATTTATTTTACTTCAATCAAGTTCAGGTATATTTTAATTCATACCAATTCTAAAAAGATTCATACATTCATATGTTCCTTTTTTATCAAATTTAATTATAACGAATTCAGTTATTCTGACAATTTTCTTTCCATACCAAAAACGGAGGTAAATTTTTTATTCAGATTTTTATACAAATGACTTAAGACTTACTTGGAACTTGGTTATTGGTATAATTTTAACATTTTCAATGATACTTATATGTGTTTTGTAAATAAAACTTCATTTTTACAATGTTTATCCCAAATTTAAGAACTGAATCAATTTTCGTTTAAGCATCGAGCTGAAACACTGATGAATAAGTGTTACTTCAGCCGAAATAACAACGAGCAGAAATATTGGTTAACTTTCTATATCTACATGTACACGATCTTAATAAAATTCTTTGATTCTATACTAACGGAAACGAATATCTTTAATCTGAGGTTTATAGGTAAACGTTTTTGCAGAAACTATTTTACAGCTCGTAATGTATCTTTAATTCCTTTGTCGTGAAAACCATTTTTACGGAGTAATGCTGTTAAGTTTTTAAAATAGTGTTTTGCGAAGATTAGTGAGTCGGCACATTTTATATTTAGTTAGAAACTTTTGATATATAAACAGGTTTCAGGGAAAAAGGACCTCTGGTACGAAGAGTTTTTTTCTAATAGCGTTTCTATTTGGCGTGCGGCAGATATTGAGATCACACGCGACCGCTCGGCCTTCATAAACGTTTTCTACCGTTCAGTAATTCTCGACGACTGAGCAACAATTCGGGTGTAAGGTTTTTGTGCACAAGTATAATTTTGTAGAAGTCTCGGACTTACTAATAACAATTAATTAATTAACTAAGAAATAAAACAGTAAATAAAATCATTCGCATTTATACATAAATTTTTCGTTCTAGACCGTGTTTCACAGAATGTTGAATTACTACTTAAGACGGCTACTATGCGATTTCAATACTTTAAGTAGAACCATATTTAATTTTATTTCTCTACCAAATCTCTAACCTATAGAATGTATTCTAATACACAAACGAAATTCACTATTTAATTTTTCTATTTTGGTATTGTTTTTAAATGAAGAATCATGAAATAATTTTTTTAACGGATGTCGAAATGAGAACATAAATTGTAATATAAATGACATAGTTATGAATATTTTGGTGAGGTTTTCTCATTGTAGCTGTAGAAAATGCAACTTAAAGCCTTGAATTTTATTTAGGGGAATTATAAAAAACTTGTAATCACGGCATTCTTTGACGCGTCTCATCACTTCGTATAACAACGAAAATCATATTCTACTCTTCACGATTATAATATAAAAAGACTCCATAAGATCTTTAATTGTGTTCTCATAAGATGTACTTCACACTTTATTGTTATATTTCCGTCTTATAAAACTTGAACTGAATGCTCTGAAATTTGATTAGTAGTGAACCAAATTTCAGGCCAATTTGGCAATTTAATATGCTATTGCGTAAAATCAATGGACGGTCCTGAGTACAAATACGATTGATATAGTATCCGAAGCAAACATGGATATATCATTCAGGGTATCATCTTAATTTAGTTGCAATTGCGATATTGCAATAAGTTACGTTAACCTCATTTTGTTTTTTAATTAAAGGGACAATAAAATCGTTAGTTGTTTCAAAATTTGTGTTACCGCAGTAATATATTTGAACTTTATGGGCGAGATAATATATATGTTTTCGTTTTTGTTGCTGTTGTCTTTCCTATTAATTAAACTTCAGGACGGTGAATATTTCACATATTTAGATGAATTAGTATCTGTCGTTGAGAGGGCAAATTAAAACTCCAAGAGCCGTGGTCTCTAACTTGACGCCACATCTTACGGTTATGGGTCTAAAGAACTTGGCATCCGCTACTGTTTTCATTAACCTAGATGTATTTTTGGAAACAAACGTAGGAAATCCCTGTTATATTGTCTTCCAAATTTGAAAACAGCAATGAAATCTATAGTACCTAACTTAATAGAAAATAACCTTATGCACTGGTTGGATAAGCTGGGAATCTGAATTTAATCAATCCTCGTCTTTGGTACATTTTTGGACCCCTCGAACGGGCAAATTTAAAGGGTTGAAAACTTTGCCCATTGATTTAGATCTTCCGCCCCATTTGAAAATAACTCCAACTTACAAGGATAAGGAAGTTTCCGCTTCTTCGTAGAATTTATGTTTCCTAGAGCATATGAGAAAATATGTTTATGCGGATTATAGCAGTACGTAGCCCAGTTCGAGCTAAATTGTCGGCAATTAAGCGCTATAACCGTAGCTATAAAAATACAACTGTTAACGTAGGATAACAAGATACAGGCTAATATTGTCATGAATGAAATATTTCTATCTGGAACGAGAAACTTTAGCTATAATAACCAGATAGTCAGCTTTCTTGAATCGTTGTTGAAGTGTTACTGCCAATAATTTGTAGTCCTCTGCTAAAGGCACGATCGACGTTGCTAAAATAATATAAAGATGGCTAGATTAGATTCATGTTTCCTTTTTTTATAAATTTATGTATTTATTTTCATGTTTTGCCACAAAAATAAGAAAGAAAATTTTTTACTCTTATACGAAAAACTTAAACGCTATTAGTATTTAATTTAGCAGAATTTCAAATTAATATCTTTGTTTTAATGCTTAAATGAGAACGATTTTGTAAAATTTTTATCATTTGCGTTAATTTTTAATTCTCTTAAACTAAGTTTGGATAGTTAAAGAAGTTATCTTGGTAATTAGCTGAAGAAAATATGTAGAACGAACCAGATTTTTATAACATAGTACGTTCAAATTATCTTATCATCGCTTAAATTAAAAATTTTTCCTATTAATTTAAGAGCATAAAACTATTATACGATTGTAATAATATAAAAAATTGCAACCTATGTGATTTAGGAAAACTATGGAAAAAACCAGGATAGTGGCCTACCGAATTTTATTGGATCTTTTGATCTCTGGAAGCGCTCTCTGTCGCGTCCTTGTAAATGAGAATGAGGCAAGCGCGCCCGAGCGTAGGACGTGTTTCTGTTTTGTTGGTGGTATGGCTACAGGCGCTATCTTCCCAACCCAGCCATCGGCTCCGTATTGGGGAACATTAAGATGGAGGAAGGCCCAAATTAAACTGCTTTGATACGATATATAAAGTACAGTTTACAACAGGAAGGTTACAATATTTTTTATTTTGTGAATTCAAAATATGGATTAACTCCTTCCAAGGGTATGCAATGTAATGGAATATGTTAGAATAGATAAATCCAATTTTTTGTTTGAGATTCAATTCATACGGCTCAAATTTTTAGTATTAAAATAATACCGCAAAATATAATATACCTTTTCCTTTAATTCATTTTGATAATGTAATTTTCAATCCATTCTGGATCTTCGAAAAGTATTACAAATTTAACTCGTAGATAGTTTAAGACGTTAAAATAGTATTTTCTCAAATATACGTGAATTCGAATATATATTTATTAAATTTAAGTGACCAACGATTTTTGCTATCATTTGATGAGAAAACTCTTCGGTGACAACGTTCAATATTGGAGGAACTGCCTTCATTAAAATATTTGGGCCTTCCTTTAGAGATGCTAGTAAAGAACATTTATTTTTACTGATTTAGGCGATATATAAAGTTTTACTCTGTCTATCTTCACTAGATAAAATAGTAATTTTTTTGAATTAATAATTGACAAATTTTACGTCAATGAGAAAATTTTACGGTGGTGGAATTTCCAATTAGGCTATATTTCATATTGAGTGTTGAATCATTTCGGTTTTATTGTCGTTTATTCCAACTTGGTGTTTTGTAGGTTTAGGAGATCGTTATTGGGATTAATTCTCAAGTATTACTCTGTTGTTTCAAGGCCACACGTTTCATTATGAATGTTAGAACGGAGAATGGCCGCACCACGTTTAGATGGATTGTCATTGTTTGAATGATAAAACTATCATGTAAATATTGATTTCCAGGTGATATTTGAATGTAAAAATATTGTATGTATAATAAATTTCGGCATAAAACATTTTCTCACAAATTGTATGGTTCGATTACAGCATAATAATACATTTTTATATTTATTTAGTATCCGTTTTATTAGCTCGACTTGACCGATTGTCCTATTTTAAAAATTGAAATGATTTGCGCATGAAATAATATTGTTATATTTTTAAACTGAAAAAACATGAGTAATTCAGGAAGGACCTCAAATTCCTTATCCTAGAAGGCGAATGTATTCGGCATGATAACACATTGGAAAAATTAAAGGTTTTATGAAAATAAAGAACCAAAAATGAGTGTTAAAGCGGATGGGAAAAGGCTAGAGGCAGAATAATATTTTAGCTATTTTTGGTGTTATTTTCATTAAAATTTATAAGAGTACAAAAGAGATAGATACCAGAATAGAAATTGCTAAGAAAAATAATAATTATCGGAAAACGAGAATTTATGTTTGGAAGCTTGAGGAAAGATATTAACAAATAACTAAGTATGATGTTGGTATATAGTGCCAGAGGTGCGGGCGAGCCGGGCGGTTACCCGGAGCGCCAAAGTCTTGGAGGCGCGATCCTGACTATTTATGCGTTATTTGTAAGTGAATAAATATTGGATACCATTTTATACTGCGAAATAGACTAGATGGCATTCCTTTTATTTATTCATTAACAATAATTTTTACTAGCAGTCGACGCACTTAAAAATCAATTACTACAACTACAATAATTTTTACAGAGCGACGAATAAATAATAATAACAATAATAATAATAATAACAACAAATAATAATAACAAATAATAATAACAATAATTATGATTATATATACAATATAATAAAAATAAATAATAATTATAATTATAATTAATTATAATAATTATTATAATTACGGCTTTGCAAATACAATGCAACCTCTATAGGACGGCATATAACGAGAACTTCCTTATATCGAACGGAAATACCGCCGTCTTCAATTTTTAACGTTACATATACGGAGTTAAATTTTCGGATATTACGAGTACTTGTTAGAACGAGTATTATTATGAATTTTATTAATTCTCGCTATATCGCGGTTTCACTGAATCTAAACAAACATTTACGGAGGAGGGAGCAAGAGTACTATTTCGCCCGTGGTGGCAAAATTCTTGTATATGGGAAATGTACTGCGAAGAAAGAATATTTGAGCAGATTGCATGCTCTTGAGTTTGGGGTTTGGGGTCTACTGGAGAAGGTTAGTTGGGGTGAGGATAAAACTAATGAGTAGGTATAAAATGAACGAGAAGAGAGAACCGTAATTGGAGCACTTAGGCTTAGGCAGACGAGATCCTTGAATCAGATTTTGTAAGGCAAAGCGCTGCTGAGAGAAATCATAGATAGGGGACGGAAACAAAGGGATAGAAGGAGAATATGGGGTTTGGATGGTTTGCAAATCGGTTTGTTTGTTTGTGTGTATTTCTGGCTAATCTGGATTATTATGGCCATTACTCCTTCCAAACCGTACACACACAAGGGGGGAAACCCGGTGCCGGCATTAGCCTACTCTTTACGAAAAGCACCAAGGGGGCCAACTGCTTAACATCCCTCCCGAAGAACGGAACGCTGACTTGCGCGGTCTCCTCAAATCACATAAGTAGTGGACGGGACGATCCTAGGTTGAAAACCCGACCTCCGCCGGATTCGACCCTGGGACCTCTAAGTGGAATGTCAACGCTTTAACCACTCCGCCCCCGCCAACCCGTTTGTAAATCGGGTATTATTATGAAAGGAGGAAGAAGTTTTTAGATAGAGTAGTTTAGGAGGGGTGTGCAAGAACCTAACGAAAGGTTAAGAACTCGAATATGATTTAAATTTATAAAAACTGGTTTATCTGACATAATTTATAACAATTTATTAAAGTTATTTAAGCATGTTCTACTGCATATATGCTACTGCACTCCAAAATACAGGGGTTATCCTAGTCATTCATAGTTTAAATGTTTGTTTATTTTTTCCTTCGCTGGATGGTATAAAAATGTACATTAACTTACGGAGACACTGCCGTTAACACTATTTACGCTGGTAATGTTCTTTGGTGCTTAACGCATTTAAATAGAGCGAACGGCGCCGCATTTTTTTGGTATGGCGCTCTCTCGTGAGAGAAAATATATTATTCATAGCATATAAAGAAACTCTTGAGCGAATTAGCTTGATGAAGTATGCATCATTTTTACATATTTTCAAGCGTCTTTTTAATAAATAAAAAATGAATTATTTGTTGGAACTTTTCACAACAAAATAACAATAATTTAGAGAATATTGATTTATATAATTAATTTTTAATTTGTATAATTTATAAGAAAATGGAATTTAACCATTTATCTTAATGGAAAACTTAAAAATCATTTGTAGCAATTAAGGTTTAGATTCGATCACTTTGCGATTATTTGATCGCTCTTCATATCCTCTACTAGGCAGCCTAGAGAGTCTGGCAAAAGCAGATTATGCAAAGTTGTTAACTATTCGTTTCTTCTAAACTCAAAAATTTTAATTTGCTTATTTGGGTTGCGCTTGATTAAAAAACTGAAAAATCGACCAGGCCAGAGTTGACAAGGCTTACATTCTCATTAAGTATAATACTCTTCATTAGAATTTGCTCGGCTTATTGCGTGGAGATGGCCCGGACTCTCAAAAAAAGAGAATTTGCGAGATGGCGCGACTGCGAGAGACGTCACCGTCACCACATCTCTGCTGTTAGAAAGGATACACGGAGAAGGAGAGAGAAGGGAGAAATAGCTCGGTAAAACAGTACCGTTGCCAAGCACGTCCTTTGTTGGAAGCGAATTACGGAGGCGCCATGTATATCACTTATTCAATACGGGCCGCGTCGATGCGTTCACAATGCGCAGATTATTTTTTATTCTTTGTGCGACGCAGTAGGCGAACACCTTTTTCTCTCTTACTGACGTCCCCACATGCGCGTGAAAATCCCAAGTTCATCACGGGGCGTGTGGGGAAGGAGGGCAGGAGGGGGGCAGGTTAGGGGTCCCATTCTCCCCCTCCCTTTAACACGGAGTTACGGAAGATTTACGGTCCCCCGCCTCCCTCTCCGAAAGCTGCACCACCGCCACCCTCTCGCACGCCCTTGCAATTAATAACTAAAGAAGTGTATAATTAATGGAGTTTAAACTTCTTTGTGGAGGTATCTGGGGGGTAGTGAGAAGGTGGGTGAGGTTTGGGAGTCGCCGAGACGGGACAGTCGGAGGGGCGAGAGAGGCGGAAGGAGGCGGAGGATAGGGTGGAATAGGGGGCGAGAGGTGAGAACCGGGGAAAACAATGGGCTTTTTTTGTTCCACCGAAGGGAGACGTGCCCTATCCTATCTTCCAGCCTCGTTTCGGCCTCCCTAATCGGCTTTTGGTACGCCTCCTTTCCTCCCGCCTCCCTTCCTGCCGCCTCCTTCCTATCCTTCGTCTCCCCCCCTGCACCGACATCCCTGCGTTTCATGTCTTGCATTCTCCATCCCCCATAACAAGATGTTTCTAGAACTTTGAAAGTCAAGTGAATGGCTGTCAACAGGAGGGTAAAGTTGCATCATTTTAGAGTCTTCATTATTGGCGTTAGAGCGCGTGGATTTTTCCCTCATGTAGGTGCTAGCATAAAAAAAAATTCATCGTTTGAAGTAGACTTAAAGGATAATATTTGTTAAATAACCCATATTTTTCTCTTTAATGTTTTATTTTACCTAGTTTATATATATATATATATATATATATATATATATATATATATATATATATATGTATAATACCATGATTTCAATGTCCCCCTAATGTCTCTCTAATTATAATTTCAAATTGAGAATGTTCGTATTAAACACGATATACGTGCACTTCATGTTCCAGAAAATTTGGTCTTTTTACAGAAATGATTAGAAAGAATCCATTAATTCTACTCAGTGAAGCGTCAGTAAATGTTTTTGCCAAGTAAATTTTTGGGGTAGCTTTTGAATTATGTATCGATTTATATTTTTTTGCCATATTTTATATCAAATTTGTCTAGTGTATTTAAATTTTCAAGGAGGATATAACAATTAAAATAATTTGTAGAGGTAGATTAATTTGAAATATTAATTATAACGATAGTCATGGCTTCTAATAGGATATATTATAGGATGAATTGGAAAAATGGTGGAATATTGTACTTATCTGAGATAAGTAAGTCGCGATGGATTATTTTCTGGTCGAATGCATATATTTCACTCTACTAGAAATATTTATCTATGAGGATTCATTAAATCTATGATATGTTTAAAATTCATTAATTGCAAAATGTTCATGCCGAAAAAGTTGCAAAATTGCGGAGTTTCCGTCGCCAAACAGACTATTATCGGTGGAGAATATTTTATTTCTTTCATGAGAATGAGATTCACAGGAAGCATCTGTTTCCAAATTTAACGAGATATAAAATTAAAATAAGAAGAAAATTACTCTGAAATTCGAATGCACTTCATAAAAATAATATCCAAAACCAGGTAAAATATAATTAGTCTATCAGTACGCTGCGCTAATTGGCATGTACGGAGTATTATTTGGTAAATGAATGCGCATCGGTAGTGTCCTGTTGAAACAGACTTTATAGGGAGTGGGTGGAGAGAATAGAGGAGATCGTAGATATTGTAGGTCTCGGGCGAGGTGGGCGTGGGCAAGACATTTTCATCGCATTTCCTCGTGTCCTCCAGCACAATAGTCGATTTTCATTTGCTCATTTTCATTCAGGGCACTTTTAACAACTTCATCACTGTCGTAATTGTTACACCATACTACTGGCTGTAATTGGTGGACATTATCGGAGCCTTAGTTTCACTTTTTACTCTCTTGGAGAACAGGCGTAATCATCTCTCTCCCTCTACATCCTCTTCTGCTATAACTCTTTTAGCCGCTAAAAAAATAAAGCAACTCATTATCAAGAGCCGACCTATCCAGTAGGGGTATTCCTTTTGTTGCGTTTAACAGACTCACGGACTCAATTACCGCGCGCAATAAAACGCAGGAGTACTTCAACCGCAGTCATCGTCAAGTAGTTTTCCCTTCCCAGACACTACTGTTGCATGTCAGAAATGAGTGCGTGCTCCAGAAGTGGAGGCGGTGGAGGGAGGAGAGGAGAGAGAGCAGAGGAGGAGGGGGGCGAGAGAGAAGAGACCGCGGGAGGAAGGGGAGGCGTAGGTGCGGGTCGAAAGTGGCGTGGGCACGTTAAGAGGAGCGGAGGAGATATTGAAGGAAAACAAGCCGTGGGTGGAGGGGTTTATAAGCAGCACACTCCTCCCAGTATCTTTTCCAGCTCTATCTCTCGGGCTTCGTGGTCCAATTATGAGAACTCTCCTCCCGACTTCACCCATGCGTCTACATTTGTGGCTGCCTCCCCCTGCCTCTCTCTCTCTCTCTGTATCCTTCTCTCGTATAGTCCCTTTCCTCTCGTGGAGCGGATGTACGCCGACAAACTCGGCCTACGTAACTACACCTAAGTCATCCTGCCCTACTTCAAATCTACTACGGAGTATCTTTACCAGGTTTTACTTTCACTTCTCTTTACCTACCTATTCGTCTCCCATCCCAGTCTCTGAATTCCCTACTTTCAGCCTCTTGCTGTCATCAACCACCCACTCTCTCTCTCCACGAGTTATTCGTGCCAAAGAGACCCAAACCTTTATCCCCTCGTATTTACTTCGCTTTTGCTTCTATCGTCGTCATATGGTCTCGCCTCGTTCCCTTCTCTCTCTCTCTTCCCCATCTTCCTCTCTCCTTCAATCCTCTGGGTCCCTTTTAATAACAGATTTTCACTTTTTCATCTTTATCAGGATTCTTTATCTAACTGTGGAACATTCAATGTATATTTATACCGTAAGCTATCTTAATCATGGATTTGTACGAATTTCTTACTCTATCGTTTATATATTTAAGGTAGCTGATGTTATTTCGTAGTAGGACTTTGTTTGAAGTCAGAAATGTTTAAACGATTTTAAATTGAGGAAAGGAGTGGTTACAAATTTTTAAAATATATAGATTGAGACTATAAACTCTGAAGAACTACATATGATTAAAAGAATTTTGGAAAAATTTATGTTATAATAAATTTATCTTAGAAAAATCGGGAGTCTTTCATCAAACTGTAAAGAGACGTCAGGTCTTACCAAACTTTATAATTAAGTTCTCTGACATTAAAACCTTTTCAAAATATTATTTCAAAGCTTTGAATTTTTTAAAAATAAACGCTTCCAGCGGAAAGAATATGAACAATCAGGAAAATACAGCGTTTCCCGGATGAAGGGCAGAAAGCCAAAGGGCCGGCAGCCAAAAGGCCGACAAAATTAATTAAAACTAATATGTAAACATGAAAAACGATAAAGAAAACTTTATATAAAAGCAACTTCTATTTTGTTTTCCATCGGGCAATTGAGGCTTGGTTTTGCTTGTTCGTTTTTTTGGATTTTTGGTTTTAATTTGGTCGAATTGGGTTATTGTCATGGTTTTCATACGTATAGAAAGTAAGAGGTGAGAGCATTTTTACCACATTAGCTGTAGAAGTGTTTCGCCCCTCCAGCACTATCAACCCTTTGTGTATCGTCAGCTCTTTTGTGTTTCCGTTCATTTGTCTTTCAATTCAGGCACGCCTAAATGCAATTCTGGGAAACTAAACTTTACTGTTTTATCCAAAAAGCTCGTAAAATGTTTAAAAAATGTTAATTAACGAAAACGTTGAGTGAAAAGGAAAAGAAGGACACGCGTATTGTAAAATAATGACATTGGTTACTTTTTCAAACAAATGCACCAATAAGAAAACCGGTTATTTTGTTTATATATTTGCACGTAAAATAACCCTGCATAATATGGAACCGATGCAGTAATATTCAGAATGAAGAATATTTTGGAGAAATTTAGGACCACGGCTCACACTTAGCATTGAAAATTCATACATTATTTAAGTGAAAGAAAATTCGAAGTGGTGTCTACTTGTTTATAAATTACTGCATTCACTAGCGTAATTGCCACAATTTTTTGTACAACATTTTACCATAAAACAAGGGTGGGGCAAATACGAGGTTTTTCCTCATAATAAGAAAATTGTCTCTTCACAATGAAGTCTACCGATAATGCAATTAACATTTTCTCTGGTATCTTGTCCTCGCACAAATTGGTTTGTATGAAAACTATGTTTTATTTGATCGAAACTTGAAAATATCTTCAAGTGAGTCACGCAGCGTAAACAATGATAACCTTCGTGTCAAACTTGTTACTGAGTGACTTAAATGCTCTTCCTTTATGGTGAGAGTGAAGTTATCGTTTTTGAATTTGTTTAATATGCGGCACAAACTTGAAATTTGGACTTTGTGCTGTCAAAAGAAACATCTCGTCAAAGTAAAAGAGAGGAAATTATGCGTTGAAAAAAATTATATTAATAACTCGATGGCTGGGATTTCGTTTAATAGACGTATGTATCGATTCAGAGTGTACCCAGAGCATTGAGTATGAACATGTATTTATCTATTGATTATTAAACTGCAAAACACCAGCAACGATCTTGATCCCAAATTTCGCTGAAGAGAAAAAATCGTGGCAACAACTCATAGCAACAAAATCACATCAGTTTTACTTATTCAACTATGATTTTAGGTAACAATTAGTGCCTATTATAATTAAAAACTTTCCATGTTTAGCACGTTTTAATATATAAATTACGGTTACTCTCTTCTTTCTGCATAAAATTACATATTTAAAAAATAATCTATGAAAACTCACCTGTGATAGAATTATATTTCCTGCAATAGATTTTTTCACAGTTTATACGTTTTTCCGATAGTTTCTGCATTAAAAAAATTATTTTTTAATGATATTTCGACAAAGCTGTAATATACGAGTGGGCTCTATTTATCTAATATGATAAGTCCTTGAAAATGTGATGGGAGGTGTTACGCACTCATCCAAGAAATCGTGCTTTTAGCTTCTCACGTGGAGAAAATTAGAGCGCTGTGCTTATAATCTGCTTAAGGAAGAAGGGAAATTTGCAATTTTTGGGACTATAACAAAGTGAGTTAAAAATAAGTACCATACATGTCGTATTTAATAAAACATTCCGCAAGTAACGAGTTTCGTTTATTCTGTCGCATAAAACCTAAAACATTCTCGAAATTTTTAGGAATGAAACATACAAATGAATTTTCTATTAGATTCCCCTTTATTTTTGCTAGCCAAGAAATAATTCTTGCATCTATGTTCGGCAAACATTATATTCAACCTGCTGCTGCAAATAATATCTAAGTAATGTATTTCTTAAAGTACCAATAAATTGAAAGTCTGTAGTTGAAACGCTCTCACTATAGTGTGTGTATGTAGAGTCCTGGCTAATCTGGCAGTTTCATCTTTTGTTTTCTAAGTAGTGGCTTGGCTTTAAGTAGTTGGAGATGAATCATGTATCACCTTCTACCGCCAGTCTTAGGCTTTCATTAAGTCCAAATAGAATAGATCTTTCGAAAAAATTGATGGGAATAATTCCTTGGCAGTAATAGAACAGTATGGATGTGTCGTGACGTTTTACTGTATCGAGGGTCCTGTCACAATGCTGTTAATAAATTAATATCTGTTGAATTCATATCGCCAGAATAGATAAATGCAGATGGTGGCATTTTGTGGAGAATTATATCTATAATTATATATTCAGCATAAGATATTCATTAACTCGGTACTATTTTTCATAGACGGGTAGAGGGTGAAGAAAGCTACGGTAGCGCTGCCGATTGCGAGAAAGCGAAGAGAAGTGGTACTAAAATGTAAAACGCTACCAGTACGCGGCATACGCCTACTTGGTCCTCCGGGTTGGGTAAGTTTGGTTAAGTGGTATTGGTTCATTTCCACGTTGACTTTACCCCTCCGGATTGGGTTGGGTTGCGTTCATCTTCTGTGATATTACTCGCCGTACTATTTACGTTACGTATATACTTTTAAGTTCCGCTTTTTCGCCTTTCCCCGTGATAGATCCGTTTCTCATCGCTTTCTCCCCACCGGCAGCGCTACTGTCGCTTTGTTTACCTTCCACTCGGTTATGGAAACAGTACCATTAACTCTATTTTATGCCTTTACATTCGCCGCCGGAAAATGTGAACTACCAAATATTTTTTCAGTCAAACAGATATACTTTGAACTAATTGGGATATTTTTATTATTAATCATTGATGTTACATGCAAAGAAAACTGGCCAGGTATCAACGATGTTCTCAACTTACTTTACATAAAATAACTGTAAAAAATGTTAAAAATACTATACTACTAATTTAGATAATGTTTTCGGATTACCAGATTTCGATGCAGGACTTCATGGCAACCGACACGGCAACCGGCCCCACCAAATGTCTCTCTATCATGCAACACCCTACTAAGAAATTCATTGTTTCTTTCACAATGCTGGTAGTTGAAATGTGTCTCTACAATAGTTGGTATCCTAAGAGAAGTTGGAGGATTTTTTGGGAAAACTTGTATTTATACTGAAATTACTACATAAAACAATAATAAAATCTTCCAACATTATATAGGAAATGGCTACAAATATATCTTAAAAGCTGGATTTGTACAGATAATTTTTGATCAGTTTACTTGAATTTTCTAATCAGTATTATCTTATTTCCTTAAAAATATTTATTTGAATTATTTCATAACTAATTCTGTGAAATATTTTCTTTGAGTCTCATAATACACATTATATGATCATGGGAAAGTAATTTATTTCCACTCGAGCGATTTTTTCAAATAAGTTTATAAGTTCCTTCTTTTTAATATATTATATTAAATATAACATTATTATAATAAACTTAATGAAATTGTATTAGGAGTATCATTCATTCTGTAAATCTCCATGATACGATTTTCTCAATGAATTCAATGTTATTTGAATGCTGATGTGAAGAAATATTTGGAAACATAGACATACACTACTTTGCTAGCCATTTTTGTTAATAGGCTCATGTTCTATAATGGTCGATCAAGTATTAATTAATTCATAATTGAAGCTTGAGAGATATAAGTACTAGAGTAAGTTTTTGGTGAAATAATAAATCCTCTTCAGCAAAACTCTTTGGGTGTTCCGCTTTGGGCATCTATCCAATTATTAAGCCAGACAAGATTCATAAACGAAAACACAATTGATCAAACAAACATAAGCAAATAATTGTTTTCTTCGGCCAGATAAAGAGGAATTGACAACAGATAGCTTTTTAAAGGTTTACTTTCTCTTAATATAAAAACACTCAGTGCCCTTAGCGTTTTTTAATTTGACATTCAAATTGAAGTATTGTTACATGATGAAGTACTAAAATACTAAAGAAGTCCATCTTATCATAGAAATTACTATATATGATAGGATAGATGATATTCGCGCATCTAGTATAATTATAAATGTTCGGCGAAAAACTTTAGGAAATCCTGTCATGGACGAATTAACGTTACCCCGAATATTCATATTTTTATGTGTAAGCGGACGAAAATTAGAACAAAGAGCTACAGCTCGGACGGCTGGTATGCTCATAGCGTCTGTTGAAACCGGATGGCAATGATAGTGGCATTAATGAGAGACGGGGCCTTTATTTATCATGAAAGGATTTTTCCATCACTTCCCGCGGAAATATCCCCGTTCTTAACCAAAGCGTCTCTCTCCCTCCCTCTCTCACTTTATCTCTCTCTCTCTCTCTCCCCCCGCTTATTTCACTTTTTTGTTCTCGGCACTCATTGTGTCCTGATTTTCGAGAATGGAGTCCCACTACACGGTACGGAGGCAACACAGCCGCTAATTGTAATCGGGATTGCGATCCGAGAAGGTTGGGGGATAGAGTGAGAGAGAAAGAGTGGGATAGGGACAGAGAGAGTGAGATAAAGAGTGAGAGAGACATCCCACCGTTTTGTCTTGAGTGAAGTGCACGCGGCGCGTAACGCTGTTTCTCTGCGGCGGCCACGGACGTGATGGCGCTGATATCGCTTGACGGGAGATCGCCCCCGCACTGGTAGCTCGAAGATACAAACCTAGTTTCCTAAGTTGTCACGTGTCTTGAATCTCTTACATCCGCGAGTCCAAGTACAAACATCGCGGGTATTCATGCCGGATCAGCATGGGAGTGAAAATTGAACTTTTTTATAGCAGACGATTTTCATTAACAAATTTAACATTACCAAAAATATGATATTATTTTTATTTGGGATTAAATTTGGTGGAAATTTCCATTTATCAGTCATATTTTCATGATGAAATATATTCGGAAAAGTAGCGTTTAATTTACCTATATGCATATTTCTAAAATACGACCGAAAATGTCAAGTGTGGAAAAACACCCCCACACGGAATTTGCTTTATTTGAAAAATATATAAAAACACTTTAGGTAAAAATATTTCAACAACGTATATTACCGGTAACATATTATAGTTACCCCCTTTGCTACCCCAATGTACATACTTTAAAATGGCTTTTACATGATACTAGAGATTTGAACTACTGGAGGAAAGTAATATTTTACTAATGCTCACTGTGCATCCAAGGTCGGTGGTAAGCTTTTAGTCTAAGTGGCAAACCGACGACGTTTTTCAAAATGAAAAATGTAAAAAGCTACTCTTGTGGTTTTGAGACTATTGAAATCGCCATACGAGGCTACTAAATTTATCGCGTAATTTTTAAGCCAGAATAGTACAGCATTTAACCCAACAGTGAGTAACGCGTAGTGGTGTTATACTGTCGTAGTATCATGAGATTCACTTACTATGGAATAGTTAAGGATAGTTTCAAAACAACCTGCAGATTCATTTGTTTCTTCCATAAATTTAACAGTCCCAAATTACTTGAGTAAAAACTTCATTATTAAAAAGTAGATATGAATTAATTACTTCAATTCACCCAATAGCTGTTGATGAGGACATTCGTTTAAAAATTGCTGAATAATATTATTTTGGAATATAGATAAATGCACACACACCTATACACATAATTCACGAGAGAGATGGAAAAATATCACTTATTGCCGACAATGGTATATTAAGAGTCATTAAACATGTTAAAACCATCGTGGGCTGCATAATTGACAATAAGATAGATTCAATTACCTACAGAAAAATATTAACATTTTAACTTTTTACTAAGGAAAGTTCATCATATTTTATCAACGGCGAAGTGCGCCGGAAGTAGATCGCATTAGATACTTATGAGTTAATATTGAAAAATTATTAATAATGCGTAAGATGGAGATTTTCAGACGATACTGTTTATAAATAATTAAAATACTTCAAAATGAAAGTTGGTAATTTATATAGCTCCAATAGCCATAAAAACTTAGATACCTAATGAGTAGCCGTCCTCAGCTGCAGTCATATTTTTTAGTCTAATATGGACGAATCACTGCTGAGGAATGCTGCTTTGTAGTTTAAAAGCGTATCTTGATTTCACAGGTTTTTATATCTATTGAACTGTCTATATCAGAGGTGGCCAAACCGCGGCTCTTTTAACTTAGTATGCGGCTCTTTTAAATTTCCATTCAGAGGCGTGTCAAGGTTTTCACTACAGATAAAAATGACGTAGTGTAACTTGAGACGTGTTGGGGATGTCTAAGCGACATGAATTATATCTGAATTGCTTCTGATATAGGTTTTATTTTATTGTTCGTGAAATTATGAGCACAGAATGTGTATCATGCGGCTACCAAAATTCTAAAGATAATCGTATGCGGCTCCGAAGGTAAGTTTGCCCACCACTGGTCTATATAGTCGAGTTGATTCCAGCCATAAGACGAGCTAGATAATTCTCCTTTTTATTGTTATGGGAAATTAAAAGAAGTAGGGGTCCCGGTGGTGTAGTGATTAGGACGCTGGCTGCTAGTCGTCTGCTGCTCGAAAGGGCATGAATCCTGTGCAAGTAGGATTTTTTCCGAGGTCGCCCCGCCCCCTGTTTGTGCGGTTTGAGGAGATCGCGAAAATTCAGCGTTCCGTCCTTCGGAAGGGACGTTAAGCAGTTGGCCCCCTTGGTGCTTTTCGTAAAGAGTAGGATAATGCCGGCACCGGGTTTCCCTCCTTCCATCTATGTGTACATATGCCCAGTTGATGTCAGTGCAAAATGAACATAGCCGTCGACGCACTTAAATAAATCAATTACTATTACTAAAAGAAGTAGTAGGAAAGTTAGGGATCTAACGTTTTAGATTACGGTCAAGACAGTGCTTCACTAGGCTTCTAGTGTCTACGATACAAACCAGAAGGAATTAGTTGACAAATGTGAAATTAATCAAAGGAAGATAGCGTAACTGAAAGGCTAGTGGAACTATGCTGAGAAACTTTGGAGGATACAGAGAAACTGATGATACTGAGTACTTCAGATTTAATAATGAACCCAGCGCGTAAATATCTTCAACAGAGGAGTTTTTACATATGTATCTTTCATCGGATAATTTTTGTAGGCCCGTCATTATTTCGAATTATTTTACAGAAAACTGCTTTAAAGTATTAATTTAATGGAAAAATGCAAGAGTAGTATACATTGCAAGTATGAACTATATCCTAGAAACAGAATATTTTATTCATTTCTATACCATAATTATATCCTGTAGTGATGCTATTCCTTCGTTTCTATTCTGACAAATTTTTTTAACTTGGTTATCGTTGGACGAAGTATGAATTACTTGGTAGCGCAAGTACTGTTCAATAGAAAAAAACCTACCTTGAGCCTAGCCTGCCTTTTTAACGTCAAAGATATGTTTAAATTTCATTTAAATAATTAGGTGGCTGCCACATGACTTGAATTAGTTTATCTAAGTAAATGATTAATAGTAATGATGTCGTTTCCACGCTAATATATTGTTAATAATCGTTCTACATTAGTTAAACACGTTTCAGTAATAAAATTTAACTCTGCCCATGAACTTTCGTATATGAACGTGCTTTGCCCTTTACTGTAAATCACTTAGATCATTCTTTTAAGCAGCTTCGTATTATTCTCATTTTTCAAAATTTTATACTATCAGTAAAGAGAAGTTTACGAAATGAACCATACGACGACTGAAATTTCAATCAAGTTAAAAACGTCCATTATTAATTGAATTAAAGCGACGTAATTTCATTTCGAAGGTAGGCGTTCGCTTTTTAAAACCAAAGTTAATATTGGAGGTATATCGCGTGGTGCGTGGGCGGGAGGAAGTGGATGACGGGGAAGAATGGAGGAAAGAAAGAGAAAGAGGAAACGCAGGGATGTCGGCGGCGCGCAAAACGGAAATGTGGACATAAGTTTATGGGGGAGAGTGAATTAGGCGAAGAGAAAGGGGTGCGGTATGGGTTGCCTCTGGTAGTGGGAGCCACGTTTGATTTATTTCACTTTTAGAGGGAAATTTTTTTCTCTTTGCTATAGAATTTCAAACTATCATTTTATTTTTACATCCCTATCGTTGGAAAACAAATATTCTGAAATTATCAGAGGGAAATTTTTAAGAGCGATTTTTTTCACGCAGGAATGGGATTTTTCTACACGACGGGCTAAAAGCAAAGAAACGAGACACATGATGTCGAATTCAGTCTACTTTGAGTGAGCGGAAATAGCTTAAGAGGGGAAGGTAGATTAAAAGACATCCCCCGAATTTGAAAGCTTAACGGTGGGAAGTCCTCTCGTACGCTTTTTAAAGTGCTGGACTGTTTGTAAAGGATAGAAGCATTTAATAGCAATTGCTCGTGGATATTAAAGGGGCTATTAAACGAAGCCAAAAAGGTAGGATACCGAAAGGTCAAACTAGGAAACCATAAAAGTACAGGCGATGAAATTGAAAGAGGACCGAGTGAGTATACTGGAGGTAAGAGTTTGGGATTAAAGGACTAGAGCGCAGTCTAGAGCAGTGGTTCCCAAACTCTGTGCCGCAGCACACTGGTGTGCCGCAGTAGATTTTTAGGGTTGCCGCGAAAAACTTTGTTTATTAAATAAATAAAGGATTTGCATGTGTTGGTGGGTAATTAGAGCAATACATTTTCTTCTAATAAATTGATGAAGTAGTAGAATCAAGAAATGGATATGTCTAAAGATTGTAATACCCGTATCTAAAATATATAAAGCTTGTTACGAGGCTGGGGTGCCGCGAAATCCTCTTTATCATTGAAAGTGTGCCGCAACTTAAAATATTTTGGGAACCACTGGTCTAGAGGACTAAAAGTAACGTCGGGACAAAAAGATGAAGACTACTAAGGAATACGAAAATCTAAAAAAAATCAGTAAGCAATACATCTTTATATTAATATATGGATTGATTAATTGTGTATTTACGCTGTTTATAAATTTATTATCGACGCATAAACACCATTTTAAATCATAACCCTATACTAATGACTTTTTAATTGATGCTGTTAAGAGGAGATGATAATAATAAACGATAATATTTCCGCGAAATCCCTGAAAACCCTTCGTATACCCCTCGGGACACGTGTGTCTCCAGTTGAATACCACTGCTCTCTATCACTTTGCGGCAAACAGCCGGAAATATTAGTTCTCGCGCGTTAAACGCAAAAAGTTCACGAAATTTTATAAACATTTTCCTGATTGTTTAAATCAATGTGATTAAATTTCTTGTGAACTAACGGAATTCCATTCGTATGTTATATTAACATTAAAAATCTGCGCACACACGTGTGCATCTGTGTATTTTTTCACGGACATTAGTATGCGTATGGCCGTGTATGTTTAAGCGAATGTGTGTATTTATTTTCGTTCTACCGATTAAGATTTTACGTTTGAAGTCTATTCTCTTCTTTCACTAAAATCAAACACCGATTGTTTGAAGCGAAAATTAAAGTTTTCATTCCATCACTCCATTTAGAGGAACAAACATTCTTTCAAATGGCCATCCAGATTGATCTTAGGAAATTTTGGCGACACTATGAAGGACGCCGAAAGGATTGAGTCATCCTATTCTCTGGCACTTGATGGGGCAGAATTCCAGGTGGCACGGGACGGCTAGATCGCTCTCAGAGCTATCTCAGTAGATTCCCTTGCGCCGTGCTCATTTCCATTTGCGAGGTAGGTGGGAAGCGCTCCAATTGGAATTTAAGTGGATTTCTTCCTGCCTCTTCTCTCTCTCTCTCCCTGTTCCCGATCTCTTTCCACAACCCTTCTGTATCTCATCTCTCTCTCTCCCTCTCTCTGTCTCTCAGAAAGAGGCCCTGAGAATTCGACTCACGTGGTGGCTGTGGCTCGCAAACGCAAACAAGTTAGGCGGCAGGCCATCATGAATGGTGAAGGGCGAAACGTGGCGTTCGTAGGGACCGTCTCGCGAGCTTTTCAACGTGCCTTTGGTCGGGTCGTCCGAGACTAGTGTTGGAACGGTGGCGGAGTGATTGGGATCCCGGCGGAAGGGGGGTTGAAGTTGGGAGGGTGGTGTTCTGGAATCAGTCGGAATGGAAGCTCTTTTTTTTCTCTTGCGTCCGTGTAGGTGATAAATGTGTTGAGGTTTCGGATGCTGGAAAGAGATATGAAAAAAAAATTATGAAATATGTCAGGATGCCGCGTCAATATTTTTGATTTTACGCGTTTTATTTCTTTTTTTTAGTGAACTCGTAAAAATGTGGAGATGGTTATTTTGGTCGGTAGTGTAGGCAGAAGATGTCGAGGTTAGCCGTGTTGCTAGGGCGTGGGCGAGGGTGGTGGGCTTCGTGGGCCGAGAGCAGGAGTAGGGGCACTTTAATAAATGCAACCTCGATGATTTTGGGCAGAACGTTTGGGCTTATTAAGGGTCGGGTAAGGTCACGAAGCGAGGCAGAGTTACGGAAAGCAGTTCGGAAATCTCGGATTCAGAGAGCGTACATCTCCCACGATCAGCTTTTAGCGAAAACCCTTTTTGGAAGTTGGCAGGCAATTTTAACCGTATTATCAACTTTATAGTTCATTTCCCAGAAATCTAAATTTCTCTCATTTCTTTACGAATACATCATACAAAAGAGATTCTTGGTCAGTTTTCGTTCGACATTTATCTTCGGATCGCATTTCGTTTGGGTGGGTCATTACTTTAGCCGGGGATGCTGAAGAGGAGAATTTTTTGTTTCGCATAATTTCAGATTTTATTTTATTGATCTTTTCAAACTTCTAAAACACTGTCAAATGGTGTGTAGTATCAGGAAATAACAGTGGAAGGAATGCATTCGAAACCCCTATGAAAAATGGCCACATCTATCTACTTGAACATTGAAATATTCAGTGAAAGATTGATTCGCAATAAAGCCGATGTTTTGGTTTGGATATTCCTTGAATTTAAGGCGAACGTTTTCTTGATGAAAACATTGATAATGTTTCTACATTTTCGTGTAACTTAGATAGAACTAGCTGAATTTATTTCCTTTGAATGGGATTTGCCAATGTAGTGCAATAGTTTTTCAATTTAATACGATCAATTATTATTCAACAATCAACAGAGTAGTGATATTTGTTTCCATAAATGTGCGGTTTCATTTCTTTTTTAGCAAGATTCGAATAAAATGTGAAATTTTGTTGTTTTTGTTAACAAACTTTTTACGACAATTATTACAAATGGGTTTGTAGAGGAAATATAGCCAAGATCCAGAACTTTTACTGGTATAAATATTACAGTACGGTATTAGCAATAATTTTTTATCAAAAAGTAGAGAAAAATTTGAAATAAAGTTCCTTAATTTAGTTTTTAGGGAGATTTATCATTTTTAATAGAAAGAACGACATTTGAAAACAAAGTGAAAGAATTTCAAAGGGTATTGATTTCATGAATTAATAATTCAAATCAAACGTTGATTCTTTTAATTGTAATTATGTCTGAATATTTTAACTTTTTATTATGCTATTGAATTTTTATTTTGATTGCAGTTATGATGGCTGGAGGAAAGAATCACTGGACATGAGAACTTCCTGCTTAGTTACCTTGCTCTTCATTGGCTACTCGGGTAAGTAAGAGTTACATGCTTACTCTATAGTAACTTTTCTATTCTATGCATATTTTAAAGGTAAAATTAAAAAAAATTGCAAAAACAAATTTATTGAAAGCCTGAAGTTGGAATGGCTGAGTACCTAATGATGACTGTGAGTCTAAACTAATTTTTATTTTTCGTAGTGGAATTTGTGCGAGGTCTTTCGATAACTTTGTTTTTACCTCAGCCGATAAGTTATTTTTATGCTTACAGTATTTCTTAATTCGAAAATAAAGAAATGGAAGCAATAGTTTATTATTTGAATTGGTAATTTTTGTTATGTAGGTACGTAGGAATATAAAAATATATGTTGAAATTTATTATTATAGATATCCTTCAAAATTATTTTTACCATTAATTTATTCTGATCTCTCATTCTCTGTTGGCGACTGTGTATCATTCGTTGTATTTACGGTATAAATGTAGGCAAGAGAGATATTTAATAAACCTCATTATGGTAAAAAACATGTAACTATGATAAAACACGAATAGTGAAAAATGGAGTTATTATATATTTATTCATGTTATATGAGCTCGGATATTACTATTCCTGAAAAACGTTTTGGTCACTTTATTTATCGTAGATATTAATTAAATATTATTATTATATTAAAATTATCTTAAATATTACATTTAATATGATAAATATAATATTTAATATTACTAGCAGCCCGTTGCAGCCACGTTTGCAATTCATTTGTATTAATCTTACCACATTTCTAGAGATACCTGCGCAAAATTTTAAGTTAGTCAGAATCCTGAATGCTTAAAAGTCATCTTTGAGAGTATTTTCAAATTTTTACGTTATTATTGTTTTAAAAATTTTCTTTTTATTTAAACATATGCAATTTTTATATATAAATAATTCAACCGTTTATTTTATTTTTTACTCATAAATTATTACCAACACAAATTTGTTGTATTTCACAATATACTATTTTTAATTTCTTAACAATAGCTCATATTTTACTTATCATCAAATTAAACTGATGCGTAAGCCTATTTGCATTAATAAAAATTAAATGTGTAGAATATAAAAGTTTTACTTACGAAAAAGATAATATTCCAGTATTGAAATAAAGAAAGAAGATTTTTTCTTTTAGTCAATTGTTAAAAACGCCCACGGTCACACGAATTTTGCTGAATAATAATAATCTGCAATTATTAAAGTTGTAATCCATTGTTTGACGTTACGACAATAATTTCGATGCTACATAAAAAGCGCGAAGCGAATAACGCAATTATTTCGTCTATTTGAAGCTTTAATAGACGCTCATTGAATCAGAGGCAACAATGCGGTAAGCCTTGGCAACCAGGACAGAAATTTTTTTCGTTCCGGTTCCCACAAAACAAAAAAATTCGGATCGGTTCCGGTTTCTCTCCAGCAACCACCATTGAACCGGTTATAACCGGTTTTTTTCGCTCCGACCTTGAATTTTTTGGGGAAAATTTCAAGAGAATTCCAAAATAATCCTTATTAATTTGTTATATTTTATTTAAACCAAATACGTCTTCACTATCGAAAGTCAAGAAGACAAAAATAAATATTCGCACGTAACATCGCGCAAGAGCCCCTTTCCGCCATGTAACAAACTGTAAAACGTATAAATTCCCTTCTTACATTTTTCGTTATTCAATTTGTAAACGGCTTCTTTTATATTGTTCTATAGAAATTTAATTTGTTTTCCTTTTTAGCGCGTATAAAAGCATTTAAAATTTTTGGTCTTTAATTTGATGTAAAACCGTTGTTATCCTTTCATAAGTCAACATTTATTTGATTTTACAATTCCAACGTTCCAGATTCCAATATAATCAGATACTCTCATTACCATAATAAATTTATTCCAACAGTACTTGCGTACTTGAACAGGTACATTAATATTGATTCACATTTGAATGTAGAATGTAATTCATAGAGAGTTGCTCAAAGAAGTCCTACTTTACTGTATTTAATACAATAATTTAGATATTAATATTACAAATACCATATAATTTATATATAATTTATAATTTAACAGAAGTAACAATACCTCAATAGTACGACTGCGGAGCGATCCTTCCTTGATAAGTTTTAGAGAAATACTGCCAGAATATAAGGGTTCAATGCATATGGAGAAGGGATGAAAGTTTATGGGGACATTAACCTCCAACTTGAAGCAAAATCGAAGTTAAGAATCGTGAAACATTTTTCCCCGGAACACTCCACGGTGCAGGCTCAGGGGGAGGGTACAAAGAGGGTACAAAGCCGTCTTTAAAGTACCACCAAGTTCTTTTCCACTAGCCTCGTTTAACAGGGTACTAAGAAACCTCAGCAGGACGTATCCTTTACCCTCTCTCTATGCATTGAGATGCCCATGGAAAATCTCACCATTGAGCCGACAGATATCATCAAAAAGATGCATCTCTCCACAGGCCTAGGAGCATGTATTCTCAAGAAAGCCATTAGCCTTTGCCTTATTCGGTGTTGAAAAGTGAGTCTTTCAAAAGAGACTCATATTAAAGCAAAAGGAAAAACCCTTCTTTCGCTTCCACTGTTTATGCGAATCGAAAAAATGGAACGAAATAAATAAAGGTTTTCTGTTTTGGTTCGTGTAAATATTTTTTTCAGTTCGGGTTTGGTTTCACTCCAGCTAAAATAACGTTTTTTTCGGTTTCAGTTTTCGGTTCGGTTCAGGTTCGATTGGCAACACCCGGAAAGAGTACGAAAAAGTGATAACATTTTGATAAGAAATGCGCCTTTCTGGCAAATTCTTTCGTCTAACATCTAAACATTGCAAGAATAAGATAATTTATAGTTGTAGCCGTTGAATAAAGCCAAGACGGAGAAGACTGGTCAATATTTACGTATTTTGATGAATGAAAGAAAAAAATCTTGCACCTTGAAAAATCGAAAATCCCGTGTAAACTTATGGGAAAATATAATAATCTCCCGGAGTCGAATCCGGGACTTTTTCCGGGATGTTTTTTTCTAGGTACCGCCCCATGGAGGTATAACGATTGTGAAAGTTTCAGCTCTTAATTCCATTGTGAAATGTCCAAAAGTACCGTAACAGACAGACGGACACTTGAGAATTATTATATAAGGATATTAAACCTAACTTATACAACGTTTATCACTTGTTCAACGATTACGATAGATAGCATAGTATAAATATCGATTCGCTTCAAGTTTTATCACAATTAATTTTTATCATACACGTGTAGTAAAGCATTTCAGGCACGTACATACATAACATATTAACAAATTCGTATTATAATTAATTTAAAGGATTGTTTTTCTCTCCATGTTATTTTTGGAAAGCTGCTTAGGGCTAAAAGTTGTCTTTTGGGGTATCTGTTCACTCCATCTATACAATCTCGTAAAAACCTCCTCTCTCTGCGACCCATAAGCTTTGTGTACCATGTATCGGTTGACTGCCTAACATTTTATGCAGACGACATAGCGCAGATTATCCTCGAATATGGAGACATGAATGAGAACTCAAAATAGTGTATGTATTCCTTCACTATTTATTTCTTTTCTCTCACCTTAAAAACCGCATAATACTTATTTTATTTCTGTTAGTTATCAGTTGCATGAGCCAAATTTAGGAGAAATAATGTGCCTTTTTGGCCGGAAATCGCGATTTGCAATTATGACCTCCATCATCTGGAGAAAATGAAGACGTGATTTATATTACGCTGTGTGTGTTATTAAAGTCAAACCTAGATTTTAAGGTTGGAATAAAAAATATCGCTTTATGAAACATGAGTTTTATGTTTTCGTGGAAGTAGAAATGAAGGTGTGGTTTTCCTAAGTTATAAGGTTTAAAGTATCTAAAACTATTTTTATAATTTCTCTTCGGTTATTCCAGAAAAGCGACGAAGTTTATCATTGATTTTGATTAAAGCTTGCAATACGGTATTGGCTTTACCCATAAAATAAAATATCCCTCTAATATTTGTTTAAGCGACTTTCCGATCGGCCTATAGTTTAGGAACTCATGCTGTCTCGATTCATAGAATTTCAATCCATCTACCGCAGAATATTTCCCTCAATCAAACTATGTAAATTTTCCATTTTATTCCTTCCTTTTTTCATTTTACAGGCATTATTTTCTCAAACATATCCTTCAACCTTCTCTTCCCTTTCAAAATTTGCCTTAACCATTTTTTATGACTTCTTTTAATCATATTGATTAAACTTTTACCTTCTCCCGCTGTTCTGACTTGTATTGTCTTACGACCTAGTTAATGTTTCATTTTACTTCAATTCTACTTATCCAAAATTTTAAATCTTTATTAATTTTCAAAGTCCAATTTCATGTCATCTGCAATATTATCTTACATAACTTTCGTTAATCTTTTCCCAGAATTCAAATAAAGAGCTCGCATTCTTATGAATTGCCATGGTTTCTTTTATTTTTGTTAAGTAGAAACAACCTCTAAAAGACTTTAACACTTGCCAATCTGCCTTAACTAATAACTTTTCCTACGAATATACTTTTTCTTTGGCTTGGTAGTTAGCGATGCTTATTTTTTATTAGAAATCTACCACAAAAATCGACGTTTATTTTTTTCTAATACTCGTCGACGAATATCGACGTTTATTTTTAATGCATCTTATTAGGCATGATGATTTTTGACCTTTGTATTTCGTAAAAAGCGGACACTAATATCGACGTATATTTTAATACATTTTATCGATTCTTATCTAGAAAAATTACTTTAATCGAATTACTGCTAATTAAATTATATTAAAATGTATATAAGACACTTTTGGTGTACCGGATTATTTGTCGTTCTCTAGATTTTGGTGAATGTACTGTTGATTGATTCAACCATATGACCCGGAACATGTGTTGGAATAAATCAGAAAGTATATTTTACTCGTTAAATCGTGCCCCTTATTAACGAAATCGTGACCATCCAATGACAAAATTATTGTGGCAAATATAATCTATAACCAAATTCATATATGATTATTTAAAGAAAAAACTTACCTTTTGTAATAACAATCAACGACGAATGTAAGAAAAAAGCCCATAGTGCGAACACGTAACGATGCTCCATCGACAACAATGCAAGAGAGACTAAGCTTGGATCACTCACTCGGAGTACGGATGTAACCCCCAGAAAACACAACTTTTGTGAAAATACTATAGGAACATATGGCGACCGATACTCATTTTAGCACATTTTATTTATAACAAAACGTTGTAATGTGGAAATTTTGTCTCTTCGTCTGCATGTGCATGGACAATCAACTTTTTCTTTTTAAGAGTTATTTGGATAATTCATTTACAATTATCTCTTATCAATCTATTAATTGTCCACCGATTGGATTGACGAAGTAGTACATAGATGATCCGATAGGTGGCTTCAAATTCGGAAAATTTAAAACTTTGAAATGGTATTGTAGCCAAACTACGAAAGATAGAAGTGTGATTTTTTTAACAGATGGGAAGATCTAGTATGGATATACTTTCCAACGGTTGAGGTTGCCCCCTCCCTAAAAAGGGAGGCAAACCAGAACTTTGAAAATGTTTAAGAAAACGTTCTTCCTCCTCTTTCTTTAGCAAGGGTATCTTATTTCTTCAGTTTGGAAAAACCTTTCTTTTCGCATCCTAGAGAAGGTTGGCAGAAGACACATGAGCTGTTCTCCGACATTTTAGTATATGGAGTATTGCGGCACATCATATAGTTAAAACGTCCCAAAGTGCGCAGGAAATTACGGATTTGTTTGAGGTTAACAGTGCAACCAATCCAATTTTTGTTCCGTAATCTTGTCTGGTATGACAAATGCTGTTTTTCTACCTCTTTTTGGATGTTTGGTCCTAAAATATATTAAGTTTCAGCGCAGTAAACAAAATTTTAAAATCCTGACGCAGAATTTCATAGAAAATTTATTTATTTTCGTTGAATTTGAAATTATTACAAATTCTATGTTTCTCGAAATTTATCGATTTTAATCGAAACCTACCAAGTTTACTTATATATTACCATTATTCATTTATCAATTTCTAATTGTAATTATTAAATATTGATGGAAAAATGTGTAGCTATTCTTACTAATATAGTCATCCTTGATTCTTCGCCGCCTAAACTCACGCAAAGTTAATATTTTATCGTCTCTCTGAGATGCTGTGATGTAACTGTCGGTGTGTAAGACGTGCAATAAACACGGACTCACCTGAGGGGGTCGCTGAGAACCGCATATGGGTCCTGGATTATAAGGACGCTAATATGCAATGCATTTTTATTTGAAAAATATTTAGGCATTGTAAATTATTCGTGTTGTCTGTAAATATGAATTTAGTTGTTTTTCTCATTGTTAATAAAGTTTTATTTGGAACATATTTGCGTTAAATAATAAATTAATGCTGAGGATACACTTCCCAGAGTTGCACACTGGCCCGTCGTTCGTTAGTTTCCACAATGCTGAATTGCATATCTGATGCAGCTCCTTTTCTCAATTACATCCATAGCCTACTACCTCCTCATTTATTGTCACTCCTTTATAAATATGTACTACACACCTCGTTACGTAAATCTCCAATATCCTTCTTCCATGCCTCACATTAAATGTAATCTCTGTGGTTCATCTCTATTTTGTCGTCCGCTGATTTTTTCCTCAGCCTCCTCTTAATTACCATATTTTTCACATTCATGCTTTTGTTGTTATTGTTACTTGTAGTAATTTAGGCTTATTTTATTTTTATGTGGATTTCATTTTATGATCGAACGCTATAATCACACAAAGGGTTGTCTTATGTAAGACGCGTTTATTTCTTTTCGCGAAGACATTTCTCCGGCAATTTTGTTTTGTTTGTTTCTCAGTTGGTTTCAACAACATTATGTTTACGCGGTACCTCATTCTGATTTACGTCTTCGGTAGAGTTGACGCCCACGTGACTTCCTTTCACATGAATATAGATTACCTGATCTGTTTTACTCATATATTTAACTAATGACCTCAATATAACTGATAGCCCCCGTTGAGTCTAAAGTTTCAGCCAGTTTGAGCGGTAGTGTGTAAGAGCCGCGCACTCCCCTACATTGCGCCATAATGTCAATCGATATAGGTTTTATAAACGCATTAATGAAATAAACTTTGGCAAGAAAATGTTATCTTTTTCATAAAAACAGAGAGAAAAATACCCAGAATATTTTAATATCAACAATATATGCAACTAAATTATTTTTGATGGGCACTTTCAACAAATAGTTTTTGTATTTTCCCATCCTTGTTCTTTGAAGGTAGCAAGATAGACTTATCTTCACGAAATAACGAATGATTTACACTAATTAGACGCAAGTCGACGAAAGTAAATGTTGTTTGTTTGTTTATTTTGTTTATCTTTAAATCATTTAAATACAATCAAGGTCGCTAAATCTACCATTGAATTAAATTTTTCGACAGGTGATCGTAAGGTTTTTATTAGAATATTTGAATGAAATCTTGAGAAATTTGTGGCGTAGCATGTGTATGTATATAATAGCTCAAGTACCTGCAGTTTTAAATACAATATACTTAAAGTATGTCTAACTCCCTAGTCTTTACATGATCTTTTAAGCACCGGTTAGAAAATGTTTACGTAGAAAGTAATACACTTGCCACAAAAGGTCAACGAGAGCACATAATTACTTATAGTTTGATTTAGAGAAGTGGTAATTATATATATACATATATATATATATATATATATATATATATATATATATATAATCTTTTATCTTATAATCGAGAACTATTTACGGCTGACTGTAATGCTATTTTAACAAACTTTCCGAGTAGGTAGAAAATTGAAATTTGGTAGAAATGTTTGATTCTTATAGTAAAAGCCATTCACAAACAAAATCCTCAGAAAGACCCGGGTTCGACTACTGTAGATCATTTCTATTTCTCATAAAATAACGCCTAAAAATCACTTTTTCGACTATAGGCTTTTACTCTTGTTCAAATTAAAATTAGAAATAATTAACCTACGATCTTAGGACCTGGGCCGTTTTACAGAAAAATATATAACGTTTCTTATTCTTAACGTCACATTTCGCCTACAATTCGAAATCACTGTTATACGTTTAAATCACATTTATTGGAAACATGTTAGCTTTTAAACGATATGTTGCCTTGCCGAGCGTGTCATTGTTAAACCTCGAGATTGTATTGTCGTATCAACCCTTATACTATATGCGTAAGGAAAGCGTGCGTTGAATGTTTTAATACGTGAGAGAAAAGGAGAGAGAGGAAGAAATGAGAGACAGGAGGAGAAAGAGGGGAGAGAGAGGGAGTGAGATATGAGAGTGAGAGAGGGAGGGAGACAGAGAAGGAGGGAGAGACAGATAGATAATGGTCTTTATTAGGGCGAGAGTGAGACTAAGAAATTATTTTTCCAGAGAAGGAGATAGGAGGAGAGGGAGGGAGATAGATAGATAAATAGATAATCCTCTTCGTTCGAGTGAGAGGGAGGGAGACAGAGAAGGAGGGAGAGGGAGAGATAGATCGATAGATACTGGTCTTTATTAGGGCGAGATTGAGACTAGGAAGTCTATTTTTCCAAAGAAGGAGAGAGGAAGAGAGGTATGGTGAATGTGAGGGAGGAGGATTGGAGAGAGAAAGAGAAAAGGAGGAAGATTGGGAAGTGCCTTAAATTTAATGCTTATGTAGTCCACGCATATCCGTCACATTTGACGGGCAATTATGCTAGTATATATATAATAGCGAAATTGCTTGTTATATATGTTAAATGTGTCTTACAACTAATAAAGGAACTAAGGGACGTTAAACTTATTAACAGATGGCGCTTAAACTTCTCTACAATTAATATATTTTTAGATATTTTATTCATAGTAAATACACTATTGTTAGCCTATCTAGGGTTTAATTAAGAAATAATAAAGATATATGCATTATGCCTTTATCATGCAATGTTTACCTCCAGCAGGTGAGAGACGTGCTTTTTACAACAGTATTTCATAGAGATGACAATTCACGTCACTTTTTCCGGGAAACCTGGCTGAAAATTTCACCACTTCCTCTTACTTCTGGGCACTGTAGATATCAACATGCTAAATTTGATGGAGATTGCTCAAATAGTGTGGGAGGAGTTAGCGGACAGCCAAACATACAATTTCACTATTATATACAGATAGTTAGCTAAAGTTAACACTGTATGAAAACGCTACAAAAGATAACAGCTACAAATGTATCCGCTATATTTCCTCATGTACTGTATTTCCAAAATCTATTCGGTGTCACGGTATTTTAGTGGATGATCCTCTGGAGCACATGCAGGATTGGCATATCATTGCTCTCGCAATAGCGGTAAAAGTTTTCATCTAAATCACTTTGGTTTAAAAAAAATTCACAATCGGTAGATATGCTCACGATTCTAAAAACCTCTGCACATCTCAATGAAGCGTGCGTATAATAGCGTTTTATCTCTATAAGAAGATTGATTATCCTGCGGTGCACAAGTTTCAATCGTTTGGTTTGATAAGTTGCCTGGAGACTTTTAATGTCTTTTCAGGGCTATAAAAGGGTCTACGTCATTCAAAATATTCTCCGACGAGGTGCATGCGCCGATATATATATATATATATATATATATATATATATATATATATGAATCGATATTCAAGTGATAAAAACACGTCCTAAAACTCCCCACTTTAATCATCCACCTCGCGCGATTTCCCGCTATCCTCCTTCAAAAAAATCAGGAACCTTATTCTTTACGCCGTTCTTCGAAGTTCTTCCAGACTTTTCCTACTTCGCCCGTCTCACTTCTCAGAACATGTCGATATGAATTGCGAAAATTGAATATTGGGAAGCAAATCGCGGTGAGGGTGCCTCCAATACACACACACGCATACAGACGCCTCCCATCCACTCACTCCGACTCCCCTATGAGGAAATGAGGGTGCTGGTCCCACCAAGTCCTTTCATCACTTTCAACCGCAACACCACCTTTTCAATCCCATCCCGCCTCGCCCTCTCCCTCTGTCACTCCCTCTCTCCCCTTAACACAATCTCTCTCCTCAGTTCCGCCCAAAAACACACCCTCCTCCTCTCAACTCCTCCGCTCGCTTTTCCTTATCTCGCATCAACCTTTCTTCTCTGTCATCACCTTTACTTCTAGGCTTCCTCCGTCTTATCTTTATTCTCTCCTCCATCCCTCCCTCTTACCATTCCCTTCATCCACTCCTGCATCACAATCTCTCCTATCCTCGTTTCATCCTCTCCTTTCTCCTCCCCGCCTTCCCTCGCTCCTCTTTTTCCCGATTTCATCTCCAGTTCTCCTCTCCGAATCCTCCCGCCCGTCAATCCATCCAGCCTTTCCATCACGGCTTGCTACGCCCACATCTTCCTCGCTCCTTCTCGCTCTCCCTCCATCTCTGCTCTCTCTCGCTCTTCCCGCTCTACATTCCCATCCCTTCTCAGCCACCGCCTTGAGAACCCACGTCGGTGAAATGAGTGAAAGAACCCTCAGTCTTGAAAAACTACAAGTAAGTGTTCCCTTCATTGATCCTACCGCTCAGGTGAACCCCGATGGCTAAATAAAACTTTCTCATGTCAGTGGAAGCCCATCGTTGAAGTTTCTACCATCGCTCAATGGTATCCCTCATCTTCGCTCAACGACTTCCTTCAATCGTCTATGTGATGTCTCTTATGGCAATTTTTTATAGCGAGCGTTATTTGAAAATCGGTTGAAATGTGGATGCCGGCACATTTTAGGCTAGTTTGGTAGTGTAAAATTGACGTTAGCTTTCGTTAATCTTTAAAAAATATTGGTTGCTTACTGAATAGTTTAGGCATGA
This sequence comes from Tanypteryx hageni, assembly GCA_028673005.1. Classification (NCBI taxonomy): domain Eukaryota; kingdom Metazoa; phylum Arthropoda; class Insecta; order Odonata; family Petaluridae; genus Tanypteryx; species Tanypteryx hageni. Next base: position 102,678,330 of record CM054120.1, on the reverse strand, counting down.
ATTTTCATCAGGTATCTGCAACAGAGTGTGGAAAGGCTTATCTCTTTCTGGTACTCTTCACAAGTTGAAGTAGATGGTTTGAATGGTATGTTTATATTACAATTCTGTTTGTAAAATTCAGTAAATGTAATGTTAGCAATTTTACGGAAATGTTGTCGGAGAATTAATAGAATTAAAGAGAGAGAACAAATACTTCTTTTAGTACTAAAAATGATGCTTAAACCTATGAGTATAACTCTTCACGTGAAACTATATGAATTTCGAAGATGTTTCTATCAAACGTCATCAGTTACCAGTTAAAATAAATTTATTACTTATTTATTACTCAATTTATTATTCAAGTTCATCTTAATCGGTAAAAAACTCGCCATTTTTATTACCTTTTAGATTCAATCATTTATTTATCTCATAACTTGTCCGCGGCCAATTTACTCTATGTCTCGCAGCATTAGTCATTTAAGTGATCCCAGCTTCTCGCTGAAATTTTTGCAGTTTTTGAGCTAGCGAAACGCGACCAATAATTATATTAATATAACTAGATTTGAAACTTAACTTTGTCTACTTTCAATTGCCCTTCTGATAACAATTGTTTAAAATGAAGTAGCGGTTGTGAGACTGTTAAGAGTCAAAGGGGAATAATTCGAGGCGTTCATTTTCTTCCACACACATTTTTCTCCCTTATCCTCTATTCCTCTCTTCCTTTTTAATCTTTCGCCTACCTTTTCAAAATCTTTTTCTCCCTTTCCTCCGTTAATCCCTTCCCTCCTTTTCTCCTTTCATTTACTCCTTTCATTTCCTCCCCTCCTTCATTTCCTCTCCTCCGACATCCTTCACCCTTATTGTATTTCTTTTTCTTTATCCCATCCCCCTCTCTCCTCCCACACCCTCCTCCCACACCCTCCTCCCACCAAAATCTCTCCTCGATTTCTTTTTCATCTCTTTATCTCATTGCTTAAAAAACTTCCTTTATTACATCTCCTTAATTCCTTCTTTCTGCTTTATATTCAACTCGTAATCTCTCTCATTTAATTCACTCTCTTGGTTCCTTAAAGCTCATTTAAGGTTTTTAAAGATTCTATTCGTTTTAGTTTGTTGTGTGGGTGTGATGATTGATTACCTCGAAACATTTGGCAACATTGATAGCGAAGAGAAGGTTTTGGGTTTCGCTGCTCGGCGAAACTCATCCATCGCTACGATAATCTTTCGCTTCAGCTCGCTTTTTTCCGGGACGAAGGAGCTAGCCCCAACGCGAGTTAGGCGACAATGTAGAAAAAGGGGGAGAATGTTTTCCATTCAACGAAATCCCGAACTGTAACCGGCAACAATTATCTCTGCCAAAGCTCTTGTTCTAAAGGGATCAAAAGATAACCGTGTAACGGCGAGTTTTATTTTACTTTACGTGCAGCGAGTGAAAAAACTGTTATGGGCGCAGTAAATATGTCATAATCAATCGTGGTGACGTCTCCTCCGCTCGACCCTCGCCCTCTTGCTTCTCTTCCGTTCTCTCTGGGGCTTGCTGAGGATCGGGGCTTGACAGGGGCCCTCTCCTTTCTCTTGTCTCCCTCGCGTCCTCCCACTTCGCCGCCTCCTCACTCTCTCTCTCTCATTCTATTCCTCTCCCACTCACTCCAGTTTCCTAACGAGATCGATAGTAATTGAGAGTAATAGCCATTAGCTGTCGTTAATTAGGCAAATCTTAGAAGTCGAGTTCACGCTTGACTTGTATCGGAGGAAAGCATTCCGTTCTCACAATTTTAATTAGATGGGGGAAACGAGGGAGGGAGGTGGATGATGGGGGAGGTGGTTTCGGAGGGTGGTTGACAAGGGAAAGGCGGCGGAGAGGGGGGAGATATGCGGGGTGGCAAGCAGCGGTTGTTGAGGGAGAGAGAGAGGGAGAGAGAGAGAGGGAGAGTGAATGAGAGAAATGAGAGAAAGAGAGAGGAAGAATTGGAGGGGAGGGGAAGCTGGGTGTGCATACGCAGTGAAAGGAATACACTTTGTATTGTGTTTTCAGCTTTTTTTCTTTTTCTCCCCCTTTTTCGCTTCGATGCGGAATTTTTTGCACGGGAAGGGTTCCGGACGCTTTCAGACGTTCATCGTGTTCCATCGATGTGTCGTGAGGGCGTGGCTGCTTACAGACGGAGCTTCTCTTCTTTAGTATTTTCTTCTTTTTCTATCAAGTTTCCGGTGTGATGAGGATTTTCCGATTCCATCGTAGGCGAAAAGTTTGAAGAGAGACTGTAGACGTCAATGAGAATTTTCCACTGTCATTCACAACTCCATATTATAAGGGATGACATTTGCAATCAAGCACGGGAGTGGAACTAAATGAAGCACTTTCATCTCAGGAAAAACACTCCATTATTTCGGAATTTGTCGACTTAAATTATTGTGTGTGATAAGCTATGCGTGAGAACATTATTCTACAAAAATTGGATCGAGTTTCTTCAACTTTGGGAAGAAATTCAGTTAATTTTCGATTTCTTTTTACGATCAGGTTTCTTTGGTAACTTTGAAATGCGTTTAATTCGATTGACTGAGTTCGACGTAACGTGATTTTTATTGATTTTCCTCTAAAAAGAAACACCATAAATATTTTTAAAGCAGAAATTATTTCATCTTACAAAAGGAGAAAAATGTTTAAAATGTCTTTAAATATTGACAGTTGATGAGGGTTGTTCATAAGCGATTGTATTAATTTAGCTTAAAAAACTGAACACCATTAAATTTAAAATATAATATCCATTATGTATTCTTTAAGACTGAGTTTTTCTTTATTACTGAAACGTGTTTTTGATGCCGAATGTTTATGCTTACAAAAATGAATAAATTATGCCTCTTCTTCCTGAAAATTTATTTTAAATTGCTGGAGCAAGAAAGATCTAGTTTTAGAGTAATCTGAATTTCTTCTCGGGTCGTTTCCTAAAAATGTTTTACTTGTGTCTTGAAATTCATGTCTCGTTTTTCGACTCATTAAGGCACTGGCGTCTGTGTATTTCACTACGAGAGTTTATTGTTGCTCTACTCTAATTTAACTGACAACGTGGTTATTTGTGAGCAAATCGCATTTAAAACGGTTGAAAAACGAGTGACATGGAATGTAATTCTGTCAAAAGGAAGTCAAATTTAATAATTATAGGCCTTTATATCTTATCTTTTACTTGTCTGGTTTTTCTCTCTATATTAAGATATAACTTTGATTAGTTATGATATCGTTGACAGTAAATTAATTTATGCAATTGCCTCATATTTTTCCTAAAAGAATTCAAGCACACCGAATTTGGACGAATGAAATTTATTACCTTGAAACTTTTTTATTTCCGATTTCTATTTTTAACTCAATAAGCGGCCAAATATTCGCAAAAAATATCAATTATTTTCATTTCTTTTAGTTTCTTTGTACTCCAAACTTTTGTATCCCGGCGTTTTTATTTCATGTCCTCTCTCAGGCTTCATTCTAATACCAAGGATTTTCTGTCGGGAAGTGATGTATATGAATTTTTAAAGGGAATATGAATCCAACAAAACCGTCTGTTTTTATCTTCTTGTTGCGGCCCGAGAGGTTTGCTCGGACTTGATACGAGAGATGAGACCCAAATATGTTATTCGCCCTTTACGAGGCGATGGCGAAACAAACACCGGTTCGGACCAAGGGCGAACCGGACTCGAGATATTATCACAAAAAACACTCCGCATAAATTATTTCGCACTGTTCCTTCCGTCCTGTTTTTCTTGCTTTCATCTAGGACTAAGCTACATTATTATATGTTGCCGATCTTTTCCTCATAAGCGTCCTGCATAAATAACACCTAATTTTTTGCCCTCACTATTTTATGCAAATGATGTGGGAGCTTTCTTTTTTTGTCAATACGTTTTTTGCGTGGCTGTTTATATTCGACCTTGTCTGCATTCCAAACTTTAAACCGTTCCACCTCGAATGCAGGTTCTTATTTTCAAAAGAGGATCGCATTCATTCTTTGTCCTCTCGTCCCCTCCTTAAGCCTCAATTCCACCTTTCTTCCCCTCGATATGTATTTCGAAATCTTTCCCTCTTTCCCACTGTCCTCTCTCTCTCCCTTCTCATCCTTTCCCTCTTTCTCCCTCTCTCTCTCTCCTTCTCTTAATACCTTCCCCTCGCACCAACCCAGTGGCACACTTAAATTGTTAAGCCACGTCGGGCGATATATCCGGGAATATTCCCCGATATTAAACTCCGTCTTCCCCTCAACCCTTTACCCCCTCCCTTCCCCAAGTGGTTCCAGATTTATGGATGGCACCCTAAAATTTTAATTAGTGAATCCTGGAGGTTTTATGAGTTTATTTCCCGCGATATTCCTTCATATTTTTCGCTCTCCTCACTCTTTCGCAGCGGTTTATTTTTCGCCTCATACGGAGAAGGAATGAAGTATCAATTTATTTTAATGAGCTCGAACTCCTTGGGAAAGGGGTGCGTCTCAATTACAAAGGGCGTCGGCTGTGTCGGGTTGATGGGAGGGAGGAGAAGGGGGAGGAGAAGGGAGGGGGGGGGAGTTAGGTACGTCTCATAAGAGTACATCTCGGAGTGCGCCGCCTCCTTTGTGGTCGGATGGCGGTGCGGTCAGGGAAGGGTCGCGGGGGGCGGAGAGGGGGGAGGCGGACGGGTTTGGGCGGCGGGGTGCGGATGGGAGGAGTGGGGCGAATGGCGGGACGATGGGGTGGTAATCCCCTCTTGACGGAGTCGCTCGTAAACCGAGGAGTGAGGGTCTGTGCGACGGCTGCTTCTCCTTCGCGCGATTCTCCACCATCCCCTCCACGCCCCTCTCTCCCTCTCCCCCTATCTTTCCCCTCTCTCTCTCCCTCTCTCTCCCTTTCTCTCCCCCTCTCTCCCCCTCTCTCTCTCTCCCTCTCTCTTTCCCTCTATCTCTCCCCCTCTCTCTTTCCCTCTATCTCTCCCTCTCTCTCCCTCCCCCTCTCACCCCTATCCTTCCCCCCTCTCTCTCCATCTCTCTCTCTCCCTCTCTGTCCCTCCCTCTCCCTCCTCTCATCCTTCCAAATCTTCATTCACTCCTCCCGCTCCTGTCCTCACATCTACCTACTTCGGTGAACGTAACAAATTTAAGAAAATTTCATTTTTTCTTTCTTTCAACGTGGAGAAAGTGGACGTATTGTCCCATTCGTTTGCACCTCACAGAAATTGTCGAGGATTTGGCGAAGGAATATTTAAGACTCTTTTTATGCGAATTTACTTAGTTATTAGGGATATAATAAAAAGCCCGCGAATTCACATAATGTTATAAACTAAAATCGCGGGAAATTTTTTAAAAATATATCGAATAACGGTTGATTTTTAAAAATAAAAATATTTTTAAACTGAAATTATTAAGCCCGCGAATTTACATAATGTTATAAACTAAAATCGCGGGAAAATTGTTTATAAAATATATCGAATAACGGTTGACTTTTAAAAATAAAAATATTTTTAAACTGAAATTATTCTAAGATCTATTTAATAATGGATCTCAGATAAGGAAGTATTCTGTACAAGATCAGGCTATTCAACGGTTTTTTATTTTACCTTTGAATGATTAAACTGCGATATAATAATAGTTTTTATTAAAAAAAATAATTCTAAATATTTGAGCGTCCTCATATTGTGTTGAAGAAACCATAGATAGAAAATATATTTGTTCCGCTGACTATCATTCAAATATGCTCGAAATGTTATTGCTCAACTAAGATCGAGGTATTGCGTTAGTATAATTTTATTCATATTAGGATATATTAGTGTGCATTAAATTTTAGTCTATAGTTTTATGTGGAATATTATATATTATAATTGAAAATTTATAAATATGGCGTTTTTTGCTCATTTAAAATTGCATTTTAATATTAAAACGGGACACTTACATAGCCCACCGTAGGAAATGTATTTTGACTTTTTTTCCCGATCGAACCCTGTTGCCTAACTCAATTGAAACGGTCGTTTGAAGTGCTTATCACGAACTGCTTCTTCATTCGACTCAGGCTCGGCAGGAGCGGCGTAGGAATTCCAATTAGTTTAATCGTTCAATTTGGCAACTCTGATCAACTCATATCCAACTCCCACTATTCCTCCACCGTCTCCCCGTGACAGAGCCACCCTTGCAGCTCCATTCTGCAGGGCCATTCTCATACTGTGCCTCCGTACCCCTACGTGCGCTCTGCCAACCAACGGGTGTCTGGGCAATAAAATTCGGACAGCGGCTTCGGCTCTCCGGGATGAGACCAAACTCACCTAGGTGAAGATAGGCAACAGTATCACTGGAAGGGTTTTATAGTTGCGTGTGTCTGCCTCACGGTTTTGCATGGATTTTGTGTTGTAATTTAGGATTTAATCTCTTAGTTATATACCTCAATTTATCGCTTTTATCTACCGAGTTAAAACATGTTGGTGGGCATTCTTCGTCGGATTCGTTTTAGAATAAATGTGCATCGTCACCTTTATATATTAAAGTAAAAGTTTTATGGACATTTTAGAAGTGGATGATTCAGATCGAATTCTCATTAGCATGATGGTAGCGTTAACTATTGGAGGAAAAATTTCCGAATAATTGCCAGATGAGCTTAACAGTGAACGTAAAATATGTACTTAATTGATATAAAGAGAGAAAAGGGGATGTAATAGTACTTACACAAAACTTTGAATAATCGCGCGAAAATCACATAATCTGTATAAAGATATCAGGCATCAACACAATTTCCATATTCGTCTTTTCGGTATATCTAAATAAAGAAATGATATATTTATAAATATCGTTAGCCTTAAAATATTGCTCACCAACGCACCAGCGCTATAACTGGGCATTAATGTTTACATTATCATTCGTTGGTTCTAGTATCTACAAAATATGCAATATATATTGTAAATACGATCGATATGCTGAAAACAATATACACCTCCTTACTGTTAAATAGGACAATGTTGTCGATATTTACTTTTGAAAATGTTGGATGCCTGAACTTCCATGATTTGTGGTTAAAGCAGCATGTAATTTACTTATATCTTGTTCATCATTAATTGCCTACCTTTCTGCGTGCGATTGTGGCTCCCCTGCCCACCACTCACGCAATCATGAGCATATTCATCATCTTATCGTAAATGTTCTCATCCTTGAAGTTTTTTTATATCTGAATTGTCTCTTCTTTAAACCGATGCTCTTTTCTTTCCTTTTCATCTACTTGCTTCAATAAACAGTCTCTCATCAAAATCTACCCGAAACAGGTCTTCTCTCAATTCTTACGGCCACAGTAATTAAGTTTCACACGACTCCATGCCTTTCTAATGCCGTACACTTCCATCCCCTTCTTTGCCAAACTTCTGTTCTATTTTTATCACAGTTTTCGCCGTACTCTTTGAGGCTAGATAATTGCCGAATTATAATCGTTTTTAGGTAGAAGATAAACGGTGATGCGTCTTTTGTGCTTGCCTCGTATTTTATGAAGACGAAAATTACAGAAGTAATGAATGTATAGTCTCGCAGGCATTGAATCTGTGTTTATATAAAATATGATGTGGGAGCAACGATATGAAAAGATTATTCATGAAGAAACGCATTTTTGACTGCAAGAAGCATTAAAAAGGGATCACATACTGAATAGAGATCTATGTTGATTGTGAGTTATGAATGTTTATGTGTATCAAAGTCGCTTGTTTATTTTGGCCATTTATTTTACGGAAAGATTACTTCTTTGATGTATAAATGCAATGATTACTGTTGTTTTTTGTATCCATTTGGTTAACATTCATTAATAAAGATGGATAAATGCTCATCTGTCAATTCTGCTCTCTGAAGTGCAGAAGACAATCATGTATTTGTTAAACAACAAAATTCCTTATTTATTTTTACTCTTTTCTTGAAAACTTGGAACATAGGTAGGTTTTTATCCAGATAACTTGAATCGTCTTCGTTCATTTATAGACGAGGTTTTTCAAACACACGACTTCTAATGATTAGATGTAAGATGGCTTGATTGAGGCGATCGTGGGGTCAAGAAGAGATACATAAACAATTTTAAAATGTTTAATTTTCAATAACTGTGCCATAAGTTGTTTTATTATTAATATTTTGCAACATTCTTAATGTTCTATAGAATTTAAACAAAGTAGATGCCTTAATTATTTCTTAAAATGTTGTGCAGCCCTCCACGTATTCAGAAATTGTCATGCCGTTTGAGCTTAGCCTCATGGTTTAGAAAATTTGGCTCGATTAATAGTTGGCAATAAACGATAAAGTTCGGGCAGAATTTTATAGTTGTGATTATGAGTAAAGTAAATGAATTTGAAAAAAACGGAAGAGATTTTGTTGTCTAGGAATTTTGATACGTTAAGCTTCTAAGGGAGCGTACTGGAACGCTCATTATAAACGTATGAATAATTTGAAAAAGTTTGTGATATTTCCAAAAATTTTCATCGGATGTAAAATATAAATAGTAATTGGATATAATATTTCCATTCCAAATTCGGTTGTTAGCCATATGATAACCACTATCGTAATTCAATTAATTGTTTTTTTTTCAGTCTTTTATAACATTGTTGTGTTTAGGAGACAACTCAAAAGAAAGGAGCACACGAATATTTGCATATATATAGTATTAATTTTATGAGATCATTGCATCAAAAGTTTAATTTCGGACAGCACGAAATTGGACCCATTTAATCACCTCCCCGAATGTTATTGACGATTTTCGCCTAATCCTCTATAGAAATTGGGCACCAACGTTGGTCGGTCAAAGTACGAAACTGGGCCCACACATCATGTTTACACAACACACTTACCTATCCGTTCAGTGTCTCAATGTCAGTACCGTCTTGATCATGGAATAAGTATCAATTATTGAAAGTGAGCAGTACAGCTCGATTCTTCACGTATTTTTCAGTCAGTACAGCGCGATCCGTCACTTGTTACTAACGTCATGTCAATTAAGGTCGTTTCGTCCGAACGTGGTTCAGGTGTCATAGTAGGGAAGTGTAAGTATGTAAAACATTCTACGAGGAAAAACGGTGAAATAGTTTGATATATTAAGAGGAACGCTACCGAATCCAACCCGAGGGGGAGAACACAGTGAACGTGAGAAGGAACCAAAACCACTTCACCTAGCTTACCCTATCCGGTGGGGCCGAGTAGAATGTTCCTTCATGTTCAAATTGCTCTTTCCTGGTCCATCCGAGTTCCATTTCTTTCTACAAGTTGAGGACCCAGTTTCTCTCAAGAAACTTTCCGACTAGGGTCCAAAACCCCTTTTTATCTGCATCTTCAGGAGCCCAATTTAGTTACCGGATTATTTGCTTAGTCAGATTATGGACCCAATTTAGTTGCGCCCTTGATTTCACCTCTTAGACTGTTTCCTTTCACGGTAATGAATGCGGGGTGGTGGAGTGGTTTGGGCGTTGACCTTCCACGCAGCGGTCCCAGATTCGACTCCGGCGGAGGTCAGATTTTTCAATCTGGGATCGTCCCGTCCGCTACTTGTATGATTTGAGAAGACCCCACAAGTCAGCGCTCTGTCCTTCGGAAGGGACGTTGAGCAGTTGGCCTCCTTGGTGCTCTTAGTAAAGAGTAGACTAATGCCGGCACCGGGTTTCCCGCCTCCCTTCTGCCTGTTTGGTATGGAAGGAGTAATGACTATAATAATCCAAGAGGTTGATTAGCCAGAAATACACACAAATAAACAAACAAACGGTAATGATTGCGAAAGCATTGCAAGAATCTACAGAGATGAATAAGACCCTTGAATTAAAATTAAAATGGTCAAGTGATGAGTTCACGTCATTTTAAAGCACATTTTCCTTTTGAGCTATAGTTGCAACTGAAAATACATTTCTTTACCCTTTGAAATGAAATATATCCTCATTATATTAAAACATTACCTCATCCTTTGCCTCACACTCATACTTCATCTTTTATTTTCACCTCGCTAGACTTTTAGAAAAAGAGATTCTTTACATCGTTACTTTAATTACACCGAGTGCCTTATTGGTAGAAATTTTTGAAGCCCTTAAATTTAGCGAAAAGGTTGCGCATCTTTTCCTTTCCCTTTTCTGCTCCCCGAAGGAAGGATGGAAGACACCACGCAATTCAATTCCAAATTCATCAAAGAGATAGTGCCTTGTTTACAGCCAAGTTCCCGCTCTCCCTGATTTAATTGCCTCTCTTCCTCTGAACATTTTATGTCGAAGAGGCGGAGCACTTAATCAAGGAGCTATGGAGTCCTTCCATCCAGAGGTGGACTTCATTCTAAGCCGCCGAAGTATTCGTTGCCGTCGTCGTTTTTCTACCGATGATTACAACGGGCGAAGGGATTAAACTGTTGCCTGTTTGTCAGCACTAGTCCGCGTTTAAGAGACTCCTCGCGCGGCGGATATAGGCGGAGGGTATGGTTAAGGCATGGCACGAGATAACCGACACCAAAACCCGAGACAAAGGACCCCGATCTTCCCTCCCAGCAACGAAGCTTTTAAGATAATGGTTCGTTCGTTTGTCGCTGAAAAGTAGTGGCGGCTTTGACGAAGATAAGCCACGAGACCCCTCTTTCTTCCCATCCTCCTTTTTATAACCGTAACACCTCTCCCACTCTCATCTCCATCTCCGCCGCTCTCCTCACGCCCTCCTCTCTCCGTCCCTGCTTTGCCCCTCGCGAAATACATCCTTCCTTGGGACACTATGTAATCTTCGTAAAAGCCATCCGTACTCGTCCCCGCCCACTCTCTCCCTCCCCGTCTCTCGCGCCCCCAACCCCTCGCTCACGGCCGTATATCAATCGTTAACTTCCCGCCAACCGTTGGTATCGCTTACGACAGGTGAATGATAACGAAGAGAAGGTAAGGTGAGAGAGAAGATGAGGAAAAGGCGTGGCGGTAGCGTAGTTTCTTTTTCGAATTTCGGAACTTCAAATCCCGCCCGAGTCGGAGCGTTGGAGGGTGTAAGGGAAAAGGTTATGAGGTGCCATTTCTTAATATCCTGTCAGAAGTTACGCAAATAAGAAGAGGAGAGAGTGATAAAAATGGTTTAAACGGGGTTTGAATTCTCAATGAAGTGGAAAAAGCGCAGGAGAGGAAATACTTTCCTCAAAGGTGATCGAGTGCCGTGTGTCGGTTGGATAGCGCAGTCTTTCCTTTTCGGGATGTGGTTATTTTATCTTGAATTATTTGGCAAACGAAAAAAAGATAAAATAGTGAAGCATCAAATGCTTTAAAATGATTAATAATTTGAGCAATATCAACATTTAATCGCGGTGGTAATTCATGAGCAACGAGAGTTATTGGTACGGATGATATTCTCTGTCAATTTTTTAAATGGTATACGCTTTAAGGTCTGTTTAGGAAACGTTTCCACTACATTCTAGCAGAGAAAGCCAAAATTACAATTTCTTTTCTCTCAAAAAATAATTTTTCACCAACGAATTTTATTTTATCCTTCTTCGTATATTTCTTTTATCCATATCTCTGTGCAAGTAAAAGACGCGTACATAAAAATCTTTAAGAAAGAGAAACGAATAAGAACGTGACCGCTAAATGCAATTATAAACGATTGTTTGCATATTCCGTCAAACTTTGCTGTCACTAGAATAAAATGTAATATTTTAAAGGATTTTTTTATCCCTCGACAAAACTTTGCTAACATTGTTTTCCTACAGCCTCGTCTCTTCCCCTTATCCTCGACCCTCACGGATTACTCGACTTATATGATCGATTTCGTGATTTAACGAAAAAGAGATATGAGAAACCAAGAGCGAAATTATTTCAGCCAACTTCGCATCTCATTCATCGAATATTCAAAGCATGCGGAGCCATCTGCCGTGTGGGGCTTGCCGCGTCGCGTCAATATTCTCAAGAATATTGAAAAATAAAAATCCCTCGGGCATCAATTGCGTGAGAATATTTCGTGTCCGTAAAAGCTCCCTTCACGTATTAATTTTGTCGCTGCGTCGACTTTCTTTGATTTCCCAAACATTTTTTCCTAATCAAACAAATGGCACAGAATATATGAGACGGTGGCGCACACCGGGGTTCAATCCGCATGGTGACAGCAGGGGCGCTTCTCCACTGCCCCTCCCCCCTCGTTCCGCCTCCCCTGAACCAGTCACCCAATACCCCCTTCATTCTCTCCCGCCCCTCCCATCTCCGTTCGCCCCCTATCGTCCTTATCCTCTCGCCTCCCCCGATGCAACCTCACGGCCTCCCACGCCTACCTCTTCCCTCTCACCCCGGTACTTCTCTTAACCTCCCCTAGTAGAGCAGAGTACACACTCATCACCACCGCACACGCCCCTTTACCGACCCCCTCCCAACCTCAATCTCCTACAATTCACTTCCATATCCTCATAAAAGCTCCCTCCTTCCTCCCGTCCTCTCTTCATCCTCGCCCCCATCTTCCCTCTCCCCTTTTACCGCCACATCAACCACTCCACACGCCCAAAAACCTACTCAACAATCTCCCTCTTTCCTCCCTATCTTCCTGCATGCTCTCTCATTCCCAACCTCACTAAACCCCTGATCCTGGCCTCAGCTCCAGCCAAACACCGACGCTCCCCTCCGCCCCTCAACTCCTCGTCGTGCACCCCTTCGCCCAGTGAGGAAATCCCCAACCCTGCATCCCCGCTGCGACGTAATCCGAGCGGCAAATATTGCCTTTGTGTGCTTGGCCACGGCTATGTACCACGGAAGAATGGAGCAGTTATTAACCTGGTCAATACTCGGGTCCCACACTACTACGGAGGCACAATGAAGACAGAGGAAGATGTAGAGAGAGGGAGAAAGAGAGATGAAACGTCGCATAGAGGTGGGAAAATGGAGCATAGTGAAGGAATGGAAGGTAGTGTAGCTGAATAAAGGGCACGACTCAAATCTATATGGCTATCGTTCCTCGCGACAGCTCTGTTCGGGACAAAGCGATCAAAACGTCAGAAGGAGGTCCCTTCTCTCTTCGCTCTTCTTTTTCCTCTCCTCTGTACTCCAATTTTCTACTCTACACCACTTTTACCACCTCCTATTCGGTGAAAACATCCCCCAAGGGCGAAAAAGAAGCCAGTACTACAGGCTCTCTTTCTCTTCTCATGAATTACAATGTTCCCGTGTTATCAAACTTTGATAAACAGCACTTTTTATCGAATGGAAGCGGTTCAACAAACGCTTTTCCTTTGGCTATTTATCCTTGGGCAGCTGCCGGTAAATAGTAGGAGGGTTTTCCACGACTGTATTCTCCACTCCGAGGATCCGAGTTTCGATTTTTTCCTTTCTGCTTTCCTTCGAGTCATTTCTTAATGGACTTGAGAGCATTTCGCATTATTTCTGGAACTCTCCGATTCCGGTTGAAAATCTACTCGCCTCGATTTTAGTTCCTTCGCCGAAAAAGGCTTGAATTACTGCTGTTAAAGTGCCTTAGCGTTTTTGTGATTTACTTCGTAGACCAGTGTAATACTCCTAAAATATTTTGTGGATCAAAAATATATAAAGTTCGAATTCCAAATTATTTCATCAACAAATTGTTTAATTGATAGTAGCTCAATAACTTTGGCCAAAACTAACAAAGGTGAAATACTCCTTTAGCCAAAACAAATTGTTTAATTCAGTTAAAGTATCATTTTAATTTTGATGCGTGATATATATTACGGCATGCGTGCAATGCGGTTTAGGGTTTTGTAGATCAAGAACAGAAGAAACGTAAAAATATTCCTATCTAAATGATACATTGAAGAAGCAGAATAAAAATTTTTGTGACCAAATTCAATTTAATTCATTTAAACTATCATTAATCTTTGATTTACTTATATATCATGAGACAACTACATTTATGAAAATGAAGTGTGCCTCTACGGAGTATAAATGTTATGGCCTAGGGGAAAGATGATTAAATAATAGAATTAGCTACATGAGATATTCATTTTTACTCATGATTTATTAGTAGTAACTTGATGAAAATTAGTATATTTTTCTAATTCAGGGTTGCTCTCATAAATTTTTTTTATAACTCATTAATTATTAATGCAATAAAGCATTGTCTATTTCTGCTAGAAATAGAGGTTTGAATCATTTCCACTAACCGACATTAAAGAACAAGGATGGAATGCCACCCGTTATTCAAAGTTAACTCTGACAGAAGAATAGGAAACAGTTACCAGAAATGATTTGTCTGAGCGTAATGAACCAAATTGTCATGTTAGAGTTCCTTCCGAAGACCGAAACGTTTTGCTTGTGCATTCTTGCAAATGGGCTGAGGAAAGGTTGAAAAAAATGTGCCACCACAGAGATTCAAATCCGTTATCCCAAAGCGAAAAGTCGCTATAAAACGCCAGAAAATGTACATATTAAAAGTGTATGCGACTTGACTCGTGTATTGGAAAATCCTCTTAAATGATTTTAAAGGCGGATAGTTTCATTTTAATGAAATTTATGGCCTAATATCCTTAATTACATCCCAGAGCGTTTTTGGCATGATTATTTCAAACTAGGTTAACAAATCTCAACTAATAATGTATGCGAAGAGTTTGCATCGATGTTATCATTTGAGATACGTAAAAGAAACTTAGACTGGTCGGGAAAATTAAGCGTTAATATGTAAAAAAATTGTGGAAAGTTTTAGTTGCTTTACATTTCCTGACCAATTTTGTACTGCGATTCACGCATGCAAAAAATTCTTTATGATAGTTAATTAGTTAACTTATCCTTTTATGTAAAATTTATTTTGGCTGCAACATAAAAGCTCCTGCGAAAATGTTTGGGTTTTGTGAAACATGAAACTAAAAATTACAATATGGCAGCATACGTAAATACAAAGCATTTACTTTCGATACGCGTATGAAAGACATATTTACTATAAAATAGCGAATTGGTCGGTAAATATCTTTTAAATCTTTATATAATCTAACGATATTAAAATCGAATGAATTGAAAAAAGAAACCTGGATGAAGAGAAATGATGAATCGAAAGCTGCTACCAATTCTTCGTGCAGAGTTTTTTTAGTCACAGTACAGAGGAAAACATTAGTTTTTACTCACGTGTGAGACTGCAACGTTGGTTTGTT
The DNA here is from genome assembly GCA_028673005.1 of Tanypteryx hageni. Classification (NCBI taxonomy): domain Eukaryota; kingdom Metazoa; phylum Arthropoda; class Insecta; order Odonata; family Petaluridae; genus Tanypteryx; species Tanypteryx hageni. The sequence continues at coordinate 102,663,291 of CM054120.1, read as the reverse complement.
TACACATGTTTCCAAAGACAAAGGAACATTTCCCCAATTAAAGGGAGATTTTGAAGCAAGTTTTAAAATGAGCATTTTTTATAACAAAAACTTATTCACACTCAACGAGTTCCTTTTATCGGAGGCAGCGTCGAAAGGAATAATGCTCCGTAAAACATCGCCGTCCTTCGTGGCTAACACACTTTCTCCGTCCCCCGAAACGCTGCATCACCAACCCTCTCTTCCCCTCTTTCATCTGTCTCTCCTTTGTTCAGTAATTCCGCTTCCAAACGAATAATCTGGATTTATCGCAACATTCGTTCTTATCCGCTATAATCAAGGTTCTACCTGCAGGTTTTATCGATAAGATAACACAGAAAAAGAAAATCTTGTCGAAACGGAATTGAGTGCTAATCCATTTATAAATTACACTTTTAAACATTTTTTACGGAGTTCATCTTTGATTTTGAGGGAAGTTAGGAATAATTTTTCTTTTCTTCGATACTGTCCGATATTTTTTATTCCTCCAATCCAAGAAACTTATTTTTTTAAACAGGAGTCTAGTTAAAAATCTCTAAGAAAATTTAGGAATATCAATGTGATTTATTTAATTAGTAAACGAACAACAGAGTGAAATCATTTCTGAATGGAGTAAATCGCATGACCTTTCCGATCTTTCTTTCAAAATAGCCGTCCTATACCGAAGCACGTCCCTTATAGCCCTTCTCACATAAAAAATATTATTATTTGAATAATCGACGGGGGAATTACTACTGAGGAGTTAGTTGATTAAATGAGCATCTTGCTTAATAATCTGTTGTGTTGAAACAGAAATAACACACTCTGTTTCAACACGTTACCTGTAGGATATACCCCACAAGGTCTACTCGATTTTATTATAATTTTTCATTTTTAAAATTAATTATAAGCGATTTGGAATTTGCTCTTAGGATATATAACGACAACAAATAATCGAAGTCCATTCAGAGTACTTCTGTAAGGACAACGAAGAAAATATTGAGTTTACTTTTCTCCTGCTATACACGGCTATTAAATAAATTTAAATGCATATAAATCCCCGAGTAAGGCAGAGACTTGTTCCATTTTAAAATGTTTATTTGAATATCTATGGAAAAAAGAAATAATTGCAAAATTTGAATTCTAACGAAGGCAGGCAGGTTGTTATTAGTATGCATATTCGCATTTACGAGTTTTGCTGACTGCTTCGTTATAAGGACTTTGCATATGCTCCAGAGATGCGTATATGAAGCAGTGGAGTCTGGCTAGCGTTGATGCTTTGTTCGAAAACGCAGTGCTTCCGCAGTATATATTTTAGAAACTGCATTAAATTTGCTTATATTATATAACAAAGTAATTCATAAATTACTTTTAACTTAAAGTTTCAAAATGATAGTGTAACAGGGATCATATATGGCTAAGACTATTTAGATTTATATACTCAGTTTTCCAAGAATCTAAATCTTTATTTATGAATGATTTGGGCGCTATATCAATAAAATATTATAAAACTGATTTTGAAAGAATAATAATTCATCTTATATGTTTAAATACAAAATAAAATTTAGAGCGAGGAATAAGCAAGACTAAAATTTTAACGCCAATAATTTTTGGATTTAATGAGCAAATCTAGTGTGCATTATGATAAAGAATTACTTTTATATATTTTATTCCCATACACGTGTCGCCTATAAATGGAATTTTAGTCGTTTGTTTTAAATTTTATTTTCCCTGGCTCGCTCATTATTTGATAAAAGAGATAAGCCTTGCGCCCTTCACGTCCTTGGTGGGTATACCGAAGAGGTTCAAAGTGATTACATTTTGCGGAAGAAGGCATTAGATGATCGAGGTGGGGTGAAGCATGGTAGAGAATAGTGAGTGAGGTGAATGAGGTAGGAGGAATATCCACGCCCGCCCTCCTTAATGTTAAGGGAAAGGATATCGACACGAGACGAATATATCCACTGCAAGCACACGAAAGACAGGAGACGTAATCTATAAAATTCCTTGGCTAAATTTGCGACATTGGGTAAGCAAGAAGTTCAGGCTCCCTGTGGCTTTATGTATCAATGTAAAATATATTAAAACAGGGTAAAAATATGTGATGTCGTGTTAACGTCACTGACCTAACACGGTATTATTGCGTGACGGCCTTCGTATACCTATCTGATGAGCCTAAAATTCTCATAGAATTAAATGTGAATTTTTTATCAAAAAAAACCTTTAAAAATGAGTGAAAAACAAAACTTCTAATATCTATCTCAGATAAAAATTACACGATTAAATAGGATTTGTTTCTTTGGTTCTTGAAGTATGGTCTCACAATAAAATGAGAGCTGTTTCCTACTGCTTAATGTGTTTTGTAACATTTTATCTTTGTCAAATGTTTGCATTGAGATATTATTATTATTTGTGGTGTTAAAAGGTTGATCTTCATTCTTGTAAAATAAATTGCGAATAGGGTTAAATTTTTAATGAAAACAACATTTAGCATTAACTAATAGAGAAAATATTTACAGTAACTAAGATGCGGTAACTATGACCATTAAAAATTTCAGAATATGTTACGAATGCTTTGCGATTGCCACAGACCTAATCCATCGCCAATCTTGAAAATTTTTGGCTGTAAAGCAGATAATACATATTTATCATGTTTTGGTTCATTTGAAATAAAATTCTGCGTTCATTTTCCTTTGGATTTCACGAAAAGACCATTAAAAGATATTCTTCAAAATATTAAAGCTCTAGTTATTATAAGTGGAGAGGAATAAAAACAACGTAGCAGTCAGTTTTGATTTAGTTACATTTTATTCGGGTTAAAAACTTTTTAACCCTTGGAAGTAGTCTGGAGCACAATGGCACGAGTTGCCCTGGGTAGTTGGGTAGGGCGAGTAGCGTGGAGTTAAGAAGGGCGTCGGGGGAGGAGGGGGAACGAGAGAGGGGAAACGGGACGAGTAGGAAAGGCGGCGGAGGGGGAGGGGAATTTAAGAAGTGGACGTGGAAAGTATGGTTGGAGGTTGGATGAGAGAGGGGGGAGAGGGAGCGAGGCGGAAGAAAGGTGGCGTACTAGGGAAATGGCAAGGGTTTTGGGGAATTGAGAGAGGATGTAGGCAAGGAGTCAGGTTATAGGTCTGAAGGGAGCACGGAGGGAGGTATTAAAGATAGGAGGTAGGGATTAATGATGTAGAGAGGGGAGGTGGGTGGGAAAAAGGGAGATGCTGTTGGTAGCAGATAGGAGCTTTAGGAGGATGCGGATGGGGGGTATAAGAATCAAAAGGGAGGAACTGAATAAAGAGAGTATACCAGATGAGAAATTTCTTGTCTCCGTCTTAAAGTTAGACGAATGTTGAGCTTTTACTCAGCCATGACTTAATTGATGGCACATGAAAGTCGAGATTGAATTTTGAGAAACAATAGGTCGTATTTTACTTTTGGAACTAAGCCAACAAATAGCATACATCACTGGATGGCTATAAGTAAATTAAAATATTCAGTTACAATTAACTTAATGGGTATCTTTGTTTACTTCATCATTAATTTTAACTTTTACCACACATAAAGTTCATAAATGAATTAAATTCAGACCAGTTTTTGTAATTACTTTGAAAGCATTAAATATCATTTAAGGGCTTCCAAAAATATAGAAACTTACTGATAATTATATAAAATATTGACAATAATTTTATGGATATTTTATATAAATTAATAGAATATATAAGTTTTTACTCGGTGATAAGAATTGATATTTTAGCTATCGTTAAAAGTTTCTCTTGAATTCTCCCTATTAAGCCGTAAATATTCATTAAGATCAACCAAAATTCCGTTTGTCCCTATTATTATATTAGCAGCTTTCATAAATAAATACTATTTGTATTGATTGAATCAGGAATTACTAGTTACCTTATTTTCCCTTGAATGTCAAAAATATTTTGCACAGTTCAAAAATTGTGAATTTTTCTAGAATATGGTTTAGAAAACTTCTTCACAAACATTTCATTCTCCAGGAATTTGCCTCATAATAAAATCTGTCTAACGATACAAGCTCTAGAATTGAGTTAACAATAGTCTCCTTACATCTTGAGAATAGAACATTTAAAGTTGGTAGCTATTCATCATGAAAAAGTTATTTATTGTTGTGATTCCAGCAAAGCTTGTTTTCTATAATGCTAGTAAGAAGATTGGAAAATATTGAAATTTTCATCAAGAATCACCTGGGAGTTTTTTTAAATGTGTAGTAATTCTGTGCACATATCGATTTTTTAATTTAATATAATGTTGATGAAAGGAGAGTCAGCAAGATCATATAGAGACTTAATTAATCAATTCACATGAATCTTCAAATTCATCCTTCGAAAAATTAGAATTTCTATATTAGGATTGGAATAAAACCTTCTGAAATATTCCTATTTATTATTTATAAGCTGGCGTGGTTATATTCGACGTAATAACTCCCTTGCTGTTATTATTTGTTTGAGTAGTTGAATAATTACGTTTTCAGCCTTGATAAAAAATTGGAAAATGAAATTGTTTTATCTAAATATAGATTTTTAATCGCCATTACACAATAGCATGGAATTCAAAGAATATATGCTAGAACAAAAATAAGTTATAATATAGAAATGAATTTTTATAAATAACTTTTATATAGATAATGCCTTTATAAGCGTTAACTTAATTTTTATTTACATTAACTTGGTTACATTATTTACATTCTACTTGTTTAAAGCACTTAGGTGTATATTCATACTTAGTTCAGTCAAACCTTACTATCAGTGGTAACGGGTTAATATTCACGAAATATTTCTTATTTTCTAAATAATCTAATGCAATGCACGCAATTTTCCTAAGTCAGCAACAATGGGGTTTCCCTTGACAACGAATGATTTTCTCCATACCTGTCATATTTCTAAAAATTCCAAATAGGATAAATGATAATAAATATTTTAAGGAACTGAGAGAAACGTTTAAACTACAAAGAACAGAAATAAACTCAAACCATAGCCTTCTGATATTGGGTATAGCCACGAAGCTCCAAAACAAAGAAAATAAAAAGGATCATTACTAAGACGTAACTAAGCGAAAAGTGTTTTCAATAGTATGGTGTGGTAGTGGCAGCTAAAAAATTTAGTCATTAAGATATCTTTTAACCAATACTTATATGGGAAAATGTTTAAAGCAGAGATTGTATAATATTACATTTCCTACAACATTTATTCCGGTACATTTTTTACATTTATCAAATATTAAACCAAATAATTGATCAAATAATGCGATCCGAAGATCCTATGCAGACAGGCATAAGCTGTAAAGTTGGGAATAATGTTGACCAAGAAAACATCCGCGTTAAAGCATTAAAGCAAATATTTAAAATAACGTATAAATGACAAGAGTAAACATCCACTTCCGGTCGACCGATTTTTACCAAAAACTAATCAACTCTTGTGACTTGCGTAAAAATGTTAAATATAAAATTTCGCGTTGACTTGATTAATAGGTTTTGAGTTAGAGCACTCACAAAAAAACTACCACACACACAGACATCGAGAAAATAGTCAAAACGTGTTCAGGTGACCTCAAAACGTGTATTTCCGTTGAAATCTCGAACTCGATATTTTTCATAAAAACAATACTTTCCCCTATGGAGAATGTAAAAATGTAAAATTTTCGTGCTCAAAATAAATCCGTGCATGAAATCGACGTGTAATTGAAAATCAATGGTAAGAAAATGAATTTTCATTCTTTTACGCACTCTTCAGTTCAAGTCCCAAAGTCGTACGATTATTTTCTGTAATTTTAAAGTGCATATCAAAAATATGGTACACCAATTTCCATGTTATACAAACGGAGGAATTAAACGAGCCTGGAATCGAACTCGAGCCGTTATATTAAACGGTAATAGTCCTCTTCAGGTATCTATCCATGTAAAACTGAAAGAATGGTTTAAATAGATAAAGCCGTTTTCGAGTTATTCGACATACTTTCAGTTTTGAAAACACAAACATATGTAATTTATTTATTTATATTATGAATTGAATTTAATATAATAGTTATTAATAAAAAACCCATTTTTGAACATATATATTGTAACTGTAATCATTTTTATGCTAAATCGTGCAACTCAACTATTTAAAACACTTTTGAAGTTTATAATTTTTATTGCCAAATCTGTAACGAAAATTTGAAATTTATTATCTAATAAATTGTCAAAGTACTTTGTTCTAACATGAAAAATGATTTGTCACTTAGCTTTAGAGTTGCTAAAACACTCATTTCATACAACTTAACTGTAATTAATTACCGCATCAAATTCATTTGCGAAAAATTCACACATTTTACTTCTAAGTTTTTTAAAGTTTCTTTATTAAATCATAAATAATTTAGCGGTGTTCGCTGTGCGTCCATATTTCTATCCTGAAACACATGCAACTTTTAACACACACGAGGAGAGGATGTGCACTGGCGGTTATTCATTCTTACGTACTGAACGCATAGTTTTTTTTGTAGATGCCACTCGAAATTTTCCATTAGACGAATAGAAAATTAACAAAGAAAAGATACTAAGGAAAAAGTCTCATTTTAGTTTTGTCACATTTAACGGCATCTCATCTCATCTCTGTCTTGTTTTGAGATATGACATTTTCATCAAGTACAGTCCTCCTGCGGGGGTGCTGGCGGTGTAATATTTAGGACGCTGGTTGCTACTCACCTGCTGCTCGAATCCTGCGAAAGTAGGATTTTTTCCAAGGTCGCCCGGCCTCCTGTTTATGTGATTTGAGGAGACAGCGCAAAGTCAGCGTTCCGTCCTTCGGAAGGGAAGTTAACCCGTTGGCCCCCTTGGTGCTCTTCGTTAAGAGTAGGCAAATGCCGGAACCGGGTTTCCCTCCTCCCTTGTGATTGTGTTCTTGGCGAAAGGAGGTATGGCTATAATAATCCAAGAGGCTGATTAGCCAAAAATATACACACACACCATCACAGTCCTGCTCATAGTTTCTATGCATTTGGAAACCTTTTCACCAATGATCTATTAACTATATGTTCTTTCGATGAAAAACTAGAATCCCGTCAAAGTCAAATGCTCTATTGACTTATTAATTCGTCTTTTTAAGTTTTAACGTTCACAAATTTAATTAATGAATACAGCTTTTACACTAAAGCGCACAATTACTTTTTCGTTGGCGTACGAAAGAGAATGTGAGAGAAAAGGGAGGCAGGCTTTGAAAATATTCAAAGGTGTAATTTTATTTTTTATAGTACGTTCTCCGGAATTTTGGGTAGCCTTTGAGTGCGGAACATTTGGGGTGTGTTTAAAGGTTTCATTATACGAAGAGTTAATTCCGAAAAGTTGACAATGACTTCAGTGGAACAAACATGAAGGTGTTGATGGGAGAGAACAAATTCAGTCACTTTGATCATTAAATTTTCTTGTATCTTATTCTATATTTTGTTGTTTTTCTTGGTAACTTTATCTTCTTATATAATGTTTTTATTTTAACTTTTGTTATACTCTCATACTCTTATGAAATTATCCACACTTTTGATTGAAATTTAAAATATCCATTTTTGTATCACATAAAGCATTTCTTCGAGTTGAAGCTCATTGGAAGCACCTGATCTTAAAATACGAATTATTAAGAGCTCTCTAATAAATTTTATTGCGATATGATTTTATAAAATGTTCTGTACATTATATATACACACACACACACACACACACACATATATATATATATATATAATAAAAATGGTATAATAATTCACTAGAAGCGAGTTTGACTGTGGAATCTGTAAAGGAAACATGGAGATGGATTGGATTATACCTTCATTAACTATTAAATGAAATTAATATTCTTATGTTTTTCATTTTGTTTTTCTTCATATGAATTTAAGTATCGCCAATATTCTTCTGTTTAAGTCATTCTAACAAATGTTTGAATATATCTTAAATTTGCTCATTCTTTAACCTCACACAGGTACATGGTAACTAATCCTATAAGAGAAGATTCAAGAGAGTATTCGTTAGTCCTTCTCTAAATAGTATCATCTAAAGATATCTCAAGACTTTTTGCAATTTCGTAAAAAAATAATTTTTAACTTGAATTCGTCTAAACGCATTATTCGGATTTATAACCACTACTTGGTAGCACTCCATCAACTTTTACTTCTCACATAGTAGATGTGATGCTTTTAACACGTTTTACGAGGTTTTCTATTACACATTTCTATTGGTTTCTTGTCTATTTAAATTTAGTAACTTTGGTGTCTAATGAGAATATCACGAACCCTTAGTTTTGAAGGATAGAAAAAAATGTACTCGACAGAAATATAGTCATCACAATCTCTCCATTACACAGCAATTTTACATTCAAAGCTACGTGATAGGAGACCCATAATCTTAATTAGTTCTTTTGATGCGCACCACTTAAAACATCCTCTCACATCAAATTTTGGTTTACATTTAAATTTCAGTTTCCATTAAGTTCTAAATACGGAATGGCCTTCGTTCTATCACTCACATTAATTATGCAGTGCGGCGAGAAAGAGAAGTTAACTTTGGTATAACTGTTTTAACGGCATTAAAGCCATCCTTTTCCAGTTTGTACATAAAAGATTGGATTTATGAGTTTGCGCTAAAAATAAAATAAATGATCAGCAATTACCACCTTGACCACGCATTATAAATTAAAGATTTCCATTATTTGCTGGATGATCATTATCAATTCCCAAGCTGTATTAATGGTACACTGCTTATCAGGGAAGAACGACAGGAATAAATATAAACAAACTGTTTTCTTTGGCAGAGGATTATTATAAATCCCTTTAAAGGTAGAGTCACAATTAAACTGCTCTTTACTATTATTGGTGCAATAACTTGGATTAGTACGAGATTCCAATAATAAAACTCTCTATAAGCTTCCATCACAATAGATGAAAGGATTTGTGCTTTCTCATCAAATGTTTGAACTTAATGAGAAAGTGATTAGCCGCTGAATATAGCTAACATATACATTAAATGAGATAGTCGCTTTGAGAGATGCTCAGTAATTGCATTCTAGTTCATGAAGTACTTCTTTCCTAAAAAAAACAGATTAAATTACAGGGCAGATATAAACTTAAATTATTTATTTGTAAGCAATCGGCTTACAGCACGAGGCCAATTACAGATGATAGATTAAAAGTATATAGCTAAAAATAGCAAAGACAAACACAAACGACCAAAGTGGAACTCGAACCCGCGACCTTAGCATTGGGAGCTAGTCACGACAGCCACCCCTTTACAGAGGCCGACGAACTAATACCAATTTATATTTATCTTACTAGATTCTTCTCCATCCAGTTACTCAGAAATGTAGGTGAGCTGTTTAAAAATCAAATTGGTCAAATCATTTATATGCAATATCTAGTATTTTGACGTAGGTTTAATGATCAAGCTTGCACAGTAGAACAAATCGGTTTCATGAAAATGTTAGACATGAAGTTACCTTAAATGCAGTAAACGCATTAAAAATCATGGCAGAATTTAACGTTGCAGGACGCATTGAAACAGTCGAAAGGAATAGCGGACGGGAAAAAACGGATATTAGACGCAGCAATGGCAAAAGTACTGTCTGATTTTATTATGGATAGATTTTTTTATTCGTATGACTTTTTTCTCGGGCGTAATGAGCCATTTTCACGTTAACTCTCCGCGCCATTCACGAGGGTTCATGAATAAATAAGAGTATATGGCGGAGGGAAAAAGATGCGTAGATTGAGTGAGCGAGGGAGAGGGAAGAGCCTCACAACGAAGACTACTTTAGCATTATTATTTCGTCTCCACTCATCGCCTCCCTCGCCTCTTTTTCTCTCATTCTTGCCGGTGGAATAAATACGACGGGGAGTGGGGGCGAAGGAAGAGAAAGTGTGCCCGGAGAAGAGATAAAAATTAAAGAATTTGCAAGTTTTAATTTTGCAACCGCCGAGGAATTACGACTAGTTAGTGCTACACTCTTCCACTTCAAATGTTGCTGCGTCCGCAGAAGCGAGCGATGAGGCAAAAGAGGAGGAACATGTTAGGAGGTGAGAGGGAGAGGAGGGAGTCGATATGAGAGAGATACAGGAGTAGTATACATGAAGAGAGAGAGAGAGAGAGAGAGAGAGAGAGGCAGGAAGGTGGAGAGGTACGATGAGATATCGAGAACTTTTACAGAACGTGGGACAGAGTTGGAGAGGATATGGAGAATGGGGGATGCATTGTAAGTATTGTTCGGGAGGGCTTTTCACCCTACGTAAATACCGACAGGCTCCAATCAGATTGGTGGTGATGATGTACGGTGTTGGCATCCGATAGTGTGCGATACGTGCATCGGTACCGTCCGCGGTTTTCGAACATAGTCCGGTAGAGCATCGGCCAATCCCATGTTTGACGAGAATTTGCCCTGCCCCTCTCTCTCTCTCTTTATGTGGCTTTTGCTGGGAAAGGATGTTTACGGCGGAACGGTACAATGAGGAGAACTGAAGAGACTGCTTGGAGGAGATGAGATAGCCGGGGAGAGGAAAATGGAGATAAAAGAGTGTGAGAGAGGAAGATATGATAGAGAGGGAGGAGTGTGAGGAAGAGAGGGAGGTGATAAAGAGCGAGGAAAATGAGTTAGAGCCGGATGAGAGGAGGCAGGAGAAAGAGGGGGAGGAAAGATAAGAGAGGAGGAAACACGGAAAGGGAGAGAGAGGAAAGCAAGGAGAGGAGGATAGAGAGTGGCGAAAGCAGAGCAAGATGTGGGAAAGAGAGGTAGAGAGTTGGAAGGGTCGGAGGATAGAGAGGGAGGGATATCGAAATAGTTGGAGAGAGAAATGGGAGGGGAGAGGAATTGGAGGGGAGAGGAATTGGAGGGGAGAGGAATTGGAGGGGAGGGGAATGGGAGGGGAGGGGAATGGGAGGGGAGATGATGGTGAGGGAAGAGGAATGGGAGGGGAGAGGAATGGGAGGGGAGGGGAATGGGAAGGGAGATCAATGGGAGGGGAGAGGAATGGGAGGAGAGAATAAGGAGAGAAGGGAGGAATGGGAGGAGAGAGGAAGGGCAGGAGAGAGAAAGGGGAGGAGAGAGGAAGGGGAAGAGAGAGGAAGGGGAGGAAGGAGAGGGGAGAGGAAGGGGAGGGGAGATGAATGGGAGGGGAGAGGAATGGGAGGAGAGAGGAATGGGAGGAGAGAGGAATGGGAGGGGAGATGAATGGGAGGAGAGAGGAATGGGAGGAGAGAGGACTTCAGAGAGAGAGGATGGGTACGGAGGAAGTGCGAAATCGGGAGAATGGGAGGAAATGAGGGCAAAAAATGATGGAAGTTGGAAGAATAGGAAGAGGAAACAGAAGACGAAGCGAGAGTTAAAGGAAGGAGAGAGGAAGAAAAGAATTAGAAAAGGAGTAAGCGTAGAGGAAATGAGGGATAGAGGGCGAGGAAGGAAGGAACGGGAGGAGGATGGAGTGCAGATAAAAAGAATGTAGAGGGAGGAAAGGGATTCTGAGGAGGGGGAGAGGGCGAGAGTGAAAGACGGAGACCGAGAGGGACAGAAGTTTGAAGTGGGAGACGTGATGGGGGTGGTAGAAGAGGGGACGGCGTCTGGCGAAATCTGAGGCTGAAGAGGGAGGAGGAGGCAGGAGGGAGGAATAGGGGGGAGGAGTGGGCGGTTTGCAGGAGAGGTCTCCCTTCTCGTCGACCAGTTTTACGGAAAGTCGACAGTGAGTGTTTTTTGCCTTTTTTAACAACCTCTACACTCAGCTGATTAAAAATCGGCTTTAGAGGAGGGAAATGAAAATAATGTTAAAACTTAGAAGGATATCTCGAGTGAAAAGATCGACTTGGAGAGAATGAGTAAACCGAAATAGTTGTGAATATTAACTTCAGGTGCACTTTCTCCGGATTCGGTGATCAATAGTTTCGAAGGATTTTCTTCGAAATCCCGTCTAAGATTGATGGTCTTTCGATTTTCAGTACGAATTCTGGGTATAAAAGCTCAATTTTGGAGGTCTTTTATTTTTAGAATTACTTTTCCATTCTTTGAAAAACTCCCGATCCCATTGAAATGCATTTTATCGTGGTAGTGATATTCCGACGGAATTTAACTCGAGCATAATAATTTTGAGCAAGTATTTCGGAAGTAACTTATTGCAGGAGAGCACTCTATAGGAATTCTACTTACGGTTTAATTTAGTTTGGATCAATTTCCTTTGTAAATGTTGAGATAAATACCCACTTATTCGTACCGCATTATATAACTAAAAGTTTCAGCCTTATTTTTTGCATTGATGTAAAAAGCTGAATTGAGTAGCAGCCAAAACCTGTGAGACTCTTACGGAACATAGTTTACCGTTAATTGACAAAGATTGTAAGCAGATATTACTATGCGTTGTCATATATTTCAGAATTAATGAACAATTATAAGAATTCGCTGATAAACTCATGCTATTTTAGTTATAATTGTACTTCGGTTTTACTCGGTATGTATGCGATTAAGTGAAACATAATAAATGACTTAGGTATTTAATTAAAAATTCCCGAGGTTATTAATTCGCCAACGCATCATGTTCTGTGTGTTTTAAAACGTGCACATCATAAATCATAAAATATTGAATGGCTCGCATTGATATATTAAAAATTTACATTTTTGCGATTTCATGATGTGACATAGGCTTATCGCTTATTCGAAAATTAAGATGTTTCATTCCCAGGGCATTACGGGTATATTAAAAAACAAATGAAAATTTTTTCAATGTGCAATTTATGTTTTTAGGATTTTGGTGTCACTATACGCCCTCCTTTGAGATGTAAACGCTAGATTGTCCTGTTCGGCAAATTTTAACGACCAAGCGTCTCGATAGTCGATTTTCAGAAATTTTCATTGCTTCTTGTTAGTCTTCTGATTGCTACCTTTGTTATTTAAAAAATTAAATGCTAAAAATAAATTTGTAGAAATGAACTCGACCCGGATAGATGATGAAGAAAACTCACGTAGTCATTTATTAAACACTTGCGTTAATCAGACGCCCATTTCAAATGTAAAGCATCTTTCCACAGTGGTATTTCATAGGTCGTGCAATCTAATTAGAACTTTATTAACCTAATTAAAAAGTTTACGTAAAAGAGTTAAAAAACTTATGTATTATTTTAAAATAATTTGTGCAACAGATATATTTAATAGTAAATACAGAACTTTTGCTCCAATAATCGGTTCATATGTCTATTCCGTTCACAGTAAGATCAAATGATGGATTTTACCATATCAAAGGGAATAGCGCGATAAATCCAATTTCTATTGTATTCCCATCGGAGAGGTAGCTTACTCCCTCCCTATTGTAACCTTAATCTTAAAGAATTGTAACTATTTGGAGGGAGATTACCTGTCCTGAATCTCTGGTTTGGAAGTAATTATGAGAGCGAGAGAGAAAGATCCACTTGGATCTTACATAAGAGATTCTTGGACATTCTCCGCGTCTGAATAGACAACGGAACACACAAAGGATATGAATTTCCAAAGGCGAAGCGAAAACCCATCACTTTTCTATTTCCTGAATGAAGGAGAGCCCCTTTTTTATTTTTACATAACAGTTTCTTATAGCTTCGATCAAGGAAGCATATGACGGTCTGCATGGAAAACAGAGGGTTATATTGAAAGTGCACGTAATGAATTTGATGAGAAATAGAGACGAAGTCCGGAATTTAGTAAAAAAAAGCATTAACAGCAAAAAAGAAATGAATCTTCTAATTTCGTTTTATGGTCAAGGGCAGGATAAATTTGATTTTTTCCAGAGAAATTCCTCAGCTTGCCAGGAGTTTTTTTCGATTTCGCTAAATATACATGAAGAACAATTTTCATAGACGTACATATTAATCTTTCCTGATGACTTTTTATTTATATTTACATGAAAACCCCAAAATGTGTTCAGTATATTAAGTTTTCTTCGAAACCGAATGAGACTTAATAAATTAAAATCATATTTGGCCTTGGTATGTTATTTACACTCGGCTCTTTCTCGATTGAAATCGTATATTTGATGGCGTTTTTACTTTCAAACTACAAATGCTGGCAAAACCATTCTATCCCCGCACATACTATTAAAATGAAGCAAGCTCTCACCTTGGGCGGTTTTGCTTGCTTGCAGATACTCATTTTATGACCAGTTTCGGCGCTAGTGCATCCAGATTCACTTATTAGTGGTTCAAAATTGACTAAAATCTCCATTCGTAGCATCTGAAGAGTCAGCCTCGAAAACAGTCTACGTAAAAAGACATTTCATTAAAAATACTTTCATGCAAAATTACTGTCAACTAGTATAATTTAATACGAGTAAAACCGTGCACATCTGCAGAAAACAGTTTCGTGTTTCGAGATATTTATTATTTACTATGGAACCGAGGTGGCTTTGTTTATTCCGTTGAGAAATTTCTTATTTCTCATTTTACATCCCTTACTAGGATTCTTAGGTTTTCACTCCAGCTGGATAAAGATTAATAGAGAGAATGCTCATCTATCGTGGTTTACTTAGTTGATTTTCCTCATATTGTTAGCAATTTCACTATTCGCGCATCAGAATTACATTATTCGCAATTTAAAAATGACTATAGTCGCCATTCACTTTCACTAAAGATTAAAATTTATAAATACATATTGCACTAGATCCAAAACCATCCCAATCCCACCAACATTTGAAATGATCTGTAATAACAAAGAAAAGCATTGCAGATCAAGCTTAGCAATAGCACATAAAATGGGCAGAATTCGGAAACTTGCTGTACTGAACGCTGACTGACGCTTTATCTATCCAGAGCGATTCGTGAGTTTGTTTGGCGGGTTGTGTCTCCTGATCGATGTTTTTTAACGCAGCTCAACTGGGGATGTTGAATTTGTTACCGTGATAGAGAAAAATATTTGTATGATTTACATTTTTGTTTATTCTCATGTTACGTATTTCGGTTCGTTCAGATGAGTATGGGAAATGATCTCTAATTTCCAAGTCGCTCTTACGATAAGCCGATCGCGCTGATTTTTCGCCTGTATCTCTCACCAACGACGAGGAGTATCGCACCTACCTATGACAATTAAGCGCAAATACTTATTTAATCCTTACTTATGATGCAGATATAGAATATTAGATTAAATCTTACGCAAATATTTTCACTGCAAAGTTTATATAATTTAAGATACGAAATTAGTAAATCGTTTTAGTGAATTCCTCGGCACTAGGCAAGATTATAATTTATAAAAACTATAAATATTTTGAGATAAAAATGATTAGTAGATCTTTCGAAAGAGAATGGCCCTAAAGTAATCCATTTTATTTTAATGTAGAATTTTAGATCAGGCATATTAATAGCCAAAATTTTCTTCAATTGTATTAGTATACTTATTTGAAGAAATGCACATTTTAATCGAATGATTGAGAATAGGTGACAAGAATCTTATTAGATTGGAAGTTTTGTTCGCCAAATCATTTTGTCGCGGAGCTTAAAAAATTATCAAATGATGTGTTTGGGCGACATAGCCAAAACAAGGAAATATTTGCTTGAATGATCTATCAATGTTTACGTTTTCAATGTCATGTAGAGATTATCGACACAAGGATAAAATCTAAACATTTCTATAGAGTTAGACTGAGTGCGAAGCCAAATTTCCGGAGTGTCACCAGATTTACCTATTATTCGAGTTCTGTAATCACACAAATTACTGTTAATAAGCTCAAGTAGTTCACCTTACTTTTGTTAAATTTTCAGCCACCGTGTTAATTCAAAAGAATCGAACCGACGTTTTTTTCGTTCCGGTTTTCGTTCGGGTTCACACAAAACAAAAAATTTCGTTTCGGTTCCAGTCTCGCTCCAGTAACCACCATGGAACCGGTTCGAACCGCATTTTCTGGCTCCGACTAAATTTTTTGGGGATATTTTCAAAAGAATTACAAAATAATTAATGTTATTTTTTCTTCACTATCGAAAGTCAAGTAGACAAAAATAGATATCAACCCGTAACAGCGCGTAAGCGCCCCCTCCTACCATGTAAAGAACAATAAAACATTGTATGAATTCTCTTCTTACATTTTTTCGTTATTCAGGTTGTAAATGGCTCCTTTTATACATCTACGTCCAATACTGTTCTATAGGAATTTAATTTTTTCCTTTTTAGCGCGTATGAAAGCATTTAATATGTTATTAATTTTTAGTCATTAATTTGATGTAAAGCCGTTGTTATTCTTTCATAAGTCAACATTTATTTGATTTTACAATTCCAATATTCCAGATTCGAATGTAATCAGATACCCTCATTACCATAATACATTTATTCCAACAGTACTCACGTACGTACTTGAACAGGTACATTAATATTGATTCACATTTGAATGTAGAATGTAATTCACGGAGAGTTGTTCAAAGAAGACCTACTTAACTATATTTAAAACAATAATTTAGATATTAATATTAAAAATACCATATAATATATAATTAAATAAATTTTCTTAAGATGAAAAATGTGTACACAAAGTAATATTTAACAGAAGTAACAATATCTCAATAGTACGACTGCGGAGCGATCCCTCCTTGATAAGTTTTAGAGAAATACTGCCGAAATATAAGGGTTCAATGCATATGGAGAAGGGATAAAAGTTTATGGGGACATTACCCTCCAACTTTAAGCAAAATCCAAGTTAAGAATCGTGAAACATTTTTACCCAGAACACTCCACGGGGTAGGCTCAGGGAGAGGGTACCAAGACGATTAGCGGCCGTCTTCAAAGTACCACCAAGTTCTTTTCCACTAGCCTCGTTTAACAGGGTACTAAGAAACCTCAGCAGGACGTATCCTTTACCCTCTCTCTATGCATTGAGATGCCCATGGAAAATCTCACCATTGAGCCGACAGATATCATCAAAAAGATGCATCTCTCCACAGGCCTAGGAGCATGTATTCTCATGAAAACCATTAGCCTTTGCCTTTTTCGGTGTTGAAAAGTGAGGCTTTCAAAGGAGACTTATATTATCGCAAAAGGAAAACCCCTTTTTTCGCTTCCACTGTTTATGCAAATCGAAAAAGTGGAACGAAATAAATAAAGGTTTTCTGTTTTGGTTCGTGTAAATTTTTTTTTCAGTTCGGGTTTGGTTTCACTCCAGCTAAAATAACGTTTTTTCTCGGTTTCGGTTTTCGGTTCGTCTCCGGTTCGATGTCCTGGTTAGTTCAGCCTCCATTTGATTTAACGTTTGAGCTTCTAAGTTTCTGGAATGTTGCCATGCCTATTTAAAATAATATATTTAACGTTGAATCAGAACCTAGTGAACACTTCGACAAAGAATTTTCAATGGATTTGTTTGAAATTGAAATATTTTTGTATAAAATCAGGTTTGTTTAGTGTATAAGTATGACAGTGTTAGCAGATAGATTTCCAAAATCTAAGGCACACTACCATAAATTGTATCTCTTAACTAGGAATAACGTTTGTCTGAATACTTTTCTCTGAATTAATGAAAGGCAACGTATGCTAAAGTAGAGTGAAAGTATGCTAGTTAGGTGACTAAATTAATTATGAATGCCCTCAAAATAATAATGATTTCATTATTCAGAAACGGATCGCAATCGTGAACTAATTTCTTATTTCTAAGTTTATTTATGAAAATTATGAAATTGATATTTTAAACTCTTGAAAGAAAAAATTCGTTCGATGATATTTTAGGTTTCAAGTCTGTACTTTGTACTTTTTTATTATTATTCTTATTCACATAAACGCTACAATTGGGAGGAGGTCCCAGTGGCAGCGGGTCCCCATCACAACTCAATGCATAATACCCAAATTACACAATAAAAATTGGGTTTACTTAATACAAAAATAGAAGCTTTTTTGATAGTAGTTCCTATACACTATATACAACTTCTTGACTTCAAGTCACAGGAACTCTCATCACAACAGCTTAGCTACAAACTACAACGTTTCATTTGTTATTTGTCCATACAACTACAAAAATGTAGAATAAGTAAATAATCTTCTTCATGAATTAAAAAAAATATTTATATACTTAGACGCAATGTAAAAATATGAAAATAAGCGCCGTTGTCGGGAAAAGCGAGAAAATATTGAGAATAAATAGTAATATTATCTCAAAATTTAACTTCTAATGGGATTAACTTATGAGACACGTGAACAAATCTTATTCTGGAACGTGTAATTCAAGTTATTTGTAAAGGATCAAGAATGTGAACTCGGGTGAGCTTTAGAAAGCCATCGCCGCGAGGACAACTGCTTGTGTCTAAATCATCGCAATTGGGTTGAGAAGGACCCATGTTTGATATGTCCTCTCAGGTATTTGTTTTCCTTGTCCTTTGTGACAAATAGGTTTCTATGTAGTTGTCACCCGTTTTAACGGACAGGATTTGCTTCCTTTCGTTTAAACGACTATCCATCCTCTTCTAATTTATTAAAGTCAATCAGGGACACTGAAACCAGTTCAGACAACTTCAGTTATTGATGGAAGGGTATCCTCGCAAGTGTATCGAGCGCTTTTCAAGAAAAATTACGGGAATATTCCCGTTATAAAGTCGTTTGTAGATTTTGGTAAGTACACTCAACTCTTTAACATTTGAAATGTATATCAATACATGATCAAATATACGTTAATTTTATGCTTTGTTTTACTTAAAAGTTGATTTCGAGGGTGAAAAAATATTTTATATAAAATAATTCTATCATCTGTTATTTTATGTTTATCATCATATTATATATTTTATTACTTTGTCGCGCGTATTCAAATTATGGATGAATTTCATTAAGTATAAATATAAAATCCTGCATAAGATATATTAGGTGTACATATATTGGAAAAAACAATGCGTCGAAAAGGTGAATTGGGAAAACATAACCACCGATTGACTATAATAACCAATATTATTAAAGAATTTGGTGGATGGGTGGTTAGCCAATTATAGGATCTCGGGTTCAAATCCGGTCAAGTGTAAACTATTATATTCTAGTCTTTTTTAATTTGATATGCCCATTGTAAAAGGTCGTGTGTCATTGTTTACGGGCTAGTGAAAAGTAAAATATTGATTATTTATTTTCTTCCCAGAATAGACAAATTGTAATTTTAGTTTAAATTAACATGAAGAATGAGCCCAGATAAAAATTCCGGAAATTAATCTGAGTTATTAAGTCAAATGTAGTATGTGAGATTTGAAAATAAGAGTTTCTAGGTAAAATGGAATAATTGGATGTAAAATTTCTGTAAAATACGTCGATTTTCCCCAACGTTCATCTCCAGTAGATTTACACCGACTGATTGATTCATGTAATCAGTGCGATTAAAGTTCCATTCATTTCATCTTAAGGCCAGCCAAGAGGAGCAGAAATACTGGGCCACTCCAAACTCAATCAATTTTGAATAAAGTCATCCTCTTATGAAGTAAAGTTTAACTGTCGTCAGTTCAAAAATTTATTGCCGTAGCATCAAAAAGGATACGAAATCTTTTGAAATTGGAGAATCATTTTTAAGTTCATTATATGAAATATACAGTTCCATTAATAATTAAAAAGTGAAATTTTGCAATGACAATTCGTAATTTGATGAATTAATTCTTTATTAAAAGGCCAAACGTTCTTTTTTCATTATTTTTCCACAAATTATACGAATTACAAAATTGATCGAGATATGCAAATTGAATTTTTATGAAAAATCAAATAACATTCGTCCATAATTTTTAGATTGAAATTTTATGATTTACTCTGTGTAAGATCTTATTAGTGTGCTAAAACAATCATTCTCATTTTATATCTTACCGAGGTATCTGGAAGATTAATGTCTTTCGATAAAATTGTTTATTATTCAAACTACGAAGTCAATGATGAGGCTTTCAATTCGGAAAGATTTATTATCCGCGTTTTTATCGGTTTTGGGAATCATGTCCAATGAAGTTAGAAAATTACTCGAGGAACCACGAACGAGCCTTTTCCGTGTCATGTCATATATTCCCTTCGTTTTTTCGCCGGAACCAAGGAAATCGGGTTCGACAAGTGAGATTTCGCCTCGCTGACCCATGATTGGTCGTAATCTTGGGGTAAAATAAATATGAAAGTCTCCAGATAATCAATGCGGCAGACTAGACCCCTTCCACTTCCTCCAAACCAATTTTTCGAGGAAACCAAGAAAACATAGCGGCCAATCTCATCAAAGAGAAGTATGGCCGTGGGTTGGATAAAGAAAGCGCTTGTAGCGCATGGTGGAGCTCTAATAAATTGGAGAACAAAGAGGAAATTTTAAATGAATGACTTGAGATAGGTACTTTTACTTGCTGTTGCTTGAGTGTGCAATCTTAGTAAAACGCCATCTTCATTTTCGAATGCGGTGGTAATTTTATTTTAAAATGACGAAATTTATTTAATAGAATGAATGGAACTTTTTTCCGGAACCTCTCGATGATTTCATCTGCTAACTTTCATTCGAGAGAATCTCATTTTTATCGATTAATTGAAGTTTTAACGCAGTAAAATGATATTACTAAATTGGTACGCGGTGTTCTGCGCTGACTCGATTGTTTACTATTTCTGATATCGCTTCGCGAGTTCTCCTCCTTTGCTAAGATTTTTATTCTGCGATCCCGCCTCCGTTGCTCACTCATTAATTATTTTTATTCGGTATAGCAAAGCTAGAATTTACTCAAATTCGTTATAAAATTTTAATCTATCAAAGCTAGTAATCTATAGAAATGCATTATATATTTTGGTATTTTAAAAAGTGCCTTTCCCTTCTTAATAAAGATAAATTTCTTTAGCATATATAAGTCATTCATGAATTTGAGATATGAATTATTTCTATCCTTTCGAAAAAAGCCCGTACTCGAAATTCATCAACAATTGTCCTAACCGCTTAGACAAACCGAATGGGACATTTGACCAAACTAATCAATTTTCTTTCAATTAAATGAGTGAACTCCATGCGAAGAAATAATTTGGTCAATTTATTTTTTAATTGAATTTTAAATGCCTGCCAAAAATCCATGCACCTCTATCAGAGCATTCGTGTTTTGTGAAGCTGTCGGTTGACTTTATTTCTAAATGTTTAAAAACATGTCGAGGTACTTCTCTCGATATCAGCACACATTCATTTTTCAGCCGCTGGCAAAGAGACAAAAACGCACGTTTAATTACGGCTTTCAGTTGAATTTTATTCGATTTTACCCAGGAGGAAACGTGCTTTTTTGTATCAGTAGAGTATGTATTGAATCAGTTTGGAAGAATGAAGTTTATGACAACGTCAAAATAAAGGGATACTTATTCGAATCGCATGAAAAAGCATTGTAATCCGCTCGTAGTTATCTTTAACTAAGTTTTTAGCAAATTTATTTGGGTTTAAAATTAAGAAGGAATTTTTCTTACTGATGGATCTTTGATGTTGACGCGAATAACACGAGATCCGCCTGGAGGCGCTGATTTTATTATTGTCGCTACGGATTTCCGTTTCAATAACGATACATTAGAGTAGTGAATGATAACGCGGCAAAAGAGCTGAACGTCATTTGTCACTGTCTGTCAAGTTTGTGCTAATGCGTCCATGAAATGTTTTCTCTTTCTCAAATTTTTGTTCATCTCATTTGTAAGACGCCGTAAAGACGGGGAATATTACGATAGGTTTCATTGCGTCCAAGTTAAATTCTATGATATTCATTAATTTAGTATATTTTAACTTATTAAAGAGATATCGGGCAATTATTGCACGTCTGTCTTCAATTATCGTTCCTGAAATGTATTTTGCTTGATTTTGAGAAAATACTTCTAAGACATTTGCTATCACGTTTAAAACAGAAGTGCATAATAAATGAGTTGTTCTGACAGTTATGTACAAATTCATTGACAGTTAAGGTTTTAAATATGTACTTTACTCATCTCTCTGTGGTTACTATTATATTTTTCGTTAGCATTAAAGCTTATAACAAAGAATTTATAAACAGTAACTAAGACTATCACAGACCTCTACACGCACGAGTATATTCAATAATAAAGTGGAACACAATATACCCCTCTACTAAATTCGATATTGATTTATATTTAGGCTTGGTAGAATTCGACGTTTATTATTTTTTTAAATCGACGATTTAAAACGGTTTATTTTTCCGAGAGATTTTCGACGAATATCGACGCTTAAAATTACTACAACTATAGTCTTGGTAGTTGACATTTATTTTTCCTAAAAATCGGCGACCAATATCGACGTATATTTTAATACATTTTACTAGGCTTGGTAGTTTTAGACGTTAATATTTCTGAAAAATCTGATGTGGCCATCAAATGACTTTTTCCATATCTGTAATATTTCTAAAAATACCAAATAGGTTACATAATAATAAATATTTTAAGAAACTGCGAGAAAATTTTAGACTTGACAAAGAACAGAAATAAACTCAAACCATAACCTTCTGATATTGGGTATAGCCACAAAGCTCCATCAATTAAGGAAAGAAAATGGAGCGTTACTAAGACTTAACTAAGCGTCAATTGTTAACAATAGTCGTCGGTAGGTGGCGTGGTGGTGGCAGCTAAAAATATAACATATCTCTTAAAAAATGCATTATATGGGAAAATATTTCAAAGAAAGGTTGTAGAAAATTTAATTTTATACAACTTTTATTCCAATATATATTTACATTTATCATCGATGGATGCAGCCTTGACGTGGTGGAACTCCATATTCAGGAAAAGGAATAAAATGTTTAGTAAAGAATCCACTTTAATAACTCTCACAGAACAGACGACCTGTTTCGACTAACACTTGTTAGTCATCATAAGGTCAAGAATAAGGGCACTACAACGTATATATAGGGAATGGGCGAAGGTCGGGGAGGGAGGGGGAGGTGTGGAGAAAACAGGAGAGAGGGAAGGAAGGGGGGCTCTTAAACGGTACTTTTTAGGGTGTGGGCGGAGGAGAAAGAAGACGGTTGGGGTAATTGTTTAGCAAGGGAAAGACCAAGGGAAAGAGCGGGGAATGGGTTGGGAAGAGATGTTCGTTAATGATGTCGTTGGCGCGGGTCTTCACGTGGTGGAGGATTTCTAATTGTTCGAGATAGTTGAGTCTCCAGCTTTTGTTTTCGAGATGCAATATGGCTGGACAAAAATTGGCAGAATGTTTGTGATCAATGAGGTGTTTTGCAAAATGGGATTTTTGGGAGTTGGAAGTAAAGCAAGTGTTCTTTGCAACGGGTCTTAAAATTCCTTCCCGTTTGTCCAATGTAAAATTTGTCGCAATCATTGCAACTCAATTTGTAAATTCCGCTTTTATTAAGATTTTCAATGTTATCTTTTCCATTGGAAAGAAAAAGGCCTAAACTGGAGGTTCCATAGAAAGCGAGTCTTGATAAGCTTTTAGGGAGAAGATTCGCGATTTTGAGGGAAAGAGGACCTGTATAAAGAAGGCGAAACCAGCGAGGTTTGGTTTCGGTCTCCGGAGAAGGGCAGAAGATTTTATTGAGGGCCATTTTCTTTTGTTTACGGAAAAGGATAGTGTCTATTAGGGAAGGGGAATAGCCGTTAGCAAGCGCAATATGTTTAATAGTGTTAAGTTCTTTTTGGAAGGAGTAAGGAGAAAGGAGCATATGCGTGAGGCAGTGTATCATCGAGTGGAAAGCGGTGTGTTTTTGGGAAGTTTGGTGTCTGGAGGAAACATGCAGTGTGTGGTTGGTGTATGTGGGTTTGCGGAAGATGGAAAATTGTAGGTTAAGGCGTCGAATGGTAAGGTCTAGGAAGTTCAGAGATTGGTTTTCTTCCATTTCAAAGTTAAAGGTGATTGAGGGGTGAAGGCTGTTCAGGTAGGAGGTAAAATTACACAATTGTCTATCAGTACCATTCCAAATGCAAAAAATATCGTCTACATAGCGACACCAAAACAATATTTTATTGGTGAAAGGTTGAGCGGAATTATACAGTTTCTTCTCTAAAGCGCCCATAAAAATATCGGCGAGGAGAGGTGACAGCGGAGAGCCCATTGCCAATCCTTCGGCTTGTTCGTAAAACACATTTTGAAACCGAAAATAATTTTGGGAATGGCATACTCTTAACAAAGTACAAAGTTCTGTCACTAGGTTCGTGGGGGTATCTGACGATGAAAGAATGTCTTCGGCAAGACGTAGGGCTTCGGACACTACCATTGTTTATTTTGCCTAAAAATAAACGACGTACATCAACGTTTATTTTTATACATATAATTGGGCATTTTAGTTTTCGACGTTTATATTTTGGATATAATAATCCAAGAGGTTGATTAGCCAGAAATACGCACAAACATCGACGTTTACATTTCTTAAAAAGCGAACGTTTATTTTAACACATTTCATCAATTTTATCTAGAAAAGTGTTATAAATTGAATTCCTTCTAATTAAATTTAACTAAAAGTGTGCAAATAAAAAGAAGGCTTCTTTTATGCTGCTTTGTTTGTTGTTATCTATATTTTGGCGAATGTGTTGTTGTTAACTTCGGCCACCAACCTGGAACAGTTAATTTTTCGCATTAAACCAGAAATTATATTCTACTCGTTAATTCGCGCCCCTTATTCACGAAATCTTGACCATTAGTGAGAAATTAATGTGAGGTGAGTTTGACGCAAAACTAAATGTATAAATGAATATTTCGATGAAAATATCTCATCTCGTTAAGGAATAAACGACTATAAATGCGGAAAAAGCCCAGAGTGCATATATGGAACGATGCTCCTTCGACAGCAATCCCTCTCTTTCTCTCAAATGGATTATTTAAATTTTATGTCAGGGTGCTTTCGAAAATGCTATAAGGCCATCTGACGATTGGTACTCATTTTTTAGTCCGGGAAAAACTTTCAATTCTTCTCTTGGAGGAGGTCGGCAGGTAATGTCGCGCAGAGGACGCAATAGACCTCCCCCGACTTTTCGGAAATGGAGTCCAAAGTGCGTATGTATTATCTGATCTGGCCGAGGGTAAAGAAAGAGCAAAATAAACCGATCATAATATTTTGTCCTTTACCTATGGATCGGACGGCATCTCAGTATGTGCACTTAAGACAGTGACAAGCAACATTAGAAAGCAAACTCCGATTGTTGTGTGGCCGTTTGGAATGACAAATGCAGACTGTCTCTACCGTTTTGTATGTATGGTGGTAAAATATGTTGTTTGAGAGCGGATAACAAATGTTTAAAATCATGAGGCATAAATTTCGTTGAAAATTTAGCCGGGAAAATCGACACTTATCGACGACAATTCATTTTCGTAGAATTAATTTTTTTTTAATTCAATTTTTATTGATTTAAATCTAATCCTACCAAGCCTACTTATATTTGTGCGCAATTCTGCGGCCTTCGTACTTTAACTGTAAATACTATTAAATGCACCTTCATTGGATTGATGTGTTTTAGGTCATTGTGAAGTTGACAAAAAATAATTTAGTAAAATATCTAGATATGATTGTTTTTATGGAAAAATTGAAAAGTCGTTCCATTACTACAACTATTACCATTGAGAAAGAAAGGGCCTTTAATGAAAAATTAATTATTTTCTTAAGTCGTCGGGTGATAAAATGCCTTAAACAAACTTATGTTTACCTAGGTGTAATTAGAACTCTGTGGACTTAATGCTAACATCACCGACTTCATTTAAACTGAACACCAGTTTAGCATAGCATATTATAGAATTTGATCGTTTCCGACGTGTTCAGTTACGATAGGACGTACAAGTTCTTTTCTAAAATTATCGTGGAGCATATTTCCGAATAAATATTTGACGCCATTGCAGAATTTATAAATTTGAAATTTCTCTGTATTTCCTCATGAGCGACATCGATATTGAGCTCGTGAACAATAACAACGAGGAACATAAGATCTATCTTTTCCACGGGAGCATACAAAGATTAATAGGACGTAGAATATTAGGTTCAGAAACACCATATACTTTACCACGAATTAGTTGTCGAATAGATCAAGGCGCGCCAAAACGCAAGGAGACGCTTTTTTTCATTTGTGGGCTCGAATCCTATACATATATCATCATCGGCTGTACCATGAATTTCCTTTTTGCATTACCGCAAATGAGAAGGGTACGACTGTCCTTATCCTCCTTGAACCTCGGAAAGCCTCTTTCCTACTTAGACAAGAGGGCAAGAGGGGGCATTCTGTTCCAAATCTTCCTCGTTTCCTAAGAGTTTGAAATTTTCTTCGGCATACACACCCACTTTACAAAGTTAATTTTTGGCGGCTTATTCTCCACAGTTATATTTTCATCCGATACAGCTTTATCCAATGTAATTACGTTCAGGAGGGTATCGTATAATTTACAATTTTCATTTGAGCCTTTGCTGGCTTGGATATAGGGTTTACCGCAGCGGTTTGGTCGAGATGATCTTAGAGATGTTTTGTTTATCACACGTCCACCGAAAGGCACTTTTATCTGAGTTTGCCATCTCAGTGGCTATCTGTGTAAGCATTTGTTCAGGCAAAGGAAGAACTGAAACGCGCAATTTTTTATCTGAAACATAAAGTCATAAAGATCCAAAGTAGACAGAAAAATAAAAAAGATGAAACTTTCCACAAAATACAAACATTCCTGCCTATTAGGCCTACGGCAAGACAGGAAAATAAACAAGCACGTACCAATATCGCGAGAAAAACAAAACTAACGAACGTGTTTGCTGAAATTGCGATCTACCCTACTTTAAAACCGCGAATAGAAATGTCAAAGAAGTATGCCAATAGACCCCACGCGTAATGTAAAAATGGCTAATGTTAATCAAGTGTAAAGTGTTGCCTTTTGCAAATAACCACGAATGCTGTAATGATGAGAAAAAAAGTGTAAGAAGTGGACAAAATCGTAATTAAATTGGAATTTCATAGCATACAATCCGCATAAAAATGATTTTTTCATAAAAATTTTTTTGGACTATAGCGGAATGGAGAATATATTTCACGTAGCTGTCACCAGATTGATGCTATGCCCATTAAAACATGTTACATACTCGTTAGCACTAGATTGGGTTCAGAAATGAAAAATTCAGGAATGGAATATCGAGCTCACCCTATGCTTTTGAGTCCAATTTATGACCTGGGTAATTGGATTCATCCCATAGCGTACGCTCGATAATTCATTTCTGAAATTTTCATTCTTGAATTTTTCATTTTTGAATACATCATGACCCTCCGGCTAAATTTTCGCAGCACCTTTCACCGAATTCACGCAAAAATAAGCAGCATTAGAACAGGCATTAAAGTTACCAAACAGTGCAAAACTGCCCACTTTTTCTAAATTAACGAAAAGACCTCGCACATTAGGCAAGATAAGAAAATCAATTCTCTCATAATGGCCTTAACTTAAAGTTATCTCCTTATTCTTCAAAAGAAAAAACAGAAATACAAAAATTGAGCTCTACCTTAGAATAATAATGAAGCTGAGCAACATCTTGTGCGTAGTAACGACGTAATAATGTTGACATTGATAACAAACAACATTTTACAATATATCTGCCGCCTTAAATAAAAAAATCGATCAGTCAGACGATAAATAGTAATCGTTAATCCTCTCCTAACCCTACGACAAAAAATGCACGAGGACAGACTGCGTGATTGAAAATGAAGCAGGAAAAATATGTAATTAAATTCGTTAGTCACTTGTTAAATCTTAGTACTGTGGTCCAACTGCTTTGACTTGGTACGAGGCCTTAGAAAACCTCAAAGGAGGCACAACTGTGACACTGTATATGTGCACTTGACTCTTAGTATCCAAGGAAACCTCGGAGGACCGTAAGGGAATCAATAGTCTGTCGTGCCAGATTGGAATCTCCCTCCTGAGCCATGAATACTCGGTGTGCCTTATCTTGCCAATTAGCTTGAGGCTGAGGGCGAGATTGTACATGCTCGTTCCAAGGGATGAGGATAGGGCCACGGCGTCCCATCGAGTGCTTGGCAGGCGCTCATTGGCCTGAAGTCATGATGCGGAGCCTACCTTCGTCCTCCCACCCACGCTCTCTTTGTATCGCTGCTTTCGCATTTGTATCTCCTCTCGTCCCACCCCGAGTTACGTCGCTCACTCTACCTCGCCCTTCGTCTCCCTTTGTCCCCTCATTTGTATTTTCAAGCGATTATAGTTCCCGCCTTTATCGCAAAACGATAAAAAATAAAATAATTAAACGGCTGTTTATTTAATGTTTTTGGGCTGTACATTCAGCTTGCGCAGAAAAGGTAACACATTTTTTCTATTTTTTACTTTAATCGAAATCTACTTTCTTAACGCTTCGTTTGTCGTTGTGGTAATTTTTGTTTGTTCGCATAAACAAAGGGAACTTGTTAAGTTCCTTTTCATAACAAACGGGTTGTAGTTTAATTTAGCAGAAGGAATGCACAGACATTTTTATTTTAAGTGGATTCCAGTTATTTTTATCTCTGTATTTCGTAAATATCGCAAGCAACAGTGCCTTTTGTTAGGATCCATTCTTTTCTGGTTAATAAAATTGAAAATTCTAGTGTGTGATTCAAAACTTAATAAATTGAGAATTGTTTATATTTATGTACATACTAAATATTCTCGTCCAAAAGAATTTTCCTAAAGCCGATCTGTTCATCCCCTTCCGTTATTACTAACTAGGCATCAATTTACATTAAACACTAATAGTGTATTTTCATAATAGATTCTTGCTGATTTTCGCCATACTGACAAAACTAGCGCATTAATTTTGATCAGTATCATACTTCTATGACTTTTTACTCTTTCTTCGTAACCGTGATGGAAAGTGATAACGTTAAAAAAATACTCTCTATAAATGTGTAGCGGCTCAAAACATTTCAGTTTTAATTGCTCTCAGTGGCTACTAAACTGTTAAATGATATGAATAACCTAAATAACCAAACGTTTTATAGGAATAACTCTTTAAGCAAACAGTTTTAGTTTTTATATTTCTATTATAAATAGCTGCTTCTTACATAGGGGAATTGGTCTGTATTGTAATAGCACATCTTATTTCACAAAAGTGCAAGTACATAATCTAAAATTACATTTCGATTAAAAAAACGTTATTCAAGTAGTGCATAAAACCTTATTCTATCGAAAATCTAATTGATACACGAGAAGTAAATTAGCATCCCACAGCCTTTGCCTGTATATCTTGCTTTCTAAGCGTAGAAGAAGAACAGGTGTTTGTAAATTGAACAAAATTATTCTATATCACATATATTTTGTTTTCATAATTCCATATGGACTTTATTTGATAATCATGGCTAAACTATATTCATATATGTTGTCTAGAAAGGAGAAAAATCTAAAAACCGGAAACCTAGGGAGTTAGAGATTGCCGGTTTTTGAACTTTATACTGTATTCATAATTGACGCATCATTACAGGTTTTAATTACAGTTTGTCCTCGTTATACGTGAACTCTATTTACATGGATTTTCTAATACGCGATCGACTAAATAGGGAACATAAATCGATTTACAAGAGCGGGATTCGCTTTAACTCTTTTTTTGTACTTGGAATTTTCTATGGGAAAATAGGATTCGATTTACGAGATTTCGATATAAACGATAGTATTCGGGAACACATCTATCTCGCAAATCGAGGACTCCTTCTCTTGGAGCATTATAGATTTTATGACATCTCCCACGAGAGTTAAATCGGATGAAAGGGTCGGAGAAAGAATTCGGTTTGACAGTTGATCGAAACAAGGAAATCCTTGGGATTACTAAAAAGGGCAAAGATAAAGATCAATAAAGAGGCAATTGCGATGTGGCAGCTTAAATACTTTTCAATGCATCAAATTGAAATTATTGCATGATGCATCTATAAACATATAGAGTTAAAGAAAATGTTTTGGCATTTTGATTTATTGAGTTTCACTCTAAAGAGGTTCGCGATACTTTTTATATACTATACATATATATATATATATATATATATATATATATATATATATACTATTTATAATTGCATCACTAAGGCGTCAACCGAAAGTGACAAATATGTTTTGGTCCATATTATAGGTATTTACTAGCGTAATTGTCCATCAAATATGACGTGTATGTGTGAAATAAGTATTAAGTTAAAATAGAAATAAAAATTAATGAAGCGAACTTTTATAGGCACTAAAAAGTGAAAACGAAATACAAAATTCACATAATTGGGTGTTACAGAGTGTGCGTGAATTAATTATTAAGTTCAAATTGAAATAAAAATTAATGAAACGAACTTTTATAGGCACTAAAAAGTAAACATTAAATATAAAATTCACATAATTGGGTGTTACAGAGAGTAAAAATAGTTTTGGGCGAATAGAAATTGTACAACAAAGAAATACATTACGCTATATAATTTTTATGCATACTCCCAAAATTATTTTTAATTTATGGAACATTTAATTTTGTTTCTCTCCCTCTCTGTCTCTTTCCTTATTTCTTTCTTCTCTCTCTCTCTCTCTCTCTCTCGTATTATAGCATTCAAAGCACGCATTCCTTACGCATATAATATAAGGCAGTGATTCCCAACCTGTGGGCCGCGGCTCCCCGGGGGGCCGCGAGATTATTTCTAGAAATCGGAAAATTCGCCTAACTTCGAAGCAAGTCTTCCTTTTCCAATCGGCGCTTGGTTTCCTGTTATTTTCCCCGCTGAGAACCAGGCATCTTCGAATTTGGCGCGCCAAGTAGGAGCTTGTTTCTCTCTACACCTCGCTAGATTACCGTAGAACAGAGGTACTCAAAGTGGGAGGCGCGACTCTCTTGGGAAGCACGACGGGTTGCCAGGGGAGACACGAAATTTGTCTAGAAGAGTGTTTCTTAACCTGTGGTCTTCGAGCATTTGTCGGGTGGTCCGCTTCAATTGATTAGAGATCGATCAATATACTAAAACTGAAAATAATTCCCGAGTATTCTGAGAAGGTT
The DNA here is from genome assembly GCA_028673005.1 of Tanypteryx hageni. NCBI lineage: Eukaryota > Metazoa > Arthropoda > Insecta > Odonata > Petaluridae > Tanypteryx > Tanypteryx hageni. The sequence continues at coordinate 102,632,423 of CM054120.1, read as the reverse complement.
TTTTAGTAATGTACTCAATTATATATTTTATTTTAACGATATTATAAGGTTCTACAGAGATTCAGTGGTCCGCGGAAAACCTGCTTCATTGAAAGTGGTCCGTGGCGCCGGAAAGGTTAAGACCACTAGTCTAGAATCTAAAGGTAGATCTTTTTCAATAATTCTTATTTAGTTATTTTATTTTGGAAAAATATAATTATTATTAAATGAAATTATTATGAATTGTTTTCAATTTCTTCAGTTGTTTTACATTTCAACACAATCGGACCCAAATTTGTTTTTTTTTTTAGGATCGATTCCTCGTAAAAACTCGATAAACTTATTTTCACGCAACAATTTTAAAATTCCAACCTTCGGTATTAGTTCATCAAACCACCGAAACAGTCATTTCTATCACTACTATGGCCGATCAGCTGTTTGTATGCGGCACTTGGCTGCTCTAAACCTGCCCATAGGGCCTCGCCGGCCTATGGGTGCAAGGGGTGCGTCGCACTCGGGCGGCGATATATGAGGGGCCCTATCTCTCCTCCACCTTTCTCCCCAGGGCATCGAACCGAAACCGAGCCGAAAAACTTAACCGAAAAAACCGATATTCTACCCGGAGAGAAACCAAACCAGAACCGATAAAAATATTACTTCTGAACCCGAACCGAAACCCAAAACCGTTATTATTATTTCGTTCCGTTTTTTCGGTTCGCACCAATTGTGAACGAAAGAATTTTTTTCTTTTGCTTTAGTATGAAACTTTTTTGAAATTCTCTTTCACTACCAGATAATGCAAACCAGATTTAAGGTTGAAATTATCACCGCTTCAACCAGAGATTCATATCTATGTAATAAATTGTAATATAATTATATATATATATATATATATATATATATATATATATATATATATATATAGTATGATGTTATTAGGTACTGTTTTCTAAATTTATGTATGGTTTTGATTAATAAAATGGCAATTTATATACAACGGCTACTGAATTTATCAAAGTTTATTTTTTTATTATGTATTTTCATAATTACTGAAGCCTATATCATGTGGAGGGTTGCAAAATTTTGTTGAAGTTAAGAAGGGGGCCTTATACTAAAAAAGATTGGGAACCACTGGTATAAGGATTAAGCCGACAATACAATCTCGAGGTTTTACAATGACACGGTCGGCAAGGCGACATATCGTTAAAAAGCTTAAAATTTTCCAATGATTATGGTATAAACGTATAACTTGAGCGATTTAAAATCTTAGGCGAAATTTGACAATAGGAATAACAAAAGATATTTAGTTTTCATTAAAACGGTATAGGTCTGAAGATCGTAGGTCAATTCATTAAAATTTTAATTTGCAAAAGACTATAAGGCTGTAAGTCGATAAATCGATTTTTACCTGATATCTTATGGGAAATGCCGTTCTCCCCCTCCCAAGAAAATAAAAATTCTGGCCCCGAGGTGCACATCCTCATTGCCCCATTAGTAAGTGTGCCAAGTTTTATGTCTCTAAGGTTCTTGGGTTTCGAGGTCTGCTGTCCACACACACACACGTTACCTTTTATTTTTATCTATAGATGATAAAATCATTACAATAAAAAATAAAAAACGCATAATAAATCGGATACTTTCAAAATTATGACGCTGCATTGCAAGTATATTATCACAAAAGTTACAATGAAGCTTCTCTATCAGATTATTATTTGTAAAAGTAGCTGGTTATTTCTTTTATCTTTCATCTATCTTGTGAATTCCTTTGAAACAGTATTATTAATTTTGTTCAACAAAACTATATTGTTGGTTTCATAGTCATTCATAATTGTTCGAAGATATACAGAGCCTCTTTATAGCCTGAAATATGTCCCATTTCACTTTTGACAGATCAGTACATGAATCTATGTTCCTTAATACATAGAGCACTGGCTGATGTCTATATATCCACTCGGATTGAAAAATTATCCCTTAGTTTAATGTTTGTAATTTTTATTAAAATTTACTTTTTGTCATTTGCTGCCTTTACATTTTTGAGGTGCATTGATCAAAGAACAAAATGATTTTCCTTTTATTCACGCTCATTTTTTAATTGTGTTCAGCCACTCGGTAAATATTGATGTGAGAGAATATTTTTTAATTCCTCTACATACCGGGAGTATTTAAAAATATTTTTGAAGCAGCAAATTTTTTCTGTATCTGCCAATTATAAGGCGCTCTAATTTTTCTCTGCCATCTGAAGTAGTATAGAAAAGAACTGTGATCCTCTCTTTACTCACCTTTCCTTAATGGCTCGATTCACTGTTCTATCTGGCAATAATTTAAAACAAAATCCAGCCTTATCGGAATCGAATGTGTGTTTTGGTTCATACCAGTTCATAAGGTAACTTTCCACTCTTCTTGAATGCTTAATGCTTCTCCGCTCATTTAAAACGATTAAAATATATTTTGAACTTCCTAAGCGTATACATAGCTGCAGCGCTGGGACGCTTAGAAAAATGCAATATGTAATCCCCTTTTAAATTTTTATAGTAAGAAAAAATGACACTTTTAATGTATGGAGGTTATGTTTTTGTCACGGGGCATATTGCCTTTGCGATATTTGAATGATTAAGAAAATACAGAAGTTGCGAAATAAAGAGGTTTGCTATGTAATTATACTTGGATCGGTTTACGAAGGTTTACGATATACAGATATTCGCTAGGTAGAGGTTTTACTTTATATAAATTTGACGTTAAATTATATATTATTATTGTTTTTGAGTAATTGAGTTTTATTTTCCTCTTATGTGTAGATATGATTGCTGATTCCATGGAAAAGTAGTTATTATTGGCAGGGCTGCCCTTACAGAGATGCGGGGCCCGAGGAAAATCGACGTATGCAAGGACCTTTTAACATTACCCTCCAGATTTAACTTGGAACTTACTTGCGATGATATCGAAACGAGAGGCCCCGGGTGGCCGCCCCGATTCGCCCTACCCTAGAGACGGCCCTGGTTATTAGATTTACTTGTTTATAAGTGTATGATAAGGGTTTATACAAAGATATCCGGGTTCTTATTGGAAATCGATTCCTTTTCATTTTTTCCTTTTCAGACCCGCATTTTAAGCCTGGATATTAATCATTCGTCTGTCAGACGACGGTCAAAACAAAAATGTCTTCCCACTACATTTTTTCTTAGATTGTACTTTCAGTTGAACTTGAGTCTTTGTACTGTGACAGTTTACACAAGTGATAGTTTGCTTTGGTTGAGAGCTACGCAGCTGTAGACGTCAGAGAGACAAAGGGTTAGCCCTATAGTCGCTTGAACATTCTTGCAGTATCCTCATTCATCTAAGTCGATAATCGCTGATGTAATAAGCCGGTTCCACACCACTCACGAGTATTCACGATTGCGAGTATGCACAAGTAATGACCAATGCCGAGTCAGACCTCCCACACCACTCGTGCATACTTGTAACTCTTCTCCTCGTGAAACCTCGTGCATCCTGCCGTATACTCGCCTCGTCATCCGTTCACTATCCCACGTCATTCGTTCACTGGCTGTGTATCGATGCCGAGGATTCCCGAGTGGTCTGGGAGCTACTACGGGTGCGGAAACGAGTAAACACACGAGTTTAATTTTCCTTTGACTCGCGGTAAATTTACCGACAATCGACTGGAAAAGGGCAATTACGAGTACGAGGAAAGTATTTACAAGGTTATACGAGTATCCCAGTCCCACACCACTCGCGAGTATTCACGAATGTCAATACTCGTGAATACTCGCGAGTGGTATAGAGAGACAGGATCAGGGTGAACAGAGGAAGAGATCCGTGTGTGGGTTTGTCCATTTAGGAAAAGGAAAACTACACAGTTCTACTGCTGCAATTGTTCACGAACAATATGGGTATAACATCATGAAAACTTGTGCGGACTGTATTGAGAAAACGTAATTGTTACTAGAATCTATCTAGAGTAATAGTGTATTGTTTTGTAATAAAAATGTAATTTTATTAAGCAGTTAAAAAAATAAATATCAACACAGCGTAGTCTCTCAGACTAAAGGTTAGCAGTCCCGTTCATCGCAGTTAAGGCTAGTATTCCAGGATAAAATAGCGTACGGTCGGTTGCACGCTACCAGTAAAAATAGTGCGTAGCTTCATCACGCTCAGAGCTTCATCACGCTCAGAGCTTCAATAAATCAGTACTATTATTAATTGAAACGATGAGATTATAAGGAAAATTGGCGAGAGTAATGGATAGATCGTGGAACTCCGCATATTTGCAGTAGGGTAGCGATCTCACATTAGCACACAAGGGTTCCAAACGAATTCTCCATACGACTAATTGGAAACACTTTAACAGGGCGAAACTATTTCAAGTTCCTCCGATAATTCGCTAACTTTATTTAATATTCTGATTAATTGTTAGTGTTCGGAGTGTAAGAGCTGTTACCAAAAAATTAAAGAGTTACTATGAACTAGATAAAAATGTTTCCATTGTCTTCTGAGAATTAAAAAAAATCTAGACTGAAGCCCTATGGCTGCGAGAAAAGAAGCGAAAAAATCATTTTTAACCAATAAGTCGGTATTCCTTTCAGGAAAGGCAGCACGTGAGGCGGAGTAATCCGTCTCGCGTCGCCCCCCCTTCCCTCCTTCCGTTTCCCCTTTTCCATGCACGCTACTTCTTCCGCCCCCACGACCCCCGCACCTTTACACCCTCGCCTTCCCCGTTTCATTCCCATCGCCCCCTTATATCGCCACGGTTCCTCTGATTTCCATCGGCGTAATTTGAAATGTGCTCTCGTAATTGAAAAGGGAGTTATGAAGAGATCATTTGTAACCTATTCCAATGTCGGGAATTGAATGAGAGAGGAATAAGGCCGGTAATTAGGATCGGCGTTCCGCTTGCGAGACGCGAAGGGCAATGTAATTTGTTTGAGATCTTATGATTTCTGCGATAGAAAAAAATGTTTTGCCTTTCCGCGACTAAAATCAACTTTTGCTGGTGTGGGATTAAAAGATACGTTGATAGAATTGTGTTTCTGTTTCATTCGTCCAGAGAAACTCGTATAATTGTAAATGTAACATGTTATAAAACTTCTATATATAACTTTTGTATATTTCAAGGAGTTTAAATATTTTGCGCGTGTTGATATAAAGTTCCTAAGTTGAGAATATGCTGAATAACTGAAGAGTCCACTGTTTAAAAAAAGAAATATCTATTTGGATAAATATTTGAATAACTTATAATGAAAAACTACTAGAGTGGTTATTCAAACCTGGCATCTTGACTATGAAAGAAACTGAATGAGGGTGTGATATTCATCGCGCGCACAGTATACAGTAAAGGAACGTACAATAACGTAGTTCACAGGTATCTTTGCTTTTTATTAATGTCCATTGAATATTATATATAAATAGAGCAAAAATATTTCAGTAAACGTACTTACATATTGTTATGTATTTTTGTATTGCATATAACTTTAAGTTGATCCGTATTTTATCGTTATAATATATTTATTAGCAAAAACACATTAAACGTTGAATGAAGGATAACTGACCCCGTTGAGCCAAAAGGCATGGAGCTCTGGAAAATTCAAACTTCACGCCGAGGCTTATCACCGTATATCCCATCCCTTTTCTCTTTTCTCCAAGAATCCACTTAAGATTTTCCTTCTTAATTTCCAGAAGCTGTCCGGGGTTGACGTTTCGTTCCCATTTCCCTGGCTCGTAGTCCACTGCGGGACCTCCGTAGACGCATTTATTTATAAATAAACTTTGGTCACGAGAGTGTGTGCATTTAGTACTTAATAAACATGATATTTTTAGTTAGTTTTGAAGTAGGTTCAATCTCCCAGCGATTAAGAGCTTTATAGTTAGGACGGCTTTTGCCGCGCTAGAATCTATTCTACTAATAAAAAACTACCTGGTACTGCATTTATTTGAAAAAAATACTTAATATGCAAAATTACGTGAGATGATGCAAAGATATTCTCAGGAAATCATTTTTCTCTCCGAGGGCACAGAAAACTGAACACGAACCTCTTTTTCTTCTTTCCTTCCGGTACGTAACTCCTACTATCTCAACTACCTTCTCCATGGCTATACTTTTATCATCCGTATAGTCTGAAAAGTTATACCGACATAAATCTTTTTCCATAAATCAAAATTCTATAACTACACGTTTCAATGATTCGAACGATCACCTAATAATGATCTTAGGGATCGAAACCCTGGCCAGAAACCTTGATAAATAATAAAAATGCAATTATGAAATGCCACAAAGTTAAGACCAACATCATATAGTTTACGAACACATTTTACTCTTTATAAATAAATATTTATTGTTGTATTTAGAATATTTTTTATTTTTATATATTTGTGTTGGCGAATGTTATTTATTTAAATGCATTAATTTAATTATAACAATAGGTTTATAACCTATTTAATTAATTTGAGCAAGTTTTATAAATATACGATTTAATTCTCTTCCATTTAGGTCCTTGATAACCCGAAAAAGAAAACGTGGACATAATCCTGTTACGTATAATGTCAGTTAAATACGAAACGCTTGGTGGTGAAGTATCTTCTAATTTTAGCCTTTTTTTGACTTCTGTCGTCAGTGTTAATGTTCTTATTATGGAGCAAATAGTGTTGCCAACCAACGGTTTTTGGGCCGGAGATCTCCGGGTCATCGCCATAATCTCCGGTCTCCGGGTGAGTAGCTCAAATATCCGGTTCAATTTCGATTGCAGTGGAAGCCCCTTATAATGACTTATTTGCGTTTTTTATAAATTATTTGAGTTAAGATAGTTTTTTTGTGTCTTAATTTCGATTTTATTTTATTTTATACAAAAAACTTGATGTCCTTGCGTATTTGTTGATCATCCGTGCTCTACAAACTACTTTATTTCTGTACCAGCAATATAACACAACTACGATGTTGAATATGTCACCAGATGAGTTGTGGATTAGTGTAATCTATTTTTATCCCTTCTTTTCTTCAATTTTACTATTCGGAAAATCGGGAAATCTAGTCTTATTCCATGTGACTCCAAGCAAAGTAGGAATAATTGGTATTCCTAGATGCTGATGCATAGCTTTGCTTAGGCCTTACATAATGCCCCAATGTTCAATAATTTGATTGATACTCGACTTCTCTACGACCATTATGTTTTGCACACACTTTTTATTTTTTTAGTTAGTTAGTTTTTATTTTAAATTGGTGATGCTCCAACAATTTTGTTTATTAGCGATAGTATTGAAAGAATACAAAATATTTTTAATCATACATCCTAAAATCATGTGTGCCTTCCAGAATATTGGATATATTTATGATTAGATTTCATTACTCTTTGGTTTCTTCTAAAGTATCAGGTTTCAAGCAAACTCTGGTTCATGAATATCTTAAAGTAGGTAATCCTTAACACGATCTCCGGTCAATAAGATCTAATAGTTGGCAACCCTAGTAGCGAGGCAGACAAATTTCTTAGTTATCGGGGAACTTGGAGAGAACTACCTCTAATATTTTCATCTCGTCTACATTCTGTTCTCTTGGAAACAGTTCTAGGATCAATCTTGATAACATTTAGTGGAACTCCACCGTGCCAATTTATTCTCTACTGACCCTTAATATATCTTGCGGTTTTCGCCAAACACAAATAGCAAATCTGTAATAATCCGGATTGTTTCTTTTACCCTGTGAGAGGTACATCTCTTTGCCTGCGGAAAGAAAAACTGCATTGGCAGCTAAGCTACTGTAAATAATTTGATTTGATCTTTCAGAACTCTGTCATTAATTCCTGATTGGTTGTAGCTGACCATCTTCTTCATAGAAAGATCCAGAAAAAATATTATTCTTTGGTACTACCAAATGTGGGTGTTAATTTAGTCCGTAGACTGCACCCGCCCTGCAGCTGTTCCTTGTTGACATCCGGGAGTATACTCTCCTTCTCGAAGCACTCTTACACTCACCGAAATGCTACACACACGAGTTGAAGGCTCTTGAACCTTTCCGCGAGTTATGGTGCTAAGAAATGTCATCCGCATCAAATAAAAAAATCGCGCTGTGCTACTTCAAGAGAACTGGGAGATTGTTGCAGAATTTTAGCCCTGATAATTAAAGTCTCAGTTCGCCCAGCGTTGTCCTGGCACAGCGGCCGTCTCATTTAGCAGCTCTCTGCTGTTTCTCTCGTATTGAAACAGTGGAGTTTAGTGTGTAGAACCACAGTGTACTCTTTATAGAGTAGCGTGGCAAAACAGCTTAACGAGAATCCATAAAAAATCGAAAATCTAGAGTGCCATTCTTTTCCCGGTTGATCTCCCAGCTGTTATGACGCCGTTTTGTACCATTACTCGCGGAGGTAGGCGAGGGTCTTTTAGTTTTTGGAGAAGAACATCTCCGAATGTAAAAGACAGCGAATAGCAAAACGATTGACCCACTCTCTAAAATAAATAAAAATCCTTCGTACATTTGCTAGTTAGCTTATGAGATGAACATTAAAAAAACTTTAGTGTAAAAATACGTTTGCGTAACCGTTGAATGAGCAGGGATGAGTAATCTAAGTCATTCTTAGTAAATAAATGTATTTTTAAATTTAAAATCATTTTACCCCTGCTCCAATATTTTTCTAACTAAACATTTCTATTTTCTCACCACAAAGTATTAAAAAAGTAAAATTTCATAAGCGAATTTCAACGGTATGCTTCAAATAAAACAAAATTACGACAAAATTTCATTTTTGTGGCATTAAAAGATTTCATTGACATTTTTATTTGCCGTTTATGCGCGTTCGTGGGATACATTAGTGACCTAATATTTCCTTTGAAATATACACATAATGTTCGATGAAATTTAAATTTCCATTAAGGTTCGTTTGTGATTTTTCAATATTATACATCTTGAAAAACATTATATCCCAGATTAGCATATTACATTAAGCCGCATTTGGTCGTTTTCCTTATACAGTCTGGTTTCCTCACGACGCACCTCATAAAACGGGGTACTGCCTTTGAAATATGTGAACGATGAAGTCTATTTTTCAACTCTAGCATAAATCCCAGACCAACAGTAAAATTTTTGGCGTCTCTCCGTCTTTCTCTTCTTTCACTTCTGAAATTCTTATTTATCCCGTGTGAGAGGCTTATCCATGTCGGAAGCCGGGATAATCGTCCCAAGCGAATACGTCAGAGCGAAATACGCGACGCAAGTATAAACGCAAGGCAAAGAAATTTCTCGCCGAGGAAATAATGAAAGAAACCTTATTTTGTTCCGAAACCAATTAAATATCCCATACAGCTGTGCCCATGAATGGGCGGAAAAATTAGGCGTTTGAAAATTTTGCCCAGAAAAGTCTTTTTAGGATTTTCGTGCTGAATGCTTGATAAAATTATGCCACTAGAGATTGTTTTTTTCTCTTTAAGGGGAAATCTTATTTTGCCGTAGACTACAGAATTTTATTATTCCTGCGGTAGGTGTTATCAACGTTTTGGTGCATTATGCTTGTAGTTGCTGCGTAGGACAAGCCATAATGCAAAAAATATCTCTTAAATATCCATAATTCTTTTGTATTGGAGAAAACTTCAATTTTCTGCTTGAATACGGGCATACTAATGTAAGAGTTAATGTCGTTATAATGATCGGATAAATTAACGGCCGGAAGAGTTAATGCTGTTAGAGCCGCCATTTTTTGAGGAATCTCCTGTTGGAGAAATGGTAATTAGTTCCTTGATTCACAACGCATCTTGATCTACAGATGTAAGGTCTTTTATTCTAAGGTAAATTCTTCTTTAGAATTGTTAACTACAGTTTTTAAGAAAAAGAGAGCAATAATTTATTTACTATTAACATTCTAAATGAAAATTGCATAGAGTTTTTATCAATTTTAAGATTGATGGGGTAACAGTGACTTTTATGCCATGGTAGGACCATTAGGAGATGAGATGGTAATTTGTTATATTTTCAAAGATATATTGTAGTTCTATGATACCTAATTTACTACTTCAACAGCAGAGCTTCTTAAAGCAACATTTCGATGGACAGCGTATTGGAGTCGTTTAATTCCACAAAACCCGTCCAAAGAATGTATGTACAACTGACATCAAGAATATGTAAAAATTTGAAACTAGCGTTATTTTTCTTAAGTGTTATGGCATTTACAACATTTAAATACCATATGCATACATGCTAATATGCATTACATGATAAACTACATACTTATTTGTAATAATTTATGGGCAGCAATATATATGTCATTCGTTTATTTATGCCATTACATTTTTAGGCGTATAGGATAATTTTTGAGTCTATTACAAATGAAAATCCCAGCATTGTGGTGCATTATTTCGTCTTAGTAAAATTTCGAAGAAACACTGCAAAATAACTGAAGTCGAAGAATATATATATATAACGATACGGAAAAAGAAATAATATGATGAAATAAATGCAACGAGAGGTTGAGATGGATAGGAAGGAGCCAGTGAACACATACCATACGGTGGTGGACGTCCACAGCGATAGAGGAAGGCTTGTAATTTGGAGCTTTCGGGCAACATACGCCCTTCTTCAGCGAGAAATATATATATGACTTTATTTGGGCAAGATTAAGGTTTGTAAACCCCATCTTACACATAAACTCAATTGTCATTTACAGCAGAATAAACTATTACACATAGTGATAAAAATACAACTACGGAAAATAACAATAAATACATAATACTCGGTATTAAAAACAATATAATATATAACTAGGACGAATAATGCGAAAATCAATTTTAATCACAATTTAACATAATGTAGTAGATGTAATAGTAAGAAATCTATTCAGTTTATTTACATGGGAAAAATCTATTATGAAAATGATGCACTATATGCTAAAAATGCAATATATCTATTACCAGAACAAAAATATTAAAATAAATGTTTTACCATAGATTAATTAATGATGTGCTCTCTGTAACTTTGGTGATTAGATCAAAGGATTTATGGAAAATCTTTTATAAGTATGCATAACCGAAACTACAAGGAATCTGTTAACACGAAGTCGTAATTTAGAAATAGCACATCATAACAGATGATTTGCTATGCATGTATGAACATATTCAGAGACACGGCTATAGAGCAGGTAAAGTGCTACCGTAACGTTTTAACGGTGACATAATTTTGAAGTGGATCTGCACGTAAAAGCATTACTGAGACCAACATTCTAACGTAATTACAAAAATTACGGAGAGGAAATATCTATCTAGATTGAAAACAACGTATTTTACTAATTTGTTGCGCGTCTTGTGCTGATAATACTCGCGATTGGGAGAATACCAGCTGGTAACCGCTTAATGTTGATAGTTAACATATCCAATTGGATATTTGAGAATATATATTCCTGCAGGTATGTCACATGTTTTAGTTCAATAAATATCCATTTTAATCTCATTTCCATCTTTTTAATGGGGAGCAGTATATTTATTTGGTTGACGATTGCATATCTGGCAAGAGCATTGTATAAATAAATTCCTTATAATTTTAAATCTCTGGCGTTATAGGTAATATATTCTTCTGGCCATAAAAACGTCGTAAGCGTAGATATGATAAGAGCCACGCGCCTTAATGACTACAATAACTTACATCCACTGTCACGTAAGATTTATGCGCCGATTATTACCTTCTTTATTCGTGTTATTGGTGATAATTTTTTCGTTACATTTTTATTTTCTTTAAATAATTTGTGTGACGAATTTAAAAAGATAACAAGACAGGATATTTAATATAAAATTATGGAATTACATAACGTAAGTGGCATTATATATATATATATATATATATATATATATATATATATATATATATATATATATATATATAGAATGTGCTCAATATTTAAGGGAATTTCCTCTTGAAAAGGCTTTAAATAAAATGAAACATGCGAACGCGTACAACTTACGATTTATTGAATGTACCCAATGATTAGATATATTATTTTAAAATAGAATATGTTATATTATGTAAAAAACTATTTGTTGGATAATTCTTGGTTCACTCAATCGAAATATGCACAATTCAAAAAGAATTTAAGTTAGCGAAAGCTTTCTTTCGATAAAAGTGACAACCGTAATTGAGGAATTTTTCAAATGTTAACTCAGGATGGAGACTTCTCACACGTTGAAGTATGCTTTGCATTGTAAATTGCAGCTGCCTTAAATTACTACCAATGTTTTTAAATACCCTTTAATCATTGATAAATGCGAGTGAAGTTGGAGAAAGCTTCTAGATCTGCTGTGTGAAAAAACAAACATTAAAATTCAGAAGGGATCTTAGAATCTATTGATACGTTGCAATGTTTTGTATTCTTCGTTCTTCCTTTTAGGAAAATACCGTCTTTACTTTTCAGGCGGGACTAATTAGATAGGGAGAACTTAATTTTAGAATTTGTTCGAATTTTTTGTAAGTGAATTACGGATCATTTTCAATAACGATCGAGTCTTGCGCGAGCATTAATAATTCACAGATCGAGAATCATTTGGAGTTTTGTAGTGGAGGAAGGAAGAGGGGTTGATAGGGGAAGCAATGTGAGGAGGGGTATTAGCGTTCTCGCCCTTTGCGTTTGGAGACGAGATTGGGGTCGGAAGATAAGGTGTGAAGGACAGTTTCGTTTAATGAATAAGAAAGTAAGAGTTTCGAGGTTTGAGCGATAGATGCGTCTTTCATGTTCTGTCATGTCGTACAAAAATTTTAATCAAAAATCGATCCCTTTATAAACTTGTAAATGCAATATCACATTAAAACTTCCTGTTGTACACAGATTTCCACATTCATTTCTGTATATTTTAAAGAAAATTGTTTATTTTTATTTTGATTTTTGTGACTTCTGCGTTTTAGGAACCAGTTGTAAAAAGAGTTGAGAAGTTGATAAAATTAATAATGCTGTTAAAATTATCGATAAACTGCAAGCCTTGGAGTTTTGATTACTTCTAATTTTTATTTATGCCAATAAACTACAATATTCTGCAAAAGGAAAGACTTTTCAATTTTGTTTTAGCATTTCTAGTGCGTTTATGTCCTAAAAAACATTTCACCATTTGACCTCCGATTCAGTATGCCCTATATACTGCAGCGTATGTTCAACTCCAAAGAAAGTTTATAATGAAAACTTGCGTGCATACATCACTAAGTAAAACTCTATCCTCATTAGCTGTCAGCCACCGCATTTACAAATACACAAATGTCTACATAAAAATTGCAGTTCTATCTTAATAAACGCCTCTGGATTCTATATACGCACACCAAAGAGTTCTTCCATGACAAACGACGGACTCTTTAACACAAATCCTCATGATAAATAGAAGAGGAGACTACGGCGAGTAAGACTTTGAACTGAAGATTTTATTTTTACGGTTTGGAGTTGAGTCTTCAACACAAATCCTTATCTTCCAGGTATTTACTCATTGGTCATTAGAGAATTATCGAAAGTTCACCTTGGGTGGCGGAGGTGGAGTTGTTAGAACGTTTGCCTTTCACGCATCGGTCCCAGGTTCGAATCCGGTGGAGGTCGGATTTTTCAACCTGTGTGCTTTAAGGAGAACGCGCAAGTCAGCGCTCCGTCCTTCAGAAGGGACGTTAAACAGTTGGCCTCCTTGGTGCTCTTTGTAAAGAGTAGGCTAATGCCGGCACCGGGTTTCCCTCCTTCCTTGCGTGCGTGTGTTCATTGCGGAAGGAGTAATGACTATTATAATCCAAGAGGTTGATTAGCCAGAAATTCCATACAAACAGAAAAAATCGAAAGTTCACCTATTCCCGAATATGGCAGTATCCGAAATAGATCGAAAAATTGGATAATAGGTTAACACGTCATTAGCATAGCTATAAAATATTCGTACACGTTAAATTCTTCTTATTTTTTCTTAAAAATTAAGGAAAATGTTTTGGAGTGGGGTCAAATTCGAGGCCGACCTCTATTAGGAAAAACACGGTATCTATCATATATTAAACAAAATACACGGCATCAACCATAGGTTAAACAAAAATGTATCCACCCAAAATCCAAAGAAAACAGGGTGGAAAGTTCTATCCTTAAAAAAAATCGAATTCGTGGCTTTCATCAGCTGCCCGCTCCACTTGGATGTCTATTTACTCTCTGCGCTTAAAGTTGTGAATTTATGTCTTCAGTAAATCACGATGAGTGAAATTTCCTTATATAATAGCCTAAGTTAGATAACTATTCTAACACAATGAAAAACGGTGTAGTTTGTATGCATAGCAATTGTCTATAACATTTAGTTATCTGGATCATTAGTTACATTGCTAAAAGAGCCTCTGAAATAAAATTGCCTGTGAATTCTAAATTGGTCGGTTGTACTAGTGGACCTACCATCACTACAATTGTTGTACGAAAACTTAAATAATTATGCCCTAGTTAATTTGAATGACCTTGTAACAATTAATTAAGGGTAAAGAGCGAAATTAACAAAATGAGAAATCTTCTTGTTGCCTTGTTGACATTCTCGAAGAGTTAATAACCGTCTCGGCATTTAGGAAAACTATAACGGATGACGTTTAAATAAACACCTTCTTTGTTCTGATTTGTTAAGAAAACAGCGTTCTTTCAACTGCGTCTGTGAATAAATTATGAAAGAGAAAAATTTATTTTTTTGCGAAATATCAAAATACTCGAGATTATTATTTAGTTTTGTTCTCGTAGCCTTTTTCTTCTACACTGTTTTAATTGAAGGGAAGATTTTTATGCCGAGATGTCCATGTAAACCATGACAATATTGACGGGTTTGAAGGAACTCGTTTGATCGCAAGAAGTCTATATTTCTGTCCTTTTTTATGTAATATTTTTATCGCAACCAGGTAACTATTCAAACCACTAATAGATGTCATCGCTGGTCTTTTTCTCTTATTTTTCAGCCGTTGGGCTACCTCCGCTTCTAGCAGGCCAAGGCCCTCTCTTCCTAGTAGAACCCCCACCGCGGCTAGAGTTCTCCAACAGCTCTGGGGGGCGGCTGGACTGCGCCGCGCAGGGCAGCCCCTCCCCTGCTCTCCGGTGGCTCCTTTCGGACGGCT
The DNA here is from genome assembly GCA_028673005.1 of Tanypteryx hageni. Lineage (NCBI taxonomy): Eukaryota > Metazoa > Arthropoda > Insecta > Odonata > Petaluridae > Tanypteryx > Tanypteryx hageni. The sequence goes on along the minus strand of CM054120.1, from coordinate 102,617,398 downwards.
CCCCCGCCCTTCCCGTCCCGGGCTTGCGACTGAGCCTCCGCAACGGAAGCCTCGCCTTCCCGCCGTTTGCTCCGGCATCCTTCCGGCCAGATGTTCACGCGGCCACCTATAGATGCGTGGCAGCGAACGCCCTCGGTCGAGTTCTCAGTCGGGAGGTGAAGCTTAGGGCAGGTGGGTGCGGTAGTAGTGGAAGCGGAAGGTGGAAAAGGTAGGGAGAGAGAGAGAGAGGGAAGTGTCGGAGAAGGGGCGAGAAGGACCGGGAAGCCCCCGCTGTAACCTCCGCTAATGGAAGTGCACAATTTGCTAATGCATCACGTGACCAGTTTGACAATGGCCTCTCCACACCCACCGTGGGTCAGGTGTTGGGGCAGAGGCTCGCCGCCACCGACCCTTTTCGATCGCGATTCTCCTCCCGACCTAACCCCTCTCCCTCAACCTAGCCTTTTTCCTCCCCATCCTCCTCGCGAATTCTCGCCGATTCAAGGCTCTCGAGTTTTTTTTACCATGCGTCTCCTCGTTCTCGACATCTCGCATCCCCGTATACTTGCGACTCCGGAGATCCTTCCGCCTCTAAGTTACTTCAGATCCTCCGGGGTTGGCATCTTCTCCCGCGCCGCATTCCCCATGACCCCTTATGTCCCTTTGTTGCCCCGCCGAACACTTCACCCGCTCTTCTGCAACTCCCTAATCCTTCCCTCCCTCCCTCTCTTCCTCCATTACCTATCTCCCTTTCCGACTTCCTCCCTTCTTGCTGTTGTTCTCCCTCTTCTCCCGTAGCGCGCCCCACGCGTATTCTACCAGCCCACGGCGATTGTAAGTCGTCGTGCCTCGCTCTCATGCCAATGGAAACGAAAGGTATAGGCACGACATAATCCGTCGTCCCACCGTCGGCAAGGCTCCATGTTTAAGGATTTAATGAACCACACTTCTCATACGGGAACTTTTTTCCATCATCAGAGCGGGGTCTCTCTTGTAAAAGTTTAATCTCCTGAGGCAACCTCGTAACAGCGGCTCTGCCGTGGAGCGAGACAAAAGAACACGCGTGGCCATCGGCTTGAAACTCTCCTCCCAACCACCCTTCCTCCCTCTTACCACTCCTCCCAATCCGCCTCTATTCCTACCTTCCCTCTCTCCGTTTCCCCTCCATCGCTCTAATCCCTCTCCTTATTCTCCTATTCTTTCATTTTTTTCGCACTTCCGCCTATTATTTCCTAATCTCTTTTTCGCTCTCTCCCTCGTTCCATCTCCCTCCTCTCCCCGTCCCCTCTTCCGATCCGCATTCCGCTCTTCGCTTCTCTCTCCCTCTTCCAATCTCTCCCTCGCTCACTCCGCATTCCCCCTTGCGTCTCCTTTCCTTCCCGATTCCTTTTCCAATCCGCATCCGCCCATTCTTTCCTTTCGCATTCTTCCCCTTTCTTTCGATCCATTCCCAACTCTCCCTCATTACTACTCCCTCACTAACTTTACCCTCTCCTCTTACCAATCCATCTTATTCTCATTCTCCCCTATTTATCTTCCTCCTGATCTCTCCCTCGATTCCTCCATCTCCTCCCTCGATCTCTTTTCCATCCTCGTTCTCTGCGCTCCTCATCTGTATCTATTTCCTACGTTCCCCTCCTCTTTCTTCTCCCTCTCTCCTTCGTCTCCTTCCGATGTCGCCCCCTCCCCTCAATCGTTCCCTCGCTCTCTTTCTCTCCCTCCCTCTCTCTCCGTCCCTCGCCCAATCCCTCACTCCCCTCGCACATTGCCTCCGAGTGTTTTCATTCCAATGTTTCTTTGTCTCCGCTGTCACTACTCCCACTCCCCAACTCTGTTTTAAATTCCCCCCCACCACGTCCGACTTTTGCGAGCAAGCGAAAGCGTATTAATTTCTCGGTTTCAGAAAAACTTTTCTATTCACGTTTACTCATAAAAATATTCTGCCTTCGACTTTTTTATCGCGCTTCTCCATTGAATCATTCGTGCTTACCGAGAGAGGGAGTGGGAGGGAGCGAGGGATTATAGAAAATGTAGTGGGGTAGGGAGTGAGAGGTAGGGAGAGAGAGAGAAAGGGAAAGAGAGGACGAGAGAGGTGGTTGTGAAGGGGTTGCGAATTAATAAAAGGACTCGTGAAGGAGAAGAGTGGGTTAAGTAAAATATTGGAGATATTTTAGGCTGTTTCGACTAAGTTGACGCGGGTCGTTAATTTGTCTGGCAATAGGCTTCCTCTTATGAATAGAAAGATATATTTTTACGGCGTGCGGGACTAACTCCTACTCGGTGTATTTTGTAACGGGGCTCGTTGCGGGAGTTTACGTTCACGAATCTCTCTCTGTATCTCACCGCGCGAGCGTCCACTCCCTCTAGGTCCCTCAACCCCGTTTCCCACGTCTTCACATTTTTCAGTGGTCCTCCAGCACTACGAAGTGCGAGTCCTCGGAGCATTTGTGACTCGAGGCAACACGGCCGTGCTGAGATGCCAAGTTCCGAGCGTGGTGAGAGAATACCTGACGGTGACTTCTTGGCTGCAGGACGAGAGCTTCAACATATACCCGTCCAGCGATGGAGGTGAGTTTCGGAGGAGGGAGGGAAACCACTCTTCCCACACTCTCTTCGCCTCTCGGTTTCCTCTTCTACATTCGTGGTCATAGTTTGTGTGGTGTGGAATCGGATGAGAGGCGAAAAGAAGAGGGAGGCTCTCCTCCCTATCTTCTTATCTCTCTCCCTCTCTTGTAGGTCGCTTATTAAATGAGTGGTCCAGAGAATGGGCAGCGGAAGATGGGAGAAGGAAAATGGAAAGGGGTGGAATCGTATGGACAGAGGAAGAATAGGAAGAAAGGGTTGATGGGGGATCGGATGAAACATTTTGGATGAGATGGAGGGAAAACGGAGATTGTTGGAGAGAGTGATGATGGAAGGAGGGAGGGTGGAGGAGTGAGGGAAGAGAAGGGAGGGTGGAGAATGAAGGTTGGAGAAGGGAGGGTGGAGGTGAGAGGGAAGATGAGGGAGGGTGGAGGAGGTGGGGAAGAGGAGGAAGGAGGAAGGATGGGAGATAGAGGACGGAAGAGGGAGGATGAAAGATGGAGGATGGTAGAGAGAGGTTGGAAGAGGGAGGTTAGAAGAGGGAATATGAAAGACGGAGGATGGAAGAGGGAGGATGGAAGAGGGAGGATGGAAGAGGGGGGCGGAAGAGGGAGAATTTAAGAGGGAGGATGGAAGAGGGAGGACGGATGAGAGAGGATGGAAGAGGGAGGATGGAAGAGGGAGAATTTAAGAGGGAGGATGGAAGAGGGAGGATGGAAGAGTGAGGACGGATGAGAGAGGATGGAAGAGGGAGGATGGAATAGGGAGAATGGAAGAGGGAGAATGACAGAGGGAAGATGGAAGAGGGAGGATGGAAGAGGGAGAATGACAGAGGGAAGATAGAAGAGGGAGGATGGAAGAGGGAGGATGGAACAGGGAGGATGGAAGAGGGAGGACGGATGAGGGAGGATGGAATAGGGAGGATGAAAGAGGGAGAATGGAAGAGGGAGAATGTAAGAGGGAGGATGGAATAGGGAGGATGAAAGTGGGAGAATGGAAGAGGGAGGATGGAACAGGGAGGATGGAAGAGGGAGGACGGATGAGGGAGGATGGAATAGGGAGGATGAAAGAGGGAGAATGGAAGAGGGAGAATGTAAGAGGGAGGATGGAATAGGGAGGATGAAAGTGGGAGAATGGAAGAGAGAGGATGGAAGATGGAGAAGGGTGGATGGAAAAGGATGGATGGAAGAGGGAAGATGGAGAGTTGAAGTGGGAGAGTGGAAGAGGGAGGATTAAAAAGGGAGGATGAAAGAAGGATGGTGGGAGAAGGAGTCTGTAGGAGGGGGTTGGAGCAGGTAGTTAGGAAGCAAATGGGAGGGAATGGTTGGAGGGGGATTGCATGAAACAATGGATTAACGTAAGGGGGCGAGAGGAAGAGGGATAGAAATGGTAGAGAAATAGAGAGGAGATCGAAAGGGAGTGAGTTGTTGAACTGAGGGAGGAGAAAGATGGTAAAAGTAAGGTTTTATAATGGTGGATGGAGGAGTTCTGCGGTAGGAGAGAATGAAAGGAGGAAGACGACATAGGTTATAGAACAGCAAAGAAAGAGGGTGACAGGGAATCTGTGAGGGGGTAGTGGGTGCAAGGAATGTGTGGACTATAGGAGAGAGGGGAAATGGAATAAATGAGTTAGTTAAGAAAGAGAAGCAGAATAGAAGAGAAGGGGTTGAGAAAATTGAGGCAGCGGAGGGCTTTGTAGGAAGGGGGGGTTTTGTGGAGAAAGGGTTCGGATTGAAGGAAGAAGAAGGTGAGGAAGAAAAAGTTTCGGTGGGAGGGACGCCGTAAAAGGAGTTAGGGAAAGGTTAAATGTAGATGGATGGTCTGTGAAGAGTTTCCGAGAATAGATTGGCGGGTAAAGGGGGAGAGGTGGCAAAGTATGAAACAAGAGGCGGAAAGGCTTATTTTAAACAAGAGGATCTGATGGATCGGAATTTATGGCTTCGACATAATTTTCTCTAAGTTTAACGTATTTCTCAGTATTTTTATGGAAGCGCCCTTATTTAGAAAAAAAAAAAACAATTTCCCTAAGTTAGGTCTCTTATTAAGTAATATGAGTATGTTTCGCGATATAATCTATTAGGGAAGCCGTGATGGCTGAAGTTAATTCAACGGACAGAGAAGTAAATATGGTTAGCATTATTTCATTTCAATCTCCCACAGTAATAAAAGAATATTTTAGCCATAATTATATCTTACCCTCAGATAATGTGTTATGATCCTTTTTTAAAATAAACATTGAAGTCAGAATATACCTATTTCTATGTCAGCAGTATTTTACAACGCACACTTAACAATAAGCAACTGTTTAGCAAATTCTTCTATAAGTTACATTGTTTTGCAAATTTTACGAAATGTCTTTTATAAGTTATTCTAGTTCATCCAACCTTACAATACTCTTGCGATCTACGTTAATATATACACCAAATATCGAAGACATAAGAGCAAGAGCAGTTATTTAACCTCTTATGGCTATTATATTTAGGAATTCGATTTGCAGTGTTATTAAACGCTACATTCTGATAGATACCCGCTGTAAACGAACACATCATTCTGAATCCACCGCCGTAGCACGAAACAAAAACAAAACCTACACTTTAGCAGTATTTAAAGTTTTAGCTCTGGCTAAATTATTTTCCTTGATGTTGTTATTATTCTACAATATTGATTAAATTTTAAGTTCACTATTTATTCTTTTAGTTCTATTTTTAAAAAAATAGTTATTAGTCAATAAATGAGAGTATTTTAAAATTACGAATTTTACTGTCTTGATGGTACTTGAACTCTTACCAACACATTCCGGAGTAATGTTACTTTTAAGATCTACAGTCAAACTTCTATGATTCCAACGTCTATAAATTGTATTTTCTATAACTCGAAGGAGATCATTCTATTTGTATTCCTACATGTTGACTAGAAGTTACCTACCTCGAATTATGCCACTGGATTATTTTTGTCTTTCTTTAAAATCCGACTGAAGTGTTTGACATTCAAAGGAAGTGTCCTTACTAGGGCGGAACATAAATGGTTGGTTGCCCCAGGCGCACTCCGAAAGAGGGGCGGTCATCCTAATTACGCCGATATGGGGCGAAATTGACGGAACTCGTTCAGAGTGTAAAAGCACACAGTTACACCGCTGGAGCAATCTCTTATAAATAGGGAAAAGGGAGTCCACTTAAATTGTGTACGCGCGTGAGAGAGAATAAGGCGAATTTTGAGAGAGAGGGAGAGAAAGAGGACATAACTACCCATACGGAGACAAGACGACGAAAATATAAAAGGATGGAACGGAATTCGGATTTTTGATAGTGAGTGAGAGCGTGTGTTGGATTTTTAGCCGGAAGTGAATGGAATAGATGAGATGGAAGAAAGGATAAGGAAGGAGTTAGCGTGAGAAGGAAATGGAGCGAGAGGGAGAGATAACGCGTAAGGTGCGTAAAGGGAGAAGAGCTAGAGATGCAGCGAGGGACAGCGTCGGTGCTTCAGCGATCGAGAAATTGAGAGAAAGCAATTTTTGGAAAGCGGAACTAGAGAACGGGTCCCTGGCGCGCAGAGATTAAAATAAATTGAGGTATAATGCACAGAGTTTCTGACGAGGTCGATGAATATGTGGGAAGACAGGTTTGAGCAAAAAAATTTTGATCATCTTTTAATACAAAAAATCAGTCGACAGTCGTGCAACGGTCGGATAGTTTTGAACGATTGATAAATTTTAACTTAATGCGCTCTAATTGCTGGAGCAAAAATTGGCGGTAATTTTAATTTCCAACGTAAAACGAAGTGAGAAAATGAAGAGCACATGTTAAGAGTTTTCCTAAAGATGAGCTCGGTGAGTAGCGATATATGGTGAGCGAGGGAGTGGAGGAAAACACGGTTGGTCGTAATCAAAGGGAGTGTGGAGGTAATTTTGAGAGACGGATCGTGACAATAAAGGAGGCGAAGGAAAATGTGAATGAAAGAGAATGTTTGCCGAGCAAAGAATACACGGAGAGAAAAATAAACGGAAGGGGGATGATTTTGCAAGAAAGATGGCGGAGAATAATTGTGAGGTGAATGTATGAAGTAAAGAGAAAGTTACCAAAGGAAATAATTAAAGAGTCAAAGAGGAGAGGAATGGAAAGATAAAGGGAGGAAAAGGGAAGAGAAATTTTGGTGAAAGTGCGAGAGGAAGAGAGGGAGTGTTCGAATAAGAATGGGAAGGAATAATCAAACGAGAGGCCATAAAGAATATGAATGATAGGTAAAGAGGTCGAATAGCTGCGTAAACAAATCTTCTAAGAGAAGAAGAAATAAAGTAGAGATGATAAGGTTAAAATTAATTGAGGGGGAAAGCAAAAGACAGCTAGTGAAGAAGGAAAGACGTGGACGGTGATGTGAGGGAAAAAGTGGGAATTAAGATTGAGATTTTTCCCAGAATTAAAATGGAACGAAATAAGCGAATGGAGGAAATACGAGGAAACGAGGACGAGACGAAGGGAAAGAGACACGGCAGAGAAAGTGGAGGAAGAGGAGACAGGAAAGGGAGCTGAGGGAAAAGGGGTAGAATAGGGCTGGGAGAAAGGTTCTAAAAAGGAGATAAGGGAGGCGAGGGGGGTGAAAGGGGTGGGGATATCGGAGTGCCGGTATGGCGATGGAGAAATTCAAGGGAACGCGAGGGTGCGAGGTACGGGGCGGGAGAGGACGGAAGAGAGTGAGGAAGGAAAGGAGGGAACGGTGGAGAGACGAAGGGAACGGGGAAGGGAAGAAGCGTTGTGGATAGAGGGGAGGAAGGAAAGGGTAGGGGCAGTCTCGAAGTTTCCGGAAGGGGGGGAGAGTGGATGTTGCTGGGAGGAAGGGTGCGGGGCGGAGGGGGGAAGCGGTAGGGTCTGAGTCGAGCAGAGAGTTGTGGGTGTCGAGGAGAGGCGGGAAGGGGACGAGAAAGGGAACGTCTTTATTTGACGAAGTTAGATCTTTCTCCACTTGCTTCTATCCCGCACCAAAAAATAACCTTAAAAAATACGTTTTTTTTAAACGAGAGAAGAAAACAAAACAAAAATTCAAAAGATGAAACGAGCAAAGGGTACTATTTATGTCGAGAATTTCATTCAGAGAAACAGATTTACTTTAAAACCTGGTTAACATGCATCTTTCTTATTAGTGTTTGTTTCAATTTGAGTCGAGACAACGTGACGGTTTGGCGTTCTGTAAATATTTTATTAAATAAATGTGCATCCGTTACACTATCGATGTTCTAGTAGTAAAGAGGAGAAGCTACAAAGCTATCACACGAAATTCGATGTTGTCTCATAGTTATTCTCTGCGGTGTTTCGTATAACGAATCTTGACAATAATTCGATTAATGTTAATTAGGTCGTGATCTCGATCAAAACGAGTTCGTTAATATGACTTACGTTCTAAATATCAATTTATGTAACATTATTGTTGTGTTTTTTTCTTTCGCTCTTGGAATAAGACATTAAAATGAACCTAGAGAATGCTGTTGAATATTTAGTAAACTCCTAGCCGATATCTTCGTCGTGCGTATAATATTTTATAGTCATGTTATGGTAATTAGTAACTTTCTCGGTAGAATCCAAGTGTACTTACGGCCTTGTTTTAATTAATATATCGAAACGCGTTCTCTAGTTTGGAGAGGAATATATACAATATAGAAATGTTTACTTGGGCTCCTAGAAAAACGGTTTAATTCCAAGCCTGAATAATATATTTTGTGATTACAAGAGGATTAAAGTTGAAGGAGATACGTATGCGAGCCAAATATCTGCGCTCATTTTTCTGTGTGAGGCGACGCGGTGGAGTTTATGGGGGAGGGGAGGTAATGCGAACTCGGGTGATGGTGGCGGCAGAGGATGGGGTCGGTGGGAGAGGGGAAAGAGGGAGGAGAGGGAGAGGAGAGGGAGTGGAGAGGGGGAGGAGAGGGGGAGGGCGGGCGCACTGATAGGGTGAGTTTTGGAATTTTTTCAAAGCCCCGGTTTTCATAGATGCCTGAAGCACTTGCACTCCCGTTGGGGGAGATGATCCTCCGGTGGCCGAGTAAAGCGCATTTGTTGCTCCATTGGAATACCACTCGGCTTCTTAAGCTCCGCATCTCAGTCTGCCCCCTCCACCCCCGCTCCCTCAATGTACGTAAAGGAATGAATCGCATTCTGGAGCTAAATGTTGCCGGGAGGCGGAGAGGAAGTGCGGGTGGGAGGGAGGGAGGGGGAGAGAGGGTCCTTCCCAAACGCGTCTGCTCTTTCATTCCCTCCAAGGAGAGGAAAAAAGAAAGAAAGGGGGCTTCATTATGGAAGCGGAATTGCTCTCCTTCTCCCTCTGATTCTTCCTTCCCTACCTTCCAGCCAGACTTAAGATTGCGGAAAAGAAACGCACGATATTAATATACGATATTATTCTGCTAAAGCGCCTTTTACCTCTATTGCCATCCAGCAGAACAAAATGAGGCGCTTTTTATCAAATGTTTTAAGTTGTTTGTTCCGAAGCGTTTCTTTCTTGGGAGAGGAGAGAATTTGGAATATTTTCGTAATTCCTGAAAAAAGTTAATAATCTCCGCCGAGATATTCTTTTCAGATAGTATAATCTGATACAGCGAAAGAAAGAATGTTTTCGCTTATTTTTAAGCTAAGATAAAATTAAGCTTGGGATACAGCTTGAATTTTGTAGTGTACGTAATTTTATTAAAATGGTTTTAATTTTCCGAAAGCATATTCTTTGTTATATAAGTTTCAGATGATGGTTTGATTCTCGTGAAAAAATTCTTTTGCATTTAAAACTAATGATGTGAACTGACGAGATGGAATTTTATTTAATTATTTGCCCAAAAGAAAGTGTACAGTGTTATAACGCTCTCAATCATATTTGAAAAGCGAAACGTTCAACTGATAAAACAACGAGCCGCTTCTAATAAAGAGAATTTTATCGTCATAAGAGGAATTAAATTTCTTAATGGAGAAATTGAAATTTAAAATAGAATGAGATACAAGCGACTTTGACACATAATACCGTTTTTTGTATTTTACTGGAAATGTATCACTGTACCCTTTGAATGTTATGGAAAGTATTCTAAGTAAAAGTTAGTTCCATTGTAGCAATGCTACTTTCAGTTATAAGTTCATTCATATTAGCTACTTCTAAAAAATTTTAATAAAATATTCATTCTGCTTCTCAAAGAAGGAGTAATAATGATATTAATGATTTGAGCAAAAATAAAACACTTTATGTACTTATATAAATGTCACATTATTTTCAATCATTTGAGGTTCCATTGCTCTGAACGCTTTCCATTGCCGTCTTACGGAAAAGAATATAGTGAAACCATCTTTAGTTGCAAACTGTTTTTTCTACAAGGAAATTACAAGTTAGAGTTTGAATAATCGTAATCGAAATGAGGTATAATGCACATTCTCAACTCAATAAAATCATAATTCTGAATTGAAGTTTTCAGGTACTTTAAGAATATCTTTTGAATATATATTGTTTTTTGTTTCCTTTCAACTGAATATACATGTAATATTTATTTTGGCGACGGTTAAATAAAGGTAGGTGATTCTGTATGAGAATAAGGGACAAATTCTTGACAGCTTTTCAGCAGTTGATACTTTTAGCACCGGGTCGATAGGACATGACTCTATACGGTGATTGTGTATTTGTTTGGTTTTTACTCGTTTATAGTTGTTTATTTCACTCGGCGCGACTTCAAATAAATAAAAATTAGGAAAGTGCAATAGAAGTGAATGTTATGTGAACGGAGGTGGGGAATTATGTGCGCGCGCGCGCGGGAAGATATTGAATAGCAAAAGGAATGGAAAAAATAAGATGATGGTCTAATTGTTTAGTGTGAAATTAGTTAAACCGTTGCTATATGTAACTGTTGAATTAAATATATAAATATATAGGCCTGTTATAATTATTAGGACGTTAATTTATTTAACAGTTTTCTCTTACAATTGGTATTAATTTTTAATAAATAATAAACATTCACTTTGGAAATATTTTATAAATGATCACTTAAACACGATATTTTAAATATATCAACATAATTTCGTGATTGAATGAGGAGCTTACTATTCCTTTCGCGTAATTGATAGCAACTGTTCCACCACGGAGTATGTATTCAATATAGATAAAAATGTTTGACCGTATTGCGCAAGAAAAATGTACAATTTATGTATAACACTTTATATGTGATAAAGCAACCATTGCCAGCAAATTAATTGAAAAAATAACAAAGAATAAATGCACTTTAGTTGTCATAGAAGTTTATCGAGTTGAAGTGAATTTTTTGCAATGTGGAATAATTTTGTACGTAGGTCGATATCTTGCATGGAGAGAATGGATTGTATTAATTTTGTAAACAGTGATCTAATAAAATCGAAAAATGAAATTCATCCTCAGAGACTTCGACTCTTCATTAATAGAAATGATAAATGTTAGAAATTATCTCATAAATCTAGAGTGATTGCACTTCATAGATGCTTTACTCTTCCCCGTAGGAGATCTTACCTAAGTCATACTTCATCATAGATGGCTTATGTATGCAGGACTCCAGTAAACTTCATCCGAGTAGCACGCTCTTTAATATAAGACGTAGTAGATGGGAACCATCATTGTTCACGAATAATTTTCTAAAAGAGTTCCTTAAGTCTTTTTTGGACGTCGTTTTGGGCGTCTTAAGCATTTCGTGAAGTCTGAGCCACCTGCTACTCAGTCATTCAAACTGCTTGCCACCCAAAGTATGGAGGAATGTTCGGGATGAGAGCCAAAACCATGAAAAAGATGCCTCGCTATCCTATGCTTTGGAATGTAGCCAGCTAGCCGACCTAACTTCCCGCTCGCGAGACAAATTCCATCCACCAAAGGAAGTTGACCAGCGTAGAAGATGCCAAATAAAAATAAACCAACAAAAAATGCTCCTTCTCATAAGTTAGTTTTCCAATTAACTACAACTGAACGGAAAAGAGGTTTAAGCGGTTTCCTTTTGTGAGTTGAGTTCTGATGAAGCCGGTAAGGCTTTTTTGTACCGAGCAAGCACTCCAAACTCGAGATTTCTTCTACGAATATTAAGTAAAGATAGCATTGTGGTGGGAAGAATGGAATATGAAAGTTAATTTAACTTTGCTTAGAAATCGAGAAAATTACTCCGAATTAAATGCAAAATATACGGCGTGCTTGGACTTCAAAAAGCAAAAAATTTAAATGACACTGAAGAATAAGAGGCTAGTCTCCGTGTTTAGGAATTAGAATTTTCTTTCTTCTACTAGCTTCATCTTTAATCCATGGAAATATCTAGAGCAGCAAAGCCTTTGTAATTGCCCAGGAGTTGATTCAACTAAGTACCTAAGTCCTACCTTTATTCATTCTCCTCTCAATTTTTGAATTCCAGCGGTTACATCCTCCTCGTTAATTCTGTCGTTTATTTTATAAATGGCCAACATACATCTTTTTCGTTTTCTTATTTAGTGTATATTATCACAAAGAATGTCTCCTTGAAGGCAATAATGCCGTCAGTTACATTTCCCCTCAATTTATTAATAGAGATTGTTTCCATATCTACTCCTCATACAAATGTTTAAAGGCAAAATTGTAAATGAAAAGGTACTTATTTTTGAAGTGAAAAAGTAATTCTAGATCTAATGCGTGTCTTTCAAAATATGGTTAAGTTTTATGTTGGATTGACTATATTATTAACCTATTGCGTAGAATTGAAATTGGGGATATTTACAGGGGTTGCATTAATGCAGCAATTATTCTCATTTGTTGAAAAAATGATGATTATGGAATAAAAATGACCCCAATTTTGAGAAATTGACTTAAAAAACATTTGTAGGTTTTTAACGAATATTTTGCAACCATTCTGACAATGGAACTTAAGTAATTGATATATTTAGAAATGATTGCATATAGTTAATTTTAATTAATTATTAATTAGAATATTTCATAGGCTATTCCGCCATGATAAAGTTCTTTTTGATTTTATTTCTACAAAGAATATCAAACCTTCAGAAACTTGAGGAATTTGGAGTTATTGATAGTTGGCATAGTTTTAAATAGGTTTATTTCTATAATAACGAAGTATATTAACCTGTATCGGTGTTATTTCAATTGGTTTAAAGGGGTATATCTCTAAATGAGTACGAAAATGGGATTTAATCACTCCGTAGCAGCTGGTAAGAATCACTATTTATTCTTAAGGACAAATCATGATCGTTTCCAATTTGGTCATGCATACAATCCGTGTAGACGGCAAGTTCCACATGCTGCCGACGGGAGAATTATTGGTGCTGAATGCGGGTCCGGCAGATGCTTATTCCTCATACCACTGCCGGGTCACCCATCGCCTCTCCGGCCAGACAATGGTCAGCTCAATCCCAGGGAAAATCACAATTTCGGGTAAGTTGGCGCCTTTTCCCGTCATATTTCACCACCCTATAAAACATCCGCTGTTCTTCTCCATATTAAGTAAAATTTGTGGTACTCAACTCCTAACATTTTCCGTTTATGCTTTATTTTTCCCCTTTTATTGAACAAGTAATTTAGTCCATTGCTAGTATCGTAGTGTATGAACTAACTTTAAAAAGATGTCTAAAATCGTTTCAGGTTAAACATCTATTCGGTTTGCATGATTGTAAAATATTTTTCAGCACATCAACTAAGTAATAAAGAAATATGTAATCATAAAATTCATTGTAGTATAAGTTATATTACTTTGGAAAGTTTGAAAAATATTTTTATTATTGTGACGCAAATAAATAATAATTTATCTCCGTTAGAGATGAATGTACATATGCATATTTTATTAAAAATTGTTTTTATTAGAATCACTAAGTTGTATAATATATTTGGCAAACCTAATCTTGGGATATATAAATGGCGTTTATACACAACATATCAGCCTCAGTAATCCAGAGCGTGCAGTATATCTCACCTTTGTCGTCCCTTATTCATCACGCCGAATGTTTTCAAATTATATCAGTAATCCTTTTACATCCGTTCTCAGTACTAACACATTACTGTTATTTCCATTTCCAGCTTATGCATTGAACTAATACACATTTTTTTCATAATCTTTCAAATAACACCACGATTGAGTAGAGAAATTTTACCATTGTACATAATTTTTTATGGAGAACTTAATTTGTCATTCCGTTAGTATTCGTACTTTTCTCGGATCTAAATGCATAAAGTATAAATTGCACAGGCATTCATGAATAACTCTATAATTTTTTAAATTATCAGCAATAGATTATTCTGTATATTAAATATAACAGCATTACTTCCTGTTTTCCATTAAAATGGTACGGTATTGTGTTAAGCACTACTTTATTGCAGCATGTCACAATAGGAGAAATAAACTTTAGTTAAAATTGAAAAGAAACATAATTACTCACTTTAAAATTTTATATAGTTAGAGGACGTAACAGGGTAGAATATCTTTTGTCAATTAAATTAATTGATTTTGAAGACTTAAAATGCCGACAATTATTTTCAAACAATAGATTTTTTTGATTAATCATTTCTTAAATATAGAAAAATTTTCGTGGCAAAATTTAATTATTAGCTTTGTTATAATAGTTTTAGTGATTCTATAGGAGAATTCTTTTTTCACATTTATAATGTGTGCAGAACTACATTCTCGTGCGGTGTGATTGGGTTAATTTTGAGTTCTATGGCTCTCCTATTTTTTCTTTTATGAATTCTGTAAATGGCTCCATATAATACACGTGTTTGATCTGGAAACGATATCAACCCACCTAATAATGAATTTAAAATAATACATTCTCTGAAATTTTAAAAATATAACTACATAGTCAATTCATTTTCCATTTTAAAAAAGGTCCAAGTATTTAGCTAACTATTACTAAAATGATTAATCCACATTTCTATTTCTATTTTAAAAATATATCGTCACATATAAGCTCGATTGGTGTAATTACAATAATCAATATCGTGGTTGGAGAAATGTTTATTAAAATATAAGAAAACCATTTCAGAAATTACCTTTCTATAAAAATGCAGGTATTGGCTGAAATTTTTCGTTCTAAACTAAGATATTAATCTTTATATGTTTAGTAACACGATGGTAACAAATAGTTGGCTCCTGTTAATGGAAAACCTTTGAGTAAACCAGATTCAGTTCCGTAGTAATTTTCTTCGGTGGCAGTTCACCGATTATCCTCTCTGGCATGTATATGCGTGACACGTATTTCTTCCTTTTTATATGCGAAGGATTGGACCTTGTGTTTGGGTGTCGGTAGGAGATGCATTTAAAGCAGGGATAGTTATTTGAAAGGGATAGCAGAGAGGTTTTCGCCGTGTGGATTATTGGTCTGGATGTGACGTATTTCTAATAAAATGTCATTAAGAGACAGATGTGTCTCTCCCTTCTCCTATTTTTATTATAATTAACGATCCGTGAATCACCACGGGGGAGGGAACTACGTAGCTGAAATTCGAATTTATATTATTAATGCGTTTAATGGCTACATGAATGTATCATATATAGAATTCATACCATTAGGTGAGCTCATTAATTCATTTATGAATTTTAAATTTTTCGAACAACGATCAGTATTACCTATTTTGTGCGTTGTAATATTTTAGGAGGTGATTTTTATATTAAAACTCATTATTTATCTCCTTTTTATACATAAGATACATTGTAATTGTCACCATAACGCCATAACTGATTGAGATGTGTCCATTTCTTTATTGGATTTTATGTAGATTTGCAGCTTATTGTTATTCTAACGCTACTAATTGTCATAATTAACGAATCTCTCTGAAAAATGTTGGAACATCTATTTATATTTTCGTATAACCCTAAATAAACAAAAAATACCTCTCTTACAATATAGTTTAAATACTTTCTTCCTTTGATGGAACTAAATTTATGGAAAATAATATGTAACTATTTTTAAACATTTTATTTTAAAATAATAATTACTAACATTTTTCATAATAGATTTGATATATATTTTCAATATGATGTTTTACAATTAATTCTGTTTCACAAGTACACTATGATTGACTAGAAAAATATATCGGTAAATGACCATGTAGAAACTAATATAGTGGTTTTTGGAGTTAAATTTTGGCGCCGAAAATATAATCTAATCATTTTCCAAAATAGGTGATTACAATGAACTATTTTTATGGCTTCTATCAACTTTTAACGCAATATTCAATGTGTTAAAAATAGAATCTATTGAATGCGTAAGTTTACTATTCATGGAATAGAGGTGTTGCTCCGTGCTATGGTTTCGAAGGGTGAGATCATTCGCGCTAGTGTTTCATGCATGATATGATAAGAGACGTAATATCGTAAGAGAGAATACAGCCTTCTCTCTACGTCGCAAAACGAAAATGAGTTCGTGTGTTGCATGCTATCGACCTTTTGTGAATCGCATCTCTTTTGTGTAGCACTGCTACCACAGGCCATGAAACTCCCTTCGCTCCTTTTTTATAATGGAGCGGGCGAATCTTCCTCATAAAAACCTATTATGCCAAAGAAAACTAATTATCTGATCTGCCACCTTTCCCCTCGCAGAATAGTTTGACTTCGAGTCACGTGAGATTTGGAAAGGGGAAAATAATATTTTATACAACAGGCTTTGGTAGAAACGAAGTGGCCTTTCCCTTTAAAATTTCACATCAGATAATTTTCGCTGCTAGTGTGGCTTAATGCGTATGCCTTGACAATATAATCGATTGAAATCGATTTTCTCTCCCTCTTTTTAAATCCCCTCTCCAACCATCGCGGGCAAGATTTTATTCAGATATCCGACAGTATATGTAAATGAAAGCATTTCTTTAAATTTATGTTCAGTCGTGAAAAACGCTGCGGTTTAAATTCTTCAATAGCTAAAGAATTCAAAATGAGAAACATTATGCTTTCATACATGCTTAAAGTTTTATGAGCTCAATTGATATACCTACAATTTTGACGTTTAACTGAGTTAACGCGGCTTAGTATGCAGAAGGATACGTTTTTAGGGATAACAATACATCGTTACGAGTGCTAACGTTTATTGAAATTTTATGGGCCAACTGAGCTGCATATATTACCTCATAAATTGTTCTAGGACCGCGTAATTCGTGCTAATTCTACATTTGATAAAATTCAGCAACACAATTGGATACGTGTTGATCCAGAACTTTTAATCGGAGTATTTGATATTCAAGTAAGACTAGTACTGAAGCATTGAGCAACGTTTTCTCAAGAAAACATTTAGATTAATTTCCTAATATATATTTAATTTTAAGAAAAACTTGATGTGAAATCAATTGTGGTTTCAACGCTGTATATACCCCGACAATTGGTAGAAAAATGTTTTAATGCCTTTATTGGGAATTTATTAAAAACATTTTCTGTGGATACTAATATTCAATTAAATTCTTCTACAATATATATTACCAATTAAATTACGATGCAGTTCGTTGCGGAAAGATCAAAGCGACCAACGCTCTGACTATCTGCACAGAGTAGGTCCATTTGCGTCCATAAAGCAAGCAACTTGTTCGAATTCTTAGAGTTCCTCTCTCACTGGCGCTTTTTTCCCCTGAGGAGACGCGGAGAATAGAAAATGAGGGCGAGAATAACTTCTTTAATCTGAAATCGATCGATCAGGTGACTGTGTGTCGGATCGTTTAAGAGTCTGCCCTGAGGGAGAGATGGCCTCCGGAGCAAAGGGTACGCAATTTAGATTTCCTAATTAAGTAAAACCCACACCAAATAGACGTCTGGCCTTTCTCGGAGGAAGAAGTCGCTTCACTCAGCCTCCCCCCCACCATCCCACATCGCCTCCCTCGCATCGCCGCCTCTCTTTCCCTCTCTCACTTCCGCCATCCTCACCCCATCCTCGTTACACCATCAGCTATCTCGCTACGTTGGCACTCCCCCACTTCTCTCCCTTCTTTCCTCTCTTCGGCACCAGCCTACAGTGTCCCCGCGTGTCAATGGACAAAAATCTCCCTTCCCACCCAACAACCAACCTCCACCCGACTCTCTTTTTTTATTCCCGCATCGAAGAGTGCGTCCGAGGCTGGCGTTGGGATAGGGGAGGAGTTGGAGGATACTCTCAGGCTGTAATTGAATTGGAAATCAATATTCCCTTCCCTCTCTTTCCCAAGTTAATATGTTGTTCAAGCGACCAAGCTAATTAAGCGACGGTGCAATGCTCTCGCTGCTCCAAGTCGAAAAGTGCTCAACGGTATCCCACCTTTCTGTTTGTTCGCTTCTGGCGCATTTTTTCCCCGCCCCTCCCTATCCCGAACTCTCGCCTCCCCGCTCCCAAAAGCGTTTTCCATCGCTACGGCACGTTGCTTTTATCAATCCCCGTATATATGATACGATTACGTCGCTAAACAATGGAATTTTGACGTCACGCCAATTACCTTTCAGAGGCACGCGGCGTGTTGGCGCCTCAAGTAGAAGAGAGGCTGGTTCACATGGAAGCGAGGAGGGACGAACTGGTCGTGTTACCTTGCTACGTTCCTGGACACCCTCCTCCAGAATACAGGTACGTTACGCCTCGAAAAATGGAACACGATACACTGAACCGGTCCTTACAATTTTTGTGCGTTCCCTGCCTTTCCCGACCCCGCAACCGCCCTCTCCCCACCCTCCCCCGTTCTCCTTTCTGCCTCCCCCGCGCAGCCATAAAATCTGTATTCTCGTTCGTATTTCGTGGAAAGGAAAAAGAAAGGGATTGAGCGATAGGCTATTCCGAATGATACCTTGGCGTATAATTAAATTTCGTTTGGAGTTGACTTGTTAATTAACACTTTCATTCCATTTGGGCGTGAACGGTGAAAGAAGAGGGGGAGAATTATTTTTTTGCGTAGAGTAGAAATGTCCACAGGAGTCGGAAAAGGCCTGGCGGCTCTTCCATTAGTTTGGGTGGTTTTATTTTGGTTTATTCCCTCGGGAGTTGCTATTAAATTAATGAATCCCTCCCGATGAATCACAATTCCAAATGCATTCACAATTATTTCGTGAGTTTTAAATATATGAAAATGTGGGAGTATTTGTAAATGTATTTACACAAATTTGTTTTGTCCGTTCATCTTTTTTGCATTCAGATATCATCAATAATTGCGGTATATTACTGGAATTGGCTATTAACGGACATCTCTTTAAACCCGGCGAGGAATTCTGGAATTTAATCACTTATTGACGTTTGAGCAGCCGTGCGTAGTACCTCTTCTAAACAATTATCTGATCAGTAAATATTCAATTGTGATCTAAAATATTTTTCAAATAGTTTTTAAGTTAGTTACGCAATATATAGAAGTAGAAAACTTTCGTTTCCGTCCAATCGATGAATTACTCATTTTAGTTCATCCAATTAATATTTTTTGGTACTTTCAAACATTAGTTATTTACCATATTTTTTATTTTGATAGATAATAAGCCTTTTTATCTTTGATGACTATTTTAATTGCGTTTTTAAGGGGTTGAGATCTTTTTCCAACTTTCTGTAGTCTAGGCCGTCTTTAAAACTTCTGGGGCTAGTGAACGCTTTCGCTTCCGGTGCTTTTGAAAAAATGAAAATTTTTAATCATCTTCATTTGACATAAGCCAGGATAAAATCATTTCGGCATTAATTTTAGTGACGAGTCATTCTAAGCCGAAAGGAGCGAATGCCTATCGAAAAGGTGTCATATACTATCGAGTAATTAGGGTGGGTTATAAGTAGGGTTGCCACCGTATGAGTAGTTGATTCCTGGTGATTTCCTGCTTATGAGTAGCAAATTCTGGGAGAATCCGAGAGAATTTTTCCCTGGGTCAAAAAAGAAGTAAATTAAGCAATGAAACGTGTTTTATTTACTCCATTTGATTTTGGAAAGAAATCGAAAATAATTTTGCATGTTTCTTGATTGGTTTAAATTTTAATAAAAATCAAGCGAACCTGTAGTGGCGGGTCAGAGGTAGGAACCAACATATTAAAGTATAAAGAGTATATTCATAGATACATTAAGTATCGCTTCATTGGAAACAGAGGAAAGCATTCTTCCAAAATCTCAATATAAAGTAAAAGGACTAGTAAAGTTGAAAATTACTTAATTGCGAAGATTTTGGGCTCCCGAACAAGCTCTAACAGATTCTGGGAGAGATGTATCTAAGGTTGATTAATTCCCGGAGACTCCCGGAATTCCGGGAGAAGTGGCAAACCTAGTTATAAGGATCGCTCTTACTACATCCGCAGATGGTTCCTCGGAAGTCCTCCGCAATTATCTCCCGTTCCGGAGGACGAGCGCCGCTATCCTCTCGGTCCCTTATTGGTCATCCTCCGAGCGAGACCTGCCGACTCGGGGAGATACCTTTGTTCGGCCACCAATTCAGGCGGCGGCGAGAGGCTCGAGGTGTCCCTCGTGGTGTCCGCGCCGCTTTCGGCCAGGGTGAGTCCCGCGAGGCAGGCGGCCGCCGTCGGAAGGGCGGCCGAATTCACGTGCGCCGCTTCTGGCCACCCCGTGTCCAGCATCACGTGGGCGAAAGATGGCCAACCGCTGAGAGAGGGTCCGAGGGTGCAACTCGTGTCCAGGGGAAGGATTCGCCTGGAGTCGGTTCAAAGAGAAGACGAGGGCATCTATCAGTGCTTTGTGAAGAATGAACACGATATGGCACAGGGGAGTGCGGAGCTGAGGCTTGGAGGTGAGAAAGATCCGTATCGTATGTAACCCCATCCCTATTTTGAGAAGTTTTTCTGATTGTCAACCGGGTCGGCCCGAGCTACAGGCGAGCCGGGTGACTGCCCGGGGCGCCAAATCTTTGGGGGCGCTATCCGGATAATTTATCTATGCAGTACATGCAAGTGAATAAATGTTGGATACCAATTTATATCAAACAGGATAGAATTTAGAGTGCTATCTCGCCCGGGGCGCCAAAATTCCCCGGGCTGCCCCTGATTATCAATTAAACATTTGGGTATTTTTCACGGGATATTTATCTGAATTAAATATCTTTATACGACTTAGAAATTCGTTGTAAAAGAGCGATATTTAGTTTGCCAACCTTTCTATAACCATTACGGCGGAAATAAATGGAATCTTTTTGAAGGATTCGATAGAAGAAAATTACTATATTTCTTTAGACGACAAAAGATGCGACGTTTCATTTTAGTGTACCTAAAAATATGACTTGAACGTCACATTTAGTGTATAGCCGGATTGGTAATAAAACGTTGCCCATATTTGCGCTGATAGTAGTTCTCCTGCATGGATATTCTATATTTATATTTTATTTAGCTGATGCTTTGATATTTCCGCACCCCTGATTATAATTCAATTACGATGCAAATGAGTTTGAAATATCTATTTGAGTATGAAGACTGCAGATGCGAATTTATCTTATTTAAAAGATTTGGAGAATTATCGCTCAAAAATGCAATTTCCGTGCTAAGTGAAATTCTTTTTCAGTTTGTTAATTTAATCTATAAAACGCTGGATGCGGAATTATATTTTAAAAATCATTGTCTTTACTTGTATTAGTAATTAAATGTAAACCAATTTTTCCACGCGAGTTATTTTTAATAAATTTTTAATTAAAGAAATAAATATTAATCGCTGCCTCTATTCAATTATCAATTTCGATGGTTTCACGAGTGATGGAGATGGAAATCAATCATCGAAACATCATTTTAGCCCGCGTAACGCTTTGATGTGTTGGAGAGAATACAAACATGCAGATGGAAACCAGAAGCGCAATTTAGAAAAGTCATCCGCTGAGAGTGTTTTTTCATCTCCCATGGCGGCGAAATGCTTTTTTTTTCGAAAAAAGAAGTCGCATTCTTGTAGGTTAGTTGCATGCCATCATTTATTGGCGGCCGATGAATAAATAATCTGATGTCGCTGACCATCACTCATTCTCTGTGATAGTGTATTGTACTTTAACGAAAGTCACAGATATAGGTTTGTTGAGAGAGGTTAGAGAATAATAGTGAAATGCGACTTTTCGTTGGCTTCGTTCGTCGCTTTTAAGGAAATGAATTAATGAACCGAGGGAATTAATATTCGAATGAGTATGTTTGAACGGTATATTAATATAAAGTTTATGGAAATATGGTAGACTTGCACTATCTGTTATTTAGATAAGCCGTGGTCACAGACTCATATCTATCTTAATATAACCTAAGGCAATAGGCCGGTAAATGAATTTACCATACATCTAAGTAAGCAATGCGAAAACATTTAAAAATAATTTCCGCGGATTTGTATGGATTTATAAAGGGCTGGAATGAGGGTGATCAGCTCCGAAATATATCGCGCAGGCTCATTCATTCCTTCTCTCTGATCCAGCCTACCAGAGAAGCATTCTCTCGGCCGTATTTTTATTCGTCCACCTCTAATCACCTTTAGCGGCGCATATGGCCATTAAAAATATAAAACGCAACGCGATCCCGCTAATCCGTCTGTAATCACGTCGCAAATACATGACCAAACCGTCGAATGTGATTGGCATCGGTAAGGAAAACCGATAAATAAACTCCAAAACTCAGGGGGAGGAGGGAAAGAATTAAGTGCACCCTACATTCTCTCTCTCCCCCTCTCTCTCTTTCCTACTTTTTTCCCCCGGCGAATTATTTTATTTTCCGTGTCGGATGTAGCCTACATGTGTGCCACCGCGGTCATTCAAGAGTAAGTATGGCGCTCGCGTCGGCGGCAGAGCACATAGATGCGGCGTGCAGGCACCCGTTATAACCGTGAGCCACTTTCCGAGTACCACTCAAAACCTGCTCCCTCCCCCGACTCCCTCGACCTCTCCTCCTTCCGCTAAATCACCCTCCTCCCGTCTGCTACCCATTACAGACGCTCCCCCGCAGCTGGTCTACAGATTCATCCGTCAAACCATCCAACCCGGACCATCGGTGTCGCTCAAGTGTATTGCATCCGGGAATCCAACACCGAACATCAAATGGACACTGGACGGTTTCCCGCTTCCACAAAACGAAAGGTAGGTAGGGAGCAAGGATTAGTCAGTCACGGTCCCTGCAGGGGGAAACAGTTGGAGGGGGAGGAGGGAGGGAGGGAAGGGGAGGATTTTCGTCGGTTTTACAGCCGCAATGCCAATCGAGCACATCGATTAAAACTCAGCCAAGTAAACAAGGCGAGGGAAGGAAATGCTTTATAATCGCGGGAACGATATTAAAAGGTTTCTTATTAAGCTTAGTTCCAAGACACCAAAAATTGCTAATATCCATTCCGCTGGTCTCTCAGATCATTAAGTCTAATCCCCATGCGCTGCTGCTTTTATCGAACTCTTTCTTTTTTCTTTTCCCCTCGCCCTGTTTTAAAGGCGAAGGTTTAAGGCGTGCCTATATAACCTGGTTAATACTCACCCTCCCAAACGCCCGCTTTTTCCGGACTTATATGGTGTTTTAGGGCCTATAAATTTCACAATTTATGATATCCATCCTATAAAAAGTCCTAAGTTTTGATGCAAGCATTTCGCGGTGAAAAATTAAAGAAAATCAATTGTATAGCAATAAATACTTTCAGTACTCAAATATGTATTTTAAAACGCTCCAACGTAAAAACGTTGATTTTGCAAATATGATAAATGTTCCCTGATTCTTATCTATTTTTCATTTTTGCTTATTGTGAGTTATTAATGATGAGCTTACTTTCGATATTAATATGTATAAATTATACGTAATATGAGGTGATAAAAAATATAACAGATTCACATGCAAACTCAATTGCAGCTTGTGTTCAGACATTCAGGAAATGTAACATTAAACTCTTGAAATATAGTTTATTCGGAGATTGTCCTTTCCTGTATTGAGATATTTATAATGTCAATTAACCACAATGCGTGTGGTTTTCTTCAATTTTTTGTGAGAATTTATATTTGGGAGAATATAAAGACACTATTTCAGTGAAGTAAACCATTGTTAGAGAAAAGCTGACCGCCGCAATACACTGGTATATTCGTTTTCAGTTAATATGACATTGGTGATACAATCAATCTTTTATCAAGTTTCTTTTTGCAATTAAATTTAATCATGATCATTACTTATTTACATTTTCGCCACTAGTATTTAAAACTAGTAATTAAAATACAAAGATTTGATACCGGAAATAATACATTGCTTTCACCGATCTTATTTTGTATACAAATTAACTTGAATTCTTAATATAAACGTAATTATTGTTGAATATGTTTTTCTTTTCTAAATAAAAGAATCCTCATTCTTCTACATTTATTTCCAATTGTCGCATTATCTAACACAGATATCTTTCAAAGTTGACGTTATTAAAACTTCTTTACAATGGAAAAGTTCTAAAACGTTCCAAGCCGGTTCTTGTCATCTCGAACTCCTTATTCTACGTCCGATTGGGCGCTTAATCACAAGGCATTCAAATATAAACACAGTCAGCGGGCGTGGAGTGTGTCTACCAATGGTGATTGGGGATCACACCATAGTCCACGGGTGTGGTTCTCATGCCAGTTCCCCCGAGAGAACCCCTGATTCTATTCATCCGCCCACCCACTCACTCCTGTTAGGTTCATGATCGGGCAGTACGTGGCCGTGCACGGGGACGTGATCAGCCACGTTAACATCACGGGCGTGCGCGTCGAGGACGGAGGAACATACGAGTGCGCCGCCACGAACCGCATCGGAGAGGCGAGGCACAGCGCCCAACTCAACGTATACGGTGAGAGGAGAGTGCGACAATCCAAGCCTCCCTGCCAGCCTCTCCCCCTCTTTCCCTACTCCCCGTTTCCCGACATCCTCCCACCGCTCCCCTTTCCCCTTCCTGTTTAAACCCACTTATACCGCCTCGCCCCGCGACCTCGTCATACCGCCACCCCGCCGTCCTCTCCGCCTGCCCTCGGCTTCCTCGTTATCGCGCCTCACGAGATGACCTGATTGGTTCTCGGGGTGAAGATCCTCGACATAGAAGCCGTTTATTCTTCGTGTTGCTATGCTTGTCGCCGATGGTTCTTGTGGAAAGCCTCAAATTACCCGCGGCTTTACGTATAATTTGCGTTTCTTAAATAAGTTTTAATTTTTATGTACCTCGAAAAAGTACGATTGCGTCGCGGGAAAGCTCTGTTTATGATCCCAGAGGAATTTCTATTTTTTTAATGTTTATTTTTTCAGTTTTTTAAGTCTCAACTGTGAATAAAGTAAATACTTTATAAATCTGCAATACTATCGATTGAATTTAGAAATTTATTCCAGTTTTATGGCAAAGAAGGTTATACCATTATTTGTAAATTTTAATGAAAACATCTTTGAAAATGTTTCTTAGAATCGCGTATGATAATAAAGCTACTACAGTTTTTTATTAATTTTATCCCTTATTGATTATTATAACTAAAATGTATACTCCCATCCATGCTTTTATACGTTCGATCAACTATTTTAAATATCATAGCAAGAAATTAAATTTTATTTCCTCATAAAATACACCATTTTAATGTTGGAATTGAACTTTTTAAATTCTTCTTGCCAGAAGAAGACAAGAAATGCATAAAAAAGTATAGAATATATCATAATAATCATTGTTGAAACTTTTTTGAAGGAGTAATTTTATTTAAACCAGCAAAAATGTGGCTTTGATCATTTCAAAGATGTTTCAATCATCATTCCTTCCTCGTTCGAAAATAATGACACCTAATTCAAACATCATCTATTAACATTTTGTTTAATTCGAATCAGTTTGCACAAAAGATCATTAGAAGTGTGTTTTCGGTTGGACACAGCATGGACGTAAAAATTTAGGCTCGTCTAGTCGATTTCCCCTCCAAAATTAATATCCTGGGCGCGTTGCATGGGGACTAATGGAAATCGGCCGAGTATTTTTATTATCATCAGGGCGTAAACAAATTTGCAATTCATTTTGTTTCGCTGTTAACAAGGCATTCTTAAATATACGTTTGCAAAAACAGAAAGGCATTTACACGAGCTGCTTCGCTCCATTAAAGATTCAATTTCGAGCGAAATGTATATTTTTTCGATTGTTGGTAACAAAGTGGCGGTAAGGGAGGAATTGATCGTCGCAGCCGAGCTCACTTTTCAAACTGGACGGACATGAGCGGCCTTAACATGGCGTATGGCATCCAACTGGTATGAATACAAAACTTTCACTCGGAGCACGGGAGACATTAATGAGGTTTTTTGTTGTATGTTTAATGTCTCCGCATATTTTGGCGCTATATAAAGTAAGGCATTCCCGCGCAGAAAAATTAAAATGACAAAGCGTCCAGAGCTGATGTTCTGACGAGAGACTTTACAAAGGAATTTGCTCTAAATTGCGTGAAATTGTGAAAGTGAATTTCAATGGTCGGTACTATTCCATTTTTCAAGCCCAACCGTGAGCGTTAAAATGGGCTTGTTATCAATTAATAATTACTCTTTAACATATTTTTCTTTAAACACACACTATTTAACGGAGTGCATGAGAAACCATTTCTGCACACGTTGCAATTAAAAAGAATAAGTGAACTATTAAGTTATCAAAGCTCACGACACTTGAGGAAATCATGTTGTATATAATTTTAAATTGCTATTTTCTTGTTACAAATTTTAATATCTAACTTCCAATTCAATGCTGTGCTGTTTTTTATTCCATTTTTATTAAATAATTACTATGCAGCTCTTCTTTCTAGTCATTCCTCATTTTCTTAGGCCTTTTTCATTAATAAAAAACAAGACAAAATTAGTCCAGCAATGTTTTTCTTTTATTTCATAACAACTTACATAGTAATTTTATTTTACGTTACGCCAGGAACAGTTGAGATAATTTTATTTCGTAAATATCAATTATCATAAGAGGAAAATTTGTGTCATAATGTTTCCCCGAAAGTGGTATTCAACCAACCGATACGCCCTTAATTATAACCATTCTGTGAAATTTTTATCGAAAAAGCTAGAGAAATTCCTTTTTAAATACTAAAAACTACTAAATATATATTTTACTACTTGGTACTTTTTAAGCTTTAAAAGTTACTCTTCTTCATTCAAATGAACTTCAATTTTTCTTTATGCTAATAAACCTTTCCATTTACGGTTGGGAAGCAAGGAGGAAAATGTCTTTTGAAGCACCTAAGCTTAAAACCTCCAAAAAATCTATCGCTCCGTTCTTGTTCGAATCTTCCGAAAGCCATTAAAGCAATCAATGGAAGGGGGAGAGTGCGCTGCACGGGCGCCGCAGATTCTCGAGGCTTTCCCACCGATAGGGACTAGCAGTTTCGTTTTTAGCGCCATTTAAAATGCGGGAACTCCGGCATAATCGTCTGGTTGGGGGGAGGGGATGGGGGAGGCGTCACGGGGGAGGAAGTGGGGCGGGAGCGTGATCGCACCGTGGGTGCCGCTTAACGGCGACAAATCAATGAGGCCGCCGATTGAACCATTGGCGCACTTTGCGCAGTCCCGCGCCTTGCAAAGGCACCATACGTACCCTCGTCCGCAATTCCACCACCCATTCACCCTACCGTCCGCGCGTGGCCCCCCTTTCCCTCTCTAGAGAGAGAGAGAGGGTCGAGGGTTCCACGACCATCGATTTCATCAGCGGGGCCATCCACCGTCACAGGAGCACCGCACGTCCGAGCCATGGGAGACATATCCGCCATCGCCGGGGAAACGCTGAGAGTGTCCTGCCCCGTCGGAGGGTACCCGGTCGACGCTATCCAGTGGCTGAGAGGTGAGAGAACAATGCTGTCTGTCCCCCTTCGCCCGACGAGCCTCCCTCTCGCCCCCCGGATGCCTCCTCCCCGCTCCCGGAGCTCCTC
Organism: Tanypteryx hageni; assembly: GCA_028673005.1. Taxonomy (NCBI): domain Eukaryota; kingdom Metazoa; phylum Arthropoda; class Insecta; order Odonata; family Petaluridae; genus Tanypteryx; species Tanypteryx hageni. The sequence goes on along the minus strand of CM054120.1, from coordinate 102,590,103 downwards.
CCATCGACTCTCCGGCGGCCCACACCCCGGCCGTTGCGGGACAAAGCCTCCGCGCAATCTCATTTGTTTAACCCACGCCCCCTAAAACATGGCAAATGGATTTCCAACCCGGCACTAATTGAAAATACGCCACCCGACTCCGTAGTCTTCCCCGCCTCCCTGCATCCTTCTCCGCCGCCCCCTCTCCTCCACTCGCCGCCGGGCCGGCTTCCCTCTTCCCCCACTCCGGTCTCCCACACCCCTTCCACCGCATTACACTCTCCTACGGTACACACTTTTACCCTTCCATACGCTCAACTCCCGATTCCTCTTTCCCTGTTGCAATTAAAATCCAAAATGTTAAACTGGTGGCGTACCGTTTGTGCATAAAAATGCCACATAATGGCGCCCCAACCTACGACAAGCTGCTTCTAATTGAAGGAATAAAACGAAATAATTTTCGTCGTTATTGTTGTTTTGAATGACACTCGCATTACCGTTTCGGAGAGAGATGAAATAAAATAGAAATTGCCAGGTTGCAGGGAGTGAAGCGCGCGGGTAGGTTCCGAGAGGCTGGACGCGCAAATCATATGCGTTTGGCCGGGTAAATTCATCGAGTTTCCTCTCTCTCTGCCATTCTCTCCCACTCCTTCTTTCTCTCCTTTTCTCTCTTCATCCATTCTCCGCATGCGCTTTATGCCGTTGTCCGCTGCTTACATGCCGTGCACTCAAATAGGAAAACAACGAAGATGGTCAGGAGAGAGAGAGAGAGAGAGGGGAGAAATATTTGTGCACGGAAACGTTTGGCAATTGGTACTCTGAGAGCGGCTGGCCGTAAATTGCAAAACACTCGCCCAATTTCCCATTGTTTGTTAGTTCTCTCTTTCTCTCTCTCCTTCCATCTATCTCGAAATCAATGGTATTCATTTTGCTTATGACTCAAAAGCTATGGCCTCGCAAAAAGCTATCGGAAATTGATATCATTTTCCAGTCTGACTGCAATTAGAGCATGTTGATCGTAAATTTATTATTTATTTCCTAAGGGTGTGCATCCGGAGATAAATCATTTGTTATTAGTGAAGGAAGCTGGGCGCCGCTATGCACTTGGGAGAATATTTCCCCTTGAGATTTTTATGCGATATATAGTTATAAAGAAGCGGTTTATGGCAATGTATGACGTAATTACATTCGTTTAATGGAGTCGCTTTAGTTAGGAAAGAGTTTCCCAGGGGGGAGAGCTCGGTGATGGTATAACGTGCATTCCTTTATGTGTTGCGCACACAGGCGTATGCGTCTGCAGTCACCGGGATAATGTATATCCATTTTGTGGTCATTAAAAAGTAAAGGGTATGAAAATTTATGCAATCCCAAAATTGATTCGAAATGCTTATGTAGACAATTCCCAACAGATAAAAACAATAAAAATCGGACCAAAGGATAACTTGCCTTGAATAATTACATGGAAATCGGTAAAAATCTAATATATGGAAGATAATGATTTCCATTTTATATATGCAGCGCGATAAGCAAACAATCATGTGTCTATGCTTCCTAATAAATTTTAATATATCAAATATCTTACTACTGAAAACTCGACTATGACCTCATTTCAGCAAATCTATTTTATAAAGTGATTAATTTTTCCAAATCTGGATGATTTATAATTTTATTTTTTAAAAACCAATTAGTATTTTAATAGCGGAATCTGCCGATCCCAGCCCATTTGTCGGCATCGAGTCGATATGCTCTGCCCCTGCGTGATAAACTGCTTCTCATTATCTTCTGAAGGTATTTAAATCGGAAAAATGTTCACTAAGATTAACTGACCGAGCTTCTTTAAGTATAAAATGCAATTTAAAGCGTTATATAGAACCGTTGACCTTAAATTTATCCACTCAAATGAACTCTATAGGATTTTATGAGAAATCCATTTGCCATTTCTAAAATGCATTGTGTACGAGAGTGAAAAGGTAATTATTCTCTTTATTTTATGATGGAAGTAAAAGTACTATTGTCTAGCTTCTTCGTTAGAAAGAATTTATTTTCCTCAAGGTCCTCACTGATTCCCGACTGTATTAAATTACTAATTACATTTCCGTAACTGCTAAAATATCTGCTTCCTCACCGTGTTTATATATATATATATATATATGTATATATATATATATATATATATATATATATATATATAACAACTTACGGAAAAGGAAAGGTAAAATGAATATATGGATGTCAACAAGGTGTTGGGATGAGGAAACCCAGTGAGCACTCACCAATCAGACGACTTCAGGTTGGCGAGGCCCCGGGGATGTCGAAGCGACACACGTAAAATAACACAAAAACACAGAAACATCACAAACGTAAAGCTTTCGGAACTACTCCTTCTTCAGCTACAGAGAGAGAACTATGTGTATGTGTATATATATAATATAATGTATATATATAATCCTCGACCTTTCCGCACTACCCTTCCACCCCCATGCCTCCACCCAGTGTCACCGCCATCAGTTCTCTCTCTGTAGCTGATGAAGGAATAATTCCGAAAGCTTCTACGTTTGTGATGTTTCTGTGTTTTAGTGTTCTTTTACGTGTGTCGCTTCGACATCCCCGGGGCCTCGCCAACCTGAAGTCGTCTGATTGGTGAGTGTTCACTGGGTTTCCTCATCCCAACACCTTGTTGACATCCATATATCCATTTTACCTTTCCTTTTCCGTACAAGTACATTTTAATGTGTCAATGAAATTAATAAAACTTGTAATAAGGTAGGTAACTCATGTTTATAAGGTTGAAATCCACCGTTTTGGCGTATTTTTATGTTTTATGAAGTTATTCTTAGTCGTTAAATAACAAATTTTGATTCCTAAGTCATATATGAAAGACGAAGTACGAAAAAAATTATAATCTTTAACACTTTTACATACTACTTCAAAACTCTTGACGTATCCTTACGAGTACGCGTACCACCGGTTGAAAACCCTTGGTTTAAAGATGTTTCTAACCACACCTTTTGCTGTGGAAAAAATAGTTTATATAGCTGTGGAAAAAATAATTTATATAGTTATTTCAGAAGTCGTGAAATCTAGAAGCGAAGCACGTGATTTTAGTAAACATTTAGAGGCATTTCAAAAACTTTTGGTTGAATCCTATTGACAGTCGTAATAAAACTATTTGTCTGTTTAAAAATTTATCATGGATGTATACTATATGTTATTATATTGGTGTATCATACAACGCATTTTCCAATGCGTGGTAGTATATTTTACCTTATATGTCAGTACAAATGCAAACGGAAGTTATCAGTAGATAAATTACAAAATATTCGGTGTATCTCGTTCAATGGCAGTGATTGCAGGAGAAAGTTAACCGACTTCACTCACGCGTCCAAATCAACAAACAGGTTAACACGACCAAAACGAGCGAGGAATTCCGACACGAATACACTTTCGTTCTCTAGTAAACGATTTGGCCAAATAGGCGCAATGTGCTTTCCCTCCTATTTACAGGAGATCGACTTCTACCAATCAACAGACGACAGATTGTCTTCCCGAATGGCACTTTAGTCATTGAGAAAGTGCAGCCGAGCCAAGACGGAGGGGCGTACACCTGCACGGCGGCCTACAAGGGAGGGAGGAAAGCTAGTGGCACTGCTCACGTCAACGTTATGGGTGGGTCCCCTTCCAGTTCTCACTCTCTCTCCTCCCCTTCTTTCTCTATATCTCTTTCTCTTCTATTTTCTCATTTCCCTGATCTCTCCTCTTTCCCATCCCTCGCTCTACCATTTCGTACTTTCCTTTCCATTTACTTCTTAACGCTCTTCATCTTATCTCCTACACATTCTGTAAACTCACTTTCAATCCTTATTTTTTCTTCCCACATCCCTCTCTAATCCCTTTCTTTCTCTTTCTATCCTTCCCTGCCTGTCCTCCCTACTTGCATCATTTCGCTGCTATTTCCTCTATCCTCCAGTTACTCTCACCTCTCTTGGCCGTACCCCGATCCTTCCTATCCCATTCCCTCCTCTCCCGTTCCCTCTTCTCCCGTTTCCTCCTCTCCCTTTCACTCTCGCGTTTCCTCTCTCCCGTTTCCTCTTTCCCTTTCCCTCCTCTCCCGTTCCCTCCTCTCCCTTTCCCTCCTCTCCCGTTTCCTATTTCCCATTCACTCCTTTCCCATCCCCTCTTCTCCCGTTTTCTTCTTCCCCGTTCCCTCCTCTCCCTTTCACTCCTCTCCCGTTCCTTCCTCTCCCGTTCCTTCCTCTCCAGTTACCTCTTTCCCATTCCATCCTCTCCCTTTCCCTCATCTCCCGTTTCCTCTTTCCCCGTTCCCTCCTCTCTTTTTCCCTCCTCTCCCGTTTCCTTTATCCCCGTTCCCTCCTCTCCCATTTCCTCATTCCCCATTCCCTTCTCTTTTCCACCTCCCTTGATCTCTCTCCCTAACCGTCTCTCTCACTCCCTCGCTCGCTTCCTTCAACTCCGCCTCAGGCTCAATCCTTCAAGTGACTACATTTGGGAGATATCGTATCGGTAAACATCGACGTGGCACCTTCTTGTGCCGCTGTCACTTGTATTGGTGCAGATAAACTGTGTTATCGGTAACTTTTCGAAGGCTCTGTGTATTTATTCTTTCTGCGGATACGACAGCTTTTAGTCGGTTTCGTTGCGAAGTCTATATATTTGCCGCTGTATCTTAAGTCATAAAGATTTGTATTACTTAAATAAACAGAGAACCCGTCCAGGTAATATTTGAGTTATGCCCTTAATAAAAAGAATTATGGATCTTTAAAGTTTTCTTAATTTTTGGAAACGAAAGAATCATAAAGAACATTTAGTTAATGAGTTTGAAGTTTTATACATTATTGTTTAATAACATTACGGTCACCTTTTTAAGATCGGCGGCCGTGTTAAAAAATGAGATTAAACTTAATAAAGAGCCATATTTCTTTTAACATGACGCAAACATGCGTAAGAAATCGTTTTTGAAAATTTGTCCAATACCATCGAGAAGAATAATTTTATTTTTAATAAACTTTGCGTCGATTTGGGTATTGTTTTAATTTTTTAATTATTAAAATTCGTTATTTTTTAAGTATTGAAAAGTGATGTTTCATCAAATGTCCCTGAAAATTTCTAGTCTCGCCAAATATCCGCGACCTCCATCCCTCTAACCCGAGCCGCCATCTCATTCCATCGCATTACCAGCCGCTTATCCCCAACGCCTCGCACGTCGCCTTGGAGCCATCTCACTTCGCCCCTACCAACCACTCTTTCAGTCTCGACCCTTTTGAGTTTTCTCCGGAAATATGAACCGGAAATATTCTTGTAAGACCCAAAAATCAAACACCGATGAACTTTAAATATTACAAATATATCCCTATTTACTTTTTCAACGTATTAACTCGGAAATTTTTCATTTTGAATGTCCTTATAAAATATTTTTCCTTTTTTTAAGAATGACTTTAATAGGACTAATGGTCATTGGACCCTCCATAAAAAAAGTTCGACTCAGTTGAATTAAAAACTACCTTGAGTTACATAGTATGAACTTAAAATACTTTTGAAATTTAAAAACAAATATATTGTAAAGTTTTATGTATAATTGATATAATTTTTAAATATAAGATTTAGCATTTTAAATATAATATCAGTTGAAGAGTTGTTCATAAATATATATTAACGTTAAATTAATTGAAAGAAATTTCAAATTCTACGCATATATAAAGAAAATGTAATGAATTTGAAAGATGAATTACTGCTGATTTAATGACTTTAACAAGCTGAATTATTGTAATATGTGCATTTAACTAATCATGATCTTTTACAGGTAATAATTGTCTTTGACCACAATCCGAATATACTGAACCATTGCTAGGAAGACAGTATGTGTGAATTGCATTATTAATTCATTATCGCGGTTTTCATTTACATTTTTCCCCTGCCAAGTCATTGCTCGTAATCTGCTTGTAATAATGGGATTGGGGATTGTTTCACTCAAAATGATAGATGTTTTCATTTCCTCACCGTGTTCGGTTCATGATAAAAATTTCGGAGACATTCTTATTTAATGCAATATTGCGCTAAAGAATAATACATTATAAATAGCTTCTTTCTGGGTTTTTCGAGTAAGAAATATTGAAATTTCACATTTCCAATTAAAACCGGTATTGATTTTTGATCACTGAAAACATTGATTGGCACATAGATGAAAGATTTTGTTTTTGTGCCCCTATTAATCTAATGTGTACATCGGAGAGACATTCGAGCTAATTAACTCATGCTTTGGTATTACTAAATACCTCATTCGACAAATAGTAGATCATTGTTGACAGTATAAATGATGGAAATTCCGTTCCGTGAAATGGGTGTTATCATTACTTTTTCAGTGGATACAATCTGTAAGGTTAAGTTTTGGGGATATGAATAACTTCAAATCTTTATCGTTCTTAATACTCATTTCCCCGAGGAGACACTTCAGATGTTCTCCCCACGCACAAAAAATAGCGATTCAGTCTCTCCCCTTCCTTAGGTACTTCTGAGAGGACCGAAAACTCTCCATTTTGTAAAGGAGGAATAAAAAAGGGGTCACTTATTTTTGCCTCTCAGGAACGCCCTCGACCACCGATGGGTGGCGAGCCAGGGTGGATCGCTCCAAGTCAATGGGTTACGCCTTGCTTGTCCAAGGTCGCCACTAGTGACCTCTGGATATCACCCTCCACCGCCTGTCTTCTCTCCCCCGCCCCCGCCAACGAACCGTCCGCCCCCTTCCTCTCTCCCCAGTGCCCCCCAAGCTGAATCCTTTCAGCGCGCGATCGGACCTTCACCTCGGCGAGCGGGTCGGCCTGCAATGCACAGTGAGTCGCGGGGACCCTCCCCTGTTGATCGAGTGGCTCAAGGACGGTTCGCCGCTCCCCCGTTCGGCTCCTGGCCTCCTCGTCAGGGCCATCGACGAGTTCACCAGCATTGTGTCCATCGCCGCCCTCAGCCCTGCACACAGTGGCAACTACACTTGCGTGGCCCGGAACGGTGTGGCCCAAGCGTCCCACTCGGCCGCTCTCTCCGTCAACGGTAACCGCACCGCGAATGGTCGGGTGAGGGGGAGCGGGAAGACCCCGCTCTCGGCCCCCCCGGCCAGCCCGGGGGCGGCGTGTGCCCCCGCCCGATCCCGTACTCACGCTGCCCCCTCCCTCCCGCCTCCCCCCGTCCCACCTTCCACCCACGCAACCCACCGGTTGATCCTCCCGACCCCACCGTTCCCCACCCCCTTCATCCTCCGCCCACTGCTCTTGCTTTTACAGTTCCCCCGGCCATCTCGCCGTTCGCGTTCGGTGAGCTGTCGGAAGGCGAGCGGGTTAAGGTGTCTTGTAGTGTGAAAAGGGGAGACTTACCCCTGAGCATCTCTTGGATGAAGGACTTCCACCCTCTCTCGCATGACCTAGATATCACCGTTAGAGACACAGAAGAATACTCTAGTATTTTGGCTATCTCTAGTGTTACCTCTAGACATAGTGGCAACTACACGTGCGTGGCCCGCAACCCCGCCAGGGAGTCCACGCATACTGCAGAGCTGATTGTCACGGGTAATGTATTGCCTGACACGTGAGCCCAACCAACACCTCCCTACTTTCTCTTTCACTTCTCCTACGTAACCTCGAAACGGTAACCCACCCTCACTTAACGCTTGCACCTTCACCTCTCATCTCTCTCTCTCTCTACCTCTGTATCCCTTTCACTCTCTCATTTCTACGCTCACTCTACACGACTTTTTTCGCACTGTTGTTTTCTCGATTGCTTAGTGGTATTTTGCACAGTTTTTTGCATGCGAAATTATCACACCTCTATTTTTCGCTTATCTTCATATTTTCTCCTCAGTATTTGTTTTCTCTCACACTCACCTCCATGGATGGCTGTCCGTTCAAAATGTGTACTTCTTCGAGGAATGCAGGTAACTTTTGCACGATGTCCTTCTTGTAGCTTTCTCGTCGCTTTCTATTAGGCTTTTTTTGTATGCACATTTATTGATTTTTTTATCATTATCGTTATTATTCCTACGTGTATTTCTCTTTCTCTATCTTTCCTTATATAATTTTATTCTTTTAAATTCTCTCTTTTCCACTCCGGGGATCAATTTAGAAACTTGTGAGCTACTGAACTTTGTCGCTGACTGGAATGCTGAAACCCGAAAAAGCAACCAATGCAAATGATGTAAGACTAATGCTCGCTTCACGGCCTCTGTGCCATCCTCTAATCCCTGCCTATTCTAAAAATCTCTCTCTCTCTCTCTCTGTTCTCTCCACCTGCCTACATCCGTCACAGCACTGTTCCTCGTCCTCCACATCTCCAACCATTCACACCTAAATGACCCCAAATAAGAGTGGAAGTGTCCCTTTGTGGGCGCCCGTCTTTTTGATGTGAGAGCACCTTTTTTAAGTTTTTGCTGCCTTGCTTCACCATGGGCGTCACTTATCCTTTCCTCCGCCTCCTCCGCCCAGTGTCGTTTTTAACGCCGATTTCTCGCCTCGATCACCACAGGGCGTTATTTGTCCCTATGTTTGCGACGCCTGGTGATGTAGATCTTTCACAGCTCTCTGCCGTGCACTGTCGTTTCACAAATCCCTAAACCACAGCCTCATGCTCTCTCTGTCTATATCTGTCTCTCACTCATATGCGAAACATATGTATAACGTGTTATTATATGATGAGAATTTTTTTCTGATTCGGCAGATGCACGCCCGTGCTCATTATTCCCGTTCCTTTGCAGTTCCTCCGTCCTGGGTAGTCGAGCCACAAAATAAAAACGCGGAGTTGGGGCAGCAAGTGATGCTCGACTGCCAAGTGGATGGATTTCCTAAACCGGTCGTTTCCTGGAAAAGAGCCTCTGGTGAGTATAGTTTTGTACGAACATTTTGAGAGCTTTGTTCGACTGTATTTTCCAATTGCACTTCTCTCTGCCTCTTCGTCGAATTTCATTTCAGATACAAAGCCCGGACAGTATCGTGGACTGCCATTCCACGGGCAGGGCTTCCAGGTTTTCCCAAACGGTTCCCTCCTCTTGGAAGCTGTAAGGCAAGAGGACGAGGGCCCTTACCTATGCGAGGCCGGAAATGGTGTAGGGGTCGGATTGAGTGCTGTCGTCACTTTAACAGTCAATGGTAAAATGACTTTTAAATTTTCGCTTTATTTTTCAATTTTCGTGCTAATGCTGTTTTTGTATGACCTCCCAAAGAAAAATACAACATTTTGCCACCCATGCAAAAATATAACTTAAACATATTCATTAATGACTAGATTGAAATTCACACAATGCATTAATACCCACATTTTAAATTTAATGTAACATCGAACCTTTTGTATGATTGATAAATGAAGCTGGGTAATGACCGGAATTCAATAATCTTAAAAAGAAGCCGGAACTACAGTAAAAGCTGTAACAGTTCCATAGGGGCAGGGAATGCAAGACATTGGAAAAAGATGCGACGCATGCCAGATGATGAAATTCGTACGATAAAAATTAATACGCGGGGTACATATTCAATATTGAACATGCTATTCAACCCACCTAATCAAGCCCTACAAGTTCCTCATTTTATTTCCTACTGCCAAGAATATAATAAATGCAAAGAATGAGACCGCCCAGTTTTTATGAGTTTTTACAGTTCGTATTATCGGTGAGCCAAATGTAGTGAAGCAAAGATGAGAAATGACAAAAACTAATAATATCATCAATGAGAAGGAATCCTTGGTAGTTTTTCTGGGTCCAACTTATGAAAGATTCCTAATTCATTTTGATATACGTTCCCTTAAGTGCCGGCAGAACGGGGTAGCAAAACAGACAACTGCCAAGGGCGCCATGAAGAGCCAATGTTTTGATTTCACGGCACTGTATATGTGTGTGTCTGTATTATTTTTTAAAAGTAATGTACACTTATTTTTCATATTTTATTGATTCATTTTGTTATATTTTTCATGTGCATTTGTGTTGTATATGCCTTTATATTCAAAATGATTTCAATTCCTCTTCCATGCTGTGCACTACCAAAATCCCAAAAACTATAATAAGTTTAAACTAGCGGCCTGAGGAAGATTTGGAAAAGGTTAAAAGTAGATAGACGGGGACCTTGCGGCGGTCAATCCCTTGGACCGTCATTAGCCCGCGAGATACCTCATAATTGGTGGGTGGCAGGGGGTGCAATTCACCATAACCTACCTAAAGAATGTCTATCGCAGGTTGAAATTTTCTATTGTAATCTCGTATTGTTCTCGGAAAGAACCAACCTAGATAACGCTCCGGCCTGCAATCGATCTCACGTATCTTATCGTCACGGTCGTTTCTACCTATATACGTTGGTGCTTCAATTATTCCTACAACCTCGTCTTTTAGACATTCCGATCTATATTTCTCCAGAAGTAACCTTGATTTCAATCTACGATCCTCCAGTGGTACCCGGAAAAAATCCCTCAATAATGAGGTGACGCTTTCATTATGTTCATACTTTTGTTTTACGAATCTGACTGCTCTGCGCTGCAACTCGTACGGATCCCATATGTATGAGGCGTATTCCACTTGTGGTCTAACCAGTTATAAGTAACTTGTTTCGCGTACTTTTTCTGAAGTGTTCCGTACTATTCTACCTATGAAAGCCAGTTTCTTGTTGGCCGCGCCTATAACTCGACGAATGTGCATGCCCCACGAAAGATCTCGACAAATGGTTACTCCTAAATATTTTACATACTTGGCTGTTTAAATATTTATTCCATCTATTTCATACTTGAAACCTACTTCTATGCTCTTACTTTTCCAGAACGTAATACTGTTAAATTATTTATAAAATTTATAAATTAATTTGTTATTAAAATAAACAAAAAATAGTGTACTTTCTCTATTCTAAACGTTTTAATTTCCGATATAGAGCATAGAACTACTAAAAATAGCAAAATTCCCATTGCTCCGTTTTTTTTCAAAATGTCCTGAATTTTCTCCTTCAAAACTCATTTTGTCCCGGTTGTGATGATTTGCATCTGATCATCCTATTCACATGGGTTCTCCCTTCAGAACATAAATTGGAACATACTGACGGTTGCGATAAGTAAGGTAATAAGTTAGTTGAACATGGCCATTGATCGTTATAGTCGGTGGTGACTTTAACTTACACTCAATTGATTGGGAAAACCTATGTTTCGAATCTAGAGGTAAAGAACGCGAATCCTGTGAGGCATTAATCGAAACATTCTGCGAGCACTCTCTCCTTCAATTAGTCAGAAAGCCAACGCGATCGGGAAACATATTAGATTTATTAGCAACTGACGTCCCAGAAAGAATAAACAAAGTCAGCATTGAAGATGGAATAAGTGATCATCTGACCGTATATGCAGAGTATAAGTTGAAAATCGATAGGCACCCTAAGCCTCAGAGAAAGTTTTATATATTTGCTAAGGCAGACTTTTCAAGCTTCAGGTCGCGCCTACGTGAAATACTACCTGGCTTCCTTGATATGACCGAACGATCAGGTGCTGAGTCGTCATGGACATTATTCAAGGATATAATGCTAGAGGGCATAGATAAATGCATTCCGATTAAATTGAAGGTCGACAATAAAGAGCCACGTAGGTACAATAAGCAAGTTAAGAGTGCGCTTAGGCGTCAGAGAATAAGCCACGCGAAAATAAAAAATATGCCGTCTACATCATCCGATGAATATAGAGCAACTAAAGTTCAGACGTATAAGAAATTCCGCGCTAAAGCGAGAAATACTATGCGCGAGGCTTTTATTAACTTCCGGAATAAGGTATTAAATAATTATTTGAAGGAGGACCCCAAAGCGTTTTGGCCGTATGTGAGAGAGGTCCAAGGTAGAGGCCCTACCATATCTTCCCTGCGTAATGTCTCGGGTGCCGTTATTCATGATAGCGTAGAGAAATCCAGCCTGTTAAACGGTCATTTTGTAAAAGCATTCACAGCCGTCAGCGATCATTGCGTACATTATGCACCCGCAATAAGGACGATGATGAACGATATAGTATTTTCTGAGGTGGGAATAGCAAAGAAATTAAGTTCCATCAGACATAACAAAGCCACTGGCCCCGAAGAAATTCCTGCTCGCGTTTTAAAAGAATTAGCTGAAGAAATAGCACCTTTTCTTCGGATAATCTTCGAGAAATCCATTTCTCGCGCAGAGGTCCCTAGCGACTGGAGGTTAGCGCACGTTACCCCAATTCATAAGGGCGGCGACAAGGAGAACCCAGAAAATTACAGGCCGATTTCCTTATCTTGGATATCGTGTAAGATTCTCGAGCATATACTCGTTAGCAAAATTATGCGATTTGTGGATAGTAATTTATTGTTAGATGATTCTCAACACGACTTCAGGAAAGGTAGGTCTTGTGATACTTAGCTCGGTCTTTTTGTGAATTGTATACTGAGAAGCGGAGAAAATAATACGCAGGTCGATGCCATCTTCTTAGATTTTAGGAAACCTTTGATAAGGTACCTCACAGGAAGTAAATAACGAAATTAGAAACCTTAGGCATTAATTCTAAAATCGTTAGTTGGATCCGTGGATTTTTTAATCGTAGGAAGCAGAAGGTTGTTATAGATAGGAAATCTTCGAACTTGGTGGAGGTTGTCTCTGGCCTTCCGCAGGGTAGTGTAATTGGTCCGTTATTATTTCTAATTTATATAAACGATATCAGCTCAGTAGTCAGAAGTAAAATTAGGATTTTCGCGGACGACACCGTCATCTATAGAGAAATAAGCTATCCGGAAGACCACCAGTATCTCTAAAATGACCTAGAAGCTATTTCTGCATGGTGTAAGGAATGGCAGTTAGAGATCAACCAAAAGAAAAACTGCGTCATCAACTGCTGGAGAACCAAGAGTATCTCGCTGGATAATAATTATTCGTTGGATGGAGTAGAGATTCCAGTTTCAGACTCGATTAAATATCTCGGAGTCACGATCCATCGTGATCTCTCGTGGGACACCCACATTCGCCGATATAGATGCCGCTAACAAATAGTTGGCCTTTATAGGGAGAATAGTTCGAAATAGCTCCGAAAAAGTGAAAGAATTATGTTATTTATCCCTGGTTCGACCGCAGGTCGAAATTGCTTCAGCTGTGTGGGATCCCTACGGCCGGCCGTGGTAGAGGGGTGGTTAGCGTGTCTGGCTCCCAATGCTAGGGTAGCGGGTTCGAATCCTGTCTAGGGTATGGTTGTTTGTGTTCGTCTTTGTTAAAGTTATTACGCTCATTCTAAAAAGCCGTTAACGGCTGTTTATGAGCTAAAAATAAATAAATAAAAGGGACTCACTAACGAGATAGAAAAAGTTCAGCGAAGGGCAGCTAAATTTGTAGAGGAATTACGATAGTAAAAAGAGCGTAACATCATTAATAGAAAATCTGAAATGGACATTGTTAGAGGAACGTAGGCTGCAGGCTATATGTAAACTACTGGAAAAATTAATGTCGGAGGGACTAGGGAATGAGGTTGTAGAAGCCCGACGTATCTCGGAAGGCAGGACAGTGAGGTTAAGATTTGCGAGATCGACTGTAGAACGGAGCGATATAGAGGATCGTTTTCCCCTAGGACGATAAGAGAACATTATAGGAAAAGATAACGTAGGAAAACTATGGACTCTTGTTGCACTGCACCCCCTGCCATCCACCAAAAAGGTGACTTGCAGGGTATCATGTAGATGTAGATCTTTAAAATCCATTATTTTTATAGCAATTAAGGGGCCTGCAAAAATTTAGTGTCATATTTGTTATATTTCAAGCGCAAAAATCAGGCGGGACGAAACTAAAAATCATGGTAGTTGGAATGAGAACACTATACTTGGTGAAAAATTTAACTGGAGTTCAAAGCATTCGGAGACTAAATATTGAAAAGCCTCTACATACACTTCAACACTTTTATTAGGAAGCAAGAAAAATACCAAAGGTACATGCATAAGTGCCGTCCATTATGCCGTGGAGAGTAAAAAGCTCAGAAATATTTTGGATAACTTTTAAATATGCCATCAACGACAATCGTATCCATTCTAACTAAAAGTTACAAATTTAAATTGGTCAATAAACCATCTGTTTTTGACGCTGCCATTTATAAACATAAATTTCTCTTGGCGATTACTTTTTATGTCCATTGAATCTAGTGCCTGTGTGGGGAACTGAGTTAGAATGGATCTCTAACAGCCGCGGGACTGAGCTAGTATGCGACCTTTTCGAGCAACATCTGGGAACTGAGTTGATATGCAGTCCGTGATATATAAGAGCGTTTAAATGTGGCGGAAACCGCGGGACACAAACCCACTGGGTTGGTATCTCTGAGCGAAAAATATCAACTTCCTTAATATTTGCCGTAGAAAGCCGTTTAAAAGACGTGCATAGTCGAGAAACTACGCATTCAAATATAATTTTTTTAAATTGTGGCATACCTCGCCTATTATACTCTAACGTGATATTTTCTTTTTATCTTTAACGTAATAAAAATAGCCAGTTATTTTTACGAAAGCTGTTTAACTCCAAAAGGACGTTTTATAATGCTTATTTATTGAGAGAACAAAAATTTTTCGGAAAACATATAGTTAGAAATAGGTATACTACGACTGTATAATGATTAGAAGAATATTTTTTCTCAAGAAATATTACGTTAGAAGTAGCTCAACTGTGACTTAAAACCAAAACCTAACTAATGTTAGGATCAGGAAGCAAAATTTTACAATAATAAGGTTTTTGCGATTATTAGGACTTCATTATTTTATAGCAAATCAATATGTTACAATAAGAATTGAAATTATCTTATCCATTTTAAGAAGCATAATCTTATAGAAATTTTATCTTGCGTGGAACTTTTCCCAAATTTTTTGTGCAAAAATTTAAATGGCTGTCAGCAATATTTAAAAAAAATGTCTTTCTCGGAACCAAAAGATATGTCAATATATATCAAGATTCCTTGTCGGCTCAAATGAAAGCGCCTTCAACATTTTCCTCGTATTTTTTTAGGCAAGCTAAATAACATTCGTGTTTATCTCCGCGTACATACTCGTATAAATCTTGCCGAATGTTATGATAGCCTATATCAAAACTTGACCTTCGAAAAAGCCTTTATTCGAAAAATGTCAGATACGATGTTCTTGGCGGTTGGGAATTCTCTCGACAATTTATAAATCAAGAGCGCTGCTCATATCCGCCTCTAACGAATAAGTTATCTGTAACCTTTTACGCCGTTAAATGAGAAACTCTTCAATTTAAGTGTGTATGTGACTCTCTCTCTCTCTCTGATGAGGAGAAGCAAAGGAGAAGGTGTCTCTCCCTAAGGCACTCGATACTCGCAGACTCCCTCGAGGGCGTCGCCGGAGATCGGGAGGTTGATGAGGATGAGGGTAGATGAGGTGTGGGATGGGAGGAGGGAGGGTAATAGGGGAAGGAGAATGCGGAGGAAACAGCATCATCCTTGGTCTGGAAACCTCCCACGAGTTCTCTTCCTGTCACTTCCTATACCTCAAATCACCTCGTCGCTCCCGACGTGGCCAAATCACTTTGTTGGCTGATCGATATAACTTTCTTCGGAATCACTCGCGACTTCTTTTCCTTTGGTCGTTTGGGAGTTCGGATAAGAACGCGGGACAGAACGTTCGATTAAAATTGTCTCGAGAGGGAACTCTAAGGCTTTTTGCAAATGATCGTAGGGAAAAACTGCGAAAGTTTTAGCGGAGAAGTACTCGCTGCTGTCTCGTGCGTCGGAAGGAAAAAAATATTGCTTCCAGTCCAGGTTCATTCCGATAACTTTTCCTATTCGATGCGAAGACCGAAGAGGATTTCTCAGAAACTCGTGTTTTGGTCGTTAAAACGGATTTTCATTTGGCTCGCAAATTGGATGCGCAAGTTTTCTATTTTGAGCGGAGATGAATCGATTACAGATGAATTGCTTCTCCACTCTCTTAGGGTTTCGGATATCCTTATTTCGTCGGAAATTTTTTTAAAGTGGGATTTTTATTTTCTCGTTCTCTGGCACAATATTTGGTCCTCGGAATTTCCAGTTCCGGTTTGTTGGTCGAGGGTTTGGTGTTGGTGTCTCTAGAGGTGAGTCTAGGTAGCTACATACGCGGTTGTCAATGTCTCCTCCCTGTAGAGGATAGAGAAGCGACTTGCGGTCCTCGGGGGAGAAGTTTCATCTGTTATGGCCCTTTGCCATAGGGTGAGAGAGGCTCTAGCTTACGGTGGTTCTTGTAGACATAGTCTAAGGTCTTGATACTCGGAGAATTTTGTCAAACAACAAAGTTTTGTAACAAATCCCTTTTGGGAACGCGACTAACGAGGAAGTTCCGCGTGCCTCTATATACTTCCTGATTAACGTGTCACTAGCACTAGCCATCAAGCTGTTGCGGTCCCTATTAGACGCCGTAATTGGCATTGGGAACGCCGTGAAATAAAATATCAATATGAGGGACTGCGGTAGATTAGATATATGATTAAAAAATAGAATTGGAGATTATTTTATAAAAAATGTGATAAAAATAAATGAGTATGATGAAGGTTGAGACTTTTCCATATATTTCACTAGTAAAAGTGGAAAGTGGAAGTGGATTTAGCGATAAAAAATTAATACCTTTTCCTATATGCGACTTGTTATTCTATTAATTATTTGCTCCATTCCATTTCTTCTGATCAGTGTCATAGGTAATGGATTTGGAAATAAACCTCTTGTTGACAATTGCGGAAAAATATAGTGGGTTTTCACTCTATATTATCAATTACTTTCAAATCTCTTTTATATTATATGCATTATCTGGTATCGTTACTTATAGAAAGTTGTTTTAATAATGGTATATATATATATATAGTAGTCCCTCTCCAACCGCGGTTTCCAATATCCGCGGTTTTCCAGCTCGCGCCTAAATGTATGCAAAACAGATCCAAATTCTTTGGTCTGATTCCCTACATAAGTGCGCGGTGTGAATTTTGATATCACTGTCTATTAGAAAAGGGGATAAATACAATCTATACAATTAGAAAAATGTTGTTGCTAACATTTTATAGTTTAAATTATTTTGTAAGTGTTGGACCTCTTTTATGTTAAACTTATAGTTTCGATCAAACTGATCACTCGCAATAACGGAGAAAATCCACGGGCCTTTTAATTTACGTTAAATTTACGTTTTCTCAACAGTGGCCTACAGTCTTAATTACCCGCAGTTCTCGACACGGCCGTCAATAATGAACAATTATTGTCACTATTAAAAGTTATGTCATAGAAGAGGCTGAAAGCTCTACTAGGTGTAGGTAATTACTTCATTCAATTAATGGTGCTCCTGTCTGATTGAATTATTATGTATTTACATCTCTCTGTTTACTCTTTGCAGTTATTTACTTTGCATAATTTTTTGCATTAATTTTTCATCCTCATGTCATTTATGTAACATCCCTCCGCTACTATCTCCTTTCCTCATTACAGCTATTTTTTATTTTGTTTGTATTGGTAATAGTTTGTCTTTCTCAATTTTGTATTTTGGAAAAAACTCGTGTAATGGCTCCCGATCATCATGACTTTTATAACATTATTTGTTGTGTATTCAATATCTGTACCGCTTAACTGGCTGTAAATTAGTTTTATTTTACAGATTTCTCAAATAAGTTTTATTAAATCGTTTGTCAAAACACTATCTTCACCGAAGTGGAGGAAATACAAGAGAAAGTATATAACTGAATTTTCCTAACAAATTTTTTTGTAGATGATAACTTTATAGGTAGTTTTAGTTGAAGCCGAGAGCGTAAATTAATCATGGATTCCTGTCCCGAAAAGACTCAAATGTATTTGATTAAAATTACTAAATTGAACCTTATAGATGTATAAAAATATCAAACACAGAAAGTATAGAGGGCATTAAATAAGGCAAAATTTCTTTAATCCATAAACTAATATAAAAAACGTATCAATTATTTTAAATTTCCAGTCGACAATTAAAAATGTTGATATGCGAGAAACTTCTTCATTATAAATGAAGAGGGTCTCTTCAGTTATTAAAATGATTATTAAGCTTCTGATATTTTTAAAAGCCTGCATACCATTATCATCAATATTTTCAGCGATTTTGATGAACATATGCAATATCGGGAGCGCGCTGGTTGGCAAGGCACTATTGAGGGCTTATTTGCTGGAACAGAACCCAACTTATTGGCTATGTATTGGCGGAAGAGGACTGTGATCTGCGGACTTCCTCGAAAAAGGAGGAATGGAGCAGGAAGACCTCCCGCGAAGAATTTTATTATATATTAGAATTATAATGATAACAAATACGATAAATAGAATTTTTAAGCATGTTTTGTATGCATTATAAGATTTAAGGTGTCTCTCAAGGATCACTCTCCCTAATCCCCAAATTTTCATAATCCTTGGCCCTCTCCAACCGCGGTCAGGCCAGGAACGAGATACAGAGTGTGAGACACGGCAGAGATCCGTACGGATGGAGAACATTAACAATAATAACTGGTTTTAATTTATTCAGTTTTTCAAGTGTTTGCCCATTTCATGAAATAGACAGAATCATCTTTGCCCAATTCACGAACGAACTAGGCACTAAATTTGCCTATATCACGAAACGGATAAAGCTGTTGCCCATTACACGAATTAGGGAGAAAGGCAGTCCATTTCACGGACTTGGAAATTTCACAGATTCGGCGTAATATATATATACATACACACACGCACGCACACACACTCGATTTCACTCCTTTTTTAGAGTTTAGGAAACACTATCTCCGCAAATTTACAAATCTTTTCCGTAAAATGGATAATTTTTTCCATATGTTCCTATTATATTTAGAGCAGGATATTATTACTCAAACCAAAGATATTAATTCTTCTCAATTACGCTTGCTTAGCAAATAATTCTTTTAAAATCGCGATTATTGGTTTCCGATTTTTTAGTTATTCCGAGAACGTGAATGCTTTTCATGCATTTTAACCATTTCTACTCGGGAATTCATTTTCGGGGATGAAACGATAAATGCTGAGAAGGTAATTGACCCTGATTAACCAGTTCTTGCTAATGTGTCAAATGTTTGCAAGAGGAGTGTGCTTATCGTTGAATTTTCTGCACTCAGTGCCGATGGAGAATTCAATTGGTATTTTATTCCTCCCTGCCTCCTCCCCTTCCTCAGCTCCCGTCCACTTTAAGATCCGTTCCAAGAAAGAGGTTGTTAGAAGGGGAGCAACCGCCGTCCTTCGCTGCCGGGCGCTAGGCGACGCTCCAATCGCCGTCGCGTGGAAAAGGGATGGCGGAAGGGTTGACATGCTGCCGCGCATCAGGTAACCACCATTCTGCACGAGTTTGATTCCCAAAGTTATTTAATGTTATATTTTTTTGTATGAGATATTGCCATTCCTTTAGTTTTATTCTTTTGCATGTTGGCATTCTTGATAATTACGCATATTTTCTTCTTCATCGTAGAATTATAAATTTCAGAGTATTAAGCCCTTTAGCGAAAGTCAGTAGAGTTTGATAGTTTTAAGTTTTATTGATTATTTACTTAAAATAGCAAGTGAAAACGCTTTCTCGTTTGCAATACTAGTATTATTTTACATTAATCCTGTTAAAAAAATTATCATAGAATGCATTGAAATAAAAATCATCTATATATATATAATTTCAATTATCTTTATATTTAGCAGATCAGTAATTTTCGTCGAATTCATACGTTTGGTTCATTGTTCCATTTTTATGCAAATTACCAGTAAAATGTTGTTAAACTGAAGTTATTCATCATATTAAAACAATAAAACAGTTATTTCTGAAGCAGTAAAATACATTCATGTAGAAATAATTCATTTCTATAAATTTTGATGCTTTTAATTGTTATTATTTATCATCAAGTGTGATAATACATTCTTACGTAATTATTTTGGGAACTGGGAATTTTGTTATCTGATGTCTTCGAATATTCACTATGCAGCTCGGATAAATGAACAAAGGTGTAATGAGGATCGATGGCCGATTTGATGAGACGGATATCAGTCTTTTGGTACACTGCACCACGGAGGGGCAGGTACCAGGTCATTTCTATCCGCCATCTCAGTAGAACCGGGTTGAGGTACGTTTTAACGGCATCGACGATTTAACTACATTATCATACACTGATCCTGTAAGCCAAAACAAAGAAGTCGACAACTTACATTCTTATAGATGATTTTCGTAACGGCGGTAATAGAAAATTTTATGCCTACAGCGTTGCAATTTTAACTAGAAATATTATCATGAAATATTTTTAAATTAATTCGTCCGTATAAATCTGTTCTGGACCATCGAGTCCATAATGCGAATGATTATATTAAGGGAAGTAAAAAAAAGGGCACTTAGCTTGTTGCAGTGGGATGAGTGAGCGACTGCTTCTGGCGACCCTTACGTCAATGGCTGGGATGATTGATAGCTTATTATCGTGGCATAATTTAGACACAATATTCTCCAGCAGGCCGAATGGCGCTGGTGGGGCAGCTAAGGATTTTCCGGAGGTTTAAGACCGGAGGTGGAGGAAGGGGAAGAAAGGAGGTGAGAGGGAAGAGGGATGGTATAAGAGAATAAGGGGAGGTTGTTAAGAGGGTGGAGGGGCGGGGTAAGGACGGGAAATGGGTTGAATGGAAAACCCTGTCTACTTTGTCAACACTTCAAAACGAGTTTTCACTGACGTAGATGAAGAGGGAGGATTTTATATGTTAAAGTTTCCGAGAAGTTTCTGTAATGCCGGAGACTTGTTATCCTCTATCAATCTTCAGTCACTTCTTCCTCAATTACTCCTTGGTCCTTTCCTTCCTTCTAATTTTGAATATGGGTCTGGTGTGAGAGGATTTTACTCGCGGAGGACAAAAACTAAGGGGAAGAAAATGTTGCTCTATCAGCGACACTAAATTATTTCTATTATTATCGGATGAGCGATCGACTACATTGAAGAGAACGCCTTGCACCGTTTGTTTTTTTTTCTATCGTAATTGACCATTGCTCATATAAATGAGTAAATACAGATCCATCTATGGGCATAAGTCGCCACGTTGAGTCCTCAGAGTGATGTGGACCCATAACTCTCCGCTTCCGCAACATGAGAAGTAGGCTAATCGTGCTTTCTCTGCCATTAATTTTGTCTGTAATTAGTCCAATGACCTGCCGGATATTAAGGCTGGCGTTATTACGCATTTTTATTTAGCTGTAATACATATGATGGGCTACAATCAATTAAAATAATATCCTCGAGTTCTTCTTTGTGCAATATTTTGGTTTGTTACGATGCAGAAAAACTAAATTTTATTACGGAAAATTGCCCATTGGTTTTATCATGTATTCGTTACAGACAGATTGAGATAAATAAAAACATTATTTCAGCCACGTTTTCTAAATCTGAAAACTCCACGAAATGAGCTTTAATTTGAATCGTTTTGCTTTTAAACCCAATCAAAGTCTCGACAAATTCGGAGAGAATAGATTACAGGTGCATTATCGCAAGACCGGAATGGTCAAAACCCAAGCGTTGTCGATTTTTCTCCATTTTCCTTTTTTTTAATAGGCATTTTCCATCAAAATTGGCACTTACGTACAGGAATGGATTTCCCATTTAGAAGCAATGGCTACGTGACTATGAATGCCGGCGTCCTAGAAGCGAGACAGTATAATTATGTTAAAAAATAAAAGCCTACCCGAACTTGTTGACTTGCATTGAAGTATTATTTCATTTTTATGGAAGATATGATGCAAGAGGACACTGAAAATTTTTCGGTTTTTTGTTAATCTCCCCAAATCATTTGCACGATGATTTCAAATGTAGAAATGACCGGTTTTCTGAGTCTAGTATTTGATGGAGTACACCTTTATTATTAGAAATTCGAATGAAATTGTTTACGGAAATATAATAAATTCGTGTAAATAATTTTGAAATCACAGTAACAACTATTTTACGACGGGCATAGGACATAAGTACTGTTGATTCCCAACAAATGCATTTATAAGTTTCTCCAACCAGAAGTGAGTGAGAAATCGCATTAGATGGCAAACGTGGGTCATTTGTGCCTCGTTTTATGCGCCGACACTCATAAAAAACCAATTGATCAAGTAAGATCAGGTAAAGCACATTTATTGCCACAATAATGAGAAAGATGAATAGCTCGAAATTACGCAATTACATCATCATCATTGAAACAAGTGTGGATACCCTCTTGAAGTGCATACGGGGATGGGATGACAGAGAAAGGGTGGAAGAGGTAGGGTATACGAGGGATTGATGAAGGTAGAGGTGAGGACAGGAATTTTGGCGTAGGAGAATTAAGTGATAGATATTGGGTTAATTAATTAAGGTTATGAATAACACCGTGAGAGAGGCTACCTTATTCGGCGTGCGTACATTAAACTGTTGGAACATGTTAGGTATTATTAATGGAAGTAAAAGTGACGACTGAAAATGTTTACTTAGACTATATTGGTTATTGCTGTCCACTTCCTCAATTCGCCTCTATTCTCGTACCACTCCTTTATCCATGGTCTGCTCTTACCATTTTCAGCGTGAAGAACACGAGTCTTCCGGAAGGATTATCGTCTGAGCTTATCATTCAAGAAGCGAGGAAGGAAGACAGCGGAGTTTATACTTGCCTCGCCAGAAATGCGTTCGGACACGACCAGATGGCGTTACATTTACTTGTCCAAGGTATGTCTGCTTTAGATTGTTGGTAGGAATTAACTAAATTTAGAATAGATTTATTAATATCTGACAATTAGTATAAAGGCCTTCTCTATATGGAAACTACGAATTTAGATAACGTTTCGTGTAAAATCTGTAATAGATAAATAAACCAACGAAGTTAAGGGAAATATTTTACAGCTACTTTAAACACAATAACAAATCTATCTCTATGCCTACTTTATTTTATGTGGGATAAAATTTTATAAATAGAATATATAGTCATATATTCGAAATTTTCTGTCCTTATTGGATATATCTGCTTTCGAATCCCATAATCACGGTTTATATAACTAATTCAGCTTCCTTTTTACTTATCCTAGATACATTTATCAAAATATCACTTTTACATTTCTGTAAAAAATCCATCGATATGTTCGTAACTTAGTTGGAAAATTAAATTATTACACGATAAAGATCGCTATTGATAAAGATTGAACTTAAACTATTTAGTTGCTGAAATGCGTTATATATGAGCAAAGAAACAATCATATTCATAAAAATTTTGTACATGAACGAAATGATTTTTCATTAATCGTATAAATGTTTGCCGTATTCAAAAGTTTTAGGACGGCAAATCCTTTATTCTTGCGTTGGATTTAATTAATATGTTGACCAATGCGAGATTACCAATAATACGCTATGAAAAAATCTTTTAAATATCACATGCATTCTAATGAAGGTTTTTCGACAATTTGGATAACAGAATATCATATTACGCCGTAATTAAATTTGAACATTTATTCAACACTCAGAACTATCAAAAGTTGTTCTCCTGGCATTTAATGCATTGTAGAAATAATATAAAGACAATAGAGAGGATTAAATTCCAAGTTAAACAGACAATTAAATTAAAAGAATTGAAAATGATATCTTAATTAAATTTATTTATAAATCATCCATAGTGAGCATGAATTTATTGTGCCATGGTTTTTTATCATTTAATCTTTTGATATCTGCTGATTTTAATCTGATTTCTATAAAATTTATTCCCTATAAATTAGCCAATTTATTTGACACGGGGGTTTTCGGGCATAATTCTAAATGTACGCTTAAGTAATTAAAGTCATTTTGGTTTTAGTGTAATTTTAGGTTTATAAATACATGTAGTTGAGGCGCGGTTAAAATTAACCCTATCTTAATAGAAATTATCTGAAAATGTAAGAAATACCAATTCCAATATTTCACGGGGAGCATATTCTTTGTTTTTACCAAATATTTTCCCTTAGTTTTTCACCTCATTTTATAATTCAATTTTCACAATTACGAGAATGATTTTAGATTATTAACAACTGAAATATAAAATTTTTTATCTCAAAAGTATGCATTACTCTATAATTATACAACATGTTACTTTGTATAACTGCATTAATATCTAGCACAGATAGTAGAAACGTGTTTGAAAATTCGAACAATTTCTTATTGTTTTTTTATATTATCCTACAATTTTAGATTTATATACCGGAACCTATCGTCTCTTTTACTATAATTCGTAAACAGTTGATTGTTGTCTGTTGTTGTTACATACTTAGGGCAGAGCTGAGGAAAGACACTGGTATACCACAGATTCCGAGAATTTTTAATTTCCTCTTCAGCGCTTGTAATACGGAAAGTTCATATATAAATTTGTTTCGACAATTGTTTTGACAGTTTGGCTAGGATAAAAATAACAGTTACACGCAAAACCAAACTGATTATATGTAGATATATTATCGTATGTGCTGAGACTGTAAGCTGAAGGAGCCTCTGTTTTACTAATCTTATGTTTTAATTTTTACCTTTTCGTCCTTGTTACAGTCCTATCATGTGAGTAACTTCTAATCACATATATTATTATCACAATTTTATCAATCACACACGTTTTTCATTTTTAATTCTACAGTCATTCATTTATAATTTTGTTTATTTTTAACAAAAATCGTATTAAATAGCTTTCAACAATCAAATTACATACTCAAGGAGCGCCGCTTCTACTTCTCAACGATGGAGGTAAACGTGTGGGCATTCCCTGTTTACAAACGATTCGTATTGGATCGAACAGGTCGCCGTAAGTATATATTTTGCAATTATTAGCGAAAATTTACCAAATATAATACGTAATGCAGATATTTTTAGTCAATAAAATCCATAGAAAATAGTGTACCCGAACCAAATATTTAAGTTTCACCCATGAACGTGGATGTTCCCGCGTCAATATTTAGACCGAGAAATGTCTATTATTCAAGTATATAATTGAAAATTATACTATTTTTTCCGATTATATAATTTCCGGTCAAAAAGCAACTACTGTGTGATTTTTACAATTAGATATTGCTGCAACGAAGAAAAGAGCAGAATAATTTTAAGAAGTTGAGCTTTTATACTGACATTTTATTACATCGAAACCTTTCAATCTCCGTCTTTTATTTCCATTCTTTGTAATGAAATAGGAGCTGATAACCATCATTATAAACAGCACGTTACGGCCTTTTACAATGCGCGCAACAACGATAACAAAGACGAACACATACGACCATGCCCTCGGGAGGATTCGAACCCGTGACATGCTAACTCGAAATTACGACAAGAATTAATGAACCTTAGAAGTGTTCATTTCTTCAAGAAAAGGAGTTTGTTCAACTAACACACATCGTTCTATTAACTCTCTCGTACATGTGAAAGTTCGCACCTGCTAAGCTTGCGAGCCAGTGACAACTTTCCCAGGAATTCATCCGATTGAACCTTCAAGTCGTGACTACGGACTAAGGAGTGAATAAATGGACTAATAACGAGAATTGTATTTTACCAAGCGTTTATCTTACTGTATGCCATTTTATATGGAATATATGAATATAGATTTTCACGTCGGCTTTGTACGCTGTATTATTATGCTATTTATTCGCAGATGCTCCCTCTATGCCCACTGAACTACGCCTCGTGGATGCCGCTAGTCGACGAGTCTCATTGGCTTGGACTCCACCGCAGGATGGACATAGCCCCATCACCAGATACGTCGTTCGATACAAAGCAGCCGAAGGCAAGTAATTCCACCCACGCATAACGCAATCCTTGGCAATAGCGGGTCAAATTGCTCCGTAATTAATAGAACTTCGTTTTCATATAAACCTCTTGTCATCTATACACCGCTAACCGCCATGTAACCTATTTTATAATAAATTGCGAATGTGATCTTGAATTATTCAAAATTTAATGTTAATTTGTGTATTTGAATAAACATTTTAAAAGAAAATTTTAATCTAGGAAGTCGTTGTTTTATGGTAGGAAAGTTAAACGCGGGACTAAGCAAGTTTGACGTTGTAATATTTGCGAAGCAAAATAATATGAAATCATTCATACAAATATAAGCTCAAATATTAAATTTTCCATTTTGTAAATGTGTAGGTAACAAAAGCAAAAAGGATTATATTAATTTGGTATTTATTCTCCATCAACGTGATATACGTATATAGCTAATTTTTCCACCCATTTCAATACCGCATAGTTCTTGGTAAATAACTTTATTTTAATTTTGTTTATCCACAAAAATATTTCATTTAATTTATGCTTCAGTATTTATCTATTATGCTGCAAAATATCATTGAAAATATTGTTTTTGTATGTAGTATTTGTTTTACTGTCGATTTTAATGTTACAATTAGGTCGCCGCATCACATGGACTGCATGACTAGAATGAAAGTTTAGCTAGTTCAAGTATCAAACGCGTTAAGTTTTCAAACATTATACACTAGGTTAGTTTTATAATATTCTATTAGCTAGGCCCATAAAAATAAACTTAATGCTTTACTTAAAAATTATAAATTTTTTACAATGCCAAATCAATTATCGTAATTATGTTGAACATATTTAATTCGCCAATCAACTACATTTTTAGGATTATGTTGTTGAGAGCAGCTAATTTTAATGAAACGCGCGGTTTATGAGGATTAAAAGTCACCATCACTCCGCAAAATACCCAATGCTAATTCAGTTGAGTATACATAAACGGAGAATGTCAATTAAAATATTCGAAATTTAACATTCAGTAAATAGTTCTTGCGAACATAAAAAAATTATATTTATATTCTACTTCACTCGATGGAATTCCAAACTTGTTTCCGTCAGATACGATTCCATGACGTTCCATTAAGAAGGACACGCGTCATTATGATACACAGTCCTCGCGATTTGAATTATTAAATTCCACCCTTCTTATTTCTCCTCGCGTTATGATTGCAGTCTTAAAAAAATTGTTTTTTCAATAACTGGTTGAAAGATATACAAAGCGAAGATGTTGCTGTCGATAGCGAGAAAGCGACGAGAAATGTTACTAAAATGCTACCATTACGCGGCATACGTCAACTCGTCCCCCCGAGTTGAGTACGTTGGTTGGGTGGTATTGGTTTCCTTCCCACGTTCAATGTGGCCCACCCTCGGGTTGGGTGGCGTTTATCTTCATTTATATACTCGCCATCCATATTTTGAAATGCTTCTAATATTTACAAATGACGTTGAAGTTCCGCTTTTTCGCCTTTTCCCGTGGTTGTACCATTTCTCGTCGCTTTCACGCCATCGTCAGCGCTACCGTCGCTTTGTTTATCTATCACCCGGTTATGGAAACAATACTAAAAAATTCCCGATGCGCACTGTCGCGAAGGCAGAAGAAAGAGAGAGGGTGTGGGAGCATAGTGCGTTATTATAGCAATTTTGGACGACTCTAAAAATCAGACCTTTTCGAATGGATTATTCTTGTACTCCGTGCGGGTACCAGATGAGAGATTCGCTCTTCGTAATGGTGTGGCAGGTAGGAAAGAGAGAGCGTAAGGTGGAGCGGAGGGAGGAGCGAAGAGGGAGAGAGAAAAGGGAGGAAGTGAGGTGAAAGGGCAAGGCGCTCTCATTTCGGAGTATCCCCCGCTTAGCGGAAGTGTGTGGGCGTGGTTTGACTTCTCTTTCTCATCCCTCGTAAGGTTTCCTCGAGTGTATTTACGCGGAATGGATCACACGATTGGCTATTCCTCTTCTCATTGGAGTTTTGGTCCTAGGTTTGTTGGTTTTAATTATTTTTTTCTTCTTTTCTTTAGTGTTCTATTATGTGATGATGGAGCTGGTTAAAGTGGGGAGGAAACGCCTAGGTACATAATAACTGCGGAAAATCAGAATATTTTCTGGAACAATACGGAATGTTTATGGTTTTTTGTAGATATGTCTATGAAAAAAAATTAGTTATGCCTTACAAAGCACCTCAAATATCACTAAGGTGTAGATAAGATCGTTATCACACAATTGCGTATACCTTACAATAAAACAAATGAGCCCGAGAAGGAGGAATTTTCAAAATAAATTGTCGTTTAGTTGTAGGCTCATTCATTTCGACATTATAGACAAATTTAGGTATAAATTTTCTTGGCTGAGTTTGGCAGTTTTGTACGGTTTTATCATATTTCAAACAAATACTGAAACAATTATCTTCTAAATGGTGACAATATTCAATGGATATATTTATATTTTTCCTTTTCATCTAAGAAATTCAAACACATTTTTCTATATCTGTCCATTTATACAGATAAATGGCAATGTGATTCCTAGCCATAGGAGATACTGGGGAGAGTGAGACGATAGGGCGCGGAAAGTTTTGAAGGTGATCCAATATTCAGAGCTAATTTTAATGCAAAGTTTTAGGCTGCGGAATTTTTTACGCTTTTTTGCGTGTTTTTGCTCGTGATACAATAATAATTGGGTTGGGTTGGTTAGGGTTGGGATGGGTTGGAATGATAAAATTTAGCGTGTGAATATGTTTTTTGTAGTATTGTCTACAAGTTAAGGAACTCTCGCATTTAGTTTTAGTTATGAATTCGCATTAAGGAAATATATTATGTATTTTTGTCAATCTAGGTTTAAAACACATTATAATAATTACGTAAGTTCGAGAATTTCTTTATGTAGAGGGTTTAATTTTTATAGGTTTTCATTAAATTACATCAATTATATAATTACCCCAACTACATAATTACATCAATTACATAATGCCATTTCCTTAAAGAATTCAAGATAAATTTTGCCCTTTTCCTAATATTTAACCCATTCAATTTGCAAATGAAATATTTTATTCGGACTGTTTCATTTATTATTGAAAATTCATTAAATAAACTTGCAATCAATCTAGCCACATTTGATAACATCCATATCATATTAAAATACTTTACGAGCAGTTTCTTTAAAAAATCACCTTCTATAGCACTGGTACCTAAAAATACAGCACCTGACAATCAGAAGTCCAAAATTCCTCTTCCCGTGATATAGGCTCACAAAAATTAGCCTCTGTGAATCCGATCATCATCGAAACTTCTGTCGTCCAGTTGTTCGGCGACCAGTTGTCTGGCGTCTAGTCATCCGGCGCCCAGTTTTCCAGGTGTCCTGCTCTCCGGCCCCCAATCGGCGGTGCCTAAACGTCACGTACCCATATCTCTGTGATACAAACTTCATGATTTTAAGCAATCATTTATTATGTGAAGTGTTATTATTTCCACTATTTAGCAAACTTTCGGGGTATTACAATCAGTTAGAGATAATTAACTTTTGTCGTTAGTCAATAATTTTATCAGGCAGCATATTGTCTATAACGCATTTTATAGTTTTATTGACAGAATGAGTTATTTTTTTGTTTTTAAGAATTCTGATAAACATACTACGGATTCCGATAGAAAATTATGATATTACGGTAGTTTTTGAAGCAGTATTTGGATCTGATAATGGCAGTTACAGTTGGTTGAAAGGCACATACATGAGGTGAAAGATGCAAAATGAAGTTAAAGGGGTTCTCTGCCATCCATCACGTCATGGCTGAATTATATTCATACACCGAAACCAAAATGGTTCTTACTTTTCTCAGAGGCAGACTTAAAGAATTGCAGCACATCTCCTCGGCTTTTCTTTTCAAGTCTATCTTAGCACTATACATACGTTTAAGGAGAACCGCAATGAGATTCCCCATTTTGGTAGAACAGATATACATTTCTTCGGTTAAAAAAATTAAAAACCTTTACAGTATGGTTCATTGAACAGAAAAATAAATTTCCCCAAAAATTTTGTAGCATTTCTGAAATGATTAAATTCTTTGTTATAAAATCTATTAAATGGGGCACAGAAGGATGCAGATGTTAATGCTAGTTTGGTCCGTCTTTGTTAAGATATTACAAAGAATATCGCCCCAGAAAACAGAAAAAAACATCATTCTTGTAAACAGTAGAATCTTAGAAAAATCAATGAGTAAAGGAGGTTATTAGCTGCTTCGAGACATTGAAGATATACATAAAAAGAGGAGGAGTCCTGTGAAATTTAATCTGAAAGCAGTGTACTATCTCTGTTGTTTGTATTTAAGGTGCTGCCAATGTGGATTTGTTATGAAATTGAGAATAAAACAATGAATATTCTCGATTATTACAAAGCAGTAAGTTGCTAGGCAAGGGGTAGAACAGTTGACAAAAGTTGTGATTTTGCGACGAAGGAATTTGATTGGTAAAATATATGAATGGTTTAAACATATTGTGAAGCATGAGAAATTTTTAGCTGGTGAAATTGTGAATACGAAGTTATGGAAGCTGTTGCTGTGGAAAATAGTAAAAAAAAGTTTTCAGGACGTTTTGATAAAAATTTCTTAGACTAGAAGTTTATTATAGGCGATAGATATGAATGAAAAATGAAAATGATGATTTATTCACTCACGTTTTTCTCAAATCACTAACGTAAGCGTAGAGAGTTGGCAACATTCGTGAATAAAATAAATTTTACTCAATTTAACAGATAAAATAAATTCATTGTCGGACCTAGTGCCCAAATTTCCCTAATTATTCTTTGAGAAAGGAAATCTGTAAAGAAAGATACACTCTTCCGTTAAAAAAATATATAAACGAACCAGGGTTATCGGCAGCAAAGTAAATAAGGTTATTCAGAAAAGATATTTTTGCATGCAGAGAAATCGCTCGAGTTTTCCTCGTCTTCCTTACAAGCATCTTGGCAAGTCTATTTACTCAGGACCCATTTATACAGATGCTGCAAGTAGGTGACATTCTCACTCTCTTTCTCCGACACTTTCACTTTCTATCAACCTGGATCTCTTCTCCCTTTCCCTCCATCGTGGTTTTTATATATAAAGAAACACACTGATCTTCGCAACTTCCTAGTGAAAGCGTTAGCCGGTAAAGCGTAATACCGAGAGAGAGTTGAAACACGCTTATCCTTTCAGAGTTATTAATTCACCATATTTCAATTTTAAATTTCGAAGAATAGGTAACAAAAATTCATTTAAAATTGAATTAAAGAAATATCCTTATCAGGATTAGTTCTTATTGTTACATTGGCAAAATAAATTACAAATAGAAAAGTGTAAATTCCTCACAATTTATTATGATTGTTATTTATGAATTTATAATGTATTAAAAGAAAATATCTGTAGTATAGTTAATAAGTCAACCGCTACTACTCTAGGAGGAAGGATCGTGGAATAGTTTTATTTCCAAACGAAAAAAGACCACATACACGAACACTTTAACGGAGAAATATTTATAGCTGAAAATATGGAACTTACATTTATCGTTGAGAGGACTTGAACTTATTAACAATTATTGGAAAAATTACAATGGAAAGAAAAAATTCTATTTTTTACATGTTTTACAACGTGGAGTTTATATGGCAAATTACTTAAACGATTTTTAAGAAGAAAATATGACGATTCAGTGCAATAAGTAGTGGATTTTATTTTATAACTATAATTTAATTTGTTTAAATTTAACAACGCGATATAATATTTGTGTACGTTACAATCGATAAGCTGTAGAATCTAGCAAGTAAGAACAGTAAACGGAAATGACGTACAAACAGTGCACTTCAACGATATCGAGCATTAATGAGATTCAGAACTTTGAGAAAGTATATATTTTTTGTTCACTATTAGCAAAAAACAATATCTAGTAAAAATGTATAATATTTTGTTTAATTCTTAATGTAAGTAAAGTTGAAGAAATTTAATAACGTTCATAATTTTTGGAAACAACGAAATTACGATGAAGTGAAAGAATCATTCAGAATATCGTGATCATTCGCGCAGGGCAACAGACAAGTGACAATCACGCTTAGCGCGGCACGGAGTCGGCACGCGAAGAAGCGAGGGCAGGCATGTCAAACTAGCGGCCCGCGGGCCGCATGAGGCCCTGTCTCTGTCGTACTGCAGCCCGAATGTTAAGTTTTGTCTTAACTAAATCGTTATATGCTTTATATAAATACTCCATTATTTTAAAAAGAGACCAGATTTTTTAATAGTTATTGAGGTATAATAGAACATATTTTATAAATTATTGTTTTTAATGGCAAAAAGTAAATCTATTTTGCCACTTGTGGTCCTCATTAAATAACTGTAATTCCAATGCGGCCCTGCTATAATATTCATCGCTTCAATGCGGCTCTTATGCCTTTTGAGTTTGGTATGCCTGGTCTAGGAGCTGATTGCCATGTGCGCACTTATTTTGACGTCCAGAAAACCTATCGTATTGTTACCTTTTCTCAAAATCTTCTTTTTGGTTTTCTAGTGATTACTGAATAGAATAGCAGGAAGCTTATCAAGAATATATCTTCTAATCTGTAACGAGTCTAATAATTTATTTCTATATATTATCCTTTCGTAGATTCATGGAGGAGCTTGAGCGCCGAAGTATCTGTGGAGGGGACATCATCTTCCGCAACACTCACCCAGCTGCTCCCTGCGACCTCTTACTTGGTTCGCGTTCTCGCGGAGAATCAGTTGGGCGAGGGCGAGCCGAGCGCCGAGTTGAGGGTGAGGACGGCAGAGGAGCCTCCCTCTGCCCCTCCGAGAGGTGTTCTGGTGGAGGCGAGGGCCTCAAGGCAGCTCCACGTCCTTTGGGAACCGCCTCCACCGGAAAGTTGGAACGGTGCCCTCC
Source organism: Tanypteryx hageni (assembly GCA_028673005.1). Taxonomy (NCBI): domain Eukaryota; kingdom Metazoa; phylum Arthropoda; class Insecta; order Odonata; family Petaluridae; genus Tanypteryx; species Tanypteryx hageni. The sequence continues at coordinate 102,557,495 of CM054120.1, read as the reverse complement.
GTGGGCATTACGTCGGCCTCAGAGAGCACTTGTAAGCATTCATAATCATTCCAGCAACCTAACAATATGTACGAATTTGATAATAGGAGATGCAGCGGCTTATTATTTTTATGCCATACATTTGATTCAACCTCAGGGTTATTTAAGGCACAAATCGCGACAAAAGCATATAATTGAGATAAAATATTTGGGTATGGCTACAATTAACGCTACGATCAGAATTTAGAGCATCTTTGTTTTTTCTTATTGGCCACGAGCCAAGTAATTAATTTTGTCATTCAAGATCTCCGAGTGCCAGATTTTTTCAATTAGGACGTCGTAGAAAACATTTGTCTTCCGTGAGAAACGAGAAAAAACCTTTAGCGCAGAGAATTGCCCATAAAATTCTCTATTGGCAAATGTTCAACCTCTCCAAACAAGAAATGCAAATTATGTATATCTTATAATTATAAACTTATGCCTTTAGTTCCGTTATCACTTACGATCGATTTACTATAGTTTAAATTTGTGTAAATTTATCGAGTTATAAATATAGCTTTAAAATAATGCTCCAGATGAAGAATAAATCACTTAATGGTTTTGGTAAAGTTTTTATTTTCATTTATGATGAAATATAAAATGATTTTAGACATATTTTATCAGCTGAAAATGAAACTAGAAGTTTTTAATATGACCGTCGTGTGCTAAGTGCACGGTATTATTGCTAGTTATCTTGCGGTCTTCTAAATTAATGAAAACGATATTTTATCCGGGATGTATTTTTCCCCTCCTCACCACCTTCTACTAATTAGTAGAAATCTTTTTGTGAGATATGTTTGCATCCTTAATTTATTTTAAGTAACGACTAAATGAATACTAAGGAATTGTCTTCATTTTTATGATGGGTTAATGTTGATATTTAAATTTATTAGGTATATGACATTATATGCATAGCAAGTTAATTAAAGCGTTTTCGAATTAAGTAGAAAATTCTTTTGAATTATTAACTTGGATGAAGACAAGGTCAGATTTACCGGGGGGCATTACGGGCGACCAACCGGAGACCACTTTTTAGGGGACCCCTAAAAGAGTAAGAAAATTAACAATACAAAAAGTTATTTACCTACCATAGAATATAATCCGAGGCGCATTGGGCAGTGCCAATTATAGCTTTGTATGGAGGAACAATTAAGTATTGAATGTAGTACCTTTAGGGGATAGGATGCATGAGACCCAGAATGTGAGTGACTACCGCCTAGGGTTCCCAAATATTAAAATGCGTTGCTGAATGGAGGCATGTAATTTATCACTTCTTTCGATTTTTTAAAATAGCCGCTGTAGTTGAAAGGATTTTAAAAAAATATTTGGGTAACCTTGGTTAAAACATTTTTTTAAAATTAAGGTTGGCTTTTTTACGCATAATAAATATTTTTTTGAGGCAATGGATGTACATACTGATATAATTCTTTGCTATAGCTTAAGTCATCATAGTTTATTTAAATTTATCTATCCTCTGGTGATGGAAACCTTTTAATTTAATAAAAATACTCTGCTTTCCTTAAAGCAATCGTATTGAGTTAATTTTCAGTGAAATTTCCCAAATTTTGCCAAGTTTCCAGGAGCTACGGAGATTAATATGTGCCTTTCCATTCTCTAAAGAGTAGGGCTTCCTTCACTGGAATTGTTGTGATATCGAAATTTCCACTAAGGTGCGGGCTTTCCGTAATTTCGGGTTTGCAAATTGAATCCCATTTCTCATTAGGCTCTCTTCAAAGGAACCTCAAAACAGGACAAGAGGGCGGGAACTTTTCTGGAAATAGTGTTTCATATTCTTGTTTCTATGGGTTTACTGAGGCTTCTTATACACTTCCTGCCTTTTCATAACAGGGACTCCATTACAAACAACCAGTATAACTTCACCACGGTGCCATGGCAGGCAAACGGCAAAGCGGACTGGAGGCTGGATTCTCTCAAAAAGTTTTCCAAGTATGGAATTGTGGTGCAGGCCTTCAACAGCAAAGGAGCTGGTCCTATGTCCGAGGAAGTAGTCGCACAAACGTTGGAGGATGGTGAGTAGAATGTTATAAATAGATAACAAATAAAGTAATGAGAACTTAAGTATAAGATGTTAGCCGCTATGTTAGAAAGAAATGCTCGCAAACGCTAACAGAATTTTAGCAAGATGTTTGTTAATCGCGAGAAGATTTTTAATTAATTTAAATATAAAAGTTTAAATTATATTCCATTTTACACTGGAAAAGGAGAGTTTTGTGAAAGTTATAAATGCTGAATTCGTGGAAAATACCAATATAAAAATTTTGTTTTAAATTTGCTACCAAAGTTTTAATCAGATGCTGTGTAGAAAAAATAAAAAAGAAACTCGTTTTCATACCAGTGCATTTGATAAAATCGATGTTATTATTTATTTTGGTTAATAGCAGTTGACAATTAAAATATTATTTTTCAGAATTTTTCAAATTTCATGAATAGGAGAATTATATTTCGTGAAATATGTTTTTTGCATATGGGTTGCGTTATTTAAATTCATGAATAAGGATGCGGAAACGTTTCATATAAATCAATGGATACGAATATTAGCGAGAAAAACAGGCATAAGAGAGTAGATGCCTGTTTAATTCGAAAAGTTTGCCAGTTAAAGGTCTCTAATAAGGTAGAAATCTTCTCCTCGAATCGCCATTCGTGAAAAGACCCTCAAAAAGAAACTTTTCGCTTTGTCGATAACAGTGTCTAGAGAAAAATTGCAATTTTTCTCAATCTGGTAGTTTCCTAGTTATAGTACATTCTGTGTCAAAGAATACGGCGACACAATAATAATATATAAATAGGACAATTTTATTATATTTTGTACATCATATAGTATCTTGAAACGACATCTGTTTTTTTCGATTCGATGAATGTAAATAGTTCGAGAACGTAGCTATTATCATTCTTTACTAGGGGCCCGTTGTAATACTTCCTTCAAACATCTAAAGACCCTTGCGTTAACATCCTGCCGGAGGAGCAGTTCGGATACCGCTCCGAGCACGCGACGACCCACCAGCTTTTGAGAGTCGGTGACTTTAACACAGATGGGTTTAATCGCCGAGCCGTGTCCGCGGGAGCATTTTTTAATGTTACCAAAGCCTTTGACAAGGTTTGGCACGCCGGCCTTGTCTATAAGTTTCGGATTTTTAAGTTCCCGACCTCGCAGCGCCTCCTGTTTGCGGATTACCTCAGCGACCGGACATTCCACGTTTCCTGGGATAGAGTGACGTCCAGTGAAAAGACCATGCTCGGTGCTGGGCCTGCTCCTGTACAACGTCTATACTGCTGACATCCCTAGAGACTTTGGGTGGAATACCATTTTGGCGCTCTACGCGGACGACGTGGCGATCGTTACTAGGTCAACAAAGAAGTCTGCGGCAGTCCGTTACCTTCAACAGGCCACGGATACCTTACTTGAATGGTACTCCCGTTGGTACATAGAAATTAATCCTGCCAAGACCCAGGCGGTTATTTTCTCCATGGGCCGCACGGAAGACCCGGATCCTTTGATTGTGGACTATACTGAAGTTACTTGGAGCGATGACATCACATATCTTGGCGTCAATAAGGACAAAAAACTACTTTACGAAGCATGCCACCCAGGCTGTCCATAAAACACTTGGATCAAAGATCGCGTTGGGCCCGCTTCTACGGTCTTCGGCAATCTCGGAAAAGAGGAAACTTCTTCTTTACCTTTCTACTCTGAGACCGGTGTTGACATTTGCCTCTCCCGCATGGAGTGGGAGACTATCGGCCAAAGGCTGGCACGCCATAGAGGTAGCGGAAAGAAGCTGCTTTCGGACGATCCTGAGCCTGGGATGGATCCAGCATAATGAGACGCTTTATGCTCTCACGAGTTTGACACCGCTTCGGGAATATCTTCAACAAACTGCCGTCAAGTTCTTCACCAACCTGAAGAATAAAACTCTGGAAGTCTGGCGAAGACTGGGACAACGTCCAATGCCGTGCGATTGCTACAGGAGAAGAAGACCATCTCCCGCTGAAGAGGAGACGAACTACTTAACTGGGATCGGCAGCCCAGACGCACGATTATCTTAATCCGGTAAGAACTGGTCACGGCATAGCTGAAAAATCTGCAGATTGAACAGCGCATAGGCAGCCTGAAAAAAAGGATGCCAAACTATGTCAAGACCCTTGCGTGAAGTGGCCCAATGCGGTAGTTCCTATGACAAAAAATTGTTACAGAGAGTGTTATTAGATGAACCACTTTTTTGCCGCTCTTAAAATAATCATAATACTCACACCATTTTCATAACAAAAACACATGCCTATATTATGTAGACTACCGGAACAGAATATTTTTGTTTTGTTCACTATTTCTGATGGTACAGCATACCGTATGTTCTGTGGTTTGTTTAATATTAAGTAATCAATGAACCGACCACGTGTCAATATCGAAAGAAATTAATCACAAACATTATCAATATAGTAATTTCCTTTAAATTTCCCAATAAAACTTGCAAACGAAACGATATTTGCAATGTATACGTGAAATATCTTCCTATTTGAAATGTTAAGTTGTCCATTATTACATTGCATTGGAGCAGTTTTTTCTTCGCTACGTGTTTCATTTGTTTTATATTTACACGAAACTTTTCACATAAATTTTCAATCGGTTATTGCCCTTGATGCGTTTCTTTCATTGTAAGCTTAGTGCAAATGCACTTCAAAGCCAGAGTCTAACAATGCAAAAATCCGAGATCAACAAATGAAATGTTGAAAACTCGGAGCAAATCGGTTATAAATTTAAAATATGAGCAAACACGAATTAAACAACAGAATCGAAAGTAAGAATAAGAATCTTCATTTCTTTCTACGTGAAATAGTGTAAATCTCGAGTCTAAGTTTTGATCGTAAGATATTTTAAACGTTAAAGACTGAAAGTCTACACATCGTATTCCAGCCGATTATATGACATTCAAATGCAAAAACGAAAACTTTCCTGATGACTTCCCACTTAAAACCTGCAAGAGTTCGCGCCGAGTATTCAGGCGAAATATTCGTCGAAATCGAACCTACCGTTCTCGGTTTATTTGCGTTCATTCCGGAAGGTGACGTCACTTGAGGCTTCAGACTCAGGTACGCAGGGTCGCAGGCAGAGACACAGCGGTTATAATATATTAGATTTTTCTTTGTTTGTTATTGAGTTATTCTGAAAACAACTTAATGTTCGTATTCAGAATTTTTAAATGATAATAAAATATATTTTCTTATTTTAACCGCATGGAACATTTAATAATTTGTATTTGAGTTGCGATAATATTATGCTAAATTCCATGGGATTCAATGGGATACAAATTATTATCTAGATTTGAAGCTTTCCCGGCGAATCATCATGGTGAATTTTTCTCGGGTTTCCAACCGGGTTGTCTTGGAGATTTCTTCCGACGTTTCGGCGACTAGCTCTGTCGCCATCTTCAGGGATCCTGAGTGCCAGGCCCGTGGCTCATACCCTCCCGTGGTATCTAATATTTCTGAGTTGCCTTCCAATGTGGCTTTACTCAACGTCGGGTATTAAATTACAGGCACCTCACCCGTGTTTCATAATGGTCAGTGTTAATAAAAGTTATATTCGCCGCTTTTTAGGAGGAACCCTATCCTCTTCACCTGTGGATGCCAATGCTCTCTTGTACTTATCCCAGACCGACACTTTGTTAATTGCGAGATCGCGGAGAACGTCATTCGTTTTATTTTCCAGGGCGAGTTTGTATTTGTTAGCCAAATCTTTGGCAAAGTCCCTAATCGTTGGTATCCCTAGCATTTCATGGACATCAACATTTCTGCCCCATGTCCTGCCTATTCGGCTTAAAATCTTTCTCTCCGCGATCTCGAGTATTTTCCAGGATTTCTGCATGAGAAAACCCGTCCACACCGGTGCAGCGTACATAAGTGTCGGTCTGATCATTGCCTTATATAGGTGTGTTTTTAATTCCCTGGACACGTCAGTTGATTTAAAAATTGGGAAGAGTCTGGCTCTCTTCCCTGCTGCTGTAAGGTTGACCCTTTTTACATGGACGTCAAACCGTAGTTTCTCGTCCATTGTTACGCCAAGGTATTTAATATGTCTAGCCCAGGGAATTTCAACACCTTCTATTGAGAGCTGTCTCGGCAAATCGGCATCCCTTTTTTGGAAGAGGATTGCTTGGGTCTTTTTGGGGTTTATCTCAATTCTCCATTTCTTGTAATACTTAGTGAGTTTTTCAATTTGCCTCAGGGCGTAACGGACGGCCATTTCCGGCTGGAAGCTTCTTGTAATTATTGCACAATCGTCCGCGTAGAGGGCAATGGTGGAGTTCCAATCCCCCTCATCCGTCGGAATGTCACCCGTGTAAATAGAAAATAGTAATGGCCCTAGGACACTCCCTTGTGGAACACCAGCTGCTATCCTCCTTGTCGAGCTTTCGGCACCATTCCATTTTACAGTGAATGGCCTGTCGTTGATATAAGACTTTATAAATTTCACCTGCCAAGAGGGGAATTTAGCTATAAAAAGTTTTTGCAGTAGGCCTAAGTGCCATACTTTGTCGAAAGCTTTGCTTATATCAAAAGCTACTCCAACAGATACATTCTTCCTGTTGAAGGCGTCCGTGATAAAATCTACCACCCTCTGCAGCTGATGTGTTGTGGAGTGTCCTGCCTTAAATCCGAACTGCATTTGGGGGATCACACCATGCCCTTCCGCGTGTGTCAGTATATGCGGGTAGATAATTTTTTCGCATACTTTCCCAAGGCAGGAAAGGAGGGATATCGGTCTGAAGTCAGTGGCTTTTAAGACCTTCCTTCCTACCTTGGGTATGCATATGACATTTGCATGCTTCCAGCCGGCAGGGTAATGTCCTATCCTCACCACTGCATTGAGAATCGAGATAAGGTATTCTCCTGCAGAGATTGGCAGTCGCTTTATTAGTTCGTAGGGGATGTTGTCTTTGCCTGTCGCCTTCCCCTTTGGTAGGCGTGCTATAACTTCTGCCAATTCTCTGATGGAGAACACCGGAGTGGCTTGATCCTCGATGTGCTGTGCCCTTAGCATGGACTCTATCTCCTCCATCTTTATGTCTGGGGTGTATTCTGTTGCGTCATTGGGCGTGAAAACCTGTTCTAAATGAGACGCAAGGAATTCGGCTTTGTCAACAGACGTGGTAAGTTTGCCTCTTGGGCTCTCCACCAGAGGGTCGCTCCTGGCAGAATCCATTAGGGAACGCGTATACTTCCATATGGAGTTGTCGCTTATATTGAGGTCTGCTAGTCTAATGGACCATTGGTACCTCCTCAGGCGCCTCAGTTGATCCCTGATTTCTCTGTTTAATCCCCGGAGATCCCTCTTTTGGTCGGCAGTACCGTAATGGTTAAACTGCCGCCTCACCCAGTTTCTTTTGCTTATAAGATTTTTGATTTCGTCAGGGATCTCCAGGTTTTCTTTTGATTTCATTGCTCTACGCGGAATAGCTTTTTCCGCTGCGTTATTGATTGCGTTCCCCAACAATTCTGCCGCTTCATCAATTCCCTCCCTGGTGGATATCGTGGGCACATCGCTTGGTAGTGACTCCGTAATTATTTTCCTAAAATTAGCCCAATCCGCAAGTCCATAGCACATGCGGTGGTTGTCCTGTTGATAAAACAATACTTGTGTTCCGATCCTCAGAACTACCGGGTAATGGTCGCTCGTTAGCTCTGGGATCGTTTTAGATATTGTCCGTTGATCAAAATTCTTGACCAGTGCAAAGTCAAGGACACTTCCTGTGTTCCTTGGTCCTGGTCGCGTCGTTGTTCTCGGAGCCACTACCCTAAATTGGTTATCTCGTGCCCATGTCTTTAAAAGATTACCACGCCTGCTCTCTTTACTGCAGTTCCACGCCCAATGCGTTGCATTAAAGTCACCCGCTATTATTACTCCATTGTCCATGCTAAGGAGCCCGTTTAGGTCTTGCATGCGCAATTCTTTCCCTGGTGGGATATAGGTGCTTATGATGGTGAGGGTTCCCATAGTTGTATCCGCTCTGACCCCTACTGCTTCTATCGGGCCAGAGCTTCTGTCGTCTATTTTTGCGCATGCAATACCTTCACGGGCGAGGATAGCCACTCCACCCCCTCGAGTATTATTATCTCGGTCCCTCCTAAATATCTCATAACCAGGAACAGCCCAATCCTCATTCGGTTGAAGGTGCGTCTCCTGTATTAAAATAATCTTTACTGAATGTTTCCTCAGGAACTCAATGAGCTCCGGCGTCTTATTTCTTACAGCCCCGTTTGCATTCCAGTGGGCCATGATGATCGCAGTCGCTTGATTGACCCTAGCGTCCATTGCCGTTTTGAGCGGTTATGGCGGCTACTAGGGTCTGAATTAACGTCATCATGGCCGTCATTTGCTGCTGGATAGTTGCCGTAAATTGGGCCATAGTCGCGACTAGTGTTTTCATATCTGGGTCGCTTTTAAAATTTTTCTCTTCCCTATTGGGCTGCTCCTTGGTTTTTTTCTCTTCTAGCGGCGGAAATTCTTTTTCCTCGATCCCTTTGCCAGGTTTACCTGGGAGAGTCCAGACTGATGGCGGTGGGGGGGGGACCTGGATGGTTCTGTGCGTTTTGTCGTTTTTCTTTTCTTTGGATTTGAGCGCCTCTTCGTGTTTCAAATAGACTGGACACCTACGAGAAAAAGATACATGCTCCCCTCCGCAATTACAGCATTTGGCCTTGGTTTGAGATTTGTCTTTAGGGCAGTCTCTCCCTTCGTGGGCCCCAGCGCACTTATAGCATCGAGGAGATGCGGTGCAGTTCTGGGACCCGTGTCCATACCTATTGCATCGAAAGCACATCTGCGGCCTCTGGTACTTATAAGGTTCTAGATGTACCCTGTGACTGCATATTTTTTTTACTTCTGCCATAGTCGTAATTTTAAAATTTTCGTTTTTCTCTATCGTTGCGACGTATAAGTCTTTTCTCGTAGGTGCCAGTTCGCGTACTGCCACGCACGGTATACCTAGTTCTGATAACTCTTCTCTGATAAAACCCAGGTCCATCCCCTCATCCAGCCCTTTGATAAGGTACCTGACAGTAGTATTTGTCTTTCCTGCCCAGGTATGCATCTGGGCGCCAGCCTCTATTAGGTATTGTTTAATACAATCGTACTCCTTCTTAGTGGTCAGTTGAAGTCTTGACCCGTCCTTCGTCTTTATAATGGTAAAATCATTATTGCCGATCTTTTGTCTGATTGACTTAACAAAAGCGGTATAATTCATTATGTCATATACAACAATGGCCGGCGGCCTCTTTTCCTTGGGACTTGGTCTGGGGGTATCTCCCGGTACGTCTATGAGTGGGTCGTACCTATTATTGGTATTGGTCGTAGAAGTAAAAGTATGCGGTTCGTATCGTCGCCGTCTTTTCTTTGCCCTCTCCACGGTTGTGAAGATGGCCGCGTCATCGATATGAAAATCTCCGGCCGGGTCAAGCCCTACTTCATCCTGACCATCCTTGTTACCCCTGGCTGGCGCTATATCGTCCTTTCTTTTCGTCTGGTCTCCCTTGTTATTTTCCCTATGAAATAAGACGCTCCTAATAGCAGAAGGGATCGGGATCCTATCCCCTACATGGGTTGAGGTGCCTTCTTCGCTCCGTGGAGCTGCTTCCCTATTAGGGGGCGGTGAGCGGATCATTCTGTGGGGGAGAGTTAGGCCTGTCGCCTGTCGAGATAGTAAAAGGGCGAGCGGGTAAGAAGGTGGGGCAAGTTAGCCACCCCCCGCAGAAGGAGTGGGCCCGACCGTGCAATGGTAGCCCCGGGGTTAACCCGCTCGCGTCAAGGCGTGCTGCCAACTCCCTGGTGTGGGTATAGGAAACCCACACACACAGACCTTTACTTAAACGGGAACAGCCACCACCATCCCGCTCAACGTAGATCAGTCCTCTCAACTCTGGTGCATCGGGCGAGGGCTATCTCCGACCAAGAAAGCCTTCCGGCAGAAATCCGGCATCTACAGCACACGTTCCGGCAGAATGGTCACAAGGAATGGGAGATCAACAGGGCCCTAAAAAGGGCTGAACACCCACCAGACAACAAAAACCAAGAACGGGAAAAACCAAAAACTACAGTATGCCTGCCCTACATCTCAACGATATCGGGGAAAATCTCAAGGATTCTAGCGAGACATGGGGTTAAAACCGTCCATAGGCCGCCGAGGAAAACCAGCAGTTTCCTGCACCCAGTAAAAGATGATCTAGGACTGAAAACGTCGGGAATCTACAAGATCCCGTGTGAGTGTGGGAAAGACTACATCGGACAGACATGCCGCACAATTGAAACCAGATTAAAGGAACACGCTCGCTACATCAGACTTAATTACCCGGAGAAGTCTGCGGTGGCCGAACACAGCCTGTCCTCGGACCACCGCATACAATTCAAGGACACCAAAAGGATTTCGAGAGCTAATGGCTATTGGGACCGCGTAGTGAAGGAAGCCATCGAAATCCGCCTGAACCGCAATAACATCAACCGAGACAATGGATTCCTTCTCAGCAAGGCGTGGGACCCTATGATAGCCCAATTAGCCAACGAGCGCTCAGCCAATAGGACCACACAATGCAACAACCAATCACGAACGAGAGCCAGCCAATAGGACTGCTCCATACAACAGCCAATCACCGACATGCTGTCATCCCCCAGCAGGTATATAAACCTCCACAGAAATCTCCCTGGCACTCAGGATCCCTGAAGATGGCGACAGAGCTAGTCGCCGAAACGTCGGAAGAAATCTCCAAGACAACCCGGTTGGAAACCCGAGAAAAATTCACCATAATTATTATCTAGTTTTTCATAGTTATAAAATTCATGGGATTGAGTTATGGATGAATTTTCTCAGAAGATGATTATTTTACTGTCAAATTTTATTATATATCAACCCTATTTATTGCAATAAAATATTTTGGAAAAATTTATTTGTAATAAACTTGAGGGGATAATACTGTGACTTGTAATTTTATGATTTATGTTTGATGATCTCTGAATTCTGTTATTCTTGTTATGTATCCTTTAACTTCAAATCAGCAACTTTAGCTATATTGCAGTATTTGTTACATTTGCCATTAAATATTCATCATTCCTACCAGGGCTGCGCCTAGGGTGTCTGGCACCCGAGTGCCCCCATGCTAGCAAATTTTGCGGTATGAACAAATACGACTTTTTTCCTCGATAGAGAGTGCAGACAAGCTGATGGATTTCTATCGATGTACCCCAGAACGAACTGATTGAAATAATTCGTTGTATAAATATAAAGATAAACATATAATATAATATCTTCTTGAACGATTAAACGATTAAAAGTCAATACTCTGTCCCCTTACCTTATTGAACAATCAGAAATTCCAATATTTTTGGGTTATTTTGTCAATTTACAAGCCCAATTAGATACAATATTTATTTCGACTATAAGAAAAAAAAACTTCAACTAGTTATACATTTCTACGCCAAAGTCCCGACTTCGAATTTTCATTTTAAGATATTTAAAATCCAATGAAGAAGTAGATGTCAATAATGCGATTATTATTTGGAGAAATTGTTATGGAATTTTAATTCGATACATCTACATACGATCACCGAAATACGGCATATGCCAAAATTCACGCAATATCATGTTATATTAATATTGCGTTTCGGTGTTTGACATAACTAAAACTATAGTTTAATAATAAAATAAAATGATGACTTTAATAGGGAATAGTATAGATAAATGTATAAATTAATTAATATACATGCAACTATAAAGCAAAAATTGTAAGACTAAGATGGTTAAGAAGACAAAAAATAAAACTAATAATTTGCATTTTATCTGAAAAATTCCATTAACCAGATTTTATTGGTTTTTCGATCGTATTTCAAATATACCCACTCATGGCAATTGTACTTTATTTGGTTTTTGGTCTTAAAAGATCTTGATTAATTTTCTAGTTATTGAATAGAACTTAAACATCCATTGCGTTTAATTTTATTTATTGAATTTTATGAAAGTGTTTTTTAAAACTGTTTAGAACAATCCTCAAACTGCATACCAGAACATATATCAAATATTATTTAGCAATCCACCATTAAAGACATTTTCGACCTGCCTCTCGAACTTATATAAATTTCTGAGTATTAGTAAACCATCGCGGATCTATATGATGTACAAATAATTGCGAAACCAAACGTAACCCAACATACACACACTTATTTGGAAAGTTGTTAATAATAATAATTTCCTCTAGTAAAACTAGTCTACATTATCTTCTATAGGAATATAATTAACAAATAAAGAGTCGTGCAAATACAAAAACACTGGCGCCAGGCTTACGACAAAGGGATCCTCCTGCTATTCCACCGATCCTCGTTCTTCTAAATAAAGGAATCCTTCTTTCGTATTCAAAAGTTATCTTGTGTATATAAATCGATAAATTTATGTGGACTCGATACAAGAACCGAATACAGGAGTACATTACTGTAAACTCACTCTTCAAATATGAGTGAACATTTAATAGAGTTAATAGCTAAAATTGTTATGATGTTATAATTATGACAGATTTAGCTGCCTATCCAAGCTAACTTTTATAACTACTTACCTACATTTTTATCAAAAACTCAAAGCAACTGAGGACTTATGAGCGAAAAGCAATAATAGAATTTTCGAGTAGAAACTGAAACACGTTATATGAAATACCTCCTCGATTAAATAAAGAAAATAAACGCTACGTATGTGCAGTTTTCCTTTGCATGAACGATGATCTCCTCAGCTCCAAAAATATTTTTTTTTTTCGCTGAACGAAGTATGGGTACTATCTTCCTATCTTCAAGTATCACACTCTTCTGTTCACACACAGTTGAGGAAAAGCGATCATTCTCCAACGAAAGCTCAAGAGATTTAAGGGCTTTGTACTCTTTCGAAATGAATATGAACGTTAACGTAGGAGGGGGATCGTGAAGGAGTAAGAAAAGCTAGTTTTCGGAAAAGCTACTCCAAATCAATTTAAAACAGATTTGGGATTTTCAAGACTCGGTAAGAGGGAGAATTAAAAAAATGTTAAATATCTGGTATTCTACCAGCGAAAGGATTTATGGTAAAGGTCGATGGTACTCAGGGGCGGACCAAGGTATTTTGACGCCCCGGGCGAGAAAGTGCTCCAGCGCTCCCGTCCGTAAATTTTTTTATAGATATTTTTAGAAGAACTTGCTCATTTATCCGTTGCTCTGTAAAATAATTGATAATGAAAGGAAATAGGAATTCCATGTAGATTTGATGTAAATTTGTTTCCAAATTGTATTAACTTGCAAGTAATATATACATAGATGATTGATTTAGTGCCCACAATACATTGGCGTCCCGAGCAGCCGACCTGCTCGCCCCTACCTCGGGCCGGGCCTGATGGTACTTTGCGAAAGGATCGCCGCCTTAGCTGTAGCTCCTTGCTAGGGTCGGGATAGCAATTAACAGAATAGCGCCCCCACCTCCTGGAAACTCCTACGATGAACCCATTTTCGGTCGCCACTGATACGTGTTCTAGCGTCCTTAAGTCACGCGACCGCGTATCGCAAGGGATCGGAAAAATTTTGCTTAGAAAATTTCGTGTCATTTTAGTATCTCCCACTTTTCCTTTTCACTCTGACCAAGGATGAAACATTCCCAAACAGAATGCACAACTCGAATTGCAACAATATATAGATACAAATACCTTAATGGGAAGGCCCCCCGGCAAGTCGGCGCCCGGGTGCATTGCACCCACTGCACCCCGGGTAGGCGCGCCCCTGATTCTTACTTGGTAAAAACTTCCAAAATATTTTTACAAATAGAATGAAACGAAAAATGATTTTTATGGTTATCACTAATCACTATATCTTCAAACAGCTAGTTTTTCTGAAATGTAGTTGGTAAATCTTAATTTCGGAAATGGTGACTAATTTTCCCTTACATGCATACTGTTATAAATAGGCTTGGTAGCAGTCGATTTATATCGGAAAACGTCGATTTTTTAAAATTTCAAAATCAACGAAAATGAATAGTCGTCGATAAGCGTCGTTTTTCCAACAAGATGGAAAAGTATACGTCTGAAAACCTACCCTGAATTATATTTAAGTATTCAACACGAGGTAATTGTGTATTCACATCAAAATTATGTATAATGCTTTTTTCCCAATTTAATAAACTATTATAGAAAATTCGTTAGTGCTTTGTGTGAAACACATCTATCGTGCTATTTCGACAGTTGTAAGGATCGGTGTGCACACTTTTGAAGTAACCTAAAATGAATGGATTCCGATGAATATTTTCGTTTACGATGCATTCTAACAATAGAATGGAATCATTCGCTGCTCGAATTTCTTGCTACCCCTGCATTTATCGTTTTTAGCGAGTTTACGATGAGCCATAAATTGACGGAGAACAGTCGGTATTATCGATTTAAAAATACAAGCGCACTGTAGTTATTGTTCAGAATTTTTTCTCCCGCGCGACATTCGGTCGCCTTATCAAAAGGAAAACCATGAATATCTACTCTGATTTATTATAATGAAATTGGCATAACTTGACAGCACTGTCATGAAAATGCTTATGTACGAAGTCGTACGCTGATCCCAACGTTTCTTTTTTTCGAAAAAATGCGTCGCGTTATCTTCCCTGAACGAAAATCATGAAAACTCGGCATTACCAAGGGGTGGCGGCGGCAGAGTGGTTAGAGCGTTGGCCTTCCACTCTGTGGCCCCAGGTTAGAATTCGGCGTAGGAGGATTTTTCAACCTGGGATCGTCCCGTCCCCTACTTGTGTGCTTTGAGGAGACCGCGCATGTCAGCGCTCCGTCCTTCGAAAGGGACGTTAAGTGCTCTTCGTAAAGAGTAGGGCAATGCCGGCACCGCGTTTCTCTCCTCCCTTGTGTGTTATATGTAGAAAGAGTAATGACTATAATAATCCTAGAGATTGATTAACCGGAAATTCCATACAAACAAACAAATCGGCATTGCCATAGGCATCATAGAGAGCGCTGCACCGCCCTTTACTCTTTTTGAGAGTTTTTTTTTTCAAATTTGGTGCGCTCCTACAAGAATATTTGCCTTGGATGTGACGCCGATTTCTTTCGCTAGATTCTCAATTTTCCTGGTGGAATCTATTGCTCCCAAGATTTTCATTTTTTCTTCGAGCAAATAGTATCGAAGTTTGTTTGTTCATTCGTTAGTCATATTTGCGATTAGGGATGTATTCTACCCATCGTCGTAGGTTATGATGTTTATTAAGAACTGACAAAGAAAATTATTGCTTATTCGTTCCTGCCTCGATGATTTACGATATGTTCACAATTTATGACCTTCGCAAGCAACTCTTTTGTTTCGCAGAAAAGTGGTTACGGTAGATATGTCTGTTTACCTGCTTTTGAAGAGGAGAAGGTGAGTGGTTAGGATCGGAAGGAAATCCTTTCTTCCTAAAGAAACACATGTTAAGCCTAGGGAGACTTCAAAAATAGATTAATTTTGTATCGCAATATTTACAGAACAGTAATGCTGTAAAACTTAGTCTCGCGTTGGAAAATTTTTCATTATTGCAAGATTTTCTTTAGTTTTAATTATACTTTGAGAATTTTTGTTCGTGTATATTTAAAAAATAGGAATAGTATTAGGCAATTATTTAATGAAAATGGTCGAAAATACTCCTTATAGCGCAAAGATAGAAGAAAAATTACGCTAGAAAGCCTTTTCATCGAAATTTGCACCCTCGGTCCGTGTATGGGAAGTAATCCGTGTCTGAAATCATACGAGAGACTCATATATGCATATATAATGCTTTCATTCTTGATATTGATGGGAAACATTGAACTCGTCCTAAAATTTAGTCTGTGATTAAGTCATTATAACTTGTGATTTAAAACTTCTTCCGACATCAACCTAGCTCCGTAGTTTTTATTTTAGTGGCATTCCTGATGACACGTATGGAAAAAACAAATTTTTCTACCCTTTGACACCCTCTGGTTGTTTTCTGCGACTCATCGCTGTGTAGTGACACATACAGTGGCCGAAAAACGATTGAAAGAAATGGATGTTAAAATAATTATCTCGGGAGTTTGGTATCCGGTTAACCAGTAGTGAGGATGTGAAGAGGCAGTCTCCAACCCCCTTCCTTGACCTCGGAACGGGTGATTCTTCATAGCAAATAGCCATATAATTTCTTTGATAAATCTAGAGGTAATTAAGATTCGCCAGACCGTGACCGGCTTGTTGTCTTTCAGTAAACCAGAGATGTTTGTGTTATTTGTCGAAATAATCCTGTGAGTGTTTGATTATGACAGTATCTCTCTTGTTATGAAAAATGGGTAATGAACCCTTAATATATAGCCTTGCCATATTTTAAATACGATGAGATAGAATCTTCTGCCTACTTAATATAAAGACTTTTTTGCATATGCTTAAATGAATTGATCGAGATAAAAATCACGATACATTAAGATAGAAACTCAGTCTGAAATGATGATTCATTTAAATAGAAAGGTAAAATTACCCGATGCGGGTGTTACCTTAACACAAACTCAAATACTAATTTCCGTTTTGTATTTTAAATATTTGAAGTAATTTTATGCAGGAATGGCAAAATTAAATACGTTGTCTTTGGACATTTAATAGTAAATTTATTAGAGACGATCTATTAAAACATTTCAGTTTACCAACCAATTTCATTTCGAGAGATGTATCCTTCTCAGCGAAGCGAGAAGAGGTTCTCATTCTGTAATCACTCGGATCTCTCGTGGAAAGACCGTTATGAGAATTTAATTGGGTAAATGGATAATATACGTACCGAAATCTTTTTTATCTTATTTCTCTGAAAAATTCTTCTTCGTCGCAATTTCCCATTCGAGGAGACGAAAAAAAATCACTCCGCTATGGAAAAAAGAACTTTTATTTCCTTCGGAATATATAATTTTTTCCCGCCCTTGATTACATTTATATCGGGAGGAGTGAACTCGTACGTAGAAGCGCTCCGACGCTACGCTGGCAGCTGATTGGATGTGAGTGGGCGAATTCGTTTAATCGTTCAGAGGACTTCCGTCCCAAAAGTCGAGGAACATTTCCACCACTCACGGATCCCTTCCAAACGTCGATATATTTATATTCGTCTCGTCGAAAGAGAGAGATATTTTTCATTTTTCTCCTCTCCTTCTCCCTCCCACTACTTCTCCCTCCCTCCATCGCGCTCTACCCTCTCGCCGCTAACCAACTCTAGTGATTCCTTTAAATATTTACGAAGGGGACGAGCGTCCCTAATGGCGGTGCCTTGGCGCGGCGATCGTGATCGAATGGACATTTATTCTGAAAGCCAGCACGGAAACAAAAATGTAGTTAATATTCAAGCTGTGAATACAAGATAGGGGAATCGAGTAGGGGGGGGGGCAGAGATGGCTTCCGAATGAAATGAGGAACATCTGCATGGAAACTTGATTTTTTCCTCCTTTTCCTCCATACCGTTCTCATAAAAATTCGTCCAAGTTGCGATCCGATACTAATGCGGGGCGGCATAATTTTATAGGAATGCTTTTTTATTTAATAGAATATTTTTTACTATCAAAGGACGCCGTAAAAGTAATTTCGCTTTAAAAAATATTGTGCGGAGATCGAACGCTGGATTTCAGGGCCGTTTGGATTTCCGATTGCGCATTTTCGGGGTGGACGTATAAATTCGGGGAGTTTCGGGGGAACTCGTCGACCGCTTTTTTCCCAATTTCTTGCAATTTATTTCTTTTTGCTGCTACTCTTTTGCTACGCTCTAAAACTTATTGGACCTATTACTTGGTTATCGGTTAAAGGACAAGCTAAAAGCTACTGTTTACGGGTGCTAAATAAAACATGTCTAGTGGCATTCAATTCCAATCAAACAGAAAATTGGTGACTCATATTTTCATGCGTACCTTTTTAAACTTGAAACGTTACCGACTTTAAACCTTCATAGAAAGCAGCAAAATTATTTCTTTGTTATAGTCCATTTATTAAATGTTTTCAAATATATTCACTAAAACTTTATAATAGCGAATACTAGAATATGCGTATTGCCTTTATCATTATATATAGACGTTCCTTACAGAGGAGGAGGATATATCATAATAATCTCCAATTCGAATTTTTTTTCTTATGTAGGATTTTTTACAAAACCGACTAGAAAAAACGAAAATCTTGAAAAAGTGCAACAATGCGGTCGCTAAAAATTCGCAATTGTTTAAACAAATTTTCAAGGTTTATGTATTTTCGAATGTGCTACGGAGCTGAAATTTTTTTAAAGGTAGGATTTGTAAAAAAACCAAATTGGGATTATAGAAAATTTGGTATTTTAATTTGTGTTGACGTTAAAAATTCTTAAACTTTAAACAAATAGATAACTGTTTAGGTACTACGGGATGATCTAGGAATCTGAAATTTTCAAATTATTTACAGAGTAGTGCATTTGCACAATTAACATTTGAATCTCTCCATAAATACATTGCGGCGGCCGTTAAACATGTTTACAATTTAAATAATTAGAAAAATATTATTTCACTTCTAAAAGTGCTACAACTTTAAAATTTGGCAGAAATGTGTAGCATTAGTACCCCATAATGGAGAAAGTATAAAATTCTTAAAATTGCAAAGTTTGCGGATTGCTTTAATCTATTATTTTTACATAAGGGAAAAACGAAAATCGCTGCGGAGGTGAAATCTTTAGAATTAAAAAAAAATATTTGTAATGATGAAATATGTCTGAAAAATTTAATGTTTTTTCAAGGTGAGATGAAATGCTTGCAAAATGCAAGAACCTTCTACTAGTATATATATATATATATATATATATATATATATATATATATATATATATATATATAGATATATATGTCAACAAGGTGTTGGGATGAGGAAACCCAGTGAACACTCACCAATCGGACGACTTCAGGTTGGCGAGCTGATGAGGGAATAATTCCGAAAGCTTCTACGTTTGTGATGTTTCTGTGTTTTAGTGTTCTTTTACGTGTGTCGCTTCGACATCCCCGGGGCCTCGCCAACCTGAAGTCTTCCGATTGGTGAGTGTTCTCTGGGTTTCCTCATCCCAACACCTTGTTGCCATCTATATATCCATTTTACCTTTCCTTTTCCGTAAGCTGTTATATATATACACATATATATATACATATATATATATATACATATACATATATATATATATATATATATATATATATATATATATATATATATATATATATACATATATTCACAACAATTTGATCAACAATAGCAACAATCATACAACTCGGAGACAAATTAGAGACGAAACAGGAACTCAACAAAATCTATTTAAGGTAGAAATCGATCAAAGCATTATCAAATTCCGTTCCCTCCACGAGATCTTTTTGGAATAAGAAATCTTTTAAATCTTCAACGAAGTCAACGCGAGGGAAACCGAGAGCGAACCAGGCGACCTCTCTCTGTAATTTTATGACGTCTTCTTCGAGGGCGTCCTTCAGATTGAATCCGGTGACACAAATCAGCATTGCAAACTCTGCCGCCGTGTTTGACTTGGCTCTATTAATTCGGAAGAGTGAAGTAGGAGGAGTAAAGGATCGGGATCTTGTGCTGTGAGATACGAATCAATGGATTGGTGCTATGGGGGTTGTGGGTGTGTGCGCAGGGACTGCTTCATCAGTGGTACTCGGAGAACGAATTTGGAGGGAATAAGAGAGGGTGCGAGGAGGGCGGGCAGAGGGAGAAGAAATTTGCGTAAAAGGGATGGGGGCAGGGGGAAGTGGTGGAGGGAGAGTGCGAAGGCGAGAAAAGGGAGGAAGACGGAGAGCGAATGAGGTTGAGTCGGAGAAAGGGAAGAAAGAGGAGATGGAAGAGGAAAAGATGACGATGAAGAGGCTAAAGAAACTAAGAAACATTTGAAAAGGGACTTTGGAGCCTGCGGCGAAGGATTATGAGAGCTTCTTCGCCAGAAAATCTGATATGATGAGCGAATTTTCAAGGAATTCCGCATATAATATAATGAGTCGTAATTTACGTCATTTCAAACTCGATTGTTGTGTGCAAAATAGTTGGAATGATCTATAGTCTGGCTGTTTTGTATTTATGAGGGAATTTTCGTATATGTGAAGGACTGTCACTACTTTTAATTTTCTCCATTTTGAATATGAATGGGATTTCTTTTCTACTAATTTAAATTCGTTTAGCATTTTCAGCCTTTTATTCATTTCAAACTGTGTCAGCAATTTGAGCGACTACAAAATAATAATAATAATATTTTTATTGTTACATCATTTATCATACAGTTTATGATTTTTTAAATATTTATATAAGGAGGAGAGAGAAACAACTTATTCATTTATTCTTTATGGTTGCATTTATTTCTTATTTTCGTGAACCTTTACATCTCTTAAAATAAATATACATTATATCCGAGGGTGTCATCAAAATCTGTATCATTAAGGCAACCCAAAAATATTACAGAAATAAAGTAAATTTATTTTGAATAGAATTTTATTAAGTTCATTCTCAAATTCTAAACGGTTAATTATTTTTTCATTTCATCGGAAATTGTCTAATAATTCAGAAATTTGGAAAAAGATCCTCTCTCCTGACTCAGAAAACTTAGGGTATGATAAATTTCCACCTAAGTTTAATTTACACTTTTTTATGAAATAGTTAAGTAAATTTCCCTACATAGGTACTTGAATTACTCGGAGAGAAATAACATTTTTCGCGGATTGACTTAATTCAGAAAAACTTCTTACAAAATCCAGAAAAAATAAGATGTAATTAAGATAATAAATAAAGTAATATTAATAAGTATAAAGAATTTAAATCCTATTCTGCGATCAAGCCACCGCGGAAACGAATTAGTTGGATGAAGTGCAATATATAACGACGCTGAAAACATATCCATTTATTTTTTTTATTTAAAACTAATGTAAATCATAGGGGGCATGGGTGAAATTTTTAAAAATCTTCTTTCGTCATTTAATGTCGTAATCCTCCAGGATCTTTAACCCGTGACCTCAATAGGGAAAGAACTTCGTAACCAGAAAGACTGAAAAAGTTTAGAATCGTTAAATTTAAAAAAAGAATCATCGATTCAGAAAAAAATGTCTTCGAAATGGCATTTCTTTTAATGCTACGATGCATTTGCGAATAATTCACGTTCGTCTATGATTCTCGGCTGGGTTATGCGGCATTTTTATCTCTCAAGGTTCTTTGACTCGTTGAATTGCGGAGCGAGCGAGCGACTATTCTCACGTGATTGTCAAACATGTTCACCTTGAAATCGGCCTTGTATCCGGGATTTACGGGAGCTCGCACTTTCCGTTATCCTTGCAGGTTTTGTTCCTTCGATGACCTAAATGAGAATGGGATTAGTGCAATATCCCGACGGGAGAGGTGATATACTTCCGGGAAATCGACCTTTGAGTCAGAAAAACTAAAGTTTTTCTCGCTCAATAATCTATTGCACTTTGTCGTATAGACCAGAGGTGCCCAAACTACGGCCCGCGGGCCAAATGCGGCCCGCGAAGGGTTTTTGTTCGGCCCGCGAAGCTAAGGCGAAAAATCAATTCGAAAAATTCAACACACAAATTCATACATTTTTTGAAAGTTTTTATAATAAAACTTTAAATATTGAAATGTTAGCCATGAAAACCTTATTTAGACATGATTTTCACTTAATGGCATCTCAGAATATATAAAAAATTTCCGATTTAAACTCTAATCCGGCCCGCCGAAGAATTGACAACTTCCAATGCGGCCCGCCAAGGGATTCGCAACCATTGATGTGGCCCGCCATTAGAAAAGTTTGAGCACCGCTGGTATAGACAAGAGGAGATAAAATATATTCTTGAAATCACTTTAAAACACGCCGTTGAAAAATTATTTTATTGAGCTTCTATTCTTATTTGGATTACACTAGTGGGCATTTTTTATTCTATTGTGGTCAGGATTGGATCGGAAGATCATTTCCGCAAAATAATGAATTGAGTCTCGAGAAACTTGACAAAAATCCCCAAGGCTAAAATTTGGCGATGGAATCGGGCAGCGATGAAGTTTCTGACCCAGTTATAGAAAAAGAGAAGACCTTTATAACGGGAAAGTCGCGGGGAAATATTTTGCTCCGCCAAAGTTTATAGGATGACTTTGCAAATACAAATAATTGTTTCTGCATTCTCAACGAGAGAAAATGCGCAGTGGCATGTTTTTCCTGAGGTGTACTTTCACGATCTCGTACACAGAGCTAAGAGAATTTCTGATTTGCATTTCCAATTGAAAAATAGTGCAAACCATTAATTAATTTTATTTCCTGTGATTCGGAGTCACAGCCGGCGAGAATCTATACTATTTATTTTCCAAATTAGAAATTAGAAATTAGGCGGTTGAATAAAGGATTACTTGGTAACAGTCAATCGGAGAACTTTGCACACGAAAAAACATTTTAACAGTCTTAATCGATTCTATAGTTGTAAAATAGAGGAAGAAAACATTTTTACTCATGCCTAATAACTGAGGCTGTGATATTTATTTAATGAACGGAAATATTTTAAAAAAACTTTATTTTTCCACTTCCTTATGTCTGTGTTTATAAACAATTAGTTTTCTTATAAATGCGTTACATGATGGAATTTTGTATGGGATACATACTCTTATGTATTACGTTGATGCATAAATCGAATCGTAGAGGAATACTGTGATGAAAGGCATTAGGTATAAGTACTTCTTATAGGGGAAGCTTGCAAAATGTGGTAAAATCTAATGAAACGTAACTAAAATTTCCTTTTAGAGATCATTCGGGCCCCAATAGTAGCTACGCATCTCAACCTCTCAGGTGTCAAGTTGGATTGATGGAAATTATGATTTTTATGTTTCTCTTTCTTTTTACGCCTTATGATTTTGAAATAATAATTATTAATTAATTTATGCGTTGCTGGAATAAATATCAATATTTATATTAAAGGGCTGAAATGTAAAATGCTTTTTAAACACTTAATAAACACCATCAGCTTTAATATAAATGTCGCTGAGTATTTTATCATATGGGCGAATTGGATTTACTAAAAACCACCTACGAGTAATTTATAATTGTATAAGAAATTCGAAACATAATTTTGAGCGATATTGCTGAAAAGCGCTAAAATTATTCATACTTAGAAATGGGAAGCTATTGGAATTTAGCTGCTAAAAAGGGCAGAAATTTATATTAATAAAAACTGATTTTTTAGGATTTAAAATGTTTATTTTATCAGTATTCCAAATTTCTTATCACATCTTGAAGTAATTCTTTAATCACCACATTCAAAAAAACTCGATTATCATTCATCAGTTTTCTTTGATCCTCAATGTCAGCAACAGATACTTTAAAATTATTTTCATTTCTCGATCTCGATAACACAATTTTAAATATTTTCAATCACTAATCACTTTGTTCTTTGATTCACGTCTCAAGTTTGTACGATGATTATAATTAATTTTAAAATGGTTTAAAAAAAGGCTTGCACGCTACGTTTCAGATATTGCTATGGTATTCAAACGGAGGAAAAGGACGCCCCTGGATTCTAACCGAGGTCTTTTTTCGAAAGTTTTCGTCTTTGACTTTTAATTCGTGATTGAAGTATTCCTGCCAAATTTCAATCTTATCGGGAAGTTTGTTAAAACACGTTAAAAGGCGTCATACACAAAGGGTCAAAGGAATTGATCATTTGAAATTTTGAATGATAATATATCCCTGAATTAAATCTTAGTATCTGGTAACAACCAGCATTTAAACTAAACGATATTTTTCCGTAAGATCCATTTTTTCAGAGTACTACCTTCTTCCGAAATTCCATGTAATAGACGTTGTTAGACGGCAATGCAATGCCCTCCTAAAGAAACGGTCGTTTTTTATGTGGCTATTATTTTAATGAATATCTCATTCGACGATTCTTAATCACCAGCAAAATATTTTCATAGTTATCTACTTTTTCAAGTCGCTGCTGCGGCAGGCAAAAATTCAATGGATTTTCTAAGAGATCAAATCTTTGAGTGTTATTTATCTATGAAATGAAATAAATAGGATGTGTTACGCGGAAGAAGATCTGGTGTAGATAAATTGTTATCATTGGAGGAAAGGTGAAGAAGGAAAGATTACGAGAGGGAATTAGATTTGGTTTTGCGGGAAAAGAGGACGACGTGGAATAAGCGAAGGTACTTTTAATGAGGAAGCTGGCGGCGGAGGAAGTGAGGGAAAAGGGCGAGGGGAGAGAAAGAATGACAGGGAAGGGAGAAGAAAGAAGGAAGAGAGGGAAAGAGAGAGTGAGGAGAGGGTGGAAGAGGGGGAAAGAGGGAGGAGAGTGAGAGAAGTGGGAGGCAGATGGGAGGGTGAGTGGGTGGAATGGGAATCGGGAGAAGCGGAGATGAGAAGTTGGAAGGGAAGGCAATGGGATTGGACCATTCGTACTTAAGAACAAACAAACTATATGTCTGATACGGTTCGAGGAATTGTGAGGTAATTTCCGGAAAAAGCGAAAGTGTAAGATTAATCGAGAGTGACTCATCTTAAAACGCTAAGGAATGTACACAGCTGAAAGCAATAATTTCTAAGTGTTCTGTCGCCAAGACCGATGTCGTTTTAATACCAACGGCCATTTCGTTGATTAGTATCGCTGCAATATTTCCTGGTTCTTGAAATTTTTTATCTATCTACTTGGTCGAATGTAATTATAGGGTTTCATGTTCTTTTAAACATAAAGTTTTGTTTATGAATCGCTGTATAAATGTTATTAATATTCATATATAATTTAAGATAATATCCGATGGGTGAATACGGTAAATATCAAGTACTTTAAAAAATGGTTTTTAGGGTTCTTTTATGAAATTTATTTGGGTTGAACTGGAACCAATATTATCCGCTTTACTCAAATGCCATCGTAAAATTATATTTGACAGTTTGAAGATTTATTTGAATAAAAAATTTTCATCAAGAGCTACAAAATATATATTTAATGAATTTTTAGCTGAGGATTTTTTTAATTTCCACGATGTGGATCTGGTCATACGAGATTGCTTAATAAACCACTTGGAATGAGTTGCATTCAGGTCACTAAAATAAAATTTAAAGGTCTCCCTTATAATAATGACGAGTGGGTGCAATTTATATGATTTATATGATTTATGATTTATATGATTTAATTCAATCCCACCCAATTTATTAGTTATTGAGAAACCGCCATAATTTATGAATCATTCGTCCCACACTATAGCTTACTTCTAATCCACGTTACAATTATGAAAGCTAATTAAAATACATTTCTTTCATATTTCGAATTTACGACACCTAAAAAATTCTCTTTCAACGATGAAAAAGGGTATTTTTTATACATTTATTTACATATAGTTAATTAATTATAACTATAGTTACCTGTATAAATATGATAATATTCTAGGTTATGTTATAATTTAGACACAAAGATACACTTGCAAAAACATGCGGGCCTGTACGCGTGCATGCTTTATTATCACTACCGATCCCTTTCTTTCTGTTGCAGGATGAAGGCTGTCCTTACCTGTCCTCCTGTATGCTTTACCATAATGTTCACACAAATTTTGTACTTCCGTTTTCCCATTTTTCTTTTACTCTGCTCAAATTTCTATTAATTTTCTTTGGGATACATTCGATTACCATAGACATATGACATTGACCATAACTTAATGTGAGCGATCTGTTATGTCCAAGTTTTTCCACTTTCGATGTTATCGTCAATTTTTATTTTCTTACCACTCAGCTCTTCGTTTTTCGCTTTCTTTGGTTAATCTCGTATACTGCATGTTCATTCATATTCCTCTGCGTTGCTCGAGAGAACGCGCGGGAATATCGCAATCCATGTTTTGCAATCCCTAATCAAAACTGGAATAAATTACAAACCATACAATTACCCTTTTAGGAAAACCGGAATATTCGATTGGAAGAGATACTCATTTCATGCGAATTCTCTCCGTCCAATCCTCAATCTTCCGTTGGCCTTTACAAAATATGAATCGCTGCATAGATGAGCCCATGTCATTGATGCATTTTGTGATGATTTTGAAATGTTCTGTTTTGCGAATCGTTTACCTGCATACGCTGACATAAGTCGTTTATTTTCTTATAATCAGTGTAATAATTTTTTAAAATGTTATGAAAATATAACTTGCGATACACACACACACACTATATGTACGTCGGCAGGAAAGAAAGTACTGGTAACGCGATGGTACAGGACAGATGGGTTTATTGGCATACAATGTTGTATTACATGCTTTCGATAGATTTCCTGCTCACGTGTTGATCTTGTTGGAAGGAGACGCATGTCGTCGGCAGACCGGTATCTCTTGATGTTCGCAATGGATAGCCCTACTGCTCGCAGGATGTCTTCTGTCTGGCGAAACAGTTCACCTCGGAGTGGTTCCATCTTAGGGAAAAGATCGAAGTCACAGGGTCTCATGCCAGGGGAGTAAGACGGATGGTCAAGTGTTCCCCACTGCCACAGTGCCAGAAGGTCCTCAACAAAGCCAGTCACATGGCAGCGCCCAATGTCATGCAACACGACCGGTGGATGGGTGCGGAAATGCGGCCGCTTTAGTCGCGGAGCCAGGTGCAGTTGATGCATCAGAGACATTCGGTAATGCTGTACGTTGAGTCTGGCCCAGCGAGACCCCAGGATGAAGTATGACACCATCAACATCGTACGCCACGATCAGATTAACCTTGACGTTACTCGGTTCCTGACGAAGTTTTTTCGGTTGGGAAGACCGTCCAATACGGCAAAGCAACGCCGTCGCATGCTTCCCGCAGACCCCGCCAACAGTCTTTAGCATTGTGTCCTCGTGCAACCTAAATTTTTATCCAAGATCGTGGGATCGTGGGATTAGCCAGGAAGCCCGTCCTTCCTCTCGGATGGATTTCCGGGCTTCATAGCCGACCTCATTCATCGCTATCGGGCCCATCCATTCGGACCTCAGACACCTCCACTTGCTAGATTACAGGATACGCGACTGTGCCGAACCCTTACGAGGACGGCCAATTCCCAGTGCCCGGGACCGAACGGTCCGACGGGCACTGGGAACTTTTCGATTAGGAAGACCGGCAAAGTAACGCCGCCGCATGCTTCCCGCAAACCCCGCCAACAGTCCTTACCATTGCGTCCTCGTGCAACCTAAATTTTTATTCACGACTGTGGTTCCAACTTCGAAAATGTCTTTCGAACGTCACCTTAATGTCTCACCCGCGTGCTTTACGATGCTGTGCTGGTGTGTTTAGGGGAGTTTTCTATTGCTACACAGGCAGCTTCTACCACGCTGTGCGACCAGACGCTCTTATGCCATTCTACGTGAGCACGGCACTGATGGCAGTATTTTATTTCTAGCTCTCGTTTATATATACAGGGTCATCGAAAAAGAACTCCCATATTTTAAAATGTCATATTTCATGAAACAATTGACTTACAAATGTGATTTTCGTTTTTAAATGGAAAAATACTTACAAAATTCTATAATAACTTTAAATATACTTAAATGTAAGTGCCGTGTATTATGTTCGAGAATCTTTAAATGCCAAATTTTTGTGTCACTGGATTGGAAGAGCTGGTCCAATTATCAGGCCTCCTTAGACTCTATTCCGTCAAAATTTACCGTTTGGAACACTTAAATCAAGGAATCATCCATTACCATCACATTGCCTCTGTTATTGCAAGCATGCTGAGCCGATTATGGACAGAAATAGGATATTGCCTGGATGTTTGCTGAGCGACAAACAGTGCCTTTATTGGAATCTATCGGAAATACCTTGTAACGTTTAAGAATGCTTTGGACGTAAAAAAATCACCCTCGCAAGTCAATTATTTCCTGAAATATAACGTATTAAAATATGGCCCTACTTTTTTGATGACCCTGTATAAAGTGTTTTTTGACTCTCGGATAACATTTATTTTTGCCATTTAAATTACGTACCTATTCAGTTTTTATGGCATTTTTGGCTTTCATGGATGTCTTATTCTTTACTGTTCAAAGTTTAATGCCTTTCTGTACCATATATATTAATATACATGACATTATTTATTGCAACCTTATTTAATTCAATATTGTCAGTTAAAATGTGGAGTATTGGTTCATTCAGCATTCAGTGAACAACGTAACCGTTTTCACGAACTGAAAAATTGTTGAAAATGTTTACTGTAAATATTCGAATATATATACATATATCCTAGCTGTTCTTCTTCCAGTGTTTTTTTTTAAGTGGGTCAATTCCTTTCATATCCATCGGGGTGAATACAGAGATAAACGAACGAAGGCACCGTAGGAATACCGATCAAATATTTGTGCTTAATGGAAGCCGTTAAATTGGAACGCAAAGACGCAACGGGAGAGTAAACACCGTCGAAATATTCGACGTGAACAGCCGCGGAAAACAAAGCATCATTTGATGTCATACGGTTAAAACGCAAATCGAAATTCAAATTTGCTGAAATACCCATAATAATTTTTATAGAAATATTAACCCTTTAGAGAATTTTATGATGGAACATTTTTATTTGGTGAAAATTTATTTCTCCTGGGTTACGCCATCATTGTATTGGTTTGCATCAGATACCTTTGGTTTAGAGAAAAATGACATTAAGGGCGAGCTCAATGCGGAAATGGCAAGCAAAAATGCATAAATGGAAACCGTGAATGTGAAAATTGATACGGTAGCTGAGTGGATAATGTAGCTGATGGGCGTTGGAAGATGGGACTTGACTACCGCGTATCAGGTTCGGCGAAAAAGATGAGCGTGAGATGTGAAACGCGCGGAGGATGGCTGATAAAGTTGAAAGGTTCGTCGCCACACATGGTCAACTCTATCCATTCTCCGTCTCATAATCTGTTTAAAAGAAACTATCAACCGAAGTGATTGTTACTTGGTTGACGCGAAACTCATTGGAGTAAAAGAACAAGAATGACAGTCACCCTCATGTCCGTTTGAAGCACGACATGTTACCATTCCGTAATTTGAAGTTGGATGCTTTTATGTGATTATGGATGCAAAGATAAATGAATCAGCCCATTCATTTCATCACACCATCATTTTTAATTTCTGTACCACATCTTATCCATAAAAGCAAATAATATAGTAAATAAGCGTGTGTGTATATATGCACACGCACGCACGCACACACATATATATATATATATATAATATATGTATAAATATTATATAATCGTCTTTACCGAAATGGAAATAATAGATCAAATACAAGCCGAAGTCCATTAGGGGATTCTCCACCCGTCCTCCGTCTCCCCTCTTACTACTCCTCTCTCGCCCTATCCAAACTGTTTCTCCTCTCTTTTCCTCGCTCTCTGTTTCCTTACTCTATTTCGCTCTCAACCTCTCTATTTCTTCCGACCTATTTCCCCACTTTCCAATTTCCTCAACTAGGGATTTACTCGGTGCAGCATAGTTAATACTGTTCCCGTCAGCTCCCGAATAAATTGCCTTCTATTTCGCTGCCTAATACCCCGATTATGCACGCAAAATAAGCAAATTATTTAATCGTCC
The DNA here is from genome assembly GCA_028673005.1 of Tanypteryx hageni. Taxonomy (NCBI): domain Eukaryota; kingdom Metazoa; phylum Arthropoda; class Insecta; order Odonata; family Petaluridae; genus Tanypteryx; species Tanypteryx hageni. Next base: position 102,527,904 of record CM054120.1, on the reverse strand, counting down.
CTCTGTATGGAGCCCATTTCCGATGATCGATACACATTTGAGGTCAACGTGATAAAAATGACTTATTGCAACCGCATTTTCGAATATATTTCACATTCGAATGTTCTTCTTTGTTTCGAACTTGCAACCGTTAATATTTTTTCTGAAAGGAAATGTCACCGAAAGGTCCAGTTAAGCGGAGAAAAAGCGATACATATAAAACATTTCTACCAATGAGTTATATATTTGATGAATATAGAGTGAGATGAAATTTTTTTAGCGATTTCCATAAAAGTTTTCTAGATAATATTTTTTAATTCCTACATATCTATTTCCTTCAGGTGGCCGAAAATTTCATATAATTTTCACGTTCAAAATAAGCGCTAACTCGTCGATTTAACATGAATTTTATAGCGAGCTTTAAATGTTTTCACCGCGCTCTTAAAATGCATCAATTACAATCTTTCTCTCCAAGGACAATAAATAGTTATACGACGGTATTCGTATACACAAGGCTGTACGAAATGAATCGAATATTTAAGAAATGATTTTGGTGCATTATTTATTGCCTTGGCATACAATGCTTTCAAGCAAAACTTTCGGCTTTGAAATCCTTAAATTATGATCCTTAGGAGCGTCAGATATGTTTTGAGTGAGCGTTGTGCTCCCTTATCTGTTTTCCGGTTCCGCTCTACGCATGAAGCTCACAAAAAAATCGCTCCTGTGGACACATATTCCGCCATCAATCTGTGGAATCGCATCCGTGTGCCCCTCCTCCTCCCACCCTTCCCCTCCCGCCACCCCTATTCCGCCCCCGCACACGCCTCCGTCTCTCCCTCTCTCTCTAACCTAGCTCCCGCCCCCTTTCCGGTTCTTCTCGCTAACATCCTCTGCGGCCTGGGAGTCGTATATTTATGAATCGTTATTTTTAAAGAGAAAATAATAATCGAAACAATGTCTCTTCGTGAGTGACATTCGTTGTTTTTGCGCAAGTAATGACCGAGCGTTTCCCGTGTGTAATTCATAAACCTCGCTGTTAATCAAACCGAATAGATTTACATTCCAAAATTAAAAATAATAGATTATATTACTTTCTGCGAAACTTCCAGACGATAAATTATCTTTTAGGAAATGAGGGAGTAAAAGTAATAGATGTCGTATATATATATATGTGTGTGTGTGTGAGAGAGAGAGAGAGTGTGTGCGTGCATGCGTGATTGTATTCATGAATGTGTATATATAGGCGTAAATGCGTAAGAAAAAATTTATATATGCATGAACATCGTATCGTATTCTAATAGTATATAAAACTCATAATAATTTTTTTAAATTTATGAAACATGCCGTACATATATGATTCACAGAAATACTTCTCCGTCATAATACTCGATTTCCACATGCATGAAAACGTACCTTTACGCATTCTCTTTTCTTTCTCTACCTTTTCTCGACGAAAACAAAAAAGGCATTGACTATATACGACTTCCAATGGAAAAGTTTGCCTTCAATAAAAATCCGAAATTAGAATGGTTAGATTTTAGGTGTTTTAATTTTTTGATACCACCTCCATAGTAATTCCGCGCTCGTCTCGAAATGGGACCTTAAATCCATTCCTGTGGGAATGCTGCGGTATCCCGCATCCCTCACGGGAATATTCCATCAGGGCAAATCTCTGCGTTCTATCTCTTCCAACGGGTACAATTCCATTCCTCCATATCCCATCCAATATCTCTTCAAATTTACTTTCCGATTCCTCTTTTGCACCATCGTCTTCCAATATTATTTTACCGCTTATTATTCTCTCAAATCTATGCTTCAGCATTTTTACGGAGATCACGTTGTTTCCTCTGAAACATAAAAGTTTTAAAGAGCTTTTAACTTTGCTGCTTTTAAACAGTTAAAATTATTTATACCGCATATTTATCACGATTTGTCCCTGCAGTGTTAAGTAAATATCATGATTAAAATAGCACAAACAAGTAGAACAACATATTATTATAGAATTAAGTTTAATTTATTGGCTCTACCGCTAAATATTTGTCATATTATTTTAGTAGCAAATTTATTTTTAAAAGTATTTTTTTAAAACTCGAAATTCATTTTTGAATATCCTTTATAAGTTTTCAAAAATGCAGGCATTTTAAATACCTTATCGCGCGCTCGCTAGCATATTTCTGCGTTGATGCATACCATTCATACCGACCACTCATTCGTTAACGCGGAAAATTCCTTGTAAAAAGTTATTGTTCCCATTTTTTTCCTCTGATGTTAAAAATGAGTCATTTAGCATATTTGGGCTGTAATTGGAAGATGGGTATTTTAATTGCGAATCTCATAGAAAGAAATAAAGTTCAATTATAGTAATAAAAAAATCATAAATTACAATTGAAATTTTAAAACAAATATCGTATTATATTTGAAAAAATATTCATTCTACAGATAAGGACAAATCCAGGTATGAAGTTTCTGTCTCATTAAAAATTAAATACATTTTAATATACCGTTACAAGTTGATTTTCTGATATAAATATTTGGCGATGCACCCACGAAAGTTGATAAAACGCATCGAGATGATTTAAAGACTCTGCAGAAATATTAATTCATGAGGTTTATCAGAGTTCTAAAAATTTTAATATATAATTGTAGTAGTTTGCCGACTAAAATAAACGCTCGCTTTTGGGGGAATCCTCGAAAATATTTTCGGACAAATTTAAACTTAGTTAAAAATACCGTGTACCTTTTCCCCAACGAGGTCCAAATGACAAATTGGTCACGGGACACGAGCATGTATTAGTCCAACTTTCCACTCAAAACGCTCCGTCGTCTCCTCATCCCCCCGCCTAGCTCTCCCGTACTCTCTATTATTCAATTTTATGACTCCATCCGTCTTTCTCGCACTTTTCCGCTATTCCTCTCGCACGCGTCCCTACCTTCGCATTCCTCGCTATCTTCGCAGTAATTTCCCATTAGGATGGCCTCGCCCCACTCCGACCCTCCACCTCCTCCACCGCGACTCAACTGCAGTTTTTTGTCAATTCCTTTCCCTACTCGTTGTCGGAGCGTTCCTCGTTTCCTCGCAACACGTCATAACCTCCAGTTCGTCTCTCTTTTCAGTGCCGGAGGCGGCGCCCAGGTCAGTACGCTGCACACCCCTCTCCCCAGAGTCCCTCCAAGTGAGCTGGCAGCCACCTTTGGAGCATCTAACACACGGTGTTGTCCAAGGCTACAGGCTCTTCTACGAGACCTCGCCGTCAGAGAGACATGGTGAGTTATGGGACGCAGATAAAGACTTTCAAAGACGAAATCAGCAGCTATGCATGATTTTCCAGAACGAAACAAACCAATTTATAACTTTTTATTTTTATCTCTATTCGAATAATATTTATGTGACGTGGTAAATTCATATTCTTCCGTGCCGCGAGGTAAAAATACAAATTTGTTGTTGACCTTCGACTTGAACATAACCGATGATTACGAACTGGTCGTTAATTATTCCGACTAATGTGGTTTTATCTTATCTGTACACATAGCTAATTATTGAAAGTAATGGTTTCTAAGGCTGACGAGAGATATAGACAGGCGGCCTTGGTGCCGCCCGTTTAGCAAGCAGGGACATCGTGACATCTTCCTCAACCATTCATTATCCCGCGTCCATTGTCCAGTCGGGCATATAGCTCATGCGTTCGAAGGTCGTGTAATCAATTCTAGTCTCATTGTCAGACAAAATGAATATATATCGATAAATGTTAACGTGAAATTGAATTGGATCAATTCCAGTCGATTTAATACCACGCAAAAAAGCCCTTTCACCGCCATCGATAAAAACAACTGAGATTAAATTTTTATTATATTTTTAATGAATTGGATAGTTTTCCTGCGTTAATGCTTAAATTAGCACATTTTATGAAAAAATAAGCCAATTTTCTTTAGTGAAAGAGTAATTATTCCATTACCATTGATAAATATATTGTGTTTACCTTGAATCAGATACCGATTAAAACTTTGATTTGTCTAGGGATGTCGGCATGTTCTTTAAATAAGCCCGGAATAACTGATTTGAAATTGTGCTAATTTTTTATGCTAAAGGATAACGTTTTGATATGTTGAATATCTAATTGTCTGCATTATTTTTGTCTAATTCCTTTATATTTCTAAGGATTAGACGATTACATCAAACGAGCATCGCTTTATCATACCTCTCGAAATATTACGAAGCTCTAGGTTTTTAAAAGTTATTGCCTTCTTTGTGTTGCTAAGGATTTTTAAATATTTTTCAATTGCTAAATTAATCGTTTCAGTATGTACTTCTTTGAGTTTCCATGTAGTGTACGAAAGAACAGGATATATTTAATGTCACGACTCGTAGGCGTAATTTAATACAGGCCACAATTATAAAACTTACTTTTCAGGAAAAAGGTATACTTTGAAATTCCTGCTTTTCTTTAGAATATACGCTCTTCCATCATCACTCTTTTATCAAAATCTCCCATGGTCCGTAGGACTTCTAGGATAGAAGTTTTGAGATAGCTGATGTATTTGTTTTTTCACAGATACGAGTGACGACCTTGAAATATTGAGTCTGAGAACATAGTTGGGTCTGAAATTTAGTGATGTTAATGTGTGCAGTCATTATTTAAACAAATGAAAAATATCAGTATGGAGAAGGAACCTGACACTTACTGACACTTAAATGTTTTTTTCTAGAAATTGCTTTTTACGACGAATGTATTAAAACTCTAATCTGAAGATTTCCTTTTTGGGATAGAAGTCGAAGGGATGTGATTTTCTTTCAATGTGTAGTTAGACTTTTGAATGAATTAGACTTCCGCAATATTTTCTGAGGGCAGTAAAATAAATCTATTTTTTCTGTCTTACCAGATTTTACCCTAAAATATGAGTGCAATTTTAAATCTTGTTTTTCATCGTTAAATTTCACTCACTCATTTTTAATTAGCTATGCTTTTAGCAACGAAATGTATATTAGTTTTTGAAAAAGAAATGTACGTAGATTTGATAAGATACAATTAGTATATTAATTTGACAGATTTATGCGTCAAGTTTTGGGCCAATAATAGATTTATTTGGGTCATATCTTGTAAACATTAAATTCATTCAACAAATTAGTGTCTTTAGTAAATTGAGATTTTACGTTTAATTGTAATTAACCTACAACTATTTTGACATAATAAAAGCAATAAAATTGTTTGAAATCACGTTCCGGAATTTAACTCCTTATTAAATGTTTCAGGTTCATTGAAAGGCCATGTAAATCGTTAATACAGATTCGCTCTAACATGCATTGTACATGCAAAAACCACATCTGTTGTGATTTTTTCTTCTTAAAACATAAATTGTATAGGAAGTTTAAAATTAGCTCGAGTTTAGGCATACATTTGAAAATTCGATTAAATATGCGATTAAAAATTTTTTAACTTTAATATTTCAACAGATTTGACTACTATTCTTCCTTGCAATAATTCTCTTCCAGGAAATATACTACTTTTCTAATACTCGTAAAAATCTATCATCTATAAATTATTTTATAACATAATTATAATTATCGCGCAAATTAATCATTGAGTGACCTTAGGTTCAGTATTAGGTATTGTTTCTTCGAAATTTTTTAAATACAACACATACAAAGCTCACTTCATATTTAAGTAATGAATACCAATGACCATCTAATTCAAAATTAATTAAAACTGTGGAAAGATTTTATCTCCTTATTTTGTTGGTCTTCTTGGGCGAACTAATTTTCGTGAACGCGTTCAAGATACAGAGGAATATACATAAAAAAGAGAGCAAACAAGAAAACCTAAACCTAGGTTTTTGTCTCAGTTATCATGGGTGCAACGACCATAGTTTTCTGAGAAACGCTGCGCAAACTTTGTCTTAAAGGCAAAATCTTATTCCATATTCAGGAGCATAAGACACCTTAGGGATATGACCTCGGAGTCGTTTTCGAACCACGAAATTCAGAAATGCCAGTTTATGGCTGGAAAATCTTTACATACACTTCATGAATTGATAGATAAAACTAAACTGAAGTACCAACGACCGGCAATGTTTATAATAAATTGCAAAATATTACATTTAGGGAAGTAATAAAAAATGCATTTTAGATAAAGGCAACAAAAAGTTAATATAAGTGCAGTGAATGGATCAAACGTTTAGGCAAGGATTATTTTGAGCACAGTAAAAGACTCGTTTTTCATACAGAAAATATCAGTAGTGTTTCGGTAAAATTGCTCAGATTATATATTTAAAAATCACTTTTCTGAAGTATTGTTTCCATTTTTAACGATTGTTGTAACTATAATGCACAAAATAAAAATATGAAAGTATAAGCAAACGTGCAGTTATTCAAATTCTGCAGTTGGTTGAGAAAATACCAAAATTGGGCATTTGTAATTTCCACGTGAACATTAGAGGCTCTAATAAGCCGTAAACAATCGCGGTTCCAATTTTCTGCGTAAAAATTGCCACAAATGGCCAACAGATTTAATTAATTGCGCTGGATATCTGGAACGGATCCATTCTTAAACAACCCTGAAACAAGGACTTGCAAACGCAGAGCAAAGCATTTGCAATGAAGTAATTTATGTGAAAGTGTTCCTTTCATTTTCCCAAATGGCTCACTCGCTCAACATTATCTACTGTATCATAATTATCCGAAGTTTAGCAGGATCGTAAATACGCTATTCCCGCCGCCATTCCCCAGGGAAATATTAAAGCCGTTTGTATTATTCCGTAAGAATTTAATTAAAATTTAGATATTCAGAAGATGTGTAGTGTGTTTACAGAAAATGGTATGTGATATAATAAACACTCTCGATAATTTTGACGTGATGAGCAATAGTTTTTTCGCGAATGGTTTATTGCATTGCTTTTTAAATCCATGCTTAAATCTGGAGTTGTAATAGATGGAGTGAATTCACAATATCTGTGAGAGAATTTTGATTGAAGCTTTAGATATTGAGTGTTTTTGATTTATTGTTAAGTTTAATTTATGGGCCAATAGTCTGTGCTGTGGATTTTCCGCTGTCTCTAAAATGTTTCTTCAAATATTTCATTCTTGTTATTATTATTTCTATTCATCTTTCAACTTTACCAACATGGCAGTATAAATTCCATTTATTTTCGATGACTTTCTCAAGCTACTCGTACAAATACAACTATCTTTCTTCTTGTTTCCAATATACTTTCTTTCCGCTCCGCCAAACTCGTCTTGTTTCCTTCTGCCCATTTTTAATCCAAGGCAATAACAGCTTTGTTGTCCTTTTACCATTTTGTTTACAATTTTTCCAAAGCATGCTGTTATCTTGTTTTCATATTATTTTTTGAATTTTTTTAGTGCATACATTTTTCTATTCCTTATTTCTCATCCAAAGTACGTCAAATTTAAGAATAATTTTAGGAACCTTATCAGCTTTATTCAGCTTTTTTATTTTTTATCTTCCTACATCACACTCTTTTGGAATGCTGCTGTATCTCTAGTATCAATAAATTATTATTATATCCGCGCTAAGAATCCCGAATTTTTACAGTGCCCACATACGGACTTTTCGCATTAATTACGTATTTCGAGAACATATCTTCAAGTCTGAATGGTTATTGATTATGATAAGAATTTGCTATCGTTGAATTACCACTGATGACAGCCACTTTGCAGTAGAAATGAGCATCTGGCGTTTTGAAACTTTTAAGGGCCATTAGAACTTATCTCATTATTATTATCTCTATCTATATAAAACTCAACCTGTCTGGCTGGCTGGGAGTATGCCGTTTCCTTAAAATATTTCTCACTTAATATCTTCGGATCTACTAAGTCTAACAAGCTGAAATTTTCACAATCGTTAAACCCCCATGAAATGGTTCCTAGAATAATCAAACATTCCGGACAATGTCCCGGATTCGACTCCGGGAGACAATTATATTTTCCAAGAAGTTTACACGGGATTTTCGAGTTTTCAAGGTGCAAGATATTTTGTTTCATTCATCAAAATACGTAAATATCCACCAATTTTCTGAATTTTTGCTTTATTTCACGGCTAAAACTATACAATATCTTATTCTTGCAATGTTTAGATGTTATATTGAGGAATTTGTCAGAAATACGCAATTATTTTCGAAATTTTATCGCTTTTTTGTAATCTATCCGGGTATTGCCAAGGCGTCCCGCATTGTTGCCTCCGATTGAATTAGCGTCTATTAAACCTTCATATAGACGAAAGAATTAGGTTATTCGATTCGCGCTTTTTATGAAGCATCGAAATTATTGTTGTAGCAACGTCAAACGTAATAGATTGCCACTTAATTAATTGCAGATAAGTTTGATTGTATGGTTCACCCGTGTAATTGCAGGCAGATAATTTTGGATTTTTTTTTAAAGTGGTAACCCCCAAAGTGCATCAATCATTTTGAGTGTTACATTTGTGCCAAAGTTGAGGAATAAATCCAGGTTAGATTTTTATTCTAGTTTTTAGCTCACGTAAACTAACCATCCTAGCACCTGGAGGAAAACAACAAATATTGTTTACAAGGAATAATTATAAACGAAAGGTAAAGTATGATGATATACTGCTATTTTTGACTATTTTCAGACAGCCTCCAGTATCTGTGTTTTATTTCGTTCTTGGACTTCTTTTTTAGTTATGATATTTTAACCTTCAACAAAATAAATACTGTGCCGCTTTAATATCCCGAGCGAAGCCGGGTACATCTGCTAGCTATTTGTATAAAAAACTTTTACAGAGGAACGACTGTTGGCGCAGCGCTATTTTGAATAGTTAATATCAATGAACTTCACTTTCAAGGTAAATTTGTTGTTTAATTGCGACTTAACGTTTCGATAAAAAAATGCTCCTACACAAAGAAGGTGAAGTTATTTCTGTGATGTATATATTATTTTTAACAGTGAAAATTGCTTTATATCAATACAAACATTTACTAAAACTATAAATATTTTTAGCCTCATATTTTCACTTACTCAGCAAAACTGTTCACTAAATGCTTGATGAAAAATTTCCTAATGGTTGGATCGATAAAGGAGATTTGATTTCACCTACAAACTTACTAATTTTGATATACTCGCTGAAGGATGCATTTAAAGTTTTGTCACAACGCGAAGCATAATGTAAATTGCATGGGAACATAAAATCTACGTATAATATATTATAACCAGCGTAAACCTCGATGTGAGGGCTCGGGGTGCCGGCGGTGTGGTGGTTAGGACGCTGGGTGCTACTCGTATGCTGCTCAAAAAGGGCAGAGGGTATGAATCCTGCGAAAGTAGGATTTTTTCCAAGATCGCCCAGCCCCCTGTTTATGTGTTTGAGGAGATCGCGCAAAGTCAGCGTTCAGTCCTTCGGAAGGGACGTTAAGCCGTTGGACCCCTTGGTGCTCTTCGTTAAGCGTAGGATAATGCCGGTACCGGGTTTCCCTCCTCTCTTGTGACTGTGTTCGGTGTGGAAGGAGTTATGGCTATAATAATCCAAGAGGCTGATTAGCCAAAAATACACACGCACACACTCGATGTGAGTGCTGTGTACCTTGGACAAATATATTGGCTGAATGATTTCAGTTATAAAAATTTTAATCCTGTCCAAGCTGTCAAACGACCTACAGATCTTCCAAAAAGTGCAATTCACATTACTCAGTTTCATAGCTAGATATGTTCTAGCTAAATATGACATTTCAGAAACCTTTTATCTTATTCGAGAAAAAGAAAGAACTTTGTCACTACCACAAATTTATTTGGCACGACCGGTTTCACTACGATCGTAGCATCATCAGGTGATAATATATAAAAATCTTTCCATATATATATGGAAAAAGGGGGGAGAGAGACAGGAGGGGTTACACAGAAAACGAATGGAAGGTAATTAAATAAACGGTTAGGAAAAGGAAGGGGTTGGAAAGGAAGGCGAAAGCAAAATAAAGTTACAAAATGTTACAAAAATTTACAAAAACTTGGTGAAAGAGGCCAAAGACAACAAAGATACAAAGTATTTACAAAATAGTCGGTAAGCTAAATAGAGTGTGAATGATTGTGGAAAAGGTATTCATTTAAGAGAAGCGAGTCTTCACAAATAATTATCTCTAGCTGTTCAAGAGCATCCAATTTGCGACCTTGAATTTCAAAGTGGACGAATTTAGGGTTGAAGGAACTATGATGATTGAGGTTTAAAAGATGTTTCGCAAATTGAGAATTCAAATTATTTAAACGGAAGTATCGCTTATGCTCCTTAATCCTCTTGTCAAAACTCCCCGTTTGACCGATGTAGACCGCTCCGCAATCATCACAAGCAAGTTTATATACACCACTTCTTAATGACAACTGTATCGGGTCTTTAGCATTAAGGAATAATTTGGAAAATGTAACTGGGGAGTAGAAAGCAGGTTTAAGTTTAAGAAAAAGATTGGACAATTTATAAGAAATTTTTCCTAAAAATGTGAGTCTGCGGCTTCTAAGAGGTTTGGAGGTGAGATTTTTGGGAGGCAATAATAATTCTTAATATTTTTATCTTATTGTTTATTTTATATTTTTGGCTAATCAACCTCTTAGATTATTATAGCCTCCTTTTATCTTAATCTTAAAAATAAATGTGAAAGTTAATCAAAGGGTTAAAAGTAATTATCGTAACATTTTCGAGTATTGGCTGGCTTTAAGCATTTGAACGTCCTTTAGCTGCTTAGTGTATACGTGCAACACTCATTTTTAGAGTTATCGATATTAAGGAATAGCAGCAATGCGCACTCTACAGTCATAGCAAATAACTGAAATATCTGTTGTATATCCTATCGTCACCACTATAGAAAAGAACGACCGGGATGATAAAATAAACAAAATCGATCAAATGACTAGTCGATACAGAGGTTCGTTTTCTATGAGACTATTGGGATCGCATAATTAAGACAAATCCTGCAGTTAGGCCTTTTGGGAGGTATATTGAACTTTTTTGCGCCTGCCGATCTGATTATTTCAGGGTAGCCAGAATATTTAGATTTGATTCCGTAGAAATAACTTAATATATGCAAGGCGCAAAAATTGTAAAATTTTTCTCTTTTACTGCACACTTTTACGGCCTTTAATAAGAAAAAGCATTAAGAATTAATGCCATTTTATGCCTCTGAACTTAATGAATGTGCCGTGGAATATTGAAATATCATATTAGGTTGTTATTATTAAAAAAAGTGAACTCGTCTCGTAAGGTGACGCATCGGCAAGTAAACTGGCATAGAGTATGTTTGCTCTGCCTCCATTTTACGGTCACGTACTCATTTAAAGGTGCTGAATATTCATACAGACACCCTTTCCGAAAGCTCTCTCTTATTTACATAGCTATTTCCTATAAGTTTGTAAAACGATGCCTGATCACCTTATAAACTTACTAAGTCACAACGTTTCTAATATTGCGATTAAAAGTCAATTGTCACTTGATTTCTTTACCTGACTTTTCCCTTAAAAGTGTGAGTAACTCCTTGTTATTTCATGCGGATCAAACGACTAATTCTTCCGCTTCTTGATTTGAATGCAGCGCACGCCAGCATATGCGTGTTTCCAAGTGGTTGAGGGAGATGTGAGGGGTCGGAGTGGTAGGAGGAGTGGCGTCAGGGAAGGGATGGTGGGTTGCCGTGGATACCGGGGGAGAAAGGGTGTTGCGGGGATGCCGGGGTTTATGTGAGAAGGGAACGCGGGAAAGTAGGGGGACGGAATGGAGAGGGGAGTGGTGGTGAATGAGTGTCGATGGGAGTGGGGTGGTGGGGCGGAGGGCGTGGAGGGAGTCGGGAGTGTCGGAGAGTTGAGAGGAGTCAGGGTGGAAGTGTGTCGGGGGTAGTCGGGCAAAGAGGGTGTTTGGTGGGGAGGTGCTCAAGAAGCCGAGAAAGGGAGTGACTGGAGTCTGGTTTTGGTGTGGGAAGGTAAAGACGGAGTGGAAAAGAATGAGGCAGAGGCTGTTGACTGTCCCCTAATTACCGAAATTCCAACTACCTCAGCGGAGAAATTAATTTTAAAAATTCTGTCAGCGAAAATGAGGCATTGTCATCCACTCTGCGAAGCTTATAAAGAATCGCGAAACAACTCGGCTATGAGTTTTTTTATGCGTAGCAGTTTGTTTCAACTTCGGATTTTTCCCAGATTTAAGTTCGAGGTTTGATAAAGGGTTAAAAAAAGTTAATATATCTTTCTCCTTTCAACTTGTACGCGTCAGAACCCGTTTGTTGCAGTCTAGTTAGTTTGTGAAAGCGTACTTTAAAAGGCAGGTAATTTGAAGAAAATGATTTTAATTTCTTTGAGTTTTCATCTTTATAATCGGTATCTTATTTATACTACGGCGGAAGTTATTAAATCATCCAACAAATCGATTTAAAGGATTCTACATCTTTGAAACTCAAATTCCTCTTGGGAAGGCTCGACTTTGTGGACAGATTCTATAATGTAAATAAATGTTGCAATGGAAATCTACAACAAACGTTTTTATTTACATTTCTGAAAGTCGTTTAGAGAAAATGAGGTTTGTGCGAATGAAAAATAAAATCATTATGTGTACTCTGTCGGCATCTGTGGTTATACTTTTCATAATTTTTTTTCGGAAGCATCCACATTAGGAGAAAAGCATCGTTTAAAACTAAGTTGTTTTTCTTCCTGCTATCTCGCATTTTATTCATTCCGTTAGAGCGAGGATGATCTGAATCGGAAAGCTCTTTATTAAGCCCAAACACATGCATTTCGGGATTTGGTAGGGATTAGTGAGGAGAGAGACAGAGACAAAAGAGGGACGGCGAATTGGAAGTCTTGGTTTCGTCGAATTAATCTCACTCAGTTACGTGAGCGAAAAGTCCAATAGCATGAGGGCGTTAACTACAGCATTCGAGCATTTTGTATCGATCACGGCTAGAGAGAGAGATTGTGTAGTGGAATGAAAGAGGTTAAGCGGGGAAAGCCACATGGGGCCATCTGACATTAGTGGCAGAGGGGAATTAATTGCTTGACCTTTACCTCGTGTCTTCTTCACCGAATGGAAACTTCTTTGCTACAGTGTGTGAATAAACACCGCGGGTACAATTTTTCACCGCAAGATCGATCGCCTTTGCATCCTTTCCATCGATAAAGAGTTAAAACACTCGACTCGTCTTCTCTCTCTTGTGTACCCGAGGGAATTTTGCCCTCGAAGGACGAGAACGCAGTGGAACGGTCGATCATTAGTGGTGGGTAGAAGAAGGATCTTTGAAGAATTTGGATAGTTCATTAAGTTGGTGGATCTTAGAAAATCACATGATGCGGGTCATAAAATTTGTCTAGCCATCGTCATCCGCACGAGCATATTCAGTCGGGTAAAGTACCATCTCGACCAAACTGCAATGTATATAGTATGGATTCCGCAGAATGCGCAATTAAAAGTGTAATATGAGTTGGGTCAAAGCCCAAATGAGTTTGAATTTTTTTCAATTTTAATTTAATCGTTCAACCAACGAGCAACTCTTTTAGTGTTAGGCATAAATCGGATATGAGTGAAAATTCTTCAAATAATAACTGATAAATCGATTTTCATTGTAAGGATCATAGATTAAGGTATAACAATAGTTAAAATAATTTATAATTAAGAATAATTTACAATCATTAGCATGTGGATGAAGTGTATTATTATTAAAATGGTCATTTTATATGTCGCAGAGCAAGTTCCTAATAATAATAATGATCATATCATATAAGGGAAAAATTTCTAGAGAAATAATTAATTGGCAGACGTTTTAATAGCAGCCGTATTATTTATTCTGAAACGGGGATTATTTCAGATTGTATGAAAATAAATGGATTTTTTAATAGGATGGGTAGAAATTTGAATACAAAACTAAAATTTTCCCAACCCTAAAAGCTGATTTTATTTTATGTGAAAATTTATGAAATACATTTCTATCGATGAAAATCAATTGCAAGTCATCGCCGAATTTATAATTCGATAAACCGATGGCAATAGCACAGTAATAATGAATAATCTTGATAGAAATAATTGCGATATTAAGTTTTGTCATTTCCAATATGTAATTTAATTCACTTTGCTTCCAAAATCCCAATAACCTAATAATTTCTTACTCTGGTATTGACCATTTTTTCCTCTTCGATTATGAAAGAAATCGTAAATTCAACAGATTCTCATCGAGTCTTATGCTGGGAAAGATGAAATACGATTTTTCGATTTACCGATTTTAATTTAACCGCGCCACATTGCGAACATTATTTGCCATATATGGCCTTGAAACAACAAATTCCACTCCGGCGAACGCTATTAGAAAGCAAAAATTAATGAGCTTAATTAATTCCATCAATTTAATCGAGCATTTTAAAATTACAATCGCCGGAATTTAAAAACTTCAATCTTCCCGTCTGCATTAATCTCCTTCTCTCGGCGCGTGTATATGCTTCGGCTCCCCAGTCCGCCCTAACATTTTACGATCTCGCTTTAATTAAATTCTCAAAACCACTTTATTGACTCGGTACCCTTTCTCGCCCCATCAAAACGCTTGCATTATCAAGCCGTGCATTCCGGAAGGAAAAAGGTGGCCTCGGTTTGTTTGCTTGTTTGTTTGGCTTCCCACCCGTGTCATTTGGACTCATAAGCGGCGCAATTCGCCTTTAAAAGCGTTCCTCACTTATGACTGAGAGAAGAAAGAGGGAAGGCGGGATAAGAGAACCATATTGCCGCGGATGAAACGAGAAGCGTGGCTCAAAACGTGCTTTTCGCTAATTGCGTGGACAAGTGAGGATTCGTCCGTAACACCACGTTTCCTCCTCTTCCCGCATACGGGGAATGGAGGCGCTGCCCTCCACTCCTCCGAACACTTCTGCGACCCGCCGCTTTGTTAACCGACGCCTAAAATAACGGTCGGACAAAAATTTCGCGGCCCCTCCCATCATCTCTCCCTCTCGCGCTTTAATCTTCGTTTTGCAAATTGTCATTAGCCGGCGCCCTCTGCACAGACTATGCCTAGTGGAATTGAGAGACTTGTTGTCATCTACATAGCCCTCCGACTGAGAGGCAAAAGAATGCGGGCGGCAGGGTCGAACACGCTCCATCGACGTAGGCACGCTCGTGGGAGCAACGAATGTTCTTGTTTTGTGTCGCGGATCAAATGAGGGCGACACGGGTCGCGTTTTTTATTTTATTTATTTCTCCCGCACTCTCGCTATCTCTCCGCACTCGTTCTCTTATCACGGCTAATTTTTGGTCCCCATCATGATTTCTAATTAGATTTTCCGTATTTAGATTTAGCAGTCTTTAATTTTTATACGTTAAAAAGCAACGAACAAGGATTTTTGCCAAGTTTATTTTAAAATATTTTGTTGCTAACTTATATATCTCCATGTTTTTTAAGTTAACAGTAAATTTCAGCCAAAATGATCAAAATTCGTTTTCCTAAAACTCATCAGAAGGAGGATTTGCGTTCAGTTTATTAATATACGTACAAATTAAGAATCCTATATCCCAATATTTTAGGCTTAGGTATCCTTTATGAGTTTAGCCTTTTATTTCACTTTCATTATTTTTTAAATGGCTATTTATGTAACTCATAAATTTATGCCAATATATAAAAATATTTCAAACCTATCCAATTAAGTGCTTTTCGTGAAAGTAATTTTCAATATAACAGGAAGTATCTTTTATGAAATATTTTGTGGCGAGTTTGCATCTTTTACTAAAACAGTATCGTCGCTAACGGAGATCTCTCAACTTCCTTTTTAATATTTCATTTGCGGACGTTTATGTTCATTACTTTGGAGGATTGTCATTCTTCACGTTTTTTTCTAAGCTTTTTGCTTCTTATGGTCATTTTGCATAATGATAGGTGGTTTTCCATGATGAATGCGATGAATGCTTTTGCTGCGAGAAGCCATGTACTACGGAGGGACTAGAATCGTGATTTATTGCCATGCATGATCAAACCAGGGCGTAACAACGGTTACTGTCTTCTGTACTATTTTGGCGGTAATGCTATGGCATACGAGTAATATAATATCATTCTTGTAACCATTTTTTCAAATATAAAAATAAAATTTAAAGCGACTAGTCAGTTTTTACCTTAAAGAAGATATACAAAAAGAGAAAGATAAAAAACACATTATACCCTTAATTAGTTCATTTATTATCTTTTATTGAATACTGATTATTTTAAAATCTTTTGGTGAAGTTTTCAGGGAGACTTGACGTGATATCACTAGGAAATAATACTCCTTTATCAATGACTAGTTTTATACTTAGAATTTAATTGAGCAGATAAGTGAAAATACCAGAAAACAACTAAAGATTCTCATCAGTTTTTAATGTTATCTACTTTCCTATTTTTGGATGAAATAATTTTTTACATTGATAACTTTTTGTCTTTAAAAATATTTTTTGTTTTTGTAATTATGTTTGCTTGAAATTTCTGTCAAAATACAAATTATTTTAAAACTGTCGATGGCATTATTCATCAAAATATAAAAAAATTAAAGATTAAGCTTACCTGCAAATTTCCATAAAAAGTAAAAATATACGTTTTCACACATCGGTAATATAATAACGATCCATTAGAATTATGAAGTCTTTAAATAACAAAAGAATAATGATATAACATTCAGAAAGTTTTTGAAGTTTTACTTTAATCAACTGGCAATCTTTCTCAATAACAACTAAAATGTTTGAACTCTAAAATTTTTTATCTAAGTGAAAACATTTCGTCATCAATAGTTACTGAAAGTCTGGAATTGGAGTGGAATTTTCCATTTAATACCTTTTATCTTGATTTTGATTAAATACATAAATTTTCACATTTAATATAAAGTTGTCATTCCCAAAAAAGACAGGCGGATACGACACTTTTATCTGGATGTCATAGAGAGATATTTATTGCAAAAATCCATGAGGTTTCCAAAATCATCTAAATAATTTTTTCGTATTATTTCGATATTAATCTGTATGATATTAACATAAGAACTATTTACACCTTTGGAGTGAATGACTTTCTTGCATTTTACTTTTAGATCATATGGATTCGCTGACGAAGATGACTCCATCGCTTTCCACCGATCTTCACGGTCTGCTCAAATACACCAACTACACCATCCAAGTGCTCGCCTTCACTCGAGTCGGGGACGGAATCCGCTCCCCTGTCATACACTGCCGCACCAAGGAAGACGGTAAAGCGATGAGATTATGGAAACAGCATATGAACGTTATAATCCCTCATCTTTTTTCGTAATTCAGAGGCTGTTTTGTACGTGTCTGGTTGATTTGTTACGCCCGAGCAGAAATTAATCGCAGTTGAGCCGGGAGATAGGTGACGCATGCCAAATCAAAATCCTGCATGTACACCCGTCATTGGTCACGTCTCTCTCCTCGTCCCGTGCACCGCATGCGAGACGTTTTAAAAACCATAAATTCTATCCTTGTTTTTGTTAATGGTTTATCACTCCCCTGCTCAAGTTTTATTACTTTTACGAGCACGTAGGTCGTACTGCAGGCTTTGTTTGTGGTGATGAATCACTATAAAGTTATACATTTTATACTGCTGGCAGGTGAACACGCTTCATTGCTAAAAAGTTTCATTTGATGAATTTAAATAACGATCTGGAAGTAGTTTTTCTCTATGAAATTTTTATTTTTCTTTAATATTTTAAGCATTAAATGTTACTTTATATCAATATAAGTATATAAATAATAAAATATTGAAACTCATGTAGAGTATCAAATTGCACGTGCATTAAATATTAATATGTTAATAACTTAAATCGATTACAGAAAAAATAAAGGCATCGGCGAAGAATGTGCTACACTCGTTTCCTTTCTGATTTGAGGTAGCGGTTTCGAATCCTGCCGTAACTTGTTAATGTAGAATTCATTATTGATAAGACTTACGAGCTGATTGTAATTTTCATTTAGTTTTGCTTCAGTATTTTTATTTTTAATGCGTTTAATGATTTATATTATCCCGAAAGGCAGTAAATAATGAAACCATAAAGGTTATGATAACCACAGTCAAATTTCAAGTGAAATAACTTGATCGATAGGTCTGCTTATATCATTTTAACATGCAAATATTTCAATCCAACGTTCGTACAGGGTTTATCTTAATCCAAGATTAGCTTATGTCGTGTATTTATCAAGAAAAATACTATGAATGAATTACTTGGTAGTAAACACGAATCTGACTGATATAGAGTCAACTTATATTCATTCTGAAATGAAAGCTGTAGCGCGACCCAATTCGGACGTTGCTACTCCCTTTGTTCGCATCTCCCCTTGCGCTTCAATCCCTTCCCCTCTTTTCACCTAATCCTATCTCCCTCACCCCAGCAACACCCATCCCACGGCTCTCCCGTCCCCCTCCTCCCTACTCCCATCCTCCTCTCCGACCATCTCTCCGACTTCTCTCCCTTCGTCCTTTGTACCATAACCCACGCCCTCCTCTCTCCTATATCTCCTTCCCCTCCTTTTGAACCCTGCATCTGTGCGTCAATGCGCTGCCCCCAAAAGCCGTCATGTGCACCTGACACCCTCGCAGCCACACTTGGCTGTGATTCTCTATCACTCTGCCGATACTCTCTTATTTTCTTACGTCTTTCGTTTGTTACAACCATGTTTTTCATTTGTTTTCACGTAAAACTGGGGTTTCCATTTGTTTTCGAATGAAAAAGATAGATAAGAATGGACCGAATATTAATCTTGCGCTCTGAGTCCATTTTACTAAACTCAAGGAAAAACATGCGATAAAATATCGCAGCTAATACGATTGTACCTTTAATATTATTTTTTAAATCATTATTGTTGCGAGATTAATTGATTGGTGGGGGGCGAGGTATTATGATAAAATCCGCCGTTACGCCAATGAATAGACTGCCATTATTGAAGCACAAAATGAAGCAATTTCCTCTCCTGACTAAATTATAGCTTTGAATCGCTTGGAAGGGTTGCTATCGATCATAAATTTAAATTAAAATCTGAAACATTCAAAAGTAAATTAATTTTTTTACTTTTATAAATTAGAGGCATTTGATGGGCTTTTCATTACCTAGCAGGCTTCACTGAAAGAGAATGCCAAAATTTTAGTATCGGAATTCACTCAATTTCCTGTTTTGAAAGGGACGAATTTCTTACAAGCAAAAAGGGAGACTGATTTTTTCTGAAATCAATACTTTTTCCTATTAATTCAACTGAAATGGTACTGTGAATATAATTAATGTGCTATTTTGAAAATCAATTACGGATATTATTTGTCCCAAATGATTTAATTTTATTATTTTTAAATGTATATGTTTTAATCTAGGTTTAACTTTTATAAATTGTAACGAACGTTGTAGGTATTCTATTAAATTCGCCAAAAAATTGTTAATTTATTTTCTTAAAATTGTAGTATAGATTTTTAATTTTAATTTTACTATTTTTCTATTTTATTTTCACTGATTTAAAAAATAAATTTTAAAATAATTGAATTTTATTTTTCGAACACAGACCCACTTTATTGGTTTCATCCACCTCCTGAGTTTGCATGATGCCACACCAATACTCTACGCTGATGTTATTAATGGATGTTCAATAAAAATCCGTAAGCAGAATTGAAGTAATTGTACTCGATTGAAGAACTATTTTTTTCAGTTAATCAAACGCTTTTCTTCCTCAGCTGTAACATTGTTTTAAAAAATATATTACGAAAATATTTTTGAGGAAGACATATTCAGTTATATGGAGATATATTATCACTTTTACGACATTTCGTCAGTATTTTAAGTATGCATTTTCGTCATTACCCAATTTTAAAATTTGAATGAAGTTCATCGTAAATAATTTAATGCGGTAATATTGCTCTGGAAAATGAATAAAGGTAATCGGCAAATGAAGTGCCTCGTTTAAGTACATCCTTCACTCTCTTCATACGGTTTATATCTTCAGTTCCCGGACCTCCTGGTGCCATAAAAGCCCTTCCGATGACCCCAGAGAGCGTTCTCGTGGCATGGCTGCCACCTAAGCACCCTAATGGTGAGGTCCTAGAGTACGGACTGTACGTGCGTGGCCTCGAATCCGGTCGTCCGGTGGACTCACGCGCCCTCCATACTCCACACCTCGAGATGGAAGTGACCGAGTTGAAGAGACGTGCACGCTATGAATTCTGGGTAACGGCGTTTACCAAAGTGGGAGAGGGTCAGAGCACTCCGGTGGCCGCAGCCTCACCCACTCCACAGAGTAAGTACCACTCCGTGGGAGGTCAAAGGAAACCGCAAAAGCGTCACGTCACGTGAAGCATAACCAACAACAAAGTACGTATTTTGATCGATCGCAACGTAACCAGGATTTGGAGTGACGAGAAATAACTAGAATGAATTGAATGGAAAGAGCGAAGCTATTGTTTAATCTTTCTTTCTCCCTCTAAATTTTGTCTCACTAGCGTCATTTTTTATACGATAATCTTTTAATTTATAGAATATTTTCAGCGAATTATTTGAAAAATCGCGCATTATATTCTATCTTTCATATCATTCTACTAGTTGAAATGCTTCGGTTTTACAAATCCATTCACAAAACCACAGGGTATAAATTTTTGGCGCTAATCATAAGAGCAATCAAAGCTCTCATCACACCTGTATTTAAATAAATTAAGGCACTCTGAATTGAAATTTCGGCCAAATAAAATTTTAATCATTTAAATAATTTGAAACTTTTAGTTTTTAATCCTGTTTATTATCAATTTCAATACTAGAAACCATGTTTCTATTTAATTAATTTATTAAACCAATTTATTGTAATAAAAGCAGTAATTTTTTGAAGCTTTCTCACAACTATGATAAATATTTTTTTAAGTTATTGATATTAACGTAATTAGTGTTATCTAATTCACGGAAAAGTCTAATTTTATTTTTTACCAATGAAAACTCACTTTAATTTTGGAATTTTTATGTTTTTTAATGTTAATTAAACGTTTTCTAATAAACTCTTGGAAATACAAAAATGAAGTAATTTTTACAAATTTACGAAATTAAAAAATATTTATTAGTACTTCTATTTTTGTTTCGTTTCTATCTAAAATGAACATTAGCAGCTACCTGTCGAATTCCTGTTTCATTTCAAAAGTATGAAATCGCAAACACACGATTCTTATAATTTCATTTTGCATATTTTTGCTTCAATAATAGGTAATGAAAATATATTCATCGCTTGCAGTATTTGTAAAACAATATGTACTCATAAGTTTTAAAAAACGAAGATTTATGCGTTCGGAGTGTAACATTTTAATTACATTAATTATCTCCATTACGGATTGCGACGCAAAAATATGTACCTAAACGTTATTTGTTATTTATTCGAGGAATCAAAATGTATTTTAAATATCTGAAATTCCCAAATCAAAATTGCAAAGTTGTTAGGCTATGACCAGGAGCGTAGTAAGGTTTTTGTACGTTTCAGTGTGTGTGTGTGTATATATATATATATATATATATATATATATATATATATATATATATATATATATATATATAATACATCGTCTCTGCAGAGCCTTATATTATTTTTATTATTACATCTAAAACTTAAATCTGCTTTCGATATATAACGACTTAAGATGGCTGCTTTGTAGCCGAAATGCGCATTTGGTTTTTTCATAACATTATTATGGCTATTGGAGGTATCTAAGTCAAATACTTAATTTTTTAGTTTCGATACTAAAATACTTATTCAGGAATTTATTTTCAGTCATAAGACGGGATCGATAATTCTTTAGTGAATCAATGGAATAAGTATAACAAAATCACTGTAGATGCATTAGTTTTCAGCACTGGGTTGTGAATATTGTGAAACTTTTCGCTTAAAAATCGGAAGTGAGTCCTGAAATATGCCTAGATCGGGGCATCTCACGTTCCCTTTTTTAATATCTGATTACTTTGGGGACGGGTGAGTTTTTGCCTGCGTTTATTCGGCCGAATGATTCGTGCAAGAGTGTTGTCTGTGAGATGAAACTTCGAGGTTTATCCGAGATTATAGCTCGTTAGAGTCGATAGGACCTTTTAAAGTATTCCTAAACCTTTGCCCTATGTGCTGAGAACTAAGTCAGAACCTTCCAGAAAGTGCAATGTAGTAGTCATCCGTGTTAAATAATACGAGTTTTCGGTGATTGCATATTACAAGCGCTTGAAAAAATCACCATACACCGAGATCTCAACTCGTAAGAAAATCAACGCGTTCTCCAAGGCAGCAGCAGTTGTGCCACGCGAAGTCCATATGTATAAGATAATAAATTGCAAGAGTTCTCGCGTCCAAGTCTTCGTATTTTGTGACTCGCATCATTATCTAATAACAATAATAATAATCATCATTATGGAAATATCCGAAGCGTAAGACTAAAATTTATAGAAACATTAGGATATTTTGTTTGTTAGGATTATTGCGTCACAATCCGTACCTTTTAGTGCGTATCCTGATGAAACGTGATGATCCAAACGGAACCTATGATGTGTACTTTCCACATTATTATTTATTTAATACTTATTTAGGCTTTTAAATCACCGCGGATGAGCTGTTCTTTGTGTTTCCAAATTTCTTTATAAAATATTACATATACATTCGAGCGGAAAACTAAATTGAGGTGAAGAGTTCCCGGGTTTCCAGCCAGGTGAAGATGTTGTCTACCGACGTTTCGGCACCTTCCTCAAGTGCCATCTTCAGGGGTCATGGCACTTGAGGAAGGTGCCGAAACGTCGGTAGACAACATATTCACCTGGCTGGAAACCCGGGAACTCTTCACCTCATCGATTCGCAAGGAAAGCGTCAGATCTTTCGAAAACTAAATTGATCACGCGTATTCGTGTGGCAAAAATAACGCATGTATCTACTAGACCAGTGGTTCCCAAACCTTTTCATCCGGCAAACCCTTTTCATAAAAATCCAAATCTCGCGAACCCCCTCTTGTAAAAATGAAAATTTTTAAGGGTCATCTTCCTTATCTGAATATCAGTGACAAAACACGACATTTTTTCACTTTTTGTTCAAATTTCATGTTTTGGATTATGACGTCGTCATAAGTTTCCGTCCCACTTTTAAATCAATGGCATTATAATATTATCCACTGATTCTCATTAGAAGAACTAAATCAAAGCCATTATAATATATAGCTCATCAGTACCCATAACTGAAGGGAGTAATAGTTTTTAAAATGCGAAAAGGTCCTTTTTTCGCTTAAAAACAATTTTTTTACGCTAATTTTGAACGGATTTTAATTTGCTCTTCAAAAATAATAAACCTTATTTTTTAGCTATGGAAATGTTTTAATTTTGAATTTATATCTCAATTTCAATTAATTTAAAAATGCAACTTTACAAATCCCTGCACGGATTTCCATTCTCTTCTTATGGGATATTGAAATAGTACAATGAGGAAGAAAATAACCGCCTAAAAATTTTTACAATTTAGGCTTTATGTCATATAACCTATACATATATGCTATATAAGAATAATAGATGTGATCTTTAAGATATAGCCACCTGATGAAGAGTATATGGAACTTTTCAATTGCATCTGTCTTAGCTTATTCTGCGGAGTTCTATATAACACTTCCATATTCAAGAACCGGACGTGCATTAGGAATTAATGATGTTTGGGAAGGAATAATTTCTATATGAATTGTGTTTGATGAAAATTGCATTTTCAACGCTTTGGAACTCGTCGACCTAATGCGGATGTTGAATTCGAGATTGGCCTGTAGGGTGTTTCTGAGATGGTTAACAGAATTAAACGCTGTACTCAAAACAATCAGTGACTACCTTTTGTGTTCGGTTGGATAAATATGATTAAATTACGTTAGAAAGGGCGCCGCTGATGAAATTGTATCGGAGTCTACAAAGGATTGATTGACATAACAGAAATCTGCAAAATAAATATATGGGAACTCTTCAGAGAAAGATCGTTTATGCTGTTGATTTCATTCGTAGTTGAAAACACACTAACAATTGAGTTGATATTTATATATCGCAAAAGTAATGATCAGAATTAGTAAACAAAAATAGACGTCAGTTGAGCACGAAAATGTAATATTCAACACGTATCGCCTTAAGTTTTGTTAGAGTTTTGCCGTACAAACTCGCTTTTTGCAGCTGACACGCACCCAGAGCCGTCGCAAGGGACGAACGACACGGACGACCGCCCGGGGCGCAAAAGAGCGGAAGGACGCCATTTCTCGGATCAGATTCTAAAAAAAACCTCGCGTTCGTTAATAGTATTTCAATCCTTGACGTTTTAGCACTCACGAGAGCAACCAGGAAGGGAAAAGAGGGAATACCAATGCAATATCAATTCTTCCAAGCAAAAATTACCCAATAATCCCTGCGATTCGCGTTGCTCTACACCTCCCTCAAAAATGCACGTGATAGAGGCGATCGAACATTCGTCTATTTTTTGTCAAGAAATTCATTTTTGAAAATTACCCACGATATGCCTAAAACGGATTTTAAGAACCCATTCCCGCTTTCTTAAAAGTTTTGCCGTCGCTTCGCTCGCCAGTGGGTCCCTCAAATTAATCATGGGGGATGTCGAAGATGACGCGCTCGCCCGGGGTGCCTTTCCGTCCAGCGACGGCCCTGCCTCCACCTATGAAGTGTGATTATTCCATTCTATAGACAGGATATTGGGAAGAGTGCTTATATGCCGATATAAACGAATTATTGACGCACAAATTATTTGGTCATTTCTCCAAATGGATTAATAAATAAGTAAAGATGGAGACTACGGCGAAATTGATGTTAAATAGAATTAACTCCTTGACCGTAAAATTCAAAATTAGAGACACGATGAAAAAGGGGGGGAGGAGGAAAAGCAGAAAAGGCAAAGGACAAATGGATTAAAGTTAATAAAGGAAACAGACTTATAATTATAATTTTTTATATTATCATAGTTTTCAAAATATCAGTAGCGTTTGTGTGAGGGAGGGGGGAATTCTTAATTAACATACAGGCAATGATATGTAATTCAGTTTGGAAAATGTTTCAGATATCCAAAGAAATACCCCATATTATTTGCTGCGGGGGGCATGCCATCGGAGAGAGTAAATGAAATTTTAAATAAAATGTTATATGTAGTTATATATGTTCATAAGTATCTATTTTAGATCATTTCTAATATATCTTGCGCAGTTTGTTCTTCTTTTTAATGCCACTTGGTCCATATGATATCACGTGCATCAAGGTTGTCTGATATATGTGCGTGACGAGTACAAATAGAGATGCAACCACAACATCCAATTTGTGGAGAAGTCTCGATGTTACTTCTACCACGATTTCAGACGACGACACACACTTGGATGATTTATGTTCAGTTTGCAGCTGCAATTTTTTTAACGTAGCATTGTATTTTACGATGAAAAGCATGTAAAGCTGCTATCCACCGAAATGGCTTCGTCATAAAAAGGCCATAAAATGGTAAGAAGTATTATACGACCTCCCGATCAAGCTTTTCAAACTATTTAGAGTTTAAGCTTCGTCATGAGCGTTTTTATGCTGCTTTGTTCGCTGTTTATATTGCTTTATTTTTTGAAAATGTCCCAATTAAATGTTACGAATTCATTTATAAAATAAAAATATAACGACCACAGAGAGAAAATATGGATTGTTGTTACTATTGTTAAATTAAAACATCAGTTTGGAATACGATAAGAGTCTATATTTAATATTGATACCACAACAGTTTCGTATCTTTTGACAATTATTTCGATGAGAATGAAAGCTATTAAGTTTGGTATGACTTTTCTGGAAATGACTTTACAATCGAAGTATTTTCATCTTGACAAAGATTATCTTACTCTTTGGCAGTATGGCGATTCGTTACAGACTTTAATATACAATTGAATTAAGACATGTTTATACCATTAATGGGTTTGGAGGGTGACCAAGAGCCATAAATGAAGTAACGTTTTCTCACTCTCTGTTCATCCCAATCGTGCCGCAGTCGGCGCAGCAGTCGCATCCTTCGGAGGGCCACTGGTGGTGCCGTGGCGCCGAGACATTCGGCTCCCTTGCCGCGCCGTAGGCCTGCCTTCACCAAAGCGCCAATGGTTGGCCGGGGATTCCCCCATTGGGGCGCGCCGCCCCCGCGCTCGCCTCTCCCCTGATGGCTCTCTGCTCATCCCAAACGCACAAAGAGCGGACGACGGCGACTATACTTGCCGCGTGTGGAATGATCACGGCAGAGATCTCATTACTCATCACCTAGTGATTCAAGGTAACATGAATAATCATTTTTCTAAGGAAATTAACAAAAATATCCCACGAAGAAATTTTTTCATGTTTACTAAATACTTCATATCGACAACTGACTTAATTATTAATGTTCATTCCATAAAACCATAAAAGATCTTAATTGAGTATCGCCTTAAGGAAGAAAATCTACACATCTACGCGATAGATAATAATTGCTTGGTTACGTGTCGCTCTATTGATTTTAAATGCTAAATTATTTCGTCTCGTTTGAAAAGTTTTTATTTTTCAGAGTGATTTACTTAGATAACGATAAGTGTTTTTTAGTAAGAAGTAATTTTATAAAATGCATGAAGTGTTTTCATGTCAAGGGCTATTTATTTTAGATCCAGAAAGACATGGAGTTCTTTGTTCCTAATCTGAAATGATACTGTAAACGTTATTATTTGTACATATGGGATTTATCATTATCATATATGCCCAATTATTCTAAATACTAATCGCCAAATATGAATATTGTTTGCTAGCCTCAATGAATATAAGATTGAAGGCGTTCACTTTAACGTTCTGCTGCAATCTATCTTTGTTTACATTATATTTTCAATTATATCACAATTGGATTCAAACTTTTATCAAACTTTGATAGTGATCTGTATAATGTAATTGCTGTTTTATATGATTCCTTAATCTACTTGGTTGGTTATATCATTTGGGGCAAAACAACTTCAATCAATCAGAGCCCCGGGCACTAGCGGTGCAGGAGCTCTGACGGCGCGGAGTTAATCAACGGTGGTTTAAATTGCACGATTAGAAGGAAATTCCTCAGGGGGCAACACCAATTGTATTTTCCGCTGCTTATTAAGAGTTCAAAATCCCATACAACATGTATTACGGATTTTCTACATATTTTTGACACTGCAACATAACAGCTACTGGCGCAATCCATAGGTGTTTAGTTTTGTATTTGTTCAGTTTAGGTATTACGCGCATAACTCTGTGAAGAAATCCTTCTGCACTCCCTGGGTTTGAAACTAATACTACATGGATAACTAAAAAGGAAAAACTTACCATGATTTTGCTTAATGATTTTTGTGGTTCATCTCCACCATGAGTTCCTTGGTTTAAAAGAAGTTTTTATTACTCTTGTGAGCATCATATTAATGTTTTCTCTATGAATAACATAGAGTCGTCTATTAAAAAAGATCACTGAATACTTAAATTAAAAACAGCGGCCATAACAAATGCCAGGAATGGTTTTTAGGAGAAAATTTTCAGGAATATTTCAATTTAGGTTCATTTTAAAATTCGCGCGAGCATATTATAACTTTTCTTAGGTCACTTTTGTAACCGCGTCTATACAGCAAATTATCTCTGTTATTATCTATAGTGGGAAATGTATGCTCTTTATTACTTCTAATTTTTCGTCTAATTTCGAAATTGCAAGCGAGAATATTTTATTCTATTTCCTACAGCAAAAATTTACAGTACATTTTTTCTTTGAATTATCCCTAATGCTTACGGTATGAAGAAGAAAATATATGGCATAATTTAGCCAATAAGGCACAAAATATATGAAATATTTAGTGAACAGAATGAATCGGTCGCTACAAGGTTTGCGAGCATCGAAATTCAATTTAAAGCCGAGGTTTTTACGCAGGCCTTTCTTTCGTTGCTCCTAATATGCTTAGTTGAATTTTTTAGCATCCGTTTATGTCCATATGTTCATGTGAAGTACTTACGATAGAAGTTGATATTAAAAACTTATATCTGTTTGGTTTAATTTACACCAGTATAAATGGATAAGTTGCCAATTTCCTAAACACATTACTAACTGAGCTTAATGAAGGTGATTATGGTTATAATTGGATAAATTATGGATTACTTATAAACGTGCCCTAAAATAACGTTAATTGATATTTCGTTAGCCTCAGTCACGTATCTTGACGATCATTTAAATTTGAGGTGATAGGCAGAAGATCGATGTGATAACGAAATTCAAACAACGAGAAAATTTCATTTCAATGGGAGACTGACATTTTACTGATTAGATACCGCAGAAGGAAACTAATACTACTAACGTGGTCTATGGTCATTTGAAATTTTGTTTTAGATGTCCTATTTACTATACTCTTACTACGTTTTATATAATACACTTTTGCATTTAAAATAATTAAATTGGTAGTTTAATAAAGATTTCGTTTTATAGCGATTATTTTTGCAAATGGATTCTGTACGTTCAATGGTAAACTTTGCGCAACAGAATAAAAATGAGTAATACATGATAATAATTCCCATCAACGTCTCGCCACAAGGATGACAATAACATACATATAGAAATATAAACGAAACGTGTCGCAGTGGCCATCCCCTGAGGTGAGTGAGTGGCCAGCATGAAAAATTTAAATCGACAAATACTGAGAAATTTTTTTAAACACAATCAGGACATTTCATGTAAATCTCATTAATTTTGACTTCATAGGAAAGCCGAGGGAATTTTGAAGTTTTGACGGCAGGAGTCTCCGGGCTACTTCTCATCTCTCTCACTGAACTTCTCATTTGCCTTTGAGATTATTTGGCCAGTTTCTTATTCTAGCCCAAAGCGAGAGAAAGTGTAATTTGAATGACGTGCCGAGATATATGTAGAGGAAGAAGCTAAGGACGCTTCCATTTGCAATTACTCGGATTAATGTGAATCCAAACTTAAGTGAAATTTTGAGGCAATCCATAATGGTTCAACGAATGATGTCCGTACATTAGTAAATAGCATTTTAAGAACACCTATAGGCTTGTAAAAATATTTTAGGGAATATTAATCATTGTTACGTTTTTCCTGCGGATTTTCCCTGCAATACGATAAAAATGAATCGTTACGATAAAATTTTACTGACTTTACCAACTTTTAGCTAATCCTTGGGAAAATATTTTAACCTACGCAATTATATTTTGAAATGAATGTTTACATTTTCATCATTGAGAAATTTTCGGTTATTTATCCTGAATGAAATGCCCTCTATGGTAGTGGTGAGCAACCCCCGGGCCGAATGCGGTCCCCGGGAGCATTTTATGCGGCCCGCGAAGCGATGATTAAAAAGTAATCGGTAAAATTGAACACACAAATTCATATCATATACATTCAAATTACGACAATAAAACACTTGATATTGAAATGTTAACCCTAAAACTTAATTTTGACTTAATTTTCACTGATATGATACCACAGAATATCTAGTTATCGTCCGATTCAAAGTTTAACCTGCCCGCCGAAGAATCCGCAACCACCAATGTGGCACGCCATACAGAAAAGGTTGCTCACCACTGTTCTATTGATAATTAAAAAATATCGCCCTAGGTAATAAATGAATTATAACATACATTTCAATCATTACTTCTATTTTTATGTGTCGCATTTGTCGGTAAACTTCGTTAAATAAATAAAATGTCATATTAAAATTAAATTTGAACTATTTAAAGTGTACTTATAATAAAGCGGACTAATATCCATTTGATTTAATGTGGATTGATGAATTGTAGGTCAGTGTATAAAATCTGATAAGTAATTAGTTAAGTAACTCTTACGTAAGAGAATGCAGAGTCAAGCAATCAAAAGCACATTAAATTACACAGTCACATGAATGAAGCTAAATTATTTGGTCGGGAAATTCCCTAATTTTTAACAAACATCAAAATATTTATTTTCCAATCATTTACTCTACGCCATTTCATAATGAATTCAAAACGTCATTGTGCGCAGCGTTAAAGCCGTAAAAATGTTACTCTCTTTTAATATAAATACCAATACGTTAATTAGGTTGACACATACATATTATTTACCTACATTTTAAGTAGTAACAAAACAATGTTTATTTAATCTAATTAGCAACATTTTAGGATGCTTTCAAAAACAAGGAGTTTATTTGGAAAGTTGAGATGTATTATCTTTTTGCGTGGCTACGTTTCCATTATATGGCATAAAATATAAACAAGGGCAATTGCTATAGAATGTATGCATGTATATTTTGGGCTCCTAATTACCCCGCGTTTATTCCATTTTGAAGGTTCATGTCAAAAGCAGCGTACCCTAGGGCGATGCTTTGTATGCGAATCTTATCCGCACACAACTTCAAAGCGTTTTCCGAGATGATTGGAACAGGAATTTGCAATGGTTCATTTTGTTTATAACAAAATTTTCGCGGGAAAATGAAATGAATCCCCTTGTTTTTCGAGAAAAGAGGAGCATACAAATCACCGCGTTAAATTCGTCGCGTTGGTAGAAATTAAAAATAACATTCGAATTAAAACGCGTCGTCATCACAATGACCACTTTTCATAAGGAAAGGTAATTTCCCCAATCGCATACCGAAATTCTATTTTTGAAAATTCATTCATTTAACGCCAAATCAAGGGTTTTAACCACGAGGCCTATCAGTTCACAAAGTGCCGGCCTCTCATCACTAGGTTTATACCATGGACAGGTCAATTGGGATACACGAGAAACCGTGGGGCAACGCGGATACGTGAAATACCATTAAAGTGCTCAATATTTAAGAATCGTATGGTAGTGAGTTTTTTTTAGTTAAAACATGTACCATTTCGAGTGTTGTGCTTGTAACTTTCATGGAAATGCTTCGACTTATATGACATGCGGCCATCCATAGATTTCGAATTTATTTGCTTAATCCCATGTAATAGGACAGGGCCCTCCGTGGTCCCGTGGACCACATGTGGCCCACGACCCCATTTAATGTGACCCTCGAGCCTGTAATAAGTCCATGCCATTATTTTATTAGATATAACAATCAAGCAGTGTTGGAAAACGTTATGCGTAACGTAACGAAATAAAGAAATAATTTTGAATAGCGTCACGAAAAACGTTAACGAAATTTTCAAAATACGTAACTGTAGCTAAAAACGTAACGAAAACGAAAATAATCGTTACTTCGTTATGTTTACTCTTTTGCTGTTTGACTTGTCGAAAAATTTTCCCGGAAAAATCGTAATTTATCGAATTCACTAACCACCTTTTAATACTAAAATAGCCTACATTTGTATATTGGGCGCCTATATTTTCTAAAAGTTTTTCATGTTGATACTCTGGCCAGCGAGGATAAAATTTATTGACCAAGTACCCACTTGTAAAAAAGTTTGGAGACCCCTGAAGTAGGAGATAGAGGGACCTCCGCTAAATTATTATTCGGCGGATATTGCGGTAATTGATACCGTTTATTTGACAGACGGTCGACGTGCTAACGTTAACATTTCCCGTTTTCCACCTAGTCCCTCCGGCCCCTCCGCTTCTCTTGGCCACCGCGGCGTCCACCCACTCCGTGTCCCTTCAATGGAAGATCCAGGACGAGGGCGGGAGCGCCGTACGCGGATTGGCCCTCCACGTGAAAGCAGAGGGCGGCGAGTGGGAGGAGATCCGAGTGGAGAGGACGCAGACGACGCATCAGTTGACCGGATTGCGATGCGGCACGCAGTACAGGGTGTACGCCACGGCGTTCAACCGAATAGGAGTCGGGGCACCTAGCATGATCCTCTCGGTGAGAACCCAAGGCGGAAGACCCCAAGCCCCTCCGCCGGCAAGAGACATCCTTCACCTGGAGACTCCGGGAAATGGTTCCGTTGGAATAGCCGCCCTGAGGCTTAGGAAATGGCCAGATGGAGGTTGTCCAATCCAGCGGTTCTCGGTGGAATACGCGCACGGCGGGAGTGGCGACTGGGTCGTAGGTATGCGTTCTATGCCAAATCGAATTCCCCCGTTCACCGCTGGCCAGGTATCCTGTGAACTTGGTGACGGTGTTATTCGCTAATTCTCTCAAAATGGTGATGTTCCACATTTCATGAACGTTGAGAACATCTATAGTAGTAAAATGGTCGATCGTTTATTATGTAATACGGAACGAAAAAAATAAGCCAGGTAGAATATTACAGATTTCAAAAAGGTACGTATATCTCTCTTCTTCTTCATCTAAAGGCTAAGCCTTGTCGCTGCAACCATGATTTCCATATATATATCTATAAGCACACAAATTACAAGTATAAAATCTCAGGAACTTGGAATTACTTTGTTTTTTTATATATTTAAAAAATAATTCTGAGAACAGTGTCATGCAAAATAAACTTGTTTCAGTTATTATATAACCCACTTAAAAATTGAACGCAATTTTTCCAAGTGCCTCTTACTCCTGTTGCTCCAACATGTGTCATTAAACATACTCAGTGCGATATCTTTTTATTTTGTGATATCAGTAGTTTCACTTAATTGAAAGTTTCATTAATTCTGACTTATTATTTATTGGCAGAAAATTTTAAATATATTTGCGATGCCATTTTCATTCATCTTTGATGTACAGTGTAGATATAATGTTTTTATAATCTTTAACTCCAAAAAAAAACGTTCAGTAAGGCAATTTCCTCCATATTTCATGATGGATATCTATACGATGGAATTTTTAGGGATTCAGTGTTGTAAAATAGATGATTTATGATACTGCCATAAAGTTATCTTATGGCGCTTATCTTTGCGATGGAGTTTTTGAGGCATTCCGTGCTGTAAAATAGATGCTGTCAAGAAGTTACCTTAAAGATGAATTTCTAAAAATTTTCTCCTAAACTTACTGAAAAAGAAGTAAGTAACTTTTTTCTCAGCATAACTTATCCATGATACAACCGGTATACATGTTTGATAATCTTAAGTTTATTTATTCCATATTTTAGTCGTGGAAACGTATAATACAGTTCTGCGCATGTAATTTTGAAATGCTTAGAACTGTATTTGATCTGTTAAAAGCAAGCAACGACTAATAGAAAAAAATGAACTCATAAGAGAAAAGTACGTTTAAATACATACCAAGCCTGGATAGATTATTGCATTTCTTTATCGATGAATGTTAAGATGACGCCTTGTCATAAATATAGCTACGTATGCGAGAGGAATGGGCTTTACATAGCCCGCGATCGTTCAAGTTTCTAAATTTAGCTGTGAAATGAGAATTAATGCTTTAAATTCCTTTGCTTAGTGATTGTCTAAATTCAATTGTCAATTTTCGTCGAAGTGATAACGTATAAATAAATATATTGCCCTACAAGCAAAAATTTTGAAAACACCGTTAATGATTATTCTTTAGTATAATACGTTCTATATTTATTTTATACTTATAAAAAGCGTCTTTCATGAATTACTGCTCAATAAGGCCATTCGAGCTTAACATGTGATAATATAAAAATTAATTGCTCACTGTCTTTTAACCAAAGTCATCGAAATTTCGTTGTAATATTTGCAAGAATATTTTTTCTTTCACATTTATATAAAACTAAATATTGTATTAAAAATTTAATCGAATTATTCTCATTGATAAATATTTAGTGTCCGGTACGATCCGTCCAATCGCACAATTTTATAAATTTCTTACTTAAGATGAAATTTTCAAGATAAAATTTCCACCGGAACATTTAACCAACAGCAGCATTTTAAGTTGATGGAGCATGTTTGCGTGCTGAAAAGTATCCGAGGCAGGGGAATTTAGAATTTTTGCCGATTAATTTTCACAAACTGAAAACACGAGCGGAAGAATAATTGTAAATAAATTACGCGAGCACATGCTAATCTGAAGAACGTAGATTTCGCAGAAATTTTCAAGTTATGTTTCTTACCTGGTGAATTTGTTACAGAAACTCATTTATCCTACTAATACTCGTATGGAATTCTTTAAATAGAGTTTGTCCAAGTTTCTAAGGAGGAGGCAGAAATATGATTAGAGGAAACTATTCTAGATTGGGCTGACTGATTTTAGAAATGGCTTTGGAAAACATAAACTGGATATGGTATTAACCTTGACTCATTCACAATGAGATTAAATAATAAAAAATAAAATAAATTATTTCGATATTTGCATATTTAAATTAACTATAATTAGAAGCTAAGTAAAATGATAGAAATTTTCTTAAATGAAGTGGAGTATTCGGCTTGAGTATGTGACAAAATGAATAATCCAAGTGACTTTAAATGATTTTGATGTGAACCAAATCCGCATTCCAGATACAAAAACCTGGGTAAAGCGATCATTCACCTGTCACCTATTTTAATATAGACCAAAATTTAGGCTTTAGTAAAGCAATTGAACCTAAGTTCATAAATATGACGGGTATGTGTGAGTTAATAATTTCCATTACATTCCATATGAGCTGCATACTCCTCCCACGTTCTTTCATCTCAAAAAATGTATAAATCAATCCCAGTTTTGAACTATGTACTGCACTGCTTCTTTTCTAAATGGGTTATCATCAAATTTGTTTTACCTTAGTAAAAACTTAATCTAGTTAAATAAACAATTTCCTAGCTTTGGCATTTGCACTAGACTAAATAATCAGTCCTTGCACATTTTAGCACTGTTTTGGAAATGATCACAAACCTGACACTATTTGCTAGGTTATTACTTTCATAACATTCTAACGTCATATATTATGCAACAGTGTTGCTAGGAAATGTACAGTTTTTCAAAACTGAATTCAATATGACGGGTGAAGACTAATTATTTATAACAATTTTAAATCTTTTTTATAAATTTTATAAATTTATAAATTTAACACTCGTTAGTGGTAAGTTCCTCCAAGGGCGTCTTGTGCTGAAATTATGATAAAAGTGGCATAATTGGTTATTTGAAAAGTGTATGGTGAAATCAAGATAAAAACTATGCAATTAAACTCATATATAATTCATAAATCAAATACATACTTTGTTATTGCCCTTTAGTGGTCAAACTATGTTATATTTTGTAGTTTATGTTATTAGCAAAATTGTTTAAATTCGTTGCTGCAGAAATGGCGTCGGCTATATTTATAAATAGACTAGGAAATCAAGAATATAAAACTCGTATTTTGCTTTCTCTAGCACTTTTATGGTCTTTAAGGTATCTATTAAAATATTTATTCAGGTAGAGGACAACCTATGCTACAAAAACATCTGCTACAGAATGTATCTACGACATATAGTTTCCGAGATCAAAAATTGATAATGTACCGACAAATCGCTTCAATGCATTTCTTATGAGGGATAATAATTTTATAGAGGTGTAGAAAAATTCTAACACAAAATTAAGTAAGCAGAATGTTTGGTAGAAATAGATATCAATAAAAAGTGGAAAAATGCAGCTAATATTTCTTGTATAACTTAAAAAATATGCAAAACAGCAGCGGAGCACGTGCTATCTGCGTGTAGGGTATAGCATTAATACGCTGTCAGGCAGAAAACCACACAGAAAAAGCAAGCAGCTAACACACACACGCACGCGCGCGCACACACACACATTCACATATATACAGTAGATCATCGATTCGGGACGATCGCGAGTAGTACAGTAGGATCTGGGTTATACGTAGGCTTGGTAGGATTCGATTAAAATCAGTAAATGTCGATAAACATCGAATTTGAAAAACTTTTATATTCGACGAAAATGAATTGTCATCGATAAGTGTCGATTTTTCACCGCTTCATTTTCTACAGTATTTTAAATTTGCCTTGCTACACTCAAACTTGATATATTTACCACCAAACCTCCAAAACGGAAGTGAAGTCAATAGTTGTCATACCAAACGGCCGCACAACATTCAGAATTTATTACACTTTCCTTTCTGACGTCACTGCCGCGGGATCCAAAGCCAAAGTTAAGGGACGAAACAATATGATCGGTTTATCGCGCTCTTTCTTAGCCTTCGACCGGATCCGATAATCCTTACGCGCTTTGGGCTCCATTTACTAAAAAGTCGGGAGACGTCGATAGTGTTCTGTGCGACAAGATCTGCCGACCTCCTCCAAAGCCAAAAAGAAAAGTTTTCCCGAAATGAAATATGACTACCGATCATTTTAAAAAGCGCACTGTCATAAAATTTATATAATCCTATATCCGAGAGTGTCCCCCGTGCTTAGTGCTTCTTTTGTATTACTGTCAAAGAAGCATCGTTCCGTATTAGCACTCAGGGCTTTTTCCTGCATTCAAAGTCGTTTGTTACTCAACAGTGTATGTTTTTTAAACCAAATATTCATTCATACATTAGTTTATACATAATATTCACGTCACAAAATTTTCCACGACTGATCACGATT
This sequence comes from Tanypteryx hageni, assembly GCA_028673005.1. Classification (NCBI taxonomy): domain Eukaryota; kingdom Metazoa; phylum Arthropoda; class Insecta; order Odonata; family Petaluridae; genus Tanypteryx; species Tanypteryx hageni. The sequence goes on along the minus strand of CM054120.1, from coordinate 102,491,614 downwards.
TCGAATTAGCGAGTAAAATATAATTTCTCATTTATTCCGAAAAAATTAACTTCCAGGTTGTTGATCGAAGTCAAACAAAACATTCACCAAAGTCTATGTTATCTATATAACAACAATAAGGCAGCGTACAAGAAGCATTTTTATTTGCACACTCTTAGTTAAATTTAATTAGAAGGAATTCAATTTATAAAATCTTTATAGATATAACCGATAAAGTGTATTAAAATAAACGTCTATATTTGTCGCCAATTAAAAAAATAAACAGATTTTAGTCGCCGAATTTTACGAAAAATTAACGTCGAAAACTACCAAGCGTAGTTATACGTAACGTTATACGTAATACTCATTTATCCGTATTTTTATGAAATCCTCGGCGAAACACTTTGAAAATTCATACTCACACATACTGAGTTGTACGTAACTGAATTGTATGGTCATTCTCGTAATTCTATATTACAGTACTGTATTTATGTTTTTAAATATTCCTAGCTTTATTTATAACATTTTGTAGGGTAAACAAATTCAAAACACTAAACAAAACAAATATTTCTATTGAAACTTGAAAACTCATATTTAATTTAATCACACATAATATAATTGTATTGATTGTTTTAACGTCAAGGCTGCTTTGTTTGACAAATTATACAAAATTTATTTTCGAAACATTCTTTCTAGATGTGCATTATGTGCCCGAAACGCAAGCCAAAAGCCACACAATTTCTTCATCTCTGTGGTCTTCTCTTGAATTTCAATGCCAAAAAATAGTAATGCCACCGATTGTAACAAGATGTAATAAGTAATTTTTGTAATTTCCAATATATTCTGATTTCGATTAAACACATTTATAAATTTTTTGTGACGAGATTTTGTAAGACAGACACAAGAAATACGGGACAAATGGGTGTCCCGAAGAGCTTTATCGGGACAACGGGACGTAAAGTCAAAATCCGGGACAGTCCCGGAATTTCCGGGACGTCTGGTCACTCTATCCTACTAGTAGGCAGCAGGATAATCGACGATGTACTGTGTGTGTGTGTGTGTGTATATATATATATATATATATATATATATATATATATATATACATACATACACACATATACACATACATACATACAATACAATTAGTTGGTGCTTGCATTCTGCAAGCATTTCATCTCACATTGAAAACATTAATTTTTCAGACAGATATTTCATTGTTAGATACATTTTTCATACGAAAATTTCCACCTCTGAACCAAGAACAACAAATAAAAGAACAACAAATAGCAACGCAACGACAAATAACACACTATTTATAATCACCTTTATAACACAGATATAGAATAACGGAAGCACCCTCAAATTTTGCGCCGAAAAATGCAATGCAAATAACCGTATTGGAGACGTGGGGGAAGAACTGATGAGAGCCGAAGGGGAGGGTAGAGGAGGACAGAAGTGCGCAATTACGATTGGTGGATTCCTCTCTACTACCGCATTTAGCAACCTTGGCGTGTTCAAATGGCTAAATCGCCCTTATATGATCAGTAAGGTATAGATTAAAAATTTATTCTGGTAGAGGACAACATTTGCCACAATAAAGTCCGATACCACATACCTACGATTAATAGTTTATGAGATAAAAATTGCTAATACGTAATAAACGTTAAAAGTATAGCAATCGGAAATTCTATTCCCTTGCCCTTATATGATCTGTAAGGTATGGATTAAAAAAATATCCCTACGGAAGATAGTATTTGCTATAAAATGGTTTTAAAAGCTCGCACCTGCGACGAATAGTTTACGAGATAAAAATTATAAAATATTAATTTACAAACGCGGTAAAAACAACCCCTAAATATTAACAATTTTGAACTTTTTGTTTTTTCTTGTTGATAGTGGGCAAAATCCGATAATCGCGCAAAATTTCAGTACCCTATTCCTCTTAGATTGGTCTATACACTGTAATAAGTTTTTCCCATGCTACTTTAACAACTATAAAAATGGAAAATTTCAAAATTGTTAATTTTTAGTTGTTTTAACCCCTTCTGTACATTAAAGTTTAATAATTTTTAATTTGGAAACTATAACTCCTAGGTACGAGTTTTTGGAAACATTTTGTAGCAAATTATATTATAAAAAAAGGAAATTTTTAAAAATTTGAACAATGCGACCGATAAACATTCGCAATTGTTTAAACCAATTTTTAATGTTTATGTATATCCGAAGCTGAAATATTTTTAAAGGTAGAATTTGTATAAAAACCGAAATAGAGATTATAGAAATTTTGATATTTTAAATTGTTTGGCCGTTAAAAATTCTTAAAATTTAAACAAATAGGTAAATGTTTAGGGACTACGAGGCGAGCTAGGAAGTTGAAATTTTTACGTAATTTAGAGCTTAGTCCATATGCACCAATAGACATTTGATAACCACCATGAAGTTGTTATTGCGGCCGTTAAAATATTAAAATTTAAACAATTAGAAAAACATTATTGAACTTCTATATATGTTACAATTTTAAATTTTAGCAGAACTGTGTAGCATTAGTGCACCACAGTGGAAACATTATATTATTCTTAATATTACAAATTAGGTATAGGTAAAATCTTGAATTAAAAAATGTTTCTAATAATGAAATATCTCTCTGAATAATTAATGTTTTTCAAGGTGAGATGAAATGCTTGCAGAATGCAAGTACCAACCACTTGTGTGTGTGTGTGTATATATATATATATATATATATATATATATATATATATATATATATATATATATATATATATATATATATATAGGAGGATGCTGATGTTATGCACTTCCATTAGACCTGGAAAGTCAAAATTTTTCTGACGGTAGGATTATATGCAAAACCGACTAGAAAAAACGAAAATCTTGAAAAAGTTCAAGAATGCGACCGCTAAAAATTCGCAATTGTGTAAACAAATTTTTAAGGTTTATATATTTTTGAATGTGCTACAAAGCTAAACATTTTTTCTAGGTAGAATTTGTAAAAAAACGAAAAATGGATTATAGAAATTTTGATATTTTAAATTGTTTGACTGTTAAAAATTCTTAAAATTTAAACAAATAGATTAATGTTTAGGTACTACGGGACGAGCTAGGTAACTGAAATTTTTCCGCTATTTAGAGCTTAGTCCATATGCAGAAATAAATATTTGATAACTACCATGAAATTATTATTGCGGCCGTTAAAAATATTTAAATTTTTAACAATTAGAAAACTATTATTTCACTTCTAGATATGCTATAACTTTAAAATTTAGCATAAATGTGTAGCATTAATGCACCACAATGGAAAAATTATTATATTCATGAAATTGCAAATTAGATATTGTTTTAATCAAATATTATTCCATAAGGAAAGAGCGAAAATTGTTGCAGAGATGTTATCTTTTGAGTTAAAAAAATATTTCAGTTTCGTAGCACATACGGAAATACACAAAAATTGTTTAAACAATTGCGAATTTGTATCGGCCGCAATGTTGAACTTTTTAAAGGTTTTCGTCGGGTTAGCAGATATTCCTACTGTCATAAAAAAATTCGAATTTCCAGCTCTTTTGGAAGTGCCTGAACATTAGTATTGTAGTATTAGGAATTGGTATCGGTTTTGCTTACAGTGCCCTGGTTTCGGTTCCAGATGCTTCGGAAATCTCCTATAAGTTAGCATGAGGAAATGTTATTCCAGTGCGTAGACCAATTTAAGAGGCGTAGAGAGCTGAAATTTTTTCGATTATAGGATTTTGCTTACAACCAACTATTAAAATAAAAAATTAGGAAATTGTTAATTTTTAGGGATTGTTTTAACCCCATTTACAGATTATAGTTTAATAATTTTTATCTTGGAACCTTAAAGTCGTAGGTACTAGTATTTGCAAACATTTTGTAAAAAAATATATGTAGAAAAAATAAAAATTTTGAAAAATTCAAAAATGCGTCCGCTAAAAACACTCAACTGTTTAAACTAATTTTTAAGGTTACTGTACTTACGATGGTGGTACTAAGCTGAAATTTGTTTTAAGGTAGAATTTGTAAAAAAAAAACGAAATATAAATTATAGAAATTTATATATTTTTATTTGTTTGGTTGTAAAAAATTCTTAAATTTTAAACAATTAGGTAAATATTTAGGTACTACGGACAACCGAGTGAGTTAAAATTTTAAAGTTACTTAGAGGTTAGTACAATTCACAAATAAACTACTGAATATCTACATGAATTTGTTATTGCAGCCGGTAAAAAAATTTAAAATGTTATTTCACTTCTAGAAGTGCTACAACTTTAAAATGGAAAAGTATAATATTCTTAAAATTGAAAATTTTAGAGATTGTTTTAATCATATATTTTTACATAAGTATAGAATGAAAATCGGTGCAGAGATGAAATCTTTTGAATTAAAAAAGTTATTTCCAATGATAGAATATCTCTCTAATTAATGTCTTTCAAGGTGAGATGAAATTCTTGCAGAATATAAATATATATATATATATATATATATATATATAATTCTTAAAATTTAAAAAATAGGCAAATGTTTAGACACTACGGGGTGAGATAGGGAGCTGAAATGTTTAAGTTATTTAGAGATTAGTCTATACAAACGAAAAAACATGCCGGTGTATTCATGAAATTGTTATTGCGGCCTTTAAAAATTATTTGATTTTGAGATGAAATGCTTGCAGTAAGCAAGAACCTTCTACTAATATAACATATAAGGTATACTAATATTTGGGCACTTCCACATAAGCGGCAGACACGAATATTTTTTTGTCGGTAAGATTATGTGCTAAACTGACTAGAAAAAACCAAAATCTTGAAAAAGTTCTACAATGCGGCCGCTAAAAATTCTAAACTGTTTAAACAAATTTCCTTACAGAGGGGTAGGATATAACACACACACACACACACACACACACACACATATATATATATATATATATATATATATATATATATATATATATATATATATATATATATATATATATATATATATATATATATATATATATATAGGAGGATACTAATGTTTAGGCACTTCAAGATCAGTACGAGATTCGAAATTATTTCCTAATTAGGATTATGTGCAAAACAAAACGAATATCTTAAAAAGTTCAACAATACGGCCACTAAAAATTCGTAATTGTTTAAACAAAATTTCAAGGTTTATGCATTTCCGAATGTGATACAGAGCTGATTTTTTTTAAAGAAAGAATTTGTAAAAAACGAAATGAAGATTATAGAAATTTTGATATTTTAATTTCTTGGCTGTTAAAGTTTAGTCAATTTTAAACAAGTAGGTAAATGTTTAGGTACATTGGGGAGAGCTAAGAAGCTGCAATTTTAAAATTATTTAGAGATTATTGCATATGTACAAGTAACATTTGAATATTTCCTTGAAGTTGTTATTTTTAAAATTTCAACAATTTTTAAATATTTTTTCACTTCTATATGAGCTACAACGTTAAAATTTGGCAAAAAGGTGCATCACAATAAAAAAATGATAATAATGTAAAAATTGCAAATTTTCGGTATTGTTTTAATAAAATATTTTTCCATATTGAAAAAACAAAATTGGTGCAGAGGTGAAACTTTTAAATTAAAAAAACATTTCTCTGAAAAATGAATGTTATCAGGCTGAGATGAAATGCTTGCTGAATTCAAGCACCAACTACTTGTATGTCATACTAGTTAAAGATGCTTGCATACTGCAAGCATTTCATTTCACCTTGAAAAAACGTTCATTTTTCAGAGAGATATTTCATCATTGGAAATATTTTTTTAATTCAGTAGATTTTTCCTCTGCACCGATTTTCGTTTTGTCCTTATGGAACAATAATGCAGTAATAAAATTACTAATATATGCAATTTTAAGAATATTATAGTTTTTTCACATCCGGTTAATAATGTCACACATATATCCCAAATTTAAAAGTTGTTTCACATTTAGAAGAGAAGTAACATTTATCTAATTGTTTAAATTCAACTAATTTTTAACGGTCGCAATAACAATTATATGGATACATTGAAATATTTATCCGTTTATATAGACTAAGATGTAAATTACGTAAAAATTTCATCTCCCTATCTCGCCTCCCTATTTGTTTAAACTTTTAGAATTTTTAACTGCCAAACAAATTAAAATATCAATATTTGTATATTCCCTATTTCGTTTTTTATAAATACTGCCTAAAAAAATTTCAGCTCCTTAGCTCATCCGGAAATACATTAACCTTGAAATTTTGTTTAATCAATTTCGAATTTTAGCTTCGGTATTGTTGAACTTTTTAAGATTTTGGTTTTTTTAGTCGGTTTTTCGCATAGTTCTACCAATAAAAAAAATTTCGAGTCTGCCGCTCTTCTGGAAGTGCCTAAACAATAGTAGCCTCCTATATATATGTTATATGTTACTCCTCTGTAAGGAACGTCTATATATGATGTTAATCCTCCTCTGTAAGTAATGTCTATATATAATGATATAGGAGAATACTAATATCCAGCCCAAACTACAGGAGCTAGGGAGCTGAAAGTTTTAGAGTTTGTAGAGATCATCAAGAAATCCCCAAAATAAATGGAAACTCTAACCTAAGTGACATGGGTTCTACTCCAGAAATTCCGAAAGTTCCGTTTTTTCTTTTAAGAAAAGCATTGCGCCATTTTTGGCAATTAATTTCGGGCATTTTCCGATAAGCTAGAAAAATTACATTTTTAGGGTTGCTAGATGGCCGCTATATCTATTAGGAATTAGTATAATTTTTGCTTAGTGTCCTGGGATCGACCCCAGATGCCCCGGAAATTCTCCCATAAGTTAGCATGGGAAAAAGATATTCTATTTTGTAGACCAATCTATGAGGAATAGGGAGCTGAATTTTGCACGATTATAGGATTTGATCACAACCTACTAGAAAAATAAAAAATTTCAAATTGTTCATTTTTAGGGGTTGTTTTTACCCCATTTGTACATTAACTTTTAACAATTTTTATCTCTAAAACTATTTGCCGTAGTTACAAGCCTTTGCAACCATTTTGTAGAAAATGTAATTCTCCGTTTGGATCAAGTTTTTAATCTATATCTTACATATCAAATAAGGGCAAGGGAATAGAATTTACGATTGCTATACGTATTTTTAATGGTTATTACGAATTAACAATTTTTATCTCTAAAATTCTTAATCGTAGGTACAAAGTATTTGGGACTTTATTGTAGCAAATGTTATTCTCTACCCGAATAAAAAGATGAGATGAAATGCTTGCAGAATGCAAGCACCAATTACTTGTATGTATATATATATATATATATATATATATATATATATATATATATATATAGCTATATCCTTCTCTGTAAGGAACGTGTATATATAATGATAGTAGCAAAGTTTTTCTGCAACAGCATTAATCCCATAATAAATACATCTAGGCACAGCATATGCGCTGCAGGTAGGAAAAATAATGCTATTATAGACATTTTGTTAATTTAAATGTGTCAAACTACCGAAATGTAATATAAGTAGCGACGGTTTCTTATTGCATCTAATTTCAATATTCTCGCCAAAAATGTTGCACTGTGCATCAGGCTTAAATAAAACGTCTGGTCCGGGCCCCACGATGGACCTCGGGCCACGGAGGAACGACCCCCACTGTGCCCCTCCCCCCTCGTCAGACCTGCCTATGTGTGGGAACGAGGTGATCGGTGGCAATGGTGAGGATGTCGCAAATGAGACCTAGTGCGCCCTCGAGAGTCCCGTTTTCTAGGGGGTTCCAAGGTAGGAGAGAAAGAACTTGGTTGATAGTTAAAAATCTGCTTTATTTCAAGCGCAAAGCTCTAGTGGCTATCAGGAAGAGTTTTTCTGCAACTAACACTTTATTAATATTATCATTAAAGGATATTTGGAAACAGGAGAAAAAATCTGCTTCCACAAGTGGAAGTTCCGAGTTCGATTTCCGATCATAGGAGATTTTTTTGGTGTTTCCAATTTTCCCAACATTCCCGCATATGCCTGTAGCATAAGGATCATATGATCCATTAATTTAATCTATTTATGACCATAAAATTTAAATTTTAACTAATATTTGGTACCTTAAGTTTAAAATGTATATAGTTTAATTGAATGCCTTCATAACTATAAAATTCGATATGGGCGTTAAAATACCTCGCTAATTCAAATGAACGTAGATTTTGTTGTTAGGATAATTTAGAGAACAGAAATTAATTGCACCGCAATATATTCATTGAAAATTGATGACTTCTAAATCTTCGAAAACTTTATGTGAAACTAATACCATAATTAATCACAACTTGAATTTCTTTGGTACACGATTATCATTCTGTAAAAAGAGCAGGTTTCTATATACAGAAAATTAGTGAATAAATAAAAAATAAATACTAATTAATCATTTTGCGTCCTACTGACATGTGTAAGGCTGTGATGTTGGTTTGAATTCGCGCAATAAAAATTATTCTGGCAGTACCAATGTTCTCCGCCAGATAACCTGCCTGCTAGAGGCGGCAATGCGCCTCCATCAAAGAGGGAGTTCGCAAATCTCGGGCGGTCTCTGGCGGAGGAAATGGGAACCGCGTGCAACCTCTCAGTTTCGGCGATCAATAGTTAAGCGGAGGGGCAATTGAATTCGGGTTGTACTTACATTAGGAACCCACAGATGCCGTTGTTTGCTCGAATCGAGGATTGAGCCTCGAGATCGAGTTGCGGCTGCATGAAGGGTACGTCACTTTCATGTCTCTCCCCGCACTAAAAATGGAAAGAGAGGGTTTCGTCACGTTTATGGTTGGGAAACGTGCCTCTCCATCTAATTAGATTATCTGAGGAGCTACACATGTGGAAGTAATAAAAATCCTCGTATTTTAAATGGATAGTTTTGCTGTTGTTTGTTTAATGCTATACACTCGAGAATACAAAAATAATGAGATTTGAAGCATCAAAACATATTTTTTCCTGTAAGGATACTCGTGTGTGTTTAATTACTCATCTAGTTCGTGGTTGATATATTCACTAATTGCATCTAAATTATTAATTTGGTCATGGCCAACAAGTGATAAACCTAACTAACATCGAACACATTTAAAAAAATATTTAATTCTGAATACCTATATAGTAAGTGGATTTATAAGACATTTTTCATAACATGCCTATTGTATTTATAACCTCAATTAAATATAATTTATAACTATGAAAAACAATCAAAATACGCACCATAAATGTTTTTACATTATTCCTGTTTTATTATATTCTACATCAATTTATGATTAATTTTAACTTTCCAATAAGGCTTTAGAATCTTATTATCCCCATAATTTCTAATATTCTGAAAAATATTTTGTAAACAAATCAGAAATATTAGAATTTTTAACGGGTTATAAAAAGTAAAATGATTAAACTTCGTGATTTAATTCTGAATCAATTTTATTAATCTCAAGTTAAATCACCCTTGGCTAATATATGAAAATTTAGTTTTTTTATTTCATGCCATATATTAAGTACAACTATTTCCTAACGTGTCTTTATGGCTATATATTATGAACTTCATTCTCAAATCCTTATGATTCACACTAGCTCACATTTGTATTTGCTGTTTCTTGCTAAATACTGAATACCTTGTAATATTTAGGGCGATGAATCTGCCAACTGTTGTTCCATTATTGGCTTTATCTACTTTTTCTGTTAAAATAGTTTTTATAGGAGACATATGAAAGTTATATTTTTATATTTACTCTTTTATACGTCGTAGAATTTGTTCATGGCCTAGAAATTATCAACTATATCTGACTTTGCATTTTCATTTTTATTTGCAGTGCCTTCAGTTTTACATTACTGGCAGTGAATAAAGAATTACATTTAAAGTTTTATCACAAATTTCAGTTTCAAAGAACGTTCCTCTTCCTCGAAAAATGTCTTTTCACCACGGTCTGAGCCACGTTTAATTTTAAACGCATTAAGCACTTTAAGATGTCATTTTGTGTATCAGTGTATTAGGGAATATCATATTTTAAAATTTCTTTTGTAGCGGTTTGATTTTCTTTTAAGTCACATATTAAATTAAAAGGCAATTTTTTCATAAATAAAATACAAAGTTTTAGCAGAATTTTTATAAATCTTTGATAAATTGAACATTGAAATATTATATAAAATTTGAAGAATTATATGTATAAAAATCTATAATTTACAACCCGATAAATGGTGGTCTCCCTTAATTGTTTTCCAAGTATTATATATTAAAATATGCGTTGCAGTTAAAGTCAGTTAAAGGCGTCAGAATTTAAACAGCGGAATTTGGACGTGCGTGTAGCCATTGCAATATATAATCCTAGGAGACTGTGACTTTGCTCATAGAGCAATTTTTAGTTTAGCTAAAGATTTCCTACGCTATAAAATAATGCCTTTTTGATTGTCGTCTATTTTTAAACTGCCGCTGAGAAGTCGTGTTTCCTCCATTTAGAGTTATCGACCAAAGTACGTATCTCGAGTTTCTAATGAACTCGAAGGAAACTGGTCAATTCGATCAGACATTTATGTAGTTATTGAATTGAGATCTTGTATGATAGCTAGAATTAAACGCGGTTATTGGGATTGTTAACTAAATTTAATTCTACATTTCCCGTGGTAACGTCCGTGACATGATATTTTTTTCTTTGTTTTTCACGGAATCTCTGGAACGTGACGTGAATAGTAAGGGACTTATTAAGTTTAGTACTCCAGCTTTATGGATGAGTTTCAAAAATATGCCAGGGGCGTATCTATAAAAATATATTAATTTGGCCGAAGAAATAATACAGTATACTTGAAATAAGTGGAAAACTATAACTAATTAATTACTAATGCATATATTTCCGTTGGCTAAAATAAGTTTCGGTACAAGACGTTTAAACCGTCCTTAGTGGTAATTTGCGAATCGATGTTTCTTACAGGAACTCAATCTGTAATTTCAAATTTGTAATTCATTTGTATTACGACATTCCTTTTCCTCAAAAATAATAAAATACCGATTTTGATTCGAGGTACTATTGCTCACACTGCAATGAAATTCATTCATCAATTAACAACAGATATGTCTAAATCTACATTATGTCCTACAAGTCACCTTAATGGTGGATGGCAGGGAATGCAATGCACCAAACATGTCCCTAGCAATTCCCATTCATATTTTTCCTACTAAAAACCCTAATCGTCCTGGGTAAAAACGATCATTTGTATCGCTTTTTTCTACAATAGGAGACCTATAGTAGAACAAATCGATACAAATGATCTTATCCTCGTTATTGGGCCTTCCGAAATATTTTGAAATCCAGATAAGATCTGCGACCTCGTTCCCCAGCTTCTCCGACATAAACTTTTCTAACAGCTTTAGTCTGGACCAGTAGTTTCCAACCGGTGTTCCGCGGAACACTGGTGTTTCGCTGGCATTTCCTAAGGGTTCCGCGAAATATTCCACCGAAAATAATTTTTCTATAATTTAGATTTCTTAATGAATTTAACAATAAAAAGTATTTTAATTTTGCTCTCACACCGTAAGTCCATCTATCGGGGCAGCAGAAAGTAGTCGTTTACAACTTCTATCCTGCTGCAGTACGCATGCGCGCTCCCACAGCCAAGGTAAATGTACGTATGTATATAGGTGTTCCGCCAATTTGTTCTCCATTTTAAAGTGTTCCGCCACTCAAAAGTTGAAAAACACTGGTCTAGACTATAGTTTTCCTAACGATGCCCATTTCAAATCTTCTATAAGTGACGTTGCGCTTCGTTAATTACCATCATTTCTTTTTACGAATATAGCCATTTGGCGCTGCACTTTTTCTATCCAGTTTATGAGACCCTTCTTGTAAAATATGTCAAATTAGATTAATCGAATTCTGACTAGCGAGCATAAAGTCCTCACTGAAGTTATATAAATGACTATCTCTATTTTGAGCAGGGCCGGCCCGAGGTATGGGCGAGCTGGGCGGCTGCACGGAGCGCCATGTCTTTAGGGCGCTACCCCGACCATCTACTATGCATTAATTACAATTGAATATATATTGGATACCAAATATATCGCGGAACAGGCTGGAATCTTGACTGCTTTCCTTTTATTTTTGCAGTATCCATATTTTTTACAGAAAGATGAATAAATTAACATGTGCCTGGTAAATACCCCAACAAACATTTACGGAGGGGCCGATGGAGCTATCTCGACCGGGGTGCCGAAATTCCTCGGGCCGGCCCTTATTTTGATGATTACTTTTTTAATTTTCGATACGAATGAAATTTGTTAAAGGTACAATGGGATTAGAACATCTTTAGTGTTATATTTGAAGGTTTGAAACATACTAATTACATTTCTACAAGAATTAGTAAAATGTTTGTAATCTTCTGTGTAATTATTTTGTACAGAAAGTTTCGCATTTTGTAATTCACGTTGATATATTTCGTATCTGACGACATGCTAATGTATGTCTAATGAGCGTTTCATGTTGAGACTATTGTAGAATAGTTCTACTTGTTTTCGTTTATGGGTTATTTTCCCCGTAATTTGTCATCATCATTCTCGGCCCTTCTCCGGTGGTGGAGGTCAGGCCGATGGGGAGTTTGGGTTCGCCTGGTGGGCCGAACTCATGCGTTAGATCACTTTCACGTCCACACTTAAGTGAGGAGGAAAGGCTGGCATTGGTGTTAGATTGCTCTTGCGAAAACATGGCTAGTCTCGCAGTCCCTTGCGCCAGACTGTGTTGTACTTCGTGCTACCACTGGGAGTTGAAGCTTGGGTAGTTTGTATAAAAAGCAAGTTGATAACCAATGACTCAGCTTTGTAGCTTTAAAAATTTTGTTGTTATTTTTTTATGAGTTTTGTTACAAGTAAAATGGTCCACTTCTAACGCGTGATTATATTGAATGCTGATCTAACTAATTATCTCGAGTACAATAATTCTCGATTGACTTTGCTCATGGATGAGAAAGTTAGCAAGGGCAATAAATAACTATATGACTTATAGGATGTAACTGATTTAAAATATGGTTTACATATCATTATTCATTATTACTTTTATGCTATTTTTTGAGAAAATTTTTATAACGCTGCATATTTGTTCGACGTACCATATTTGATCAGCGAACCTTATCTAAAAGGGATCTTAAATTTATTATCGACATCGTGATCCTATACTAAATATTTATATTATTAAATATTTAAGATCCAATTTTATAGCTAAAAACATCCTAATTACAATATATGATGTTCGCGCAATATTACTTCATTAACCATTGATTGTATTTACTGAGTAAAAACTCTTTCTCACGGGTCTTCTTGCTTATTGAACTGTACGCTATTAAATATGTCCCTCAAAATATCGAATGCGTCGATATTACCGGTTATGTCTGCAAAAGAATTGTTGGAGTTTGCCTCTTGTGTCCAGCTAGTTGACTTAGAGGCTTTGGGGAACTTTCCCATCTCTTTCTCGCGGTCTTAGCACCAAATAGTACATTAACTTCCATTCGTTCTTCACCGTGTTTCGCGGAAAAGCTTCTAACTCGTTGAAAATCCTCTCTGGCGGTTCAATTTGTTCTTCACTTTAAGTTGAAATCTCGTATCTACATTAAGGAAATTAATATTTTTACACAGCACGTCAGATTTTTGGAGAGAACTTGGAACAGACATACAGCATGCCTAAATTGCGCACATCTACATGTCGTTGATGCACCATCGTTAAAGGAAAAACAGAAATTCTTTACATGAAAATGAGAAAAACGCGATTCACGGAAAATCTGTAGCCGATCAGTTAAGAATTCACTGCGTATGAAAAATAAATTTCAAAAAAATATTATAGTACTCACTCTGTGGCTAGAATCCAATATATGATCTACGTTACTCGCGCGACCATAAAACGGTTGAGTAAACCCGATACACATTTCAGCTTCAAAGTGGCCGCACTCGAAGGTAATACACCGATCTTTAGAGTAGTTGCCTAATATGCGCATCTGGTTTACTCATCAGTTTTATTGCTGCGGGGGTTATCCATTTATCGGAAATTTCCAAAAATACGATAATCAGACTCGAGAATTATTTTCATCATAATTTAAAATTAATGGGATATTTTACACCCGATAAGAAAAAGAGTGAGCGGTCTGTGCAAAAATAATTGTAGCGTTGAGTGCTTCGTTTGTTGAAGATAATCCATAATTCAATGATCTCCTACTTCTTGGAATGCGTCTAATTAAGCTGGCAATCAAATTAATTTAATTTTTCCTCTGAAAGTATATAAGCCCTCAAGCACTTCATTTCGATTGGCAGAAAAAAATTCCTATAACTTCGATTTCGCGTGGGTAGACATCATCCCTCAGTTCTTCAAAGCTGCGATCCCATTTTCGGCAGATATCTATCTACTATTTTTCCGTGATTTCATTAACGTACCCGAGACCTCTGCCGTCAATTTAGATGCCAGCGTTCAACCGCCGCCCCAGAAAATAAAGATCCTCCTATCAATCACGATCCCAAACATTCAGGCGATCGTCTGGCGTTATTCACTTTATTTCAATAATGTATTTTAACGGCCACCTTGTCAATCTTACAAGTAGTCAGCAAGAAAGATTTCTTAGCTCCGTTCTGTCAAGGGGAAAAATAATGGAATCGCTTGAGGGTAGCGTAGCTTTGAAAGCACGCTTCAGAGCTATCGGCTTTCGGTGGTTAGCGTCTCTAGTGGGGGTGGCCAAACTTATTTACCATCAGAACCTCATACGATAATATTCACAAGTACGAGAGCCGCATGACACACATTCTGTGCTCATAAATTTACGATCAGTATAACATAAACCTGTATAGGAAACAATTCAGAAATAATGGATGTCCCTCAGACATCCCCAACACGTATCAAGTCGCATTACGTCATTTTGTTCTGTAGCAAGAAACGTTAACACGCCTCTGAATGGATATTTAATAAGAGCCTCATACTAAATTAAAAGGGCCGCATTCGTCTCACGAGCCGCGGTTTGGCCACCCCTGGTATACAGCCAAAAGATTCTTTGATAGACGGAGATGAGAGGCAGTATAGGGTGAGAGAGGAAAAGGGGAGGGAAGGAGGAGAGAGAGTGAGAGATATCGAGTGGGAGCAATAGAGAGGTTGAGATATAGAGATCTGGTGAGAGAGAGAGAGAGAGGGGGAGAGAGAGAGAGAGAGAGGGGGAGAGAGAGAGAGAGACCGAGTCATGAGGAGAGTTGATAAGCGAACGGAGTGTAAGAGAGGGAGAGTGCCTTATAGGCCGCTTTGAGGGGTTTACCTCTCTCACTCCATCGGTCTGGAATTGGACGCTAACATTGATAAGCCAAACCCTATTTGACAGCTCCGCCCAACTCTCCGTATTCACGTTGAGCGACAGGGTAGCGTGGCTCGTGTGGAACTTTCTGTTTTGGGTCACCAGGCATCACTCTTCCTCTTTTTCGTTATATCTTCAAACCTCCTCTTTCTCTCTTCCCAGAAATCCAGAAAAGACGAAAGAATAGAAAATTTTGCTTCTCATTCATAAATATAAATAGGGGACAGTATTGCACCGCAATATGAAGCGATACTTTTATAGAAGGGATGCTTTGAAATATGACTGTTTTACCTACATTTTAAAATATTTCGTATGTTCCTATTGAAAAAACGCTGGTGTTAGCAATTTATGTTGTCCTGCTTATAGGGCTGTCCCTGGGGAAGGGTAAATCGAAGGGACCGCCCCGGACCCCGCACCTCTGTAGGGACTGCCCTGCACTCATATTTACTGGGCGTTAGCTAGCCAAGGGTGAATATTGTTAGGAAAACACTACGCAGATTTGATAATATATTTAAAAATATTATATCTTCACATCGTGTTGCACAATTACGTTTTTTAATTCGTCACGACAGTAGACATTGCTTAATCAAATTTAATTACCATTAAAAGATAGATTTTAGGGTGAAGTGGATTTGGAGTGCTTAAATCAATAACTTGAGTTTATTTGCTCAAATAAAAAAGCAGAGGGATTCGCTAATTGAGTGGAACCATTTATCACAGGACACCTTTCTTGTTTAAAAGATTATCAAGCTCACGGCATATAGCTCCTTAATCACTTATCTAGACGCACTTGTTGACAAACAACACTAAAAAACGTGGCAGATTAATAATAAAATGCAATTCCAGCTGACGAGGATATTAGGGAGGCGATTAGCTCAGATAACCTGCACCTTTTATTAAAAATATAATGGTAAGAACGGTAGACATATTTTTGTCGTGAAAATGAAGTTTGCTCGCATGAGAGGATGTAATTACTTCGGTGTTGTGGAGACGTAAGTTAGAAGTTTGCGTCGTTCTTTCGTATTAGTTAAAATTGTGGAATAATTGAAGCTCACTGCCATAATATTCAGGATGTTCGTTACCTTCCGGCACTGATTACAGTACTTATCTTAAATTACCCTATAGCTCTGAATACGAGTCAGACATAATTTGAGCGACGCAGTGCGTCGGATGCGAACTGAGGCGATGTACAGTGGAATGATATTCGATGCCTTAGGGAAAAAGATGAAATGCCGTTCGCCTGCATCGGACTCCGTTCCGACCTAACTACGTTTCCAGAGACTATAATTAACTTATCATGGGCAACCTTAAGCGGAATCGAATTTCGGGATTTCAACAAGAAAATTTGGTTTGCAGATATAATGAATTTATATAAGGGTTTGGCATTTACGGTTTACAAATAGATGACAAATTACTGTATTTACTTAAAAACCCTCCATTATATTTTGACTTCATTTTTGTATGGTTTCAGACAACAATTTGTCAAATAACGTTCGTGCTGAATAAAAATGTTGTATTACTAAAAACTAACAGCAACATATAGTAATAATAATGCTTATTAATATCTGTAAGGATTAGAATTATCTACAGGTTATATTTAAGTTTAGATTAGACATTAGATTATGCTCTATAAAGTACAAAAGGAATTATATTTATAACGCTAAAATGGAGGTTTTTGTGTGTAACTTAAGTTGTGATATTTTTAAACTTTTGGTCTTCTTTGAGTGCTTGAGACCATTTCATTTTATGATATAAACAGCGCCAGTTTATTTGCTCATTAAAATTATTTGGACCTAATTCTTCAAGAATATTTTGGTAGGAATATCTTTTTATCATCAATGTCTCCTAAATACCTACTTAAATAAATTGAAAATCCTTTTTCATGCGCAAAAATCAGTTATTATCAAACTACGAATATAAGCTTATTATGAAAAACTTTGAGCCTAATTAAGAAAAAAAGGTCCATTTTTGTATATTTTATCTTCTGTTTTAATTTTCAACCTACGTTGCCTCTACCAAAGCGCTTAATATTTTCAATGAAAGGGAAAAAATAGATCCCGAGGTCTGAAATATTAAAAAAATCTCTTGCAGGGAATATTTATAGACATGAATTTCAAGGGCAAAGAATTTTCGCGTCAACGCGCATTCAACCGGTTCCAAATGGGAATTCCGTTCGAAATTGTCCGATCACGAAACAATTTAACGAACCAATCGAATTAGATCTGAATCCCGAATTTCATTTCATTGTAGTGGGCAGCAGCATTCCCGTCCAAGAAACATTCCTTCTTCCGGGTCTGAGCTCTGCGACTTCGTACAAGCTGCGCATCACGGCTTTCAACTCTGCCGGATCCACGCAAGGCAGTTACCAGTTCACGACGCCCGGAGGAGGTAAGCAATCGCCGGGGAACGGTGAGGAGGAGAGGACGGTGGAGTGCGGGGTCCGAAGGAGAGGTCGAAATGAAAATAGTGAACCTAGGCGAGGGAATGGGGTGGGGGAGGTAGATGGTGGAAATCTCGATGCATGACCGCGTTTCTCTAGCGCCTCTAGCATGGATGGGAAGGGAATAGAGAGGGAGGGAGGGAAGGAAGGAGGGAGGGAGAATGTGGCGAGGAGGGATAGCGCAGACAGGAAAGGGTTGGATGTAATGGAGGTGAAACCGAGTGATGTAAAGCGAGCCCCTTTGATGATAACGCTGGAAACTCGCGCTGCTAGTGCCTTCTCCTAGTGGAAAATGAAGCGTTGTAATGCGGCCATATTTGTGACGTCCGAACTTGGCTCACCTGTTAATATGGTGTTCAAAAAATGGACAAGCTTCAGGATTTCTAGGTAAAATAAAAACTCTGGAGTAATTTACCTTGGAGTTTCAGCTCATGCTCTACAGTTACAACATTCAATTAAACATATCTATTTTTATGCATCAAGGATAAGGTATGCTCAGTGGCAACAGGCTACACGTTGAGAATGTTTGGACATACTTTTTTGGAATTAGATGGAATAAAATTTCAGAAATAATATAATTAAGCTTAATTTTAGGATTGTAAATTAAATGTATGCTCAAATAAATTAGAGATCATTTGGTGAGCGTTCATTTCAAAATCTGTAACTATATAGAAAATATAGTTTGGGTTTGGTGTCCGAGGATATTATTGGCTTTTAATTTAAGCGTGAGATAGTATATGTAGATTTGCTTCAGTGGAAAGAGGAAAGGATAGAGTGAGGTTGGAGGCAATATGAAAAGACATTACTATGGAAGGGTCAGAGAACTTAGGGTCCCTTTTCAAGGCTTTTCATTTAACGGTCGAAAATTCTAGAGCCCTAAAATCCGAAGAATACGATTGACTATTAACCTCGTCCCTTACGCGTTGGAATCCACGGCTACACGGTTGTTAAAACAAACGCAGGTTGCTAAGTGGTACTAACCACACTTTATGATAACCAGACACGAAATCTCGCGCGAAACATCGCAGACGAATTTTATTAAGAAATTCCATTTCCCTGGTATTTTATCTCTTTCTCTCTCATAGTTATTATGGCTCCCATAACACGTACGAAATATCATTTCTAATATCTCTGCTTTTACGTCCTCTAATCAGAAATTATCTCCTTCTCAGTATCCATCTTGAAAAGTTAATCATCGGAATTTGTATTTTATGTATAACGCAAAGAGAGTTTCTTTGACCTTATACGTTATAGTATATGAAGCAGGATCATTACATCCAAACCCGAAGCACTTTTTTCGACCAGAATATAAATGGTTAGTTTATTTAATGTCTACGCTTCGTATTTTGTAATGAATAGCGGAAGGGGTATTATTATCTTGAGGACAGATAAAAGGCTCATGAAACCAAAAACATACAGAGAAACTCAAATCAATGCATGTTTAACATGGAAAATCTCTTATTTTCTGGATAAATTATACTATAATAATTGAGATTATATTTTTAGGAATATAACGAAATCGAAAGAGATTGGCATAAATCTTCATTTCTAAGTCAACCAACACTTAACGGGAGTCCGCATGTCGCGGAAGCAATGAGACGGTGCCAGTGGAAGCGTTTCGGAAAAGTTAGGCGGAGTAATTGAGGGAGAGAGTAGGACGCGGGAAAGGATAAAGGAGGAGAAAAAGAGAAAGGACGGGGAAAGGAGAAAGGAGGGGAAATGGAGAAAGGATGGGGAATAGAGAAAGAAAGGAATAGAGAAAGAATGGGGAAAAGAGAAATTATGGGGAAAAGAGAAATGATTGGGGAAAGGAGAAAGGAGGGAGAAAGGAGGGGTGATGGAGAAAGAAGGGGGAATGGAGAACTGAGGGGGAATTGAGAGATAGGGGGAATGGAGAACGGATGTGGGAACGAGAAATGAGGGGGAATGGAGAAAGGGTGGAGGAAAAGAGAGAGGAGGGAGAATGGAGAAATGAAGGGGAATGGAAAAAGGAGAAATGAGTGGGAATGGAGAAAGGGTGGGGAAAAGGAAGAGGAGGGAGAATGGAGAAATGAGGGGAAATGGAGAAAGGATGGGAAAAGAGACAGGAGGTAAATTGGAGAAAGGAGAGAGGAGGGGAGAATGAGAAAGGAGAGGAGAAAAGAGGGAGGGAAATAGAGGCGGAATTGTGAATGAGTAGAGAGGTCATGAGCAGAGAGATAGGGCGTGGGAAAGAGTGAGTTAATGGGTTAATTGATTAATGGTATAAGCGTCCCCTTTCCAACAGCTTAGTCCTAATAAGAGAGAGAGATGTAACTTAGGCAGACGGAGATTAGGGACGTTTTGTTCGTTATCCTGTAGCGTTGTTTTAGTTGTTCCGAATCCTCTTATTTAATCGCTTGTCGAATCACATCGAATTAAAAATCCATTTAGTGCTTGTTGAATTCCTTAATTATTATTTTAGCTTTACTTGTCTATGGGGAATTAGATTAACACGGAATTAAATTAACACTTTTTCGAGGTTACTTTTTACAAAACAAACTTCCTTAAGATTAGTCTGCCTGCTTTCGCCATAGAGAATTTTAAACCGATTACAAATTCGTATCTGAGATTAATCTTTCGTCGAGCAGTCTGTCAAGTAACCCAGAACTTTAGACGCTCATAAAATGCATATTTTTTATATTAAAAACATAATTGTTAGAAAAGTGATTATAAAAATTTCGTAAAGCGAATATTTTATAAGAAAGTCGAAAGGAGGAAAAGAATTGATCGGAGGGCATCTTCAAAGAGAAGTTTACTGTTAAGAGTGTTATTTATGTAATTGAATACAAGGTCACGAATTTTTTATTCTCCTTTGTGTTTTCAATATCGTTCAGTTGAAATCAAAACTGAATACCCATCCGAATCGAGGACGATCTCAAACTTAGGACGACCCCCAGAAATATGGAAATATAGATGGAATAAGAAATCCCAGAAGTGTTGATAATGTTTGCTTCATATAAAACCGAGCTCTTATGACAATACTTTATGTTAATAGTTAGCGATTGTCTTGTAACTTTATTATCGAAGGGAAGACTGGAAATGGAGGGATCGTGCTCTGTTTTTAGTAGACGAACCGCCTCCTTTATATATGTAGTTTTAAAATCCACAAAGCTTACCTATTGATACAAAACCTATTTTTTCATGGTATATTAACTTGACTTAATAATCATAGCAATCTATATCTTGCGGGAATTATAAGAAAATAAACAGAACAATTACTTTTTTGTTTACGCATTTAAGAATCTCCCCTTTTCATTGTCTAAAATTTTAAAAATTGGCCGTCTTAAAATCGGTTAAATGCAGTATACGTTTTGTAATCTCGCTATTCTAATGTTTCTACAGAATGGATTCACATCTTTCATTTAAGTCATATAAACGTTTATCCTGTTCCATTCACTTAAAGATAAGTAACGTTTAGACATCGGCCACGTGAATGTATCCATGCTCACATTTTATTGTTTTAATAATCATTTTTCATATCTCTTGGATGCAGATGTAAAAGACGATAATTTGTCAGTTTACCTAAATTTCCGAAAATTAATAAATAATTATCATCAACAAAATTTTATGAACTGCTTTTTGTCACAACATGTTTTAATACTTTCCATTGATATAAATGGGGCTTTAGATATCAGTGAGGTTTTGTCGTTCTGTTTGAAAAAGTTTTAGGTTTCTTCTATCTCCAAGGCAGAATTTAATTTAATAATCACATAGTTTTAAAATTATCCCAAATACGGCATTAACGATATATTTCCCTCATTAATGTATTCGGCTGGGTGCTAAAAAAGATAACACAGTGGTTTCGAGCATTGATTACAATTCAATTCATCATCTGAGAAATCGAGTACTGCTCTGTTCAATAAAGTATCGTTAAATTATTATTATCAGAGAGGCAGATATTTTCAACGCCTCAATTGAATTTCTCAATATATAGAAAGGATAAAGAGATATATAATTTTTGTGATTATGACTAGGAAAGCCGCCGCAAAGTTTGTAGAACGGCGAGGAAAAGGATAGCATTGGTATATGAGGCAGTTTTGGGCATCACGCTAGTAACCCTAATTCCTTTGGTTATCGGTTTCCTCTCCCTCGGTCTCTGACGACATTTCAACCCTTTCCTTCTCCCACTCCTCTTTCTTTCTCCCCTTATCCTTCGCGATCCTCTCTCTCTCTCTCTCCCTCCCTCAGCTCTCTCTTTCTCTCGCCTCCAACGTTCCTACTGGTAAGCGCCGCACTAATGAAGCAAGTTTGTTCTGAGCAAACTCCCAAATGCGACATCTACTCGCTTAAGGAGCGACACCCACTTCGCTCTCCTGAGACATCCACCGAGAAGTCTTCAACGCGTATCTAAGAAATTCATAGCTAAGCTCCAACTTGAAGTCTTTATCCGCCTCTTCGTGCGACGCCACCTTGTCTGAGTGACGTGATATTTTTGGGAAATGTTAGTGTAGACGTGCAAAGCAGTCAACATAAAGGGCATACCTTAATCAATTGCATGCTGGGGATTTTTAGGAGCCCGTGAGCTCCGAGAGATTATGTGAAAACAATTTCTCTTTGCTCAAGTAGGTCGATTAATGACCATAACACGCTGTCACTCATAAATTATGTATAAATCGATATTTTCTTTCGAATTAAGAGCCAAATTTTATTAATATTTTCAGGAAATAGCAGTTAAAATATGTTTTACATTCAAAATACCGATATAGCAAAGTAAAGGTTGAGTCGAAAATCAATATCGTATTCAAAATCAGTCCATAGGCGGTTACTGATACATTTCGAGTCATACAAGCGTTAAGAGTCCTTAATAAGTAATGTAGTGAATCCATAAAAAATGAATTAAATAATTTTTGAAAGATTTTCCGCATTTTTGTTTCCTCTATTTGAAGTGGAATATAAAGCAATAAAGTTTTGCCAATCAATAATTAATGTTTTCTCAGGTGATCCCAGTAGGAAGTGTCGACTTGTTTTGCAAAATTAAAATTCGTATTCGGTCGGGCGTCTTAAAATTAGAACGATTCATCTTTAACGATTTATTTAACGATCATATAAAATTAAATATCCATTATTAATATATACCTGCGAGATAAAAACTAACGCGGAAACTCAATCAAGGTTAGGACGAAGAGTTGAAAACGTATGGGTCGCCACCCTACGAGAAAAAAGGAGGGAAACTAGTCTGAAGCCAAGTAAACACTGGAGTTATTTCTTCTCCCTCGGCTTCGCCTCCTCAATCCGCACACTCAAACGTAACAATCTCTCTCTCTC
The DNA here is from genome assembly GCA_028673005.1 of Tanypteryx hageni. Lineage (NCBI taxonomy): Eukaryota > Metazoa > Arthropoda > Insecta > Odonata > Petaluridae > Tanypteryx > Tanypteryx hageni. The sequence goes on along the minus strand of CM054120.1, from coordinate 102,468,590 downwards.
TCTACATTTCTCTCCTTCCCTTTCCTATCCCAGAGCCCTCTCTCTCTCATCCTTTCGATACCTGCTCCCCTGAGCACTTCGGTGAGCGGAGAAGCTAGTGACACGAGGAAAACCGCTCTTCGAAATCCACGACCCTCCTGACAAACGGGGTCCACTCCGCCCAACCAGCGCCTGCTCGCAAACCTCATTACTCTCTGTGTATACACAGCTCGGCTTATTTGGTTTGCCTCTCTTTGTCTCCGTTCTCACGCGCGTTCCTTCCCTTTGCCGACGTAGGATACGGGGATTCCGGCGGCGATGTCGGGGCCTCTGGCCCGGACCACGGAGGTTCTTCAAGACCCCCGATGCTCAGAGACGCAAGGGTTCTCGTTCCAGCGACGGCCGCACTCCTCGCACTCATCCTCGCTACTGGTGCTGGCATCTGCCTATGCTTCCGACTGAGTAAGTACTGGACAAATGGGACGTGGGCCGATTTTCATCATTATCTGCTAAAAGATAAAAACGGGAATTATTACAGATCAATATAATGCAGATTTGAATTAATTAATCGCCTTTCTAATGTTATGCACATTCGAAATTCGGTCAATAAAATTGGACAAAATGGACGAAATTCAGCCTTAAGAGGATTTTTCTATCGTTATATTATTGATTTTTTTATGTTACTTATAATGAGCATTTGGCTACAAACAAAAATCCGATGATACTCAATGAATCGAGAATTAAGTAATGCCGTAATAAGTATCCACGGCGAATGTGACTAAAACATGGACATCGATTTTACATTCAACAGATCATAAACACAAATATGTAATTGCCGTTTATACGATAAAAATTGGGAAATGGTAAAATGTCCAGCTTATAGTTTACTCTCAACTACTTAAATTCATTGCCTAAACATATCATAGCGACGTAAAGTAGTAAAACCACAACATTATATTTGTATGTTCGAAAATACTGCGAATCTAAGAACACAGACGTCAAGTCAATATGGACACTGATAAGTTACGGTCGAAACCTTCTTGAAAACGGCCAAAAATGATCTCTTTTCTCCTGGAGACTGTATTACTGCTGACTAAGGCAGCTGAAAGGGCAGCGGGAATGTTGGCGGATTTTTATTTCCAGGAAAGAAATAGAAGATGTCGGTCATTTATTAATGCATGTACAGAAAACCCTGTTTATTAGATGTACAATTTTTGTTTTGTATAAGACAACAGTGCGACATACAATTTGTGTAGCCTTGTGGGATCTTTATTTATACAGAACCTTAGTTGCCTTTTCCGTATATATTATTGAAATGGTCCAGCATAGGTGATTGAAAACCTTCCGGTTCTTTCATTCCTCATGAATATTTTGTTATCGTCTAAAATATAAACGGATTCCGATCATTCAATGCTACTCTTCTCTGAAAATTTTGATATTTCTTTCTCGAGATGTGCAATCACAGAACGCAATATCTGGCACTCAGCTATTATATGAACGACGGCAGAATATTGAGGGATAATCACCCAATATTACTTTTGGAGAAATCTTTGCACTTGCGAAAGCAGTCTCTGATAACATTTAGGCGGATCTCATTATTAGGAGGATCGCTCAATTCGATGGGGAGCTGAAGATTGCGTTTAGTTCGTATAAGTAAACATATAATGGCACAGAGAAAAAAGCAAAACAGATGCCGATCACTATTTTTTCGGCTGATTGGACCAATAGTGTCAACCACCCACTCAAAAGACTCTAGGGTGCACTTCTCCCTTGATGATACTCGAGGAGAGTCCTAACACTTGTAACCCCTAAGCGACACAATTATCGTCCTCATCGTATCGGCTTCGTTATCATCACCATCATATTTTTGCTACCGAATGGGCTTTGTCCCTCTGCTGAATTATTTGCCTCTACTTTGCTCTTTGAATGTACGTATTTTATTCCACTTTCTTGTTCAAGCAAAACGTCATCAGTTAAAATGTTCTATTGACTATTATCTTGTTCTTTTGTAATAAATGGGAATATTTTTTCTCGTGATATTTTTGGTTTTGTTAGAAACCGAATCTCCTTTTACTAACATACCCTTGTTTTTGGTATCCGTCTTGTTATCCGAGAACCTAACCTCTGGGGATGGGGATGGCCTACTGCACATATAATTTATGATCAATTTCCAACGAGAAGTAGTTTCAGAAACTCGGCTAAGAGCTTGGTAAGATCAAATATTTCCTCTCATCGAAGTAAGAAAAAAATGAGGTCTGATCGATCCGAAGAGTACCAAACTTTTCTTTTACAGAATTGCAACCACAGAACGCGCAAACGGAGAGGAAGTCGTTTAAAAAAGAAAGTTAAGTCTAGACAAATATTATTAGATGGTTAGTTAATCTTGAGGAGCTTGTTTCTCATCTTAAAGAATTTTCTGGGGATATGTACGGATCAATTTTTACTCATTTGTAGAAATACACGAGTTTTACAAAGGGTTTAAAAATTTTACGATGGTGGTTGCCTCTTCAAAACCAGCGCGGGGATTTCAACGAAAGGAAGAAATAATACAGCAGGCAAATGAATCATATGTGGGCTATTTCGGATTGAAAGACATCAGCTGGTTGAATTCTTTTATTTTGAATTAATTCGTTTTGATAAAGATCACCCGAATATGTAAATACGCATATCCGAAAATGATATCCAAAGTGTTTGAGAATGTTATACGCTATCGCATTATATTTTTAAAAAATCTCGGGAAGTGACAATATAGTATTAAGAAACGATAGTAAATTGAACGACGAATAATGGAAAGTATTTGGAATGCACGGAAAACCGTGAACGTTTTAAATTAAAAGAATTGTTTTCCTCTAAAAATTAAAAGTATGTATTTAACTCATAAGTTATTAAAGATTATTTAAATGAAACTGGATAATCAAACAGTAAATCGGGAAAATTTTGGTTCTTTTCGAAAAGAGTAGGCTAATGCCGACACCGGGTTCCCATCCTCCCTTCTGTGTGTATGCCCAGTTGATGCCAGTGCAGAATGATCATAGCAGTCGACGCACTTAAAACTCAATTACTACTACTCGGGGAAATTTGCATTTATAAGATAAAAACAACAGGAAACAAATTATATGCCGAGGAAATTAAAGGCGTATCAGAACGAAATAACAATGATTGAATGCGCGTAATTTTGGAATTCCGGCTAGAATCTCTAATTATGTAAGTTAATTAAATACAGAACTCGTGCATAAATCTGTCGCGGATTTACAAATCTTAATCAGCAAATTATTATCGAAAAGATGCAAAGGGTTTCACAAAAAGAAGAAGGATAAATTATCAAGGATAGACTTCTAATTATGAAGTCGTGGGTAACTTCACAGAAAATCGTCTTTAGGTAAAGACGAGGAATCTCTAAAGCCATAAAAATATATAATCGAATGAAATAATTTATATTTTTCCTGAATAAATTTCGTTCGACATAAATTAATATGCATGTATGAAAAACTGCAATATGCATGGTGATGACGGTGTAGCATCGAAGACAATTGGTGAATGCCTATACGAATATACCTCGTAGTTCGCGAGGTTTACGTTCCTCGAGAGTCACGCGAACTAAAAAGCCGTGATGGATAAGTAAATGAAGTGAAAGAGAAAACAGATCTGTTGCTAAACCTTAGAGAACGGATCGTAGCGCGATTTTTTGGTATTGACGACCGTGGAACATAGTCTTCATCCTCCATGGCGCTACAGCCCGAAGTTGAGCCTTTGCCAACTCGTGAGGTTTCCAGGCAATTTGTGTTTTACACGGATATGCTACCAATTTATCACACCTTTACAGGTGGATACCACCCCGAATGCGCAAAGAAGGAAGGAGGGGAACCCGGCGCCGATATTAACCTACTCTATAGAAAAGCACCCAGGAGGCACGTTTCTTAAGACAGTTGAAATTATTCCCTTCTAATCGTTTAAAAATTTATTTTAGTTTGAGGAAATTACTCATCACCGTCACAAAAGAAATATACGATGTATCTCCCACGAAAATATTTAAAATATACTGTTTATCTTCTAAGAAAACGTTATGATCGTAGCGAAACCGTTTGCAAATTTAATAAAATGTTTTTGCAGAAGAAAAACAGTATTTTTTTATGTGACCGTGTCGTTTTATTATTTATTGTCAAAAAACATATTTGCCGAAAAAATAACTTTAATTTCTATTTTTCTATTAATGTTAATTTATCCGAACAACCTTTTTGTGAATAATCAGAGCGTTCATATTTTTAAACTTTTTACTATGAATGTTTGTATATGAATGTATATTCTCTACTGATTACTTATTGTTTAAAAAATTGAATTCTGTTAATCATTATGAATTAGCTTAAGTACAAAATAAAACTAAGAAGAATTAAATATTTTAATCACTTTCAGTTCTTATGTATTCATTCTTCTGAATTATTAGACCCGTCAAATTAGACATTTTAGGGGTAATAATTCATAAAGTTTTAAAACTTGCCACATTTGTTCGATAGAGCAACCTAACTAACATATCAAAAGTTGACATGCCTGTCGTGTACGGGTCGGACGCTATGCCGCCAAAATTGCCGCCGGAGCACGACCCGCGACTGGCCTTTCGCGAATAACTCGGAAACTTCTATCTACGGCAAAATTGTACGTAAACAAACTTGTAGAGAATAAACTCTCCTACAAGAAAGGTTCTTTGCAGTGTTTATTCTACTGCGATGGTATAGAAGAAATTGTGCGTTTTTTGCGGAACGGGGGTCGCGGGGTCTTCAAGTGTAATGATGTGAGCTCGTTATTACTTATGTTAAATAATTGAAATAAATAGTGGATTAGTGCCTAAAGGGGATTCCACTATAAAAAACGCGTCTGGAGCTCTAACACAGCTGGTGGTGTGGAAACGAGTTCACAACACTTGATTTTAAGACAGCGCGCGGCCTGCGTTCCGCAAAAAACGCTCATTTTCTGTTATACCATCGCAGTAATAAAATAATTGCAAAGAACCTTTCTTGTAGGAAACTTTATTCTATACAAGTTTGTTCACGTACAATGTCGCCGTAGATTTGACCGTTTCCGAGTTATTCGCGAAAGGACAATCGCGGGTCGTGTTCCGGCGGCCATTTTGGCGCCAAAACGGCCGACACATACACGTCAGGCATGTCAACTTTTGATATGTTAGTTAGGTCGCCCTAAAGAATAAAGGTGCCAAGTTTCACAACTTTATGAATTATTTTCCCTAACCGTCAAAAATGTGTCAAATTTGACTGGTCTAATACGTCAAAGGGAAGAATGGAAAAAATTGTGGTATATAAACAAACGTAGCAGTAATTTTCTGGACTATTTTTACAGAATAATCGATAATTTTGCATTAAATTCAGTATTTGAAACGAATCAAATAAATATAAAAGAATGTTTAATCTTTTTAAATTGCAAATGACTAATTTATAAGTTGAACATATTTTATAAGTTAAAGTTGTTAAATAGGAATCAGAATAATATACATCCATATATGTATGGCTAATAGTTCACAATTAACCATGTTCACACTGGAACTTGAAAAATCATGAACAGGATACCCTCAAGTTGGCACAATCGAGAGAGCAAGGTTGGTTCTATAGCTCTATCAGCACAATTGGTTCCATCCATGTTATTCAGAACATTACAACGAGTATGATTTGCCTCTTTGATTGCCAATCGTTTGCTACAAAACTATATTTGACTTTGCTCACATATCTGCTGAAGTAAGTTCAGCGAAGCGATGAAATGTAGTGGAGGGAAATTTGGACATTTTGAGTTACGTAAATATTGACACCACGGCAACGATTAGCTTGCTTCGGGTTGATAAGAATATCAACGCTTATAAAAAAGTACGTCAAAGAGATAAAATACTCTCTACTATTCATTGCACGTCTGAAGGAATTGCTCACTACACATATTTGGAATGGTAAGTAAATCAAAATGAACGGTGATAACCTGGATATTCTTCATATCGGCAGAAGTGAATAGAAAGAGGATGATAAAATGGAGTATATTTGGAAGAAAGAATGTTTCTCCAAAATTAAACTCAGCTTTATCATTAAAGAGGGTATCATTTTATTCTGTGAATTGTGAAATTTTTCACCTGAAATAGGTAACAGCAAACTCGCACAAAATTGGCGAATTACTCAAAAGCTGATGAAGCGATGGATTATGGGATATATATGAAAATGAAAATAGAGCTAATTAAACGATGCTTAAAATAGGGGGTATGGTTTACTCGATACGGTTAAAAATATCGAAAAATCAGTGGGAAGAACATGTTGCAAGGATGAGTTCAAGATGGACAAAAAACTGGATTGGATGGTATTGAGATGAGGCATCAGAAAGAAGGCCAAAGAGAAAATGAATATAAAAGGAGAAATGTTTTAATAATAGAGGTAGAAAAAAATCTAGTCACCTCACCTTGTGTATTATCATTATATATAGACGTTCCTTACAGAGGAGGAGGAGGATATAACATATAACATACTAGTAGTTGGTGCTTGCATACTGCAAGCATTTCATCTCACCTTGAAAAAACATTCATTTTTCAGACAGACATTTCATCATTACAAATATTCTTTTAATTCTAAAGATTTCAACTTCGCAGCGATTTTCGTTTTTCCCACATGTAAAAACAATAGTTTAAAAAAATCCCCAAATGTTGCAATTTTAATAATTTTATACCTTCTCCATTATAGGGTATTAATGCTACACATTTTAGCCAAATTTTAAAGTTGTAGCATTTCTAGAAGTAAAATAATATTTTTCTAATTGTTTAAATTTAAATAATTTTTAACGGCCGCCACAAATTATATATGGTAAAATTGAAATGTTTATTTGTGCAAATTTACTACTCTGTAAATAATTTGAAAATTTCAGCTTCCTAGCTTATCCCGTAGTACCTAAACAGTTATCCAATTGTTTAAAATTTAAGAATTTTTAACTGCCAAACAAATTAAAATATCAAAATTTGTATAATCCCTATTTCGTTTTTTTAAGAATTCTACTTACAAAAAAATTTCAAATCCGTAGCACATGCGAAAATACATAAACCATGAAAATTTGTTTAAACAATTGCGAATCTTTAGCGGCCGCATCGTTGCACTTTTTCAAGATTTTCGTTTTTTCTAGTCGGTTTTGCACAAAATCCTACCTAAGAAAAAATTTCGAATCTCCAGCTCATCTGGAAGTGCCTAAACATTATATATTACACGTGTGCGGTATGAGAGAACAATTGTTTCTGGAAATTGAACAATGGCGTGTTTGGCAAGACAACATCCCATTCAAAAGCCGATATTTTTCCAAGATATTTTATATAAATGTTTAATATGAGAAATTACGAACGATAGGCGTAAAAAGATGACTAAAATAAGAAACTTCATTAATATTCCTAAAATATAGTTCATATTTGAAGATCGTACGTCAATTCTTTCTAGTTTTAATTTCCAAAAGAATAAAAGTCTGCAGTTGAAAGTCGCTTTTTACGCGTTATCTCACGGGAAATGTAAATCGCCCCCCTGGAATCGAACCCGGGTCTTTTTTCGTATTTTTATATCTGAATCAAACATTCTTGCGAAATTTCAACCTTCCACCTAATCGGAAAGTTTGTTAAAAACGCGTTAAAACGTGTCATTGATGATGTCAGCGTTACGCTTCGGACAACGGCTCTTATATTAGGTATGTACTATAAGTAGTGTTCAGCTTATCTCTGGGGTGCCGGTGTTGTAGTGGTTAGGACGCTGGCTGCTACAATAGAGAGCTTTTAGAAGAAAGAAACACCTACCTACGGGGAATATAAGGGAAGACATCCGAAAGAAGTTCATAAAATGCTATGTATGGAGTATTGCGTTATACGGTGCAGAAACATGGACGCTAAGGAAAAATTACATGAGATGCTTGGAAGGCTTTGAAATGTGGACTTGGATAAGAATGATGAATATAAAATTGACATATTGGATGAAAAACTATGAAGTGCTACGAAGAGGAGGAGAGAAGAGAATGATTATAGAGACTATTAGAAAGATGAAAGCAAACTGGGTTGGACATTACCTGAGGAGAGAAAGAGTATGATTAAAGACGCGTTAGAAGGAAAACTAGATTGAAGAAGGGAAATAGGTAGGAAAAGGTTTCAGCTAATAGACGATTTGAAAGGGAAGGAGAGTTATCAAGATATGCAGAGGGCAGCAGAAAATAGGAGTATATGGAGAACCAGGTTCAGCCATGAATAATCACGGATCTGTATATATATATATATATATATGGCAACAAGGTGTTGGGATGAGGAAACCCAGTGAACACTCACCAATCGGACGACTTCAGGTTGGCGAGGCTCCGGGGATGTCGAAGCGACACACGTAAAAGAACACTAAAACATAGAAACATCACAAACGTAGAAGCTTTCGGAATTATTCCTTCATCAGCTACAGAGAGAGAACAGTTATATATATACTGGGTTTCCTCATCCCAACACTTTGTTGACATCCATATATCCATTTTACCTTTCCTTTTCCGTAAGCTGATATATATATATATATATATATATATATATATATATATATATATATATATATATATATATATATATATATATATGCATACGAGTTGTCGGTGCTTGCATACTGCAAGCGCTTGAATAAATCACCATACACAAAGATCTAAACTCGCCAATAAACCAGAGCAACAGCACTTGAGCCACGTGGATCTTATATGTATTACATAATTAATTCCATGAGTTCTAACAGCATATTTGTAGTTTTCCTCTAAATTGATTCCATATTTTTAATTTACAAATTCTCTGGGAATGGGCTCTTATTTCAATTTTCGTGTTTCATGTTTTTGTGTTAAGATTATGGCATCGTCATCCTTTTCTTTAGCACGTATTTGGATAAAAAAATCGCAAAATAAGCATGACGCCAATATATTTAACAATTGAATAGACTTTAAATTTCTTGAAAAGCTACGAAACACAACATAAAAATACTTTTCACGCATTTAAAATTTCCTGTGATAGTATAATGATGTCATCATAAGTTCACGCCGTGATTTATTATCAATGGCAAAATGGAATATAAATAAGACAATAACGATCAGTTTTCGTGAAATTAAGGCATATATTCGGAATTTCTAAATTCTCTGGCAATCGGCTCTCGTCTAAGTTTTCAAATTTCAGGTCTGATGGTTCAGATCGCTGTTTCATCAATAACTATAATCAATAGAAAATAGACTATATGTTACACTAAAATTTATGTGAAAATTAGGATATTTTTGCTAGGAAAATGGCTTCATTATCCGTCCCTTTTAGTACGTTTCCCGGTAAAAATATTAATTGATGATTATCACGCCATCATATATATACGTCGTTGGCTGAAATCAAATGGATTATAATGCATTATAAGCAGTAAATCAATGCTCTTGAGGTATGTAAAATCAATTCCCATTGAAATGCATTGGAGTCGTTGCTATGATAGTTTATATTTGTCATTGTTGATGACCGAAAAAATTTAATAATTTTCCGATTAAAATGAAATTTCTACGCAAATTCAGCATGGGTTTGAATTTTGTCTTAAAGAAAAATAAACTTTATTTATTTGTCCACAGTACGGTGCATGTCTCGACCTTTTAACTTAATTTTAAATAATTTAAAAAAGCCATCTTATGTAGCCCTGCACAGTTTTTAATGCTTTTCTTATGGGTGTTTAAAATTGGACTTTTTGGTAAAAAACACCCCATTAATAAGACTTTTTCTGTAATTTCGGACTTTTTCACAGATTGTACTTAATAACCTATTTTCCTTCAAAATTTCAGCTCTGTAGCTTTTCTAGAAGTACCTTAGGTTTTATATAGGATATACAGGGTGTTCCGCGACGTATTGGCCACATTCAGGAACGTGTTGTAGAGGTCATTTGGAGCAAAAAATATCTTATAAACCATAGGTCGATTCGATACCGTTATCGAGTTAAGCGGTAGCATAGCGTAGCGAGCTGGCACTGCTGTCCAAGGATTGAGTCGAATGTCTCTTGGTCTGCTTGTACTCTGCTTCAGCTAGTGTGGTTGTGTTGTGTTGCGGAAAGGTGGTAGTCAAAAAGCCTCACATGTTTACAAATGAATAATATGGCGACATGCATTTTGTATACGGTTTCTGCAATGGAATTGTAGAGTTGCTGTTGCGGAATACCAGCAACGATATCCATGTCGCAGAATTCTACATCGCAACATATTTCAGAATGTACACAGAACTTTGAGGGAGACTGGTTCCTTCCCACGAGCGAATGCAGAACGTGAACAATAACGGCGTGGAGAAGATGATGTTCTAGAGGCAGTGTAGCAAAGCCCAAGGACTGTTTTACGCAGAATTTCCAGGACCACTGGTATAGCACCGACACAGGTATGGAGAATTTTGCACATTGATGGTTTCTATCCATATCACCTCCAAAGAGAACAACACCTGTTACCGGGATGTCACGCCAACCGTGTACGATTTTGTGAATGGATGCAACCACGGCTTCATATGCTGCCTTTCTGTTCACGGATGAGGCTCAGTTTACCCGGGATGGTATTAACAACACAAGGAATTCTCACTCTTGGGCGCAGGAAAATCCACACGGGGTAGCACAACGTTATTTTCAACACAAATTTTAAGTTAACGTGTGGTGTGGAGTATTAGGCAATTCGAAAATTGGGTGTAGTTGTAAACCTAACCAAAGTTGATAATAATAAGAATTAATTGAAACAATGATGTTCCTGTAAAGATATAAAATGATAAAAATAAAGGGGAGTTGAAAAGAGATTTTGTATTCATTGCTACACTACGCTAGCGCTTAACTAGAAAACGGTGTTGAATTGACCTATGGTTTATAAGACATTTTTTACTCCAAATGACCTCTGCAACATGCTCCTAAAGTTTAGCCAATACGTCGCAGAACACCCCGTATATCCTATGTAAGTAAGAAGCAGCTATTTATAATGATATATATATATATATATATATATATATATATATATATATATATATATATATATATATATAATTTATTTAATTTATGCTTGTTAAATTTATATTATTATGTTAATATTATTTCTTTTTGTTGTTATTATCGGTTATTTGCAATTATATTTAATGCTACCATGGCTTTCTACGGAAAGTTTAGCCGTGTTTCCCATTCTTAGGGCGATGCCTGGCAATTCACACCTCCAAAGAAAACCAATATGAATAAACTACCACTTGGTAAAGTGAGAAAAGCAACTTCGAACCTGCATCAGCCCTGAAGAGGCATTCAGCCTATAATAGGTTTTCCGATCAGGCTTATGTATCAGAAATGGAAAAATGTAATTTAATGTATAAAATGAGTTTTTAAAATTGGTAAAGTAATAGAATGGAAGAAACAATCAACGCATGTATTTCTAAATCTGTTTGCAGATTAAAGTCATATGCTGAAATTAATTCTTACCTCTAATCAATGGAGTTTTACCCCCACTCCCATTACCTACGTGAAGTTATTATTACTGATTTTCTCATTTAAATTTACTTTATTCTACTACTGACTCTTTAGAACATAACACGTAAAACTATCGCAGTTTTATTTTTTCTGCAGGCACCTGATTTCCGCGATTGAACAATTTCTTTGTTAAAAGAATTACTTTCTCATATACGAAGTATATAGAGAAAGTGTTTTAATCGTGAAATAATTCGACTTCGAGATTTTGATGGAAATACAGATTTTAGTTGTCCCCGAGTCTATAAAAGTGGTTTCGCAATGCCGTCTGTCTGTCAGTCTGTCTGTGTCTGTTCGCGGTTCTAGGGCCCAAACGCGTGCATAAAATCGAATGATATCTCGCATTTATGCAATATATCATCTTTTGCTGATCCTTTTTCATAAAAAACTGATGTGGCCACCACATGACTTTCTCCATATCTGTAATATTTCTAAAAATTTCAAATAGGTTAGATAATAATAAATATTTTAAGAAACTGAAAGAAAATTTTAGACTTTACAAAGAAACTCCAACCATAGCCTTCTAATATTGGATATAGCCACAAAGCTGCAACAATTAAGAAATGAAAAAGGAGCGTTAATAAGACATAACTAAGCGTCAATTGTTAAAATAGTCGTCGGTAGGTGGCGTGGTTGTGGCAGCTAAAAATATAAAATATCTCTTAAACAATGCATGATATAGGAAAATATTTCAAACAAAGGTTGTAGAAAATTTAATTTTCTACAACTTTTACTCCAATATATTTTTACATTTATCAAATATTAAGGCAAATATTTAAAAATAACGGATAAGTGACATGAGTAAACACCCACTTCCGGTGTGCCGATTTTTACCAAGAACTAATCAGTTATTTAAACTTTTATAAAAATGTCAAATATAAAATTTCGTATTGATCTGATTAATAGTTTTGAGTTACAGCACCCACAAAAAGCTATCACATACACACTAACACAAACACACGCACTGACGTCATCGAGAAAATGGTCAAAACGTGTTAAGAGGACCTTAAAACGTGTATTTCCGTTGAAATCTCGAAGTCCATTTTCTCATAAATACAATACTTTCCCCTATACTACGTATATGGAGAAATTAAAAATGATATTGCTAATAAATAAAGGGTAGTTTATTCGTGGCGATTTTTAGAAAATTTGATTTACTCATAAATGGCTCCATAGAATTTGATTAAAATCAATGCAATTGTAGAGACTGATGTAAAAAATGATATTACAAAAGCCATATATCTCTTGAAATCACTATATGGCGTCCAGTGACATTACAATGCACGCTAAGCTACTTATGACGTCACGCCTCCGCCGCGATCCACTCAAAATCTTATTACAGCCTAAACGGTTAAACTAAATCGAATGATATCTCATATTTATGGATAATATCATTCATAATAGACACTCTGAAGAGATGAACGATATTGCGCAACAATTAAGACACTTTATTCTTGGATATTTTGAAACAAAATTCATTTTACTCAAAAATGGTTACAGGGATTTTGATTAAAATCCATCTAATCGTGTGGCCTGGTGTCACAAATAATATTAACTAAGCCATATGTCCCTAAAATACTAAATATCGACCAGTGATACTAAAATATATGCTAAACTACGGTTAACTTGGATTTATAAACGGTTTTCTTTTATAAGCGTACACAGTTGACCAAACGGATATATGTACGTATATGAGAAAGTTTGTGCATTGTATATTGCCCTTTTATTTATTTAGAGAAATAAAGAGTTAAGGAAATATATGACGCACAACGAAATCTAATTATAATAAAAATGTCCTCCCTTTTGTCTCTTGCGCCGACGTCACACCTCTGGTGGCGAATTTTGGTAACACGAATAGATCGAGAACGGGAAGTACGATTTCGACTATATTTGCGCAGTGCTCTGGAATCTGTATCTTGCACCTTTTAAATGTGTCATCGTCTATCGTAAGATCATGGCTTTGATTTCTGGAGCATTTATATTATTTAATCCATTTTATTAACTGCAGTATGAGTGTAGTTCATTAATCATTTTCATTTGAAAATCACTGGAAACCATAGTACGATCTCGGAATTTAGACGCTTTCTTGCTTGAGAAAACCGATTTTATTTTTTGGAGGGAGAATTCTAATCCGTGTTGAATTAGCGTAAATGAGTTTAAAAATCAGAAAAACGTTATTTTTCAGTTTGTGAACAATGAGAAAAATGAGCTCCATTGCCCCCGCATTTGGTAGTCCAATGCTTATATATGGGGAATAGTTTAGAGTAATATATGCTTATATTTGGTTTTTTCGTTTTTCGTTTGTATTTTTAAGTACTCTACTATCATTATATAGTTCCTTACGAATCACATCATACGTATCAGTACTGTGTGTGCATTTTCCGTACGTTTGTTTTTTAATAATGTTTTTTGTATGTAATATTGTTAGATTTGTGGGTCGAAAAAAACTGTGTATCAGTTATATTTTAACAAAGAAAAAGAAATTCCCACTGCGGAAATACCTACAATAATTTGAGAAAGAGGGAAAAAATAATTTATAAATACATACATTAATATCTATATAAGGGAGAGGGTGAGAGGGAAATAGGAATTGTAGGGTAAGATATGCCCGGGTGATTACATAATAATTATGATACAGGAAAATAAGGTAAAATAAAATTATGAATTTATGCCTAATAAGCGCATCCCTGTGACAAACTGAAAGAGAAGGTAGGGAGTGGTTCAATGCATGGAGAGTGAGAGGAGATACTTGTAATACAAGCGTTTAAAAGTGCCTAGAGATAAAGAGTTTTTTATTAGCGTTGGTAGGCCATTCCAGTGTTTGCAAGCAGTGACGGTAAAGGATTTGTTGTAAATTTCTATTCTATGAAGTGGAGTTAGTAATTTATCGCATCCTCTTGTATTGCATGGGTGAACTGTATTAATGGCGGCGAACTGAGGAGAAAGAATAACAAGGGATGTGATTATTAAGAACTTGATACAATGGGGAGAGGAGGTGAAGGTTTCTTCTGGATTCAACTTTTAGCCAGGAGAATCGACGAAGTATTTTGAGATATGGTCAGACTTTTTAAGATTAAAGATGAATCTGATGCAGGCATTATGAGAACGTTGTAGCTTAATGGCGAGATCCTTTGATAAGTCCTGGTATACAATATCACAATAGTCGAAGTGAGCAAGAATTAGAGGGGTCACTAGCTGTATTTTTGATGAAGAGGGAAGAATGTTAGTGAGAGGCCTTAGAGTGCGTAAGGAAGAGTTTACCGTCTTGCAAACTTTTATTACGTGATTATTCCAGGTAAGCGTTTCATTAATTAGAGTACCGAGATTTTTTATAATTTTGCAATAGGGAATAACTGAGCCATTCACAGACAGAGGAACTGATTCGACAAGGTTTATAGAAGCCAGTAGTTTTGAATAACCGATTAAAATGGCCTGAAATTTCAAGGGGTTTATGTTGAGAAGATTATCATAGCTCCATTCTTGAAGCTGAGCCAAGTCATGATTTATGTTGGGAATGGAAAAAGATAAGTTATTTGGTTTAGTGTCTAAGTAGATTTGGAGATCATCGGCGTACAGATGATCCTTGGAGCAAGTTAAGTATTGAGAACAGTCATTAATAAATAGAGAGAACAATAGGGGACCTAAAATTGAGCCCTGCGAAACGCCTTGGTTAACATTAAGCCACGAAGACGAGGAGTCATTGGAGATGACTTGTTGGAAACGGTCGCTAAGGTACGAGGAGAACCAATCTATTGAAGGTGAAGAGAATCGCAAGCAGCGGAGTTTTGCTAGGAGTATGTCTTTGTCTACTGAGTCGAACGCTTTGCTAAAGTCAAGCAACACTAGTACTGTAAGTTTTCTCTCATCCATGTTATTTGGATTATTTTTCTATACAAACGCGGTAAGGTACTGGTAAACATTTGAAGATCTTCATCAATATTTCTTGCGATTTGCATCATAGTTACTTTCGAGACAACTATAAATAATTAGTTAAATTATATTTACGTACGTCAGCTATAATAAGTTTCACTTTATCTTTCGCAATATTTAGAGGAACTTGAGTTCCGCTTTTCCAGCTGCGATGAGGGAACCTTTTTGCGAATTTCATTTGGAATAAAGATATTTCAACTTTCTCTGATGTTACGTTATAAAGCTTATTATAAAACGTAAATATGTATATTTTTGCAGCTGTGGGGAAAGTGGAATTGAAATACGATATATAAAACCTCGGTTAAAAATAAATGCGCTGCTCAAGCAAGCGATTTAATCTTACTGGAAACAAAATAAATCTTATTTTAATCATCTTTCTTCAAAGGACTTTCCAGCCATTAAAAGACTAAAGTAAGATAAAGCTCATGATTAAGATTTTGCATGTAGGTAGATTTAAGCATTTTAGCGAAATGATTTTTATCCATAAAATTATAACGGCAAATTTACCTAGAAAACTCCTTTCTTCGTTGGTTTGTTCCAAGAAATGCTAAGGCATTCCAATTTTCTCTCGTCCTTGCAGAACCTATAATCTTTCAAAAGATGGTGTATTTTACGACTACTTGAGACTTTTGCTGTATTTTTTAATTTGTTCTAAAGGTGAAAAGTATTATAATTGTCTACAGACTGCTCGATCGAGATTTTTCTATACATATATCGTTGATTGCGTGTTTCCTGCTCCGTAATGAAGGAAATCACACGACGACTAAGTTGTATAAGAAACATTTTTACCCCATATAGCAAGCTAAATGATATTATATTTAAGAAAACTTAGGCTTCAAGCAAAGTTGTATGTATTCCGCTCGGCAGCGATAATTGGTTTGTCTAACATCCCATTCATACAATAAATCCCAGCCTGAGTAATGGACATTTTTGCCTTTAAAGGATACAACGTATCCTGCTACATGATCTAACAAATTATATTATCTCATCATGCATGTGGTCAAATAATTATTTCCTTTATAAAACTATTGGAGAGTATTTTAGGTGGTATTTTCAGTTGTGCTTTTTAAGAGGATAGTAAAATAGCTCAATATTTTCTTAAAATACTCGGCTAATATTAAGTACATAATACTTGAAATATTGTTTATCGGTATTTGTTACCTTTACTTTTCCATGGATAAAGCTAATCGACACGATTGCCACTGACGATTTCTAGTTCCATATCTCGTGAAATAACTTCGATTTAAATAACACCAGAAGCCATTTAAATTCCTTTGAAACGCTTTAATTACTACTCGTGCTGCGATTGGTTTGAAAGATAAAAACGCCGCAACGTAATTCCACCAAGTATCAAAGGACTGTTTGACTCAAACAAATGTTAACGTGAAAAGTCCACGAATTCTTCTAAAGATTAACCTGACTGATATTTTTCGCGTAATTAATGCGCAATTGGGAGAGGATTAACTACATCATTAATTTTTTATTTTAGGTTTATAAAACACCAATTCGTACCCTGTCTTAGTAGAATTGAACTTTGAAGAAAATCAATTCAATGAAGGAGACAGATTCAGATTTATTCTCCGATTATTTCAACCGATTTCCAACTATATTATTCAACATTTTCTGCGTCATAAAACAACAAAGTAGAACAAAATGGCGTTTTTTGTTGCGTAGAATAATTTTAACTTATCGTTGAATCGTTTTCATTGAAAATGTCACACATTTCTCTAATTATATTTCATAAATCATTTAGAATCACTCACATTATACTAACTTTAACTAAAATATTTAGGTTTGCAACTGCAAATAGTTTTCTATAGTCGCGTGTTTTTAAACATTACGTATTAGCTTTTAAAACATGTTTAATATTTGTTTGAAGTACGGATCGTATAAGTTAAATTCAACAAATCGATAAATTTCTGAAAATAACTGATGGTTTATTTTTGAACTTTTATCTCAGAGAAAATATTCAGGTTTATAATATGAGTTAATAAAAGCAATAATTTTAGGAAAATATTTTTTAATTATCTTGACTTTTGCCCTTCTTTCCGCCGCTAATGCTGGCATTGCGTGTTTGTTGGAGATTTGTAGGCTGCCTCGCTAAAACAAATTTTCCATTTTTGAAGATAGGAATTAAAGTAACGTGGGAAAAAAACCAACGTGAGCATTAAGGCCGCACTCGACCAATGTGAAAGCACAGGAAATTAACTTGTCGCTCTGATAAGCTACAGCAAGAAACGTGTGGTCCTCTTTCGTGGATTCATAACTCAATTATTACTCGTGTAAAATCCAATAATTTATTTCGTGTTAAAGCATCCATCGTCTAGAAAAAACTAACAGCTTTTTGGAGTCGACCCTTCGAATAGTATGTGTTTTTTATGAGCTTCGGTTGGATGTGTGCGACGGTATTCGAGTTATCGTGAAAAATATAGTAGAGCGTGAGACAGAGACCTGAAATGAAATTGTACAAGGCACTCGCGGACTCAGCGCAAAAAGCATTAGTCTTTTATGAGGTTCACGTAAGCTGGATATTTTTATGAATAAAAATACAAGTCTGTGTGATAAGATAACATTGTGAGAAAATGCAGAAAAGGTTTTAAACAACAGATGATTAAATACCTTCTTATAAACCTGTGAAATATTTCACCCATCGCTGTATGTTCCTCTACGCGTACAATGAGATCTAAATGAGTCCATTATCTTTATTTTTCATTAATGAGTTAAAATAGTGGACAGAGACATGCTGATACATGTGTCCTTTATCCATGTGCTAAAAATGAGACATTTTTAATATTATGCCGAGGAATTTTGTGTTTGTTTATATTTATGGAGATCCGAGAATATTGAAACATTTTATGTATTTTAGTCTGCGGTTGGTGGTATTATATATATATACTACTGGAACTGTCCGTCAAACTGACGGGTATGCATGACTAAAGAAATTAAACCCCATTTCACCCAATCCTTCACTCTATACAATTTTTACATGTTCGGTTTGGCAAACGTGTAACAGTCAATAGGTGCGTTGCAACTCGGCGACTAGCGCTGGTCGCGTGACCTAATCGGACGGGCATAAGCGCCTCCTGGACACGGTTTTCGGCCATTATCAGACCTCGTGTACATTTATTTCAGAGATTTTACTGAATTGTTCAATCCGCGCCGTGAATAGGTGTCGAATGACAGCTGAACCGACCCGATCCGTTGAGAACCCTAGGAGGAGTTCTGCGGACAACGATCGCATGTCGGCGTTTAAATAAATAAATAAATAAATATATATATATATATATATATATATATATATATATATATATATATATATATATATATAACAGCTTACGGAAAAGGAAAGGTAAAATGGATATATGGATGTCAACAAGGTGTTGGGATGAGGAAACCCAGTGAACACTCACCAATCAGACGACTTCAGGTTGGCGAGGCCCCGGGGATGTCGAAGCGACACACGTAAAAGAACACTAAAACACAGGAACATCACAAACGTAGAAGCTTTCGGAATTATTCCTTCATCAGCTACAGAGAGAGCTCTGTAGCTGATGAAGGAATAATTCCGAAAGCTTCTACGTTTGTGATGTTCCTGTGTTTTAGTGTTCTTTTACGTGTGTCGCTTCGACATCCCCGGGGCCTCGCCAACCTGAAGTCGTCTGATTGGTGAGTGTTCACTGGGTTTCCTCATCCCAACACCGTGTTGATATCCATATATATATATATATATATATATATATATATATATATATACACATACATATAGTTAGTATAATGTCCAACAATAACGGTAACGCGGTAACAAGATAGATCTTTACGTATGCTTATTTATTGAATATTATCTTCATCTAGCACGAATGTGTTGCGTAAAGTTATATTTTATGAAAGGCTAACATTTAATCGGATATCTGCAATTACATAGACTTCTATGATAATTGTTTTAATTGTAGGATCAATCAAACTAATATAACTTTCCATTTTCTTAATGTTCATATAGTATGTTGTTTAAAAGTGTAATACTTTTTTGAAACGTAGTTTTGAGATATTGTTTTATTTTATGAAATATAATAAAAAATTAAAATATATTTTCGGTCAATAACGTATTTTTGTCAGGCACGCTTCGAATCTACATTTTTATCTCTAATAATGATTTCGTATATTCTTTATGAGCAAAATATTTTTAGTAAACATCAATTTTTTGCAAATGTAGCTCGCACGTCGTATGTGGGAAATTTGATTTGAAGGGCATTGGTGCTCGTGTCAGAGACAGAGAATTAAGGAATGGTGTTACAGCTGCTGGTGTTGTTAAAAGACGCGTCGACCGTTGTGTCATTATCGCCTGGCAGGAATGGAGTTAGAATGCACATTGGTGAATTTTAGACATGAGTAACTAAAGATATACTTTGTTTATTGTTTCCAAATAAAAGTTTAAGAGATTAAAAATAATATGGCCTAATTCATGGCAAATGTTACATTAAAATTTTTACTTATATGATTTTGTGAATTGTAACACACATATCATGAAATTTAACTGTTCAAGCAGCTCAATTAAATACGAATTTTATCTTCTAAGAACTGTCAATTTTATAGTCTAAAAACTTTAAATGTAATCGTGCAATTTCTAAGACGACAGACAACTATTTTTGCAAAGAATGTAAAACGTTTACGTTAAAATGTAATGTTTCTCTTCACTGAATTAATTCCAAGCACCAGGAATAAATGAAAGCCTTCTCTTTGGTTATCCTTTCTTTCAGTGATTTAATTTCATCGGAAGTTCGCATAAACTATCCGACGATAAAATAAAACTCTAGTAAATCATTAATGAAAATGAAAATGAACGGTAGAAGAAACAGTAGAACTTATTTTATTCTCATTAAACTGAGGTCAGAAAGTAAGGGTAATAATTAAAATTTCACTTTCCTCAGGCTATTTAGAAAACATTCAGAATAGTAAATGTACTTGGGAAAATTCTGTATTTTAAAAATTAATTAAATTTGTATCGTGCTAACCCTTAAAATATTCATTTGAGGGAACTCGTTACTTATTAACGAGAAAATTAAAATTAGACATAGGTTAAAGTAAAGTATTTTAATAGGTATTTCACCGTAGAGGGCTCTGAAATAAATTGAACCATTGCTAATATTTATGATGGGAAGTTTTTCTGTCTGTTATGGTTACAAAAACATTTAAATGTTAATTTCGTATCCATTTGGAAGACCCATAAATTAATCATACCGAAGTGGCATCCAGTTAACATACTAGGTAACTCCAATAAAATTATTGCTCATACAGGAATCAGTTGATAATAATGATGGCTTACCGCGAGTAGATTCTTTCTGAATCTTGTTTTTGTGAATATTTTAGAATATATCATCGGTGAACCACCATTGATGCCGTCTGGTTTTTCCATCGTTTTAGGGGTATTGAAGTTACATAATTTTTCAGTTGTTTTCTTATCATATGAAATGACCGTTCTTTCTCAGTTGAATTAACCTAAGCGGATTATTTAGATAAATGGTATATGACGCATCCATTTGAGGTCGAACCCCATTTTAATTCAATTCACGGAAAGGCCTTTCTCTATATTCAATTTTCTTGACTGCGGATTTCGGTAGCTGAGAATTGTTTATAGTAATTAGCAGGGCCGGACAGATAGGTGAGGCGGTGAGGCGACCGCCTCTGGCAAGGGGCGTCAAAGTTTGATAACAATAAAAATCACGATTTGGAATAATTATCACCCAATAATAAAAAACTCAACCCATTTTAAAGCTTACACATATTCAAAATTATAAAAAAACCAACAGTGATCTCGGTCCAATTCTATGCTTTCCGTTATATTTCTTAGCAAAACACGTGACATGATTTTTTTCTTAGAAAAATCTTTCGGGTTTAACGCAGGCTACAAACCCTCCTCCCTTTCGTCCGACCATATAGCTTCCGTTCCCTAAGGTTTAAATACCTTCCCTTTCAAATTTGTACACCCCAGACATCTTTTATTTTCGCAATACGGTTTCTTTTGGTCTCCCCAAGTGCTAATATCTTTCAGTGGATAGTCTATTCGAATTTGCCAGAGCAGTGTTTCTCAAGCTATGGGTCACGCCCCTCCAGGGGAGCCAAAAGTAATTTTGGAACTAAGGTGAAATGCCAAAAAATATTGGTAATTAGCGGCATCTTAAATGTGTAAACTTTCACTTCATATTTCGAATCTTTCATACTGAAAATGATACAGATGAAAATAATCTCTGTATCTTCCACAAAAATGATTTATTAAATCACGACCAATTTTTCTACGATTGGAGTTATGCCGGTCATGCTATAATAAATAATTTACATTGACCATACACATTATTTTTAGCTGTATCGTAAGTTCCACAAGGTGGAGACTGAATTTATTAATGAGATGTATTTTGTCCCATGATGCCTGATTTCTATATTATTTTTGCATGCTTTATTAACTTAATTCTCTCGCAATTTTAATTTAATTTGCACAAATAAAACATCAGTATTACTATACAAAGTTTTTTATAAATTAATCCACTATTACATCTAACCCAGTTTGCTTAAAAAATATTTGTTGTTAATTTAAAGTGTCTGGCAGGAAAATTTAACCAAAGCTCCTATTTTTTGTAAATTTCTATAAATTATTTTAAATCTTATATTTTAATGGATCATGTAATATGTAATTCCAGGCAAAGGGAAATGAGTTGAAAGTTATATCTTTATCTTATACGGAATTTTCTTCTATGAGCATTGCTCGCTCCGGTAATTAAATAAATCCGGACTGATGTTCTTTTGCACTCGACAACTAATTCCCACTCGATATTTTTTTCGCCATGGTTCAGCGAACGTGGAACGATACCAGTGCTCCCGAATCAGAACCGAGTAACAAAGAATCGCTCCGCTCACTTCACCTTTGGCTTCCAACCCCTCAATCCAAACCACGCACTATATTCACCGCGCACTCCCGAACTCATTTTCCCTTTTCGTATCAACCCCCATCTAGCATAGCAGCCGACTTAGCCGTTAGGCAGAGATGGTAATTCGAGGGATCGTGACTGCAGGGGAGCGGCGCAAGGGGAAAGATCCAGTCGCGAAAAAAGTTGAGATTGAAGGAAACGATGCAGGGATTGCATGTGTTTTATTGCGTCTTGCGCGTCATGTTCTAATATTTTCTTAATTAAATTGAATATACAGTCATTCACGAATACTAAAACGATTGTTATAGAAAATTTTTCGTTTTGTAATAAATTTAGATCGACATCTAATATATTGAAATAGCACCTCGTCGGTCAGAGCCACAAATACGATAATGCGTGTTGATCAGTTGGGCGAAGTGGAGAGAGTGAAGTTAAATAATGACGTGAAATAGAGCTGGAACATAAAAAGTGAGATAGGGACAAATTATTTAGAATAATAATGAGTAAACCTCAATGCAAACAATCAAAAATTATGGTCTTCGAGCTATTATTTAGCATTTTATAGTTTTGGGAAACTAAAACGCAGGAAATGAAATTATTTGGTTTTTGTTGACTCATCGTGCTGTGTGTCTGAACGAAAGCTGATAAACTCCAAAAATAATTAATATATTGTCCAATCGGTACTCGGATAACAGCTTCTTTTCATCTTTTGAAATAATAATATATAGTTAATTATAACTAAAAGTGGTGTTATCAAACATGAAATGAAATGAATCACTCATATGCTTCCGTTTATAATCCATCAAAGGTCTTTTATAAAGTATGTCGGTGGGGTATCGAAGCGGATATTGAGAGGAAAAGGCATTCCAGCAATTGAATGGAAGGAAAAATTATGAAAAATGAATAATTGCTTTGCTTTTAATTCTGGTTTAAATTATGATTTTTATCGATGCAGTAATTCATGACTTTACTCCTTTCATATGATTTCGTTACTCCTAGAAAATGTTTTGTAAAAATTTATTTCTTAATTTATGACAAATGATTTTGTTGTTGTTTTAACAATTTTAGTAATTAAAAAATCGGACATAGTCATTTTATGGATACCACAATCATAAATTGAGATTTAATTCATAAATTAAGGGTAAGTATATTCTTTCTTTGAATGTTTTAATAAAATTCTCTCCTATTTTGAATTCATTTCAGATATTAAATAGGTCGTTGAACGAGTATTGAAAAAGTTAGGAAGAAATGTTTTCAAAAGGTTTCCCTTATATTTTTACTCGTTTTCATACGCGTAAAATGAAATGTTCTGGTTAAGGGTGCGACTGAAATATTATCATGACGAATTAACTCAAGAATTATTTCAAAACGCATATTTTGCTATATGAAAAGGGTTCGGATTATCTGAATTCCTATATGTCACATATATTTGGAGAAATTACTTTCCGTAAGAATCGTACTTGATGCAACCTTAAAATCGGTTTTAAGGTAATGGTTTGGTGGAGTAAGTAAAAAAAAGAGGAAAATAAAATATAAAAAAGCCCTTCTCGTTTACAATTGAAAGATGAACAGGATCTGGTTTTATAAATGTCTCCGGGATTGCGCGATTTAGGAACACATTCGTATTGTAAGCCCTTTAGTTCTATGAAAGCTCGAGGAATTACGGGGAGACGTGAGAGAAATATGGCGCTTCCCTCTAGCAGCTCAATGGAAAATCCTTAAGATAACGTCTCGACCTTCTTCACTGGTAAGACATTTGTCGGCGAATGCCCACTTTTCCCCCTTAGAGTCATTTTTTTCCTGCCCCCACCTCCGTCCGTCATCTCCATCCCCTCTTGCCCAATCCTCTCCCTTTTCTATGCCCTCGCCACACCTTTCGTGTATCCAAAACTGTCCCGAGAAGGAAAGGGGAGTGGTGTTTGCGCTCGGCGGACGAAAAAAACTGCGAGGACGTATTCTTTTGCAGTTGTTGGTGATTAAGTTTCATTTCATGACGTCGTGGCTATAATTGGGTTGTAATTTTTGCTTCGGTGAAGATTAACGCCGTCTCTGTATCCGCTATTCTCTAATCCGACAATGAACCCACGGACCTGTGAGTTGATTGATGGAAAATCTCTCGAGAAGTAGTGATGGAGGACGAATGCGAGAGAAAAGGGTGTTAACGGGAATCCGCATTGCGCATTTTGTTTTATTAGCTGTTTTTATTTAATAGAATGAGAAAGTATCCGCCAACGCTAGAAATAGTCGGTGAATTCCGCAGGGCAACGGCTTCTTTGTAGCTTAAATCCACATTCGGTATCCTCAATATAATTATTGTTTTTGAGTTGTTTATTATACTTGCTAAATTTAATTTTCAACGCGACTCGATAATTCATATTTTAAATTTGCTAAAAAGTTAAATATTCTAAGATTCAAAATAAATAGTTATAAGTATGCTTGGTCGAATTCGACGTTTATTTTTTTAAAATCAACGTTAAAATTTTTGGAAATCGACGTTTATTTTTTTTAAACGACATTTATTTTCACGAGAGATTTTCGACGAATATCGACGCTTAAAATTACTACTTGGTAGAGTTCGATGTTTAATTATTGAAAATCGACATTTATATCCCCGAGAAATTTTTGACGAATACCGACGCTTAAAATTACTATTTACATATATGGCTGGCAGTTTTCAACCTTTCAATTCGATGATTTTAAATTTATTTTTTATTTAGAAATTTAGAAATTCTACGTGTGTATATATATATATATATATATATATATATATATATATATATATATATATATATATATATGGATGTCAACAAGGTGTTGGGATGAGGAAACCCAGTGAGCACTCACCAATCAGAAGACTTCAGGTTGGCGAGGCTCCGGGGATGTCGAAGCGACACACGTAAAATAACACAAAAACACAGAAACATCACAAACGTAAAGCTCTCTCAGTTCTCTCTCTGTAGCTGAAGAAGGAGTAGTTCCGAAAGCTTTACGTTTGTGATGTTTCTGTGTTTTTGTGTTATTTTACGTGTGTCGCTTCGACATCCCCGGGGCCTCGCCAACCTGAAGTCGTCTGATTGGTGAGTGCTCACTGGGTTTCCTCATCCCAACACCTTGTTGACATCCATATATTCATTTTACCTTTCCTTTCCCGTAAGTTGTTATATATATATATATATATATATATATATAAAAGAATATTTTCACTTGAAAATTTACCCCTTCAAGTAACAGAATATAGTTGGTGCAGAAAAAGTTCACTATTCAATGAACGAACACGAAGCAATATTTCTTTTCTTGTATGTTTTCTCCTTACAAATTTTGCCAAGCTTGATTATTTCGGCAACCAACCTATATGCGAAAACATATATTAATAGTTAATTTAAGCCTTTTACTAACTGAATCTTGATGATTAAAGCAAATTAGCACCTTGTATATCGGTCACGAGAATATTATTGTTGTTTTACCACACTAAAACTTAGTATATTTTAAATCTCAAATATCATAAGCTGGTATTTCAAAATCTAGATATTTTTGATTTTGTTTAGTTCTTCCAATCGCGTCGTTGACAAATATATTATATCGCGAATGCAGATAGGGAATTATGCTTTCTCTCTTGAAATCGTTTAATAAACATTAGAAAACATTTAATTTATGAAATTCGAAGAATATGTATTGCTTTTGCCGAGAAACATTGTTTAAAATAAATGTAAGTTCAGCTTAAAGGCTTTTAGACATTCGTTGATGCCAATTAAGGACAATAAAGGAAAAAGCATTAATGATGTAATTATCGCAATCAAATTTTAGCCGTCAAAAAAGAACTATCTAATACTTTGCATCATTTGATATATTTCATCACTGTACTAAATATTCTATTTATTTAATATAAAATATATGGAGAGAAAAATTAGACTTAATTATTCAGCGCTCGATCAATAGTCTTACCTCAAATCCTGATGAAAATGTTTTTCCATTCGGCAAAATACTTTACAACAAATACCAAATAAATATTAATTCTTAATCCCTCTACAATTTTTAGTATCGATTGCTGATTTATCTGCATTTAAAAAATATTATATATAAATTGAAATTTACTAACCTGTAGCAAAGGATGACAGAGCCAAAAGCAAGAGAGCGGAACGATCTTTCTTGATAACTTTTAGAGAAATACTGCCTAAGTGTGGGTTCATTGCATACGAAGAAGTGAAAGTGCATACAAAAACGTCCATCTATAGGAAAAACCCTAGCAAGCATCGAGGAGCATTTCTTCCAGGAATACGCTCCACGGGGTAGATTCGTGGAAGGGGTAGAAAAACGACCACCGAAATTCCTTTCTGTCGAACCTCGTTTAACAGGGGTCGAGAAGGTCTCAGCTGGACGTATCCATGACCTTATCTCTATGGAGAGGCTCGTAGAATATCCCACCATTAGGTTGGCAAATATAATCTCAAAAACCTCAAAAAGGCTAAGAAATACGTGTTCTCAAAACTACCCTAGGACAATGTCCACTTGGAAATGCTCTACTTTGTGGAAGGATTCCATTTAAATGAAAAAAGAAACTTTTAAATTTCCACTAAAAAGTTTAATAATCGACCGGTTTCGCCGGTTACAGCATCATCAGGTGATTATGCTGTAACAGGCAAAACCGGTCGATTATTAAACTTTTTAGTGGAAATTTACAAGTTTCGTTTTTCATTTAAACTACCCTAAGACCTTGCGGTTAACTGTTGTTCAAAATAGAAGCCTGAGCATTTCAAAAACACGCATATTTGAGTGTAAGGAAATGCCCCTCTTTCAGTCCCACTGTTAATGTAAGCCCAGAAAAGGAACGCAATGGTACGTAGGAAATATTATTGTGAAAAAAGCAAACAGAAACTACTTTAATAATATAATTCAGAATAGGTTTATAGACGTATACTTTTCCATCTTGTTGGAAAATCGATGTTTATCGACGACTATGCATTTTCGTCGATTTTGAAATAAAAAAAAATCGACGTTTATCGACGTTTTTGGATTTAAATCGAATCCTACCAAGTCTAGTTATAAGCCTTAAATGCTTTTCCTTTAAACCAAGCAAACTGTTATGTAGTACTTTTTCGCTTGCATAAACATCCAGTTTATTCAAACTGTTTACGCCACGCATAAATGCTTCTCCTTGTTGGTGGAACTTTGTTGTACCTTGCGCGGTAACGACGTTGCACTTTTGTAACTAAATGAGGTTCGATAAACCAGATAACACACTGCGCCTTTTCGACTTGGTCTGCCATTTTCCTTTAAAAGCGGCACTCGCGGTGCACTCGTGGAGTAAATGATTTTCCAACTTACGAGACAAAATTCTGAGTTATGTTATTTAATGATATCAACGTAATATTCGTAGAACAAATAATGTGTTCACAATTAATTTGTAAATGTGTATACTTCATTTGTAATAATCTTGCATGTATATATAAACATATATATATATATATATATATATATATATATATATATATATATATATATATATATATACATACATATATAAAACATATTTTCCCTGTTTATATTCATCAAATACATTCAATCTGTCTTCAGACACAGTCGAGCTTAGGGAGATTTTCATTTGTTTTAAAGTGAAAAAACTTTATTCGGCTTCACAAGTAGTGACCGGAAGTGTTATAAGGATGCATAGAAGATTATAAAAGTTTCGGAGATACTTGTTTGTACAACATTTCACAATTTCTATCAATGAAATATCATTCGCATTCACCGCCAATTGTTTTAAATATTTCTGCCCAAGTACTGTTTCTGCAAGAAATTCTTGCCTGCTGCATGATAAAAATTACATAAATATTCAATATTGTGAACGTTAATTGTTGATGTATTAGCGTCATTCCAAATCCGTAGTGGTAAAATATATTGAAAGCTTTCCATTGTATTTCTGTGATTGGAAAATTTTTGCTTAGGCTAGTGAGAAAATTTTCTAATTATGGTGAAAATACATCATTTCTATAGTATTCTTTAGGTGATACAACTGGAGAATCAATACATAGACGTCCTCGAAGCTTTGGGTTTTCAACTGAAATGTCATATTTATTTGCAATTCCAACAGATTCTTAGAATAGGTTTTCAAATTTCGTTTCATCATTTTTTCTAATTAAAATTGAGATAAGATGATCAGCAGCACGTATTGCCTCATTTAAGTCTATAACTCTCGATTGGAAATATCGACAGAGAACAAGGCTATAACTGAAAACATGATTTAAATAAACCATACCGATGGTAGTTTAAAAATTGTTAATAGTATAAAAAATCGCTGTGCTTTTGATGAAGCAATACTATTAGTCCAATTTACTATTGTTTCTAATGCATCAATCACTGAATCTTGCAGCTCCAAAAACGTTGAAGCTAAGTTATGACGTTCAACCCATCTAGTGGCGCACAAATTTATGTTTTTCCTCTTTTGTTTCTGGGCAAACGTTTTTAATCGACGCAAATAATGCCTGTTGTTTTTTCGGTACATTAAATATTTCCTATATTTGATCATATTTTCCTTCTTTCCCCACCTGCCTCCCCCCTCTGACCCCCTCACCATCTTTTTTCCTTTTTTCTCTTCATTCTATTAATTTTTGTTAAATTCTTAGTTGATAGATATCAATATTATCTATGTTTTAATATAATTTCTTACACGTCCCCCCCTTTCTCCTCCCTCTACACACTTCTCCATTTCTTCATTACATCCTTCTCCCGTTCCCCCTCCCTTACTCTTTAAGTTTTTATGAATATCATTATTTAAAAAATTCTCATTCGGTTATCATAAACAATTGGCATATTACTTGTAAATGTGGATTACTTACTTTTCGTCCCCGGTCAAAAATGAAACGTTATCGTATTTATTAAAACCGCTATAGTTGGATTATTTGTCCTTATATTCTTCTGTCTGCGTAGAATCCGCACACGCATTTTTAATACAGTCTTTGTTAACAACATGATTCATACAAGGCGATAAATTTATCATGGCGACGAATTTTCCGTGGCGGTGAATTTTCCGTAGCGATGAATTGCTGTCGGTGAACTTTTCGCGGCGTTGAATTGCTGGCGAAGAATTGATGGCGATGAATTGCGGGCGGTGAACTTTCCGGATACCAATTGGCCGTACATCACAAACACTACCAATAGCTTAGTTGAGATTATGACTAGAACAGTGGGCGTAAAGTGCATTAGGAAATTTCTCGTAAATTTTTGCTTGAACACCATTTACAATACCGCCCATAACTGGCGCGCCATCATATCCTTGGCCACGAAGCTTTTTAAGATTAATTCCAAGTGATGATAACATTCATGGCATAGTATTTACTAGCCCTTCTGCAGTAACATCTGGGGCTGTTGTAAATATTAAAAACTTTTCGCATAAATTTTGTTCTTCATTTTCGAGCATCAAATATCTTATACATACAGAGAGTTGCTCAATTCCTGCAATATCGGCGGTTTAATCGGCAAGCAACGCAAAACACGGTGCTTCATTAACTTATTTTACTATTTTCTCTCTTATAAAATTTCCGCCTTTTTCAATAATATCATTTTGAAATCTAGGACTAATATTAGAAGCATTTTTTGGGGCTTTTTCTAACCTTGATTTAAAAATTTCATTGTATCTAGCAAAAAATCTATGTATTGATCGAAAATTACCCGCATTCTCATGTTGTTCATCATCACATGATATGGGTCCCGAATCTCTATGTCCTCTTTACGGAATTCCTTGTATTACACATAGTATAATTGTCTCAATTATTGGAATTAGCAAGTCCCTGTTATTCTCCACTTGTCTACGGCGCTCATGGCCTATTTGTAAATTTACTGGTATTATTTCATTATTTTCAACTTTTGATAAGGTTGTTGCTGTTATGATGCAGTCTTTTTGATAAGAGGCATCAGCATGCGAGCGAAAACGTCCAAGGGTGCGCTTCCATGTATCAAATATGATATTAACTAACTGTTCTTATTCTTGATTACTTCTTGTATGATCATTTTATGCGAAAAAGAAACAGTACTTGCGATAAGCACCACCAAGACTCTTCGAATATGACAACTGGTGAAATTTGTCACATCAAATTTTTTGGCCCTTTTGTGGGAAATTTATAAGCCTCATCTAGTATAAAAAAACTGATTGCCTCTAATTTTCATCATTGAGGCCACTTTGTCAAAATAAAAGCCAATGTCATCATTTTGTAGTTTCATATCAAGTGAATCAATGATTTTAGGAAATAATTTTTTTTCAGATACTCGCTCACATCTACTCTCTGAATTCGAGGAGCAATCATTGGAACATGTTAGGTGTTCGCAATTATTTATCTCTATGCAATCTTTCTTGGGGACTTTTTAAAATAACTTAACCAATTATTCTTTCGTTTGCTCTTTCTGAACCACAAAAATATTTGTTATTTAAATATACGACAAGGATAATAAACAAAAACGATCAGCGAAGAATCAATTTAATATTAATTTAAAATACTGAATAATTTGTAGAAATATTAAATTTTATACTGTGAAATAGAAAATGAAAATATTTCAAATCATAAAGAAATATGAAACAAGTATAAAATATTCTCCGCAATGAATATTATTTAACTATATATTGAACTAAAGAAAAAGTACTTAAGTTTCAATAATGAAAATAAATAAATATTAGATACTTATTACGGTTTATTGAACGATAAAAACTAATAAATAAACTATGGAAAATATAGAGAAGACACCTATGAACAAAGAAAGTAATACAAAGATCCAGGGACTAATTTAAAGAAAATTAGGGAGAATCGTCTTTACTGAATCGTTTACAAGTCCTCTCACTATAACGTTTCGATTACCAACGTGTAATCTTATAGGCTTGTAATTCATCTTCTCGTTTGACCTTCAGACCCATTGTCTGACATATCGCCAGCCACGCCATTTCACTCTGCAATATAAAACGGCTACTATCACTTTGATGGAACGTCTGAAATAAATAAAATTTCGGAAAAATGTGAACCATGGCAAAAAAATATTGCACTAAAGAACTTATTGCCGAGGCTGGAAAATTTTGAAACTTACCAGAAGATTTCCAAATCTTTCTCAAGAAGTCTTCAATTGGACACTGCAAACGCTCTTTTCTTAATTCCTCCAATAAATGAGCCGTCATATAATGTCAAATGCATTTTCTGAAGTTTATTAACTATGGGGACGGGACATTATTCTCATACAACCGATATCTCTTCGAAGGATGAGATTTAATAAGGACTGACCACGGAAAATTAAGTATCAACAGTAGTAAATAAACAGCAGTAAATACCATGGTCACTTACAGGGTTACGTGTATGCATTCACTACAACGATTATACCACAACAACATGGTAATAACACAACTATAGAAAGATTATTCACACTTTTGCATTGATCACTACACACTCGTACGCACGCAGTTTACCACCACTCGAACTGAGTTCTGAGTTGTAAGAACAACATTCCCACTCTCGGCGCTTTATTCGACGACTTGCTGTATAACTTCTGGATTCTTACGGTTACGCTTGCGTTGTGCGCAATTTCTGTCATCTTTTTAATTGGACAATGTCACGTGATGCCCACCGTTCGATCATTGTCGTTACATTATAGGCACTCACAGCCTATACTCGATATACATAGATATGGATGATGTTGCGTTCTTTTTAGAAAAAAATAGACTACGCATCATCTCTAATCGCACCTTATGAGGATTATAAAAGTTAATTTCCAAGTATCAAAATAAGAATCGACCGAAACGATCAATAATTAACCCCTTAAGCGGGGTAAGTGATTTAAGTCACAGATTGAATTCGCTTGCCTGGTGGGGAGGGTGACTATATCCACTTACTCCAGTTAAGCGGATAATCAATCTATTACATTAGTCGGAATTATTTCGCGTGCGGGTACCCATGGAAGATATGCAACCGGGAATAATTTGCTATTTCGTATTTTCACTATATTTACGTTAAAATAGTAGTTAAATTAAAATATTTTTTTACGTCTTATTATAAAAAACTAAACTTCGTAAAAATATCGTAATTTCTGAAAAAATGATTAATTGAAAAAAGTTAATATTATAAATTTATAGAATGAATAATTTCATTAGTATTGCAAAATATCAACAACCAACTTGACGGAACATCATATCTTACCAGACAGAATAAGAAAACGTCAAATTTAAATTATTTGAAAGGACAGAATAATTCCCCACCAGCTGAAAGTTGAGAAAAATTAATTTCCCAGTAAAGTGGTTAATATCTTGAAGTTTGTCTCATCTCTTAAGGGAGGTCCAGACCTCATAGATCCCTCTGCTTACGCCAATGATATATATATATATATATATATATATATATAATATAATAATAAATAATTTTCGTTTTACGAATTTTCACCCAACGAACAGTTTTCGTGGAACGAATTAAGTTTGTAAAACGAGGGAAGGCTGTACACACACACATATATATATGTATATGTATACAGCCTTCCCTCGTTTTACAAACTTAATTCGTTCCACGAAAACTGTTCGTTAGGCGAAAATTCGTAAAACGAAAATTATTTTCCTATTACTTCCTATGTGAAAATTTTTAATAGGTTCCGAAGGTCAAAATAAAAAAATATCCTATAGCTCACTTAAAAACAATACAAAACGATACGAAATTGAGAAAAAACATCAATAATGATATAATAATGTATTTAAATGACATTCTTAGTCATTAGCCTATGATGTCTTACTCTGTATAATAATATTAGCGGTATTAGCCTACGATAGGTTAAATGCTGCGCATATGTCTTTCGACCGCTCGCCTTTCTCCAATCTTTGAATAATATTTAGTTTCTGGGCTACACTTCTCTATTTTTTCACTTTATCACTTGCAATACCTGAAAGGCTGGCATGTTTAGGAGCCATGATTCACAAAATATATCTTGATTTAAAAGATAAAAATGCACACCACCCAGCGAACCGAATTTCATAAAGAACAGCAACGCGTGTACCGAGACCAAGATGATGGTTCTTATTCGGAACAGCGTGATGCAATCTGACGAACTTTACCGAGCTTTCCCGAACTTTCCTGAAGCGGATAGAGCGCACACATGCGAAAATTTATTCAATATTAAAAAAAAGGATTTTTATACGAACGTAACGAACTCGTATAAGCGAAAATTTGTTCGCAAATCGAAAAATAAATATGAAATTCCTCAGTTCGTATAAGAAAAAACTCGTAAAACGGAAGTTCGTAAAATGAAGGAAGGCTGTATATTGCAAAAATACGAGATATCATTCGATTTTATGAACGCGTTTGGGCCCTAGAACATCGAACAGACCGACAAACAGACAGATAGACTAACAGACAGACGGCATGGCGAAAACCAGTTTTATGGACTCGGGGACACCTAAAACGTGTATTTTCATCAAAATCTCGAAGCCGAATATTTTCACGATTACAATATGAGAAAGTAAAAATGGGGTTGGAGGAATAATTTTTCTCGCTATTATCACACTTTTCATTTCACTTCCTTTGCGTTTTAGAGCCATAGTTTAATCACAGTATTGTAGATAAGTTTTAAAATATTCTAGAGAATGCAGTTAATTCTGTGCTTGCAAACGGATAGTGCAAAGAAGAGAAACAGCGTACCATGCGGGAATCTCGAGTATCACTCCTCCCAGTCATTTGAGTCTGTCACTACATTTGTCATATGTATGTTATATGTACTAGTTTTGTTGCCGGGATGAGAACGTGCAGTATTTTATCGACTTAAACAAAAGAGCAGTTTTTGCTGCGGTCCGCTGGCAAGAATATGTGAACTTTATCATCAGCGAACATCGAAAATTGCTACAATAATTTATGCACGAATGAATGAAACCGCGAATATAGAATCTGTGAAAATTGAGAGAAATTTGTATCCTGCCGTAACATATGATGCCATAGAATAAGTATTCTGTACAACATAAATCAGCTTACACTTTTGAATGAAAATGATTTTTTTAACAGAATGAGTGACCATGTGACCAGGGAGAATTCTAGATATTATACCAAATTTTGAAGAAATATTTCACTGCAAGCCTTACAGAGCGCGCGGTTGACGAATTTCTCCCGCAAGGAAATCGTATCGTGACTTTTTTGTCTCGTAGGCTATCTTTTATCTGATGTATATAGGTGATCGTGACTGACGTTAATTCTAAGGCACTTTTAAAAGGGCTAGAGATCTGATATTTGGCTCGCTTGTCGGTCATAGGCCACCACTAACGGAACAAATCCAAATTCCAAAATTTGCATTTTGAAAGGATTTTTTTTCGACCCCATTTTTCCATTTCATTGCACCATAAGGGAAGCTTGGGATTCAATGCAAGGCATTTTAAATTTTATTAATTACTTGAAATTAAGATACGAACTCAGGATTGAAACAGTTGTGTAAATGAAAGAATGAAGGTTTCATTTTTGAAGACGAAAGCCAAATCCGTGCCGAATTATCGAAAAAGTTTGCTTTTATTCGCAAAGAAACATTTTTCTGAGGCACAAAAAAACTAGCATAGTAACGAGCTCAAGGCTTTTAAAAGGGAAATGGCAATCTTAATCAAGATTCCGTTGGTTCGACGCTTTCAATAGTAAGTAATGATGAATTATCGATTTTGATATAATCAACTCGCAACAAATGCTTTGATGCAGACCAAAGACTAAACGTTCTCCTTACCATTGGGTTTGTTTTTATCTATTCTCCTCATTTTTTTCACTCGATTTTTTACTCTTCTTTCCCGTTCGTTCGTCAATTACAGTGCGGCTATGGGTTCGCGTTATAATACTGGGTGTCCGAGAAAGAGTGGACGTATTTCTTACATTTTCATTAGGAAAATGAAAAAAGCTAGAAGAGAACAGTTTTCACCACATGAAACAGAAACTTTAAAAGTTAGGATCCATATGCCGCAGGGGCATTGCCCCTAGTATAGAAAAGCAACTAATCTACCTTATTTCATCCATAAAGGAAAACTAGTTTATTGATATGGGTACCTTATTTTAATAGGCGAAAAAAATAATCATAGCTTTATGGTAAACCGTTTTAGAATTTGTAATTTTTAATTGTCTCAAATGATGGAGTCACTGATGACCCTTTTTTGATCGGCTCTTACTTGATGTATTTTTTCCCCTTGAAAATCTCGCAAACATCAAATAATTGTGTACTTGCCCATATGCTATAGCAGTGGTTCTCAACCGGTGTGTCGCGAAGTCTGCGGATGTGTTTATGATGTGCTTTTCATTGGTTTGATAACTTACAGCAAACTCTTTTTCTCTCAGATCTAGGATCAATTTACGGCTATTGTGTATCCAGGCTTTAAAATGGTCCTTCGGATAGATGTCTTATGAAGTTACATCGATCGATCGCTCTGTAACGTTTTATTTTTCTACAAAAGCAGTTTAAAGTAAATATTTTTACCGTATATATAGGTATATAGGTGTCATTAAAATTTTATTCAAATATCACCTTAATGTAGCTTGTAATGGCGTATCTTCGTTAAAATACGTGTAAAGGTACGCCTTTAGGCTGATATAGCAAATTTCAAGAATTCTATATGCAAAATTATTAAGTAGCATACCTTCGTAAAAGCAAATCAGTGATTTGAAATAACCGATACACGATTTACAACGTAGAAGTTAAATAATTACGAAATTTTGTAAAATGTGCTACATTATGTTCTTCAATGTTTAAAAATAATCAGTCCATATGTAAAAATTTATTTAGCCAAACTTACGACCTTCCTGAGTTCATTTTGAGTTTGTAAATCAATCAAACATTTCAACGAATTCCCATAAAAATTTGATTTTTTTATTTTTAATTAGAAAATTAACTCTTGTAATAAAGTATCACAAAACCAATAACTGCCGAAAATGCTTTAGCTACCGCTCGCTAGACCGTATAACGTGTGTCAGCGCTTTCATATTACTCCTCACACTCTATATAAATACACTCTCCCGCCAACAGAATGAGGTATCGTGTGATTTTTAATATCTTTATTTTTAAAATACGTTAATATTTAATTAAAATGTAGTATTTGGATATATGAGCTGCTAAAATCGTAATTTACCTATCGGTGTTTAGTTTATAGGGGCGCTCAGATTTTACCGATTCATAGATAAATAAAATTCGCTAAAATTATTCTATATTAAATTGATTTTATAATCTCATATCTATGTAAAAATCTCATCTATTTACTCACAATGTACTCCTATTAAGCATAGGCGTTAAGTTAATTTTTTAAACATTATTAACTTTGTGCCCTAACATTTTAATTGAAAACAATGATACATTACGACATGTTTAATGGAACACATTTAATGGAATTCATATCTTTTTATACATCCATTGAATCCATGCATTGTTATTTAGTGTCATTCTGCAAGAAACCGTAGTAGTCAGCGCAAAACATATCCGCGAATTAGGAACGTCGTAAGAAAGAAACGATCACTATAATATGAGGTCGTAATCGCGAAACGTCGATATGCATAGGAAGTCTGTATTTTTGTAAATACAACATGGATATTCGGTCCTTATTGCTGTCTTTGACGTGGATAAGAGCCCCGCTCGCTATGATTTTCCTCAGGCCCCGTGCACAGCACTCGTACTTTCAGTGAGTTAATATCTAATCGTAGTCTTAGAAAGTGTATATGTATAACTTACTGTTAAATTCTATGTTATTTTTAGTTTAATTCCTATATTCGTCTATATATATATATTAATACATTGAAAGGTGGAAAATTACTGCAGAAAGGAAAAATAATATACTTTTTTGTATCTGAAAAGACAGAATTTCCCTCTTCAGTAGAAAAGAAGAAAAAACTGAAATAGCTAAATAATTCGCTATTCCGTTATGAGCACTGTCGACTTTTATGAAAATCGGGACAATATGGAAGCAACGACAACAAGTAATAGAATGCGTTGTGCAAATCCGCTCCTTTCTGCATTCATGAGTTTTCACCAAATTCCAGTATTTTATACATGCAAAAAAATTGATTTTGATGTCCAAGTAAAATTCAAAATTGCTCGAAGTCGAAGCTTTGAATTCTTGGAACCTTGAGTTTCGAAATTAAAAAGCTTTTCTGAATAGGTTGATGTTAAATTTAACCATCCAGTACTCGCGCGGGTTTTCCAAACACGAGTACTCGCGCGGGATTGATTTTAACCCCATTTGTATTACATTGAAAGTGCATGCTAAATGTAGTTCATTCTTTAACAAAAAATTACAAACATATATATAATTTAATAGAAACACAACATAATTTTTTAAGAATATTTAATAATATTATTTTAAAATAAAAATTAACGAAACTTAAGTCAGTATTTATATTATGTCAAAAAAATGAACATATTTTTGGCATGTGAAAACAAAATATGAAATGAAATTTGGTAAAAAATGGTTAAATTATAATTACTTTTTAATATAAATATATAATAAGTACATAAAAGTTTATAAAAGTTCAATTGTAATAATTGTACTCTTTTTCAAAAGAGTCCTCATTTTGTCAGATGTTTCATACACATCTATTTTTCTCATGATGTCTCATAATTTTTCTCAGATGTCTCAGAATGTATTTTAGATGTCTCATACACAACCACATAGTATAAATTGCTTAATGTGAGACGGTGTATAAAAGTTTAATTATGTACTATCAATAAAGATCATAAGTTTTTTCCTTACCTCAGAAATTATAGGTATCTGTTAAAACTTGAGTGAGAAACAGAAACATGGAAAAACTGTCAATTGTTGCATTTAAAACTAATTCACGAAAACAGCAACAATATTTTCTACACAAGGAGATATATCACAGATGTTCGTCTCCAATCGCCGTGCGCCGTCTAAGAAAAAGCTTCCTTACTCAAAAAACGGTAGACACAATACTAGAAATTTTTTCCTAAAAACCTTCCACACATGTGTCATTCCAGCTACTGAAAAGGAGGAGACAGAGAAAAAAAACAGGAGGAAAACCATCATAAAATGTGAGGGGTGGGGTAGAAATCTACCCCGCGCGAGTACCGGAGGGTTAATATGCAATTTAATTTTTTTTCTTATACCAATTATTGGTATTGCTTTGCTTTCGGCGCAATTTTTAACAGTATAATCATATTTCTTCCAGGTGAATTAAGTAGTCATCAGCGTGGTTTCATTCGTATTCTTACTAAATCTAGAAATTTATGCTGTTAATTTAAATTTTAAATACAGTAAATTATTCTAATTGTGTATTTATCATCATTGATTCTTTAAAATTACATGTTAAAAGTATCACATATTATTTAAATGTTCATTTAAATTTTTTATTATGATGTAACTCTGATTCATCTGCGACTTAAAAATAGAGAGAATTTCATATCATGAAAATTACAAGGTATAACGCAAGAACCGGGTTTTTTAACATATGTAAGAAGTTCCTAGAAAATCTTACAAAATATTTTGAAATTTAATGAGCTCCGCTAAACAATTTATTTAGCTTAAGGTTTTAATATTTGACTCATAGCGGTTTTATTTGGTTTGATGAAAAGGCTTGAACCGTTGATGAATAACCGCGTCAAATAGATGTCATAGTTCAGTGTTATAGCCATTGTCAAACATTACTTTCCTGGAATGATCACATATATATCGATAGTCAGAATTTGAATGTTACCTGATATCCTGGAAGGCCTTGGCGCCGACTTCCGCCTCCCCTCGCTAACACAGTTGCGGATCGATTGTCCCCCGAGGACTCGAAAGATATGTGTTTTTCATTATCAGTCAACCCTCATATCATTTTCGTTTCAACTCCACCAAAGCCTTCAACGAAAAAAACAGTCTCTTTACGTTAAACAAAAGCCAAGCATGCCATATTGCAGGAAAATTTAGCGATATTACGAAGAGGGTGAGTTGTTTCAGGAAATTACTGTTAGATAGGTAGGTATTATTTCGAAAAATTCTAATTGATTTTTATAATTTATTAACACTTTAAAAATAAAAGCTTATGTAGTAATAAAAAATGTTGTTGATGTTCTGTACTAAGTGCGTTTTTATGAACAATATAGATTGAGTCTTTATTCTTTAGGCAATATGGGGACGTACATAAATCTCCGTTATTTAAAGAATAGCATCAGAGAACCAATTTTTGCCAAGTGAAAGGTAATGATTATGAAGTTGGCACGCTTGGGTATCCATATGGTATGCATAAGGACAGGAAAGGGACAATGTAAAGGACGTTATCTGTAATTCTAAAGGAATAAAATCATAAAACCATATTCCCTCTTCCGCCGCGACATGTGCTATCCCTACACCACTTTCTCTTGCTCCCCACTACACAACCCCCAAGTGCTGTCACTCATTTTCTGCCATACCGTCCTCGCCGTTTCACTCGAGTTTCAAATGGATAAAATCCATCCCGTAATCCAACCAGCTCACTCTGGCTCCATTCTTTCCTCCCTCCCCATCTCTCATCCCTCCTTCTCTCATCACTCCCCCTCTTATCCCTCCCACTCTCATCCCTCCCTCTCCCATCCCTCCTCCTCTCATCCCTCGTCCTCTCATCCGTCCCTCTCTCATCCCTCGTCCTCTCATCCCTCGTCCTCTCATCCCTTCCTCCTTCATCCCTCCCCCTCTCATTCCTCCCCTCTCATCCCTCCCCCTCTTATCCCTCTCCCTCTTATCCCTCTCCCTCTCATCCCTCCCCCTCTCATCCCTCACCCTCTCATCCCTCCCTCCCTCATCCCTCCCCTTCTCATCCCTCCTTCTCTCATCACTCCCCCTCTCATTCCTCCCCCTCTCATCCCTCCCCTCTCATCTCTCCCCCTCTTATCCCTCTCCCTCTTATCCCTCTCCCTCCCATCCCTCCCCCTCTCATCCTTCCCCCTCTCATCCCTCCCCCTCTCATCCCTCCCCCCCTCATCCCTCCCTCTTTCATCCCTCACCTTCTCATCCCTCCCTCTCTCATCCCTCCCTCCCTCATCCCTCCCCCTCTCATTCCTCCCCCTCTCATTCATCCCCCACTTATTCCTCCCCCTCTCATTCCTCCCCCTCTCATCCCTCCCTCCCTCATCCCTCCCCCTCTCATTCCTCCCCTCTCATCCCTCCCCCTCTTATCCCTCTCCCTCTTATCCCTCTCCCTCTCATCCCTCCCCCTCTCATCCCTCACCCTCTCATCCCTCCCTCCCTCATCCCTCCCCTTCTCATCCCTCCTTCTCTCATCACTCCCCCTCTCATCCCTCCCACTCTCATCCCTCCCACTCTCATCCCTCCCTCTCCCATCCCTCCTCCTCTCATCCCTTCCTCTCTCATCCCTCGTCCTCTCATCCGTCCCCCTCTCATCCCTCCCTCCATCATCCCTCCATCTTTCATCCCTCACCCTCTCATCCCTCACCCTCTCATCCCTCCCCCTCTCATTCCTCCCTCCCTCATCCCCCCTCCCTCATCCCTACCTCCCTCACCCTCTCATCCCTCCATCTCTCATTTCTCTCTTTTTAATCCCTCCCTCTCTCGTTCCTCTATCTCTTATCCCCATTTTCTATACCTTTACGATTCTCATCCATACTCTCCCTCTCTATGCCCATCTCCTCTCCTTCCCCTCCCTCACTTCCCGTAATTTCCTCCCTACCACTCCTATCCCACTCCTATCCCACTCTTTTGCCTCTCAACCTTCGCATTTCCAACCCATCCAAAAGGCATACCTCAGCTATCAGCTGTCTCCGACGCGATCTCGAAAACCAGTACACAGCATCCAAATATTTCCCCCTCTCTCTTACGCCGATCAATACAAGGTACGAAGTTTAGTAATGAGGATATTTGGAGCTTTGAAACGATGGAACCCCATTTTGCGGGTGGTTCCGGACGCATTAAATTTCACCGGTAATAATCTGGTCGAAATATTTAAGGAAACGAAGAAAATTTTGCAAAATTATGATTTATTTGCGGATGTAAATTGAGATTTTTTCGCGGATCGTTCCTCTTTAGTTTTCAGGAAGGCGGAGAACTGTATTTATTCCATTCTCATGTTGAATATTTTTTGTTTTAGGAACTTCATTATAGGCGAAAATATTGTTTTGCTTGACAGCACCATTTTTCGTCTTTTGCTACATTGGATATGAAGATATTGTATCTTGATATATAATGGCTACCAGCAAATGTTTCTTCAATTATTTTAATAGCATCACCAATAAAGCACGCTCAAGTCATTTTAAAGCCAATTTTAGACGTTAGTAGGACAAAATTGATTTATCGGTTTATGTCACCTTAATTTTCATCTCATTTTGAAGCAAATTTTTAATTACTCTAGTTTTCAGTCTTTAATTATGTACATTTAGTTATATAAATTTTTGTAAACTCGAGATAATTCTTAATATGCCTCGGTTATGCTGCAACATATTTTATTTAACCCATCGGTGCATTTATCCGTCTTGGAGACGGCTCTAGTTAAAGCGGTCGGCCTTACTAATCTTCTACCTAGACAGGTATGTAAAGAGGTCTGTTATTATCAATCGTGTGGTTTTTAAGTCACCTGCCAAGTCGTTATATGGCCCGGCATACCTTTTGTACGATTCTTATAACAAATTGGAGTTTGAATTTCTGACCTTGGTCAAACATCTCTGTTAAAAAATAGCATGCAAATACTAGGTTATCTTGCAGCGGGATTCCTAATATTTTAATAATATATTCTGGTTAATTTTTTATCTTAACATCACTTTAATGAAATCAATATATAAAACATTATTTTATTGTTAAAGATATTAACACATTATTGTAATCATTAATATTACTTTTACTAATGACGTTGCTATAATATTTATTATTCATTTTTGTTTATCATACCCGCAAGCCGATCGCATTTTGTGTCGCGCATACTTGTATTACACGATAAAGACCCTTGCTGTCGAGACGTTTGTCGGCCTATGTTGGAGGGACCCTTTTGACGCTGGTATGGCTTTGAGGCCCGTAGGGCGTTTGACTTTCATTCTCCCGGATTGGAGAAAACCTTGGCACTCAACAGCCGGCAGAGTGCGCCTTTCAAATGAAAACCATTAGCGAAGCACACTCAAAGTGCTCTTTACATCCTTCTCTCTTCACCCTC
Organism: Tanypteryx hageni; assembly: GCA_028673005.1. Lineage (NCBI taxonomy): Eukaryota > Metazoa > Arthropoda > Insecta > Odonata > Petaluridae > Tanypteryx > Tanypteryx hageni. Next base: position 102,426,167 of record CM054120.1, on the reverse strand, counting down.
CCCCTCTTTCTCTCTCTCTTTCGACTAAGTTTACGGACTGGCTCGCTGCCGCCCCGAGGCTGGTTAGGGACATGAGTGAGCGCTGTGGCCTCCGAAACGCGCGTTCTCATGACCTCCAACTATCTCTCTTTCCTCCAGAGTCGACGCCTGCGACTCCGAGCGCCACGATGCAGGAGCAGTCGACGGCTGCACTCGAGAACAAACACAACCTGGCGCAGAGGGAGCAGTACTATGCGTCTGCTAGGAAGGCACCGCCCTCCCCTGCGGCCCCCGATTTCACCGCTCTAGATAGAATACCCGGTAAGACAATGACGTTGAAATGGAAACGTGTGCACTATGCTCGTAACATACGTAAACCTTGCAAAACATTTCCCCCATTTTCTTATAGTGCTGATGCTTCCTCGTGTGTAAAATACATTTCTTGTCGATGATCATGGATAGCTGCCTTAGGCGTCGTGTTAAGTTATTTACGCCGACGATATCACCCAAAATCCATGATTTTAACGAAAAATCATGTTAAAAAGTTACCTACTGTTGAGAGGTTGTGAAAGCGCTGACGAATTAATTGTTCGTAGAAAATTTCAATCGCTCAATTCTGTTCTTGGCTTTGAAGATTATGGAAATCACACCAGAAAAAATAGGGAGTGATAACCTATAAGTTTGTACGAAAATGTCGACTCCCCTATTTGAAATTTTCTTTACGTTAAAGGTTTTTCCGATATTTGTGGCCTTTACATTGAAAATATAAACATTCTACTTATGATGATATTACTGTGAACATTTCTGAGGAAATATCTTTTACACACATATACACATATATATATATATATATATATATATATATATATATATATATATATATATATATATATATATATATATATATATTAACTAAAGGAAAAGAAAAGGTAGTGATGAGGGTGGCAACAAGGTGTTGAGGGAAGTATATATATATATATAATATTTATTTATCTTCCTACCTGCTAAAAGTTAGGCAATAATGGTATAAGGAAACTATTAAAATATTAATATTTTCCAAAATAAATCCATTGAAATTGACGTTATTTTAAATAATTCAATGTGTTTTGTAATATTTTCACCAGTAAATTTTCTTCCAAAGGTTATATTTCTCTTTGAACGAGTACCTGTCAACATGCCATGGATAACTTTTCCAACTATTCCTCGCAGCAACGTAAACAAATGACAGAATTCAGCTACACATCAAAGTTAGCACGACAGAGCGAGGAAATCCTTTTGAGTAATTGGAGCCTAGGGAAAACCCTGCATTTATTTCCTTCAGAACTATGAAAGCAAATATTGAAATTCCGGTTCACTCATTCAATGAATTCTCCCATTCGGAGAGACAGAAAAAGAAATTAAAACGACGTCGGGAGCTGATTACTCCCCCAAAGCGATATTCATAATCTTTTTTGCGATTGCCACGCCACCAATACAGAAAACGTCACCACCACAACGCGCTTTTCATTCTTCTCGTCGATTTTTTCGTGCGTCGAAAGAACAAACAATTTTTTGTGATTTTTCCCTCCATTTTGGACGCGATGGAATCGCCAAAGCTACTGTTATCCGCTGTTTCCTACGGTAATGTGTACTTTTAACATTGACCATTTCACGCGGTGTCGGCGATGTGAAATATTTTTTCCGCTCGAAGAAAAGGCCTCGTCTCGTCACTCCGGCCCCCTTTCCCTCTCCTCCATTCTACCTCCTTTCTGTACCCGCTTCGCGTTCCCCTTTCTCTCTTCCCCCACCCACTCGCGCCTGCCTTTGCATACCCACCCCATCCCCCCCGTCCGTCCAAAGCCCCGATGATCCTCGAAAAGTCGTTTTTTGTTCCTCAAGCTCTCCCTCCCGCACCATCTTTCCTCCACATTCAATGCTGAGATCGCATTGTTAAGACTAAACGTCACACTTTCATGGTTCAGCCGATCCCTCTTCCCCTTCCCTCCCCCTCCTCCCTTATCTCAAATCCCCTATCCCTCCCACTCCGTAATGGAGTCGAAGAGTATAATACATACACCGCGAGAGCATCTATTTCCGTCCATCCTTTTTTTTTGTTTTCTTCCCGTTATTTCACTTTTGGCTCGATGTTCAAATCATGACCCTGACACAGTCGAAAATCCTCTAGACTTGTAGCGCGTTTTAGCGACGGATAGAATCCCCGTCTGCCGCTGCACTACATCTCCTCTTTTTCTCTCCCTTCGCATACGGAACGAGTTTCCCCCAACGTGCAAAAAGTAATTTCGGTTTCCTCTCTCTTGGCAGTCGCTGAGGAAGAAGAGTTATATGTAAGTCGTACCGCTTTTGCCTCGAGATCTCTTGCTCTCCGTTCCCTGGGATTTCTCTTATTTACCCATAGAGAAGCTTATTCGGGCCCTCCCTCGCCCCCACTTCCTCCTCTACCTTCGCCGCTCCTCTCGGATCTGTATTTTCGACCTTCCGCTCTCTTCCTTCCCTCTCCCCCTCTTTCTACCTCCCAATCCCTGCAAAAAAGATCCTCTCTCTCTCTGTTTCTCTCCTGTGCTCCTCAACTTCCCCACACCTCTACTCCGGCCGTTAGCTCTCGAGCGTGTTCGGGTTACTGCAGGAGCCACAAGCTTCGTCTTAAAATTTAAAGGTCGTTCCATTTTCGCGAGAACAAAGCTTAACTATTTAAAGCTGTCCGTCCGTGTTTGTGATGTTATTTCCTTAAAAATGTACGTTTTTCCGTTCCATTCCTCGACAATATTATTTTACGCCGACGGCGCTTTCTCCTTCCGCTTTCCTGACAGAATACGCCGAGGACATCTATCCGTACGCCACGTTCCATGTTCCGACGGACGCCGAAGGACCGGGAGCGACCAAGATGCAGACGTTCGGTTTCCGCGAGGGAACGCTTGGTTCGTGCGAAGCATCGGCAGTGGCCGTATCCGTCCGGAAGGTGCGTGATTAACAAGGGACTCCACCATCAAAGCCCCGCGATGACGCATTGGCGATGAATTGATCTCATGCTCAATGGAGCACAGCCCTCCGCCGCGGGAGATGCTAAGTGTTCCGGGAGATTGATCAGTTTCTCTCACTGGATATCTATATTGAGAATTCGACTGTCTCGATAATGCATGCTACTTCTGCCGTATGTAACGTGTCTATTATTTCACCTGTCGAAGCAGCGATCTAATTAATTCATGTTGATGAGGCTGGTATATGCTAGGCTGGATAATCTTTGTAACGTTTAAGCTCATTATTGAAAATGTTTGTTGCTTTGTGCATTGCTTCATTTTAATCAGTGGTCTTTTGAAAATGCTCGATGATTATAATATATAATAACATATATCGATGACAACCTCGAGTCAATGGAAAATGATATTTGTAAATATAATGTACGAAAAAAATAATGGAAGGAAATATTGCTTTTATGTTACAGGTTAAAGTAATTAGCGGAATGCCGGATGCCTTAGTCTAAACGTTATTGTATGAATCCAAAGGCTTAGATTGATTGTTTCCATGTTATTCAGGGCATTTAGAATTAATCGTTTGCTTAAAATATTTAATTTGCATTTACGTCAGTCAAGTTATTTGGGGTATGAAGGAAGATTTAAAGGGCAATTCGTCATACACCCCAAAAAACAAAAGAGAAAATTGAAATTCGGCTGCGGTGAGCCATTGTATTTTAATGCCTCGATAGAGAACAGCTGCACATCATGCGGGATGTGATCCCACATTTTCTCACTCGACAGAAAAATAAAAGTTTAAAAACCTATGATAGTTTATTAACATAAGGTAGTCAATATATAAAGCATTTATTAAAGGTTTTAAATAATGTTTCATATATAGGTCAAGACCAAATCTAAAGTTTTAACTTCAATTTTTCGGAATCGACTATATTGAATAATTTTTTTTTTATCTTTAGTTCCAAATCCACCTCTTGAATTTAAAAGAGCTACCGAAATACAGAGACGAATAAAGATAGCTGTTAAAGATAGTTTTCAAACGCTATCGATTTATCATAATATTCAATATATAATGTCATGAAAATCTTGTCTGAATAGATCGTATTATCAGTATATATAAACTAAATCGTGCGACGGTACAAGAATTTTATTTTGGTTGTTATTACAACATATGTATTTATTTTCACTGATTGCACTCGATGTATTCCATCATAGAGAAAAATCAATTCGATGATTCAACTTAACTTTTATTTCTTATCAAAATGTTATCCATTATTATAAACTTAAATTCACAGTTTTGCATGACCAAATTAAAATGTAGTTATAGCGCTTTGAATGAAGATTATTTGCTCTACGAGAATGTTACAGCGAACTAGTTTCTTTCGAGCAAAAGATATTACCATACAATTGGCCTCGAGGGCCTCAAAGAACTTGGCCCAAGTGTAAAGAAAGTAAGCTTTACAAAGTAGTAGTAGTAAAATAGACATATCGTGGAAAAACCTATTACTTAGTATCTAACTCGTTAAATGATAACTCTGCTGTGGCATATCTCCAACATGTTCTCCACTAAATAAGCAGTGGCGGATTTACGCCTCATGGGGCCCCTGTCGCTAAACATTTTGGGGCCCCTGTCGCTAAACATTTGGGGCCCCTGGCGCTAAGCAGTCGGGGGCCCTACAATCTAAATATATAGTGGAACCCCTCCTAACGGCTACCCTCCTTTGTGGCACCTCTTAATGATCGTTTTTCTATGGAATCATAGAGAGGTTACACTGATTTTTAAATTGAGACATTTTATATTTCTGAGATTATATACACGAGCATTTTTTCGGGGCCCCTGGCACGCGCCATGTGCGACCCCCCTTAAATCCGCCACTGTAATTAAGCCATTATCGTAATTTCTCGTATACATCATCACTGATAGCATTTATTTGAGGAAATTTAACTGGATATCACAATCTCATGAAAAATTCATTGCAATAAAATTTGAGATATAGTAACGAACATTTTGTATAAAATTTAAAAAAACATACGCACTTGATTGGATAGAAAATTATTTCTTGCAAAGGGTATTTGTTAACAGTTTCAATTGAATCTTATTAAAATAATATTGGTGGAGGCGCACTGTAACTGCGTTCCATCATGACGCTTGCGGCTTCATCTTCAGCCGCAAGGGTGGAATTTTGTGCACGATGTTGATATAATTAATGAGCTAACCGTAATTGGCAGTGAGTACCGCCTACGGGCAATTCTCAATTACCTAAATACGTAAATCTTTCTATGAATAATTTGCATAGAATGATGAATTTCAATTTGATTTATAGCCATTTCATACGGCATGGAATACACCTCTGGTTTCATCCTTTTATTGCTGACGTAACCCTTAGTGTAATTTTTTAATGGTTGCGTCCTCCTGTGTACATTTAAAAGTGATATTGAAATGAATAACACTTGGATTAAGATAGATAACCTATGTTTGCAGCTTTGAAATTCAGTTTCGGTGTTTTTTGTTTTGTCGTCTCATCCGAGGTCATGCATGAAAGACTAACATAAGTAAGAAGAAAAATAATAATATTTAACACGTTCACGTATCCCTTCAAAACTCTTGACATACCCATAGAGGTACGCGTACCACCGGTTAAAAACTCCTCGAATACATATTAAAGAGAGAAGCCGTTAAAAAATGTACCAAGGTTATGTTATCATACGCTGGAAAATTTTTTAATCCAATACATGCATAGAATTTTAAGGTATTGTTGCAAAAATGAATAAATTAATCAACTCGTAAAGCATATAGAAATAAAATTGTAATTTAATAGAGGATACTATATCTATTATAAGATAAGCATTGAGAGGTTGAAGCCGATCATTTTGAATTTCGTAGAATAGAAACTTCCGAACGATTTGTTGTGTTTTAAAATAAAAAGTTAAAAATCCAAAAAAGGTTTTTAGACCTACTCTCAGAAGTAAGCGCATTGAAAGTAAATACGTCATTATATATACAATTTATACATTAATTTGCGAATCAATTTCAAGTCTCTAGTTGGTTGCAAAAATATTTTGAGTGTTTCTTGTTAAGGTTTCGCGTCTCTTCAGCACACCAAAGGTGAGTTCCACCGCGGGAAGCGGAGCCGCGATAAGGGACGAGGAGAGAGAAGGGACAGCGAGGACTACGACAGTTTCGCGTCCGAGTCGGACACGGAACAAGGCACGTCAAGTCGAACGGAGTCGTCTAATCAGCTCGAGGAATCTGTCCCTGTCCAACAAGGCGTGTCAAACTCCGTAGCCCCGGGATCCACGCACCACAGTAAGTAACATTCCAGCATAGATGTTGCGTGTCTTCATGTATGTGAAAATAGTTATAAATATGTAAACAAGGAAACAATATGGCATTTAAGTTGAACCGGATATAATATTGGCCGACATCAACTATTTTGAGATTTTGGTCAAAAACGTATAATTTTTTATTTATCACCGTTCATTCAATTGTTTTTAATTTTCTACATTTTTATTTTTGTGATTCATCCGGACGTTATTTCTTAGTTTAATTGATAATATAAATGCTAAGATTAATATCTGTGGAAACTTAAGGCTCGTAATATTATTCTAAGTGAAATTTTTCTATATCCTTTCAACTTGAACGGGTTGAAAATTGAGACGATTACCTTATATTTATTACCGGAAAATTTAAGGCAATTGTTCAAAGAAAAGAATTGAGAACTGGATTTGGTTTACACAGTAAATATTACCATATCATTCTACAAATCAGTGAATATTTACTACGAATATTTTATTGCCTATAAAAGCATGGAAACTAAATAAATAAGGCAAAAGCTCTTTGGAAGACTGTAAAAATTTCTCAATAAATATTCTCTTAAAATCTTCATATATGGAGTACATATTGAGTTTTGACATTATTCCACCGATAGGGTTATATATTTTGCCTATATATACATTTAACATAAATATCACTTGACGATGAGAAAGCATTCGACATCTAAAGTATAGCTGCATGCATTTTGGGGACTATGAATTATAAATTTCTTGTAGTTAATTCGCAAGTTAAGTTTTATCAGTGAAAAACTGCTTAATTTTTGTCATATACCAATTCACAGACCTACTCTATCCGGGACCGGAATCCAGCACATCACCGGAGCCTTCGCCAGTCGCTGAGCGTCGCTCCTTTCCTCGCCTCGGGAAGCCAAGGTACTCAAGTCATCCCCATCGAGTTGCCTTCGCCGATATATTTTAGTAGAAGTAGAAATGGTAGCAGTGCGATATGAAAAAGAGAATTTTTATCTCACGCGTGATCTTTGAATGCCCACCGCACGCCGTGATTCTCCGCGTTGGCTTCGCGGCACCGTGAATCCTTCAATGTCCGTGCCGCGGAGCCACGTCCAGAGGATCCTGGGTGCGTGAGTGGATATCGCGATGTTGAGGCGCTCATTTAACCGTCATCCTCGAAGCCGTCGGGGTGCGGCGCCGAGGCCTGGTCCGGGGCAGCCTCCTCCCACGCTGCAGACGTCCAAGGTGGTGGCGCTGTGCTCGGAGGGACCGGAGTTGAGCGAGGCGGAATGTGACATCGACAAGTGCCACAGGACGTCCCACTTCCTCGGCGTGGCCAACAAGGACTTCTCCATCCGGGTGTAAGAAGCGGACGCGGGAGGAGGGACCACTGCACCTTTTCGCTCTGCGGCGAAGGACGGGGAAGATGCGATGGCGGGGAGAAATTGACCGGTCGCAGGGCGGACCACAGGGGCCCTCTGTCGGATCTCGCGGCTTCACCCTCCACACACTCGCTTCCGCCAGGGTAATTTCCGGGACGTAGCGGTAAAAAGTTTCGAAGGCGAGCAACGTCCTCGGAATAAGCTGTAGCAGGCCGTCTCTCTCTCTCTCTCTGTATGTTAAGACGCGTACTTAATTCGAGTGGTGGTGAGCCATTGTCGGCTGATCGTTTGACTCGTATTTTTAAAAAATGTTTTTTTTTCTTGTTTGTGGCGTTGTGTCGCATGTCACGAACAGGCCTGCATGGCTGCCGTGCCATTTCGTCCGGTGCGCGCAAAACATTTTGATCGGTGTGCTCAAGATGGTTTCTTATATGCTTAAATCAAAAAAGGACGTTGTTCGAGTGTGTGCTGAAATGGATGAGTGAATGACCGATTTTACGATTCGTCTGTCGTGAAATTAGCAATCGATGCAACCCGGTTAAAATTCACATGGTTGAATTGTGGAATGGATTAACGGTCTGTCAAAATTAAAGGAGTATCCTCGTTTCTCCAAAATATGTGCGACTGAAACTAGTCTTGCGAAGTGTTTTGATAAGAACCGGTTCATATGTGAGTGAGAGAACGTCTGCGTTCGAATCTGATATATTTTAAATGGTTTCCCATGGGGCAAATTTTTGCTTGGGCACTCATCGATTACTTATCGGCGACGTTTATTTTTCGTAAATGTTCGATTATCATTTAATACAAGGCAAAAAATCACGGGCGGGTTTGCCTACTCCACTCACTTTCGATCTCCTTACTGATTTCTTGGTGTCCGAGATATTAACTTTTGCGTCTTTCTGTCTTAAGTCCGCATATCGCAGGCGTTGAAAAAAGCCAAGGAAGTGTGAAGTGGCTTAAAATGTTATTCATCGTCAAGCATTTTTCTTCTTCATCGATTCCGAGCGTGCAGTGCAGCATCCTCCAAAAGAGAAAAGGGAAGAAAAGAGTAATTCGAGGTACTGCCTGTAAAAATAACCTCGTGCGAAAGTAGCCGGTGGTAGCTTTTGAGATGAAAAATAAATCAAAAAATTTTGTATAAGCCGCTCATCTTCGAAATGAAAATATTTAATAGGCTTAATTCTCTATGTTCGATTTATAAATATTTTCTGGCCTAAAGAGTGACTGAACTCATATTTTCAGAATTATAATGATAGAATGTTGTGGGATGCCGGATGCATTTAGCGCGGCAACGGCATAGATGTTGAAGCTCAAGTGACATTATCATTTAATGCAGGCCAAAATACCAGGTGTTCACTAAATGTAAGCACAAATGAGGTTAATGAGAAGGTTTTGTACATAAACTACTGGTTCAGCGGTTATAGAGCTGCTTAAATCAGTTAATAATATCACTCAGTGTCACACATAAACCTTTTGAATTTCTAAATATTGAGTGTGTAGTCGTTGATGTTCGTTCAAAAGGCTGCAATTTCTTTTATTATATTATTATTGTTCATAGTTATTTTCTAAGCTTCAACAGCTATGACGCGCATTGATCTGTGATGGGACTCATTCGAATAGTGATATATACGGGTGGTTAAAGAGGGTCGCGATTGTGTATGAATGCAATAAAAATCCATATAAGCTGTTATCTCGATATTAAACTAGTTCACGTTCCTTCTCTCACCGGAAGGAATGCGTTTCTGGTAATGCGTGTCCAACATGTGATTGACAATGTTTGTTGTGATGTGAAAATAAAATTAATTGTGAGTGTGCAATGACGACGAGTTGCTTATTTTCTCCCATTCCTACTCTTATCTGGGATTAATGGAGCTCCTTTGTTCGGTAAGGGTGTATGGTGGTACCAAAATATAAAAAATAGAAAGGAAATGAAATTCAAATTTATGTTGAATCCAATTTTAGAACAAAACATTTTATCTAAAGTAAAAATTGCGTTTAATGTATTTACAGGGTAAATAAAACTGCCTCCATTATTGTCAACATGCATCGTTTGTACTTTTGTTGGAAATAATTGAAATTCCAAGCCTTTCGATAAAATTATTATTAGTAAATTTCTAAGTCCTATGGTACTCGATATTCCTAGAAAGACAATAATGGGAGAAAATCACCTATCGCTATGGTTACAACCTTTTCTTCCCTGTCAAACCGAAGATTTCTAATTTTGACCCTTAGATTTCCAACTTAGCCCCGAAGATCACCCTAGAAATTGGTTTTCTATTTATTTATTGATTTATAATTTAAAAGAAATATTACATTGATTATGACCGATGAATTTTTCTGAAATGTTAGAAATTACTTGTAATAAATCAATTTTATAGGCTTTCACCTTTTTTGCAACCTTGATTTGGATCTCGTACATCGTCGTACAACTCGTGCTCATCAACAATTAATGGGAAGCTTCGGCGAAACGTTAAAATGTTTTGTAACTAACACCATTTTTTTTTTAAACTTAAAAAGACTTCCAAGACGAATTATTTTAATCGTGCCATTTCACCAGAGAACTAATGGTACATTAATTAACATGTTTAGCGTCTGACAAAAGCTGGTACTGTTGACTGGTGGAAATAAATTTCAAAGCAGAAATTACTTTAAAACCAAAAAATGATGGTTTAGGCACGATAGCTAGTTTTCGCAGTGATCAGTCATAGCTTAATGGAATTCTACACGTGGCACGATTTGGATGTGTTTACAGGTAACTAGGGCATTAATTTAATCTCTAATAAATTGATTATGGTGTGGTACCCACAAATGGATGTCCAAAGGTTTTAATACTCATTTGTGAAAATATAAAAAGATTGCTGGAAGGCTGGGGTGCCGCGAAATTCTGTTCTTTGAAAGGCACCTATAAAAAAACTAGAAACCACTCTTCTAGAAGCTAATTAACAATCTTATAATATTTCATAAATATGTTATACTTATAAGTTTTTCTCACACTGCCATTTCTTTCCATCTTATCATATGACCTCGAACCTTATCCTCTAACAACTGTTCTCATTAATATTACCCTAGTACGTTTTAGGGTCTTTCTCAATATCCTCTGGGTAAAATCATGTTGCTAGTTTGATCATTTTATTGAAATACTATCAGCAGATTATTTAGCTAATATTTTTTCCTCTTGAGATAGTTTAATTTACAATCATTTAATATAAGCTATTGGACAGTTTCATGTCTCTATCACAATGATCTTTTATGGGATGGCTCATCAGTTTGTTTTTGGATGTATCAAACCAAATTTACTCAATTCAGTATAAGTTATTATATAGATTACGTTGGATTGCTATATATTTACATAGATTATGATGTGATATTATATACTTCTCTAGAAAATTTTATACAAAATACCTTCTTGCAGGGGATATCAAACTGTTAAACTAAATAAACCAGATGCTCGTTTAGACCACAAAGCAGCCGTTACCTGTGATGAGCGACTGTAGTAGATTACAAAGTATAACTATTTTTTCTATAATCTACTAACGCTTAATAACCACTGATGACGGTTGCTTTGTAAGTAAAATGCGCGTCTGGTTTTTCCAACCTTTTATGGCCATCGGAGAAACGTAATTTCTCAACTTAATCTTAAGGACAAGTAATTCTCCATAAAACTGTGCCAGGAAGGCTCAACTTTAAGAAATTCTATAATATAGAGTTACCCAAATGCAGGCCCGCTGGTCGGATGCGGCCCATTAAGCAATTTCATGGGGCCCGCCGCCAGTGTTTCATAGTTTTCAAACTTTTTTCATTTTCTTTTGATTTATTTGCCATAATTATATTTTTATCTAGTTAAATCTATTAAAATATCTAGATTAATTTGGGAACCCTTAATAAATATTTCTCAATTCATATAATTTCTTTTTAATGTTAGTTTTTATCTTTTCCAAACTGTATTTCTAAGATTAAATTCCATCATGAATTTTAATATTGAAATGTTAACCCTAAAAACCTCATTTTAAGTTGATTATCACTCATATGGAGCTTAAGAATCTCTAGATAACTTTAACCTAGTCCGCCAAGGCATCGGTAATTTCCAATGCAGCACACCAAAGGATTCAATGCTACCATGCAGAAAAGATTTCCCACTCCTACTCTAATATTTTTTTGCTGTAATCACGTATCAGTTGCAGAAAGGGACCGTCAACGTCATGGAGCGCCCTGAGTTGCCGACGAGAATGTTTGATGTGACGTTGACTGTGCGTGATGTTGATATTTAGCGTAATGGAAAACAGCATGGATACAATTCCTAGAAATGAATAAAATATTTTTAAAACTTTGAAACTCGATAGCATATAGTGCATCGGAGTTGGTCTTTTCTCTAAACATGAGTAAACTGCTTTAATATATCAGTATACAATACATAGTTTATATACTTTATTTTGTTATTGAAAAATGAAGTTAACCCTTAAGAAGTAGTCGCGAATAGTCGTTTTAATGTGTTAGAAAAAACTCGACTCAACTTAAATTAAACATTCTCATATCCTCTAATTCGTACACTAATGCCAATGCTTAACAGTTATGCGCAGATTTATTCGTAGCAACTATGTACCTACTAAGATTTGAGGTTTTTCCGGCGAAAAAAATTATGTAGCTACTGTTAGTGTGAGAGATTGGTAGAAGCTGGGTTTGGACATTCAGCAAAATATCGAAAGTGAATTTTTTCACGATCATATTATTACTAAGTACATAGTACTAAGTACATAGGAAAGTGAAAACAAACATGAAATCTAAAATATCTTTATAAATAACCGACATTAACTTCATTTATTTTAATTCGAACTATTTCATTAAAAAATATTGAACTCTTAATCATAAAAATTACAGACCACAATCGGTCGTGCGTTTTTTATCTAAAGAGAGAAGGGGTATGTGTGTGTATTTTTGGCTAATCAACCTCTAGGATTATTATAGCCATAACTCTTTACACACCAGATAAACAAAGGAGTAGGGAAACTCGGTGCCGGCATTAGTCTACTCTTTACGATGAGCACCAAGGGGGCCAACTGCTTAACGCCCTTCCGAAGGACGGAGCGCTGACTTTCGCGGGCTCCTTAAATCGAAAAGGTCTGGGACGGGATGATGCTGGGTTGAAAAATCCTGGCCTTCGCCAGATTCGAACCTGGGACCGCTGCGTGGAAGGTCAACGCTCTAACCACTCCGCCATCCCGAGTAAGGGGTAATGCAAGAGAGTAGATGCTCATAAGTGCTGAGATAAGGATGAGATGTTAAACTTGAAAATACATAATTTCACGTGGAGTACATTTTAGCACACGGACACTAATTTCCCGAATACATCACATCTTTATATAAATCTTCAGATTGATTCTGATTTAAGGCACTCATGCTTTAATGTGATGTAAAATGTCATGTGTCACTTATACCCGTCTCAAAAATCGGACGATTCGTTATACACAATGGTAGACAACCCTGGATTGGAAATGTGGAGCATACAGGGCCCCAAAGGAAACTTGTTTCTTCCACTGATTTTGGTTGGCAAGCCTGATGTGTTTTTAGTGACTCATGACTTTTTGTCTGAGGTGGAGAGGCTTCAGCTTGTGATTTGGCCTTGACGGAGCACGGTAGTTTCGAGTGCCAATTTTATCATTGGTGCGCTTAATACTCCACGTTTCAGTTACCTTACTTTTTCTACTTCTTAGTTTATAAATGTTGTGTTATTTTCAGTAATTTTTGTTTATTAGAGTGTTTATCATAATACTTCAAATTAAAATATATCGGATAAAGATATATTTTGATAGGTAGAGATAATAACTTCATCTTTGCTGAATTATTTAAACAAGAAGAAAACAGGCAGAATTTCCATTTGACATTAGGAGTAGAACTCATGAGAGCATGAATGGCACACAGATTGAACATCACCACACTAAGTATGTAAGATATGGCCCAGATCAAAAGACACAACAACCGCTGTAGTGTGTAATGAGTGGGGCAATTATGTGTGCTCAAATCATAAGATTGTTAAGTGCAGTTCCTGCAAAGGGCAAATTTATCAATTAAAAATAAAAAAAGTTCAAATCTATAAGGAAAAACAGTAAGATTTATTTATGGTAATTTTGTAATTCTTGTAAACTGAATTTATTTCCATTATTATTATATTTAACATAAAACCTATGAACTAATTCCAAATTATTGATATGCGACACATTTGTTAAAACTAAAATGTAAAAATACCAAAATGTTTAAATTACATGGGGTACTCAGCGGCCCGCGTTGCCAATTGTGTTAAAAGAAAATAACGTTTGCAATCCAGGGTTAAATGCGTTTCAATCGTTACGAAAGAAATGGAAATTACGTTAATATCTTTTGAATTACCTTATCCGTGAATGGCATCAAATAATATGACTGCGACATATTAACCTGGAAATATATTACAGAACACAGCCACCACGTTTGTTCGATCTTCCTGAGAGAGAGGTAGAGAAATAGAATGGCGGGGCGTACGTAATTGAGAAAGCAGAGAGAGATGCGATTTGTTGTTGGTTTCTAAACCGAGTATGCTGAAAAGGTTCGAGAGCGAGAAAAATACTTGGTTTACTAAGTGGGCTCATGGTAGATGGAGCTTAGTAGAGAGATTTGTCGACCAATCAAGTGAGATGGCACGCAGAAAGGCGGTCGCAGTCCTTTGATTGCGCACTAAGTCTCTCCATATCTCTCTTTCTCTCGCTTCTGAGTATCATGAATGGCCGTGCGAACGAGACACAAGGAATGAGAGAAAATGAAGAGAGATTTTGTCAAAAGAAAGAAAAGAGGGAAGGGGCAGACAAAGATGACGAGAATGAGACAGATGGACGGACAAAGGATTTCATTCCGGATAAAACTGAGACCAAATAGTCCCTTGTTACACATAACCCGAGGTTTTGAAGAGAGTTGGGAGGAAAGGGGTGAGAAAGTGATTCCAAAAAAGAGGGAAAGGGATTAAAAGGAAGCAAAGGGCATAAAGAATAAGGGGGAGAAAGATAAGGAGAAAGAAGGGGAGAAATAAGGGAAGACAGAAGTGGTGAAAGAAGGGAAGAAAGAAGGAGAGAAAGGAGGGGAGAAAAAGGTAGGAAAGAAGAGGAGGAAGAAGGGTTGAGAGAATGGTAGAGAGAAGGGAGGAAAGGAGGGGAGAAAGAAGGACTGAAAGAAGGGGAAAATGAAGGTGGAGAAAGAAATGGCGAAAGTAGGGGAAAAAGAAGGGGATAGAGAAGGAAGGGAAGAAAGATGTGGCGAAAGAAGGGGAGAAGGAAGAGGAGACATAAGGGGAGAAAGGAAGAGAGAAAGGAGGGGAGAAGGAAGGGGAGAAAGAAGGGGAGTAAGAAGTGGAGAAGGAAGAGGAGAAATAAGGGGAGGCAGGAAGGGAGAAAGAAGGGGAGAAAGGAGGGGAGAAGGAAAGGAAGAAAGAAGTGTCGATAGAAGGGGAGAAAAAGGGGAGAAAGGAGGGGAGAAGGAAAGGAAGAAAGAAGTGTCGATAGAAGGGGAGAAAAAGGGGAGAAAGGAGTGTGAAGGAGGGAAGAGGAAGGAAAAGCAGAACGAGTGCGAGGGAAACGGACGACTCCGTGAGTGAGTAGAGAGCGAGTTGAAGGCTTGCGAGCTTACGTGGTGGGCTGACGCAAAGAGAGGAGCGCGTGTTGGAAGAGGTGAGAGTGGGTCGATGAGTGAGGCTTCGTCCTACTAGGGCGACGGCGAACTGCCCCCGGCAGATAAGAGCCCGAGGGATGGGAGAATATTTGAGTTCGAGGAAGTGTGGATATGGAGGCGCACAGGTTGAAAAAAAATCGGTGGGCGGAGTAAGGTAAGTCCTGAAACCACAGGAAGAGAGAGATGCAAGCCCACAAAATGGATTCCATCTTCTCTCTATATTTCTTTCCTCTCCGACCCAAACGGCTTCATTCGCAGCTGCCGTCCGAGGGAGAGGCTCTCTTTTGGCCATGAAGTCAAATGGAGTTGTTAGAGCCCCACCTTTCCCCCGTACGCCTACGGGAGAGATCCGCAAAGTTTAATTGCAGATCAAATATAACAAGTCGGATCGATTTCTATCGAAGATGTTCGTGGAAGCGAGCGAATGGTGCCGATGGGGAGAAGTTGTAACTCTCCTGCCTTACTGTTTAAAAATTGTTAGCCATAAAACAAACACAAAGTAATTCTCCAGCAGATTGTAATTTATAAATATTAAGAGAATTATCTTAATTTTATTGCTGACTAAACGTAGTCTCTACACCTGACTAGAAATCATTAAGGAAGTTATGCGATAAATGGCAAATGATATTAAACACGAAAATTATTATTTCTCCTTAATTTGTATGTTGATAGTATTCAGATGATTGAAATCCCTTTCTAATTTTATTTATATAGGGAAGGTATAAATAATCTTTTTCGTATTATGCGTTAATTAGTGCACGTTCCTGTAAAAATTACGAAATATTATTTATCTGTTTAACTTGCAGTATTTTATTACGAGGCGGCACGAAAAGAACCGATAAGACAAAAGAACTGGTAAAATAATTCATCTTGCCCGTTTATGATTACGCTGAAACGCTTTACCTTCAGAGAAGTAGAGACCTCGAAGTTCTTCCAGTTAATGAGATAAGTTTAGATGAAAAAAGGGAACGCCTTCCTGGATGGATTAAAGGTGTTCCCAATATCTTCATATAAGATAATTTGGATTTCTGGATTTCAAAGTAGTTGAAGAAACGAATTTGACGAGCAAAAACTTGATCTACCGATCTTAACATTTGACGCTGTAGGCCATACCTTAACGTAAATCATGCCGTTATTTTTTTGTCAATTTGATGAGGGTAAATAGGGCCAACATTGTAACTGGAAAGTATTAGGACTGCTACGTTAGAAGTGAAGGAAATTATATATGAAACAACATTAAAATTTAAGTTTGAACGGTAACTGTTTGTAACTCTAAACGCAGGGTGTTATATCTCTTCAGACCATGTGGTGTACCTGCAGATTATGTAATAACATAATGGTTTCATAAAAAATGAAAGACCATCTATTTTGAACTTTTATCTATCGTTTATACGTATTTTAATTATTTTCATTGAATATGTTTAATTCACATCCTTACTTGAATAATAAACTACGTTACAGTGTTGCCGATAAGTCCCAATTGGTTATATGAAACAAAAATGAAAAAAATCAAAGTAAATTTTTATAAATAAGTTCTACAATATTTAATGATTATCCAAAGTAGAAAATAAAACCATCTCAATAAATATATTTCTAGATCATTTTTGATTCATTATAGCCACTTGTAAATAAGAGCATAATATATATGTTTATATACTTTTTAGATACCTTATTTACTTGCATAATTGCCTCCATTGCGTAATTGCCCCACCTAAACTATTAGGAGGAAATAAGACTTTTTTTCTGATTTGGCCACTATCATACGATAGGGGAAAACCACGTATTTTCCCCATCCTATTTTGCTGTAAAAAATCGCACGAAAAAGTGGGGCAATAATGCGAGTAAATACGGTATCTAATTTAACGTGTGAAAATGAAATCAACAATTATTATTTTATATAAGATAATTTTCTTTGATATTTTTTCACTATTTAGTTTGTTGTCTGTTTCTTGTTTAATGTAATTATCAAATATTTATTGTAATAATGATACTGAACTTATGGAAAAACGAATTTAGCTGAACAATAAAAATTTTACGATTTGGACATATTTAACTGATACAAATTTATCGTTAATTTGAGTAACTTACTAACTGTACCATTGATTAGCCTAAAGTTCCATTTTAGCAAGTGGTTACTACATACACAGGAAAAATATCTTGCATCCATATTCAAGACCGTCGTCGGCTGCTTCCATGATCTCATCCATCGCCTCACGCCATGAATCACGTTACTCACTCGGTTTTCCAAAGCTATCACAAAGACATGCCCATTTAATACGAAGAGGGAAAAAAGGAAGGAACGAAGTAAAACTCATGCGAACACTTCAAGTTCCTAAAAGCTCGAGACTTATTGTTCTCCGTTTGAGACTGGAGAAAAATGAGAAGCGCTTACTTTGGGAGACTCCCTAGATCGCTGCCTTTTAAGCTGCATTCGACACAGTTGGAAGAAGAAGCGTGAGGGTGGCCGTGGCTGAAATATAGCTCCCCCGATTCCGCCTTACTCTTTCTCTGGGGACGACGCATTAGGAAAGTCTCGGGGGCTGCGGCGAAGGAGTGTGAGGCGGGGGGCCGTGGTCACTCCTTCCGGACGTTTTGCTCATAGTGACGCGATTTAAAGGGGTCTGGGGACGAGAGCATAAGAAATCGAATCTATCACTCGGGATAGATTGTGGATTTGGCATTAGAAGCTCTTCGGCCACTTGATTCGGAGTATCTACTTTTCTTTGATTTTTCTCTATGAAGGCAATGGAGAAACTCGGAGGTCATATGCTCTCAGTAGCAGCGCCTTTCCCGTCAGTATCTATTTCCTATATCAACCGAGACTCCACTTTCGAGGCCCATTGTGTTAGTGTGTGGGCTTTTAGCGTCAGCATACATTCAAAGAAATGGCCGCTCAATTCTCTTATTTTCTCATCGAAGTTTTTGCAGAAAATGTTCGGGTATGCTTTCATGAAAGCTTCTTAAAGGAAAAATAAACTCCTCTTTTCAGTTCTGAAAATATTCATTCGGAGACCAAGGCAATAATCGTTTCTCCTCTTCTCACTAGTGTTCATTATAAGTTTTAACTAGAAACAGCTTGTGGAAGTGTCGGATTTCTTAGTGCTGTCGTAAAAAATACGACTCCTTACCAGAGCCGTTACTATTTTATTTTTGGTAATATTATCATTATATGTTTTTACTTTTTTATTGGTCAGAAAGATATGTAGTTGCATTACATGTATTAGTATTATTATTAGAAAGTAGTAAATTGTGCCTCACTGTCTATTTCCTTAGTCTATTTTTATGTGGTTTATCGGATGTCATTTTCACCGGATGATCCAGAATTTAGTGAGAAGGTAGCCAAAGTATTAGACGAACTGGAGAATGAGGATGCCAAAAATAATTTGCTAGTGTTTGTTCAGAAAATGACAACAATTTAGAGGTAGAAGAGTTATTACTAACTGATAGTGACGAAGATGCTGATTTTATTCCTCCTGCGCCATGTTCACCAAGTACAGAAGATACAGACGAAGAAGAACCATCAACAAAGGAAATGACTGTATTAACATTCTTAACTCTAGTGATAAAGGTTCTGATCCAAGTATTCTTATATGTACATCAAATCATCACTCAAAGGAAAAAATGCATATTCCCTAGATGAAATGTGTGGCAACTATTCTTGTGGCTGAAAAGCCAAACGTTGGCCACTCTATATATTTTACGATATTATGAACATATCAGGTGTAAACTAAAGATTATATATGCTCATAATATTGTTAAAAAATAAAAACCTCTTTCAAGTAAACTGTTCCTAATAAAACTCAATGAAGAGCTAGTGAAACCGTTGCTGCAACTCCGCCTTACTCTGCCTGGAATCCAGCGATCTTTGAGAGCATTAATTGAAGAAAACTTAGGCTTAAACACCAACATTTATTTCCCTACTACAAGCCAAAATATTGTAACCTGCAATAAACGAAAGATATGTTACATATGCCCCGGGAAAAAAAGAAGAATGACGGCTTTTTATTGTCAGCGTTGCCGGAAGGCATTTTGCTAGGAATACCGAGCCAAATTGTGTTTAAACTGCCTATAAATTGTAAAAATTATTATTATCACTTACTTTATCCAAGTTATTAATTAAATTGTACATTTATCAAGAGTTATTTGTAATAAATCAAAAATAAAACAAAAGTATTTTTACGATCCCTTACCATTCACGAATACTCGCTACCCCATTATCAATCTAGGGTTAATACGCCTAGATTAATTCTCATAATGACACCCTATTTTAACAATTTAAGGTTATGACATATTTCTCAGTTTTTAAATTTTAATTGCATTTTTTGTCCTTCATCTCCTCTTTGTTTTATATTGCAATATTATTTAAGTCTAGAAGATGGTATTTAGTGAGGGACCTCTTACAACAGAAAACACATAGCATTTGCAATAATTAATGGTATTTATCCGCACAAGAATTAAGAAGGCCCTCTTCGATCTCCACCTCACTGAAACCGGTGTTGTCTATAAAATATCTTTTTTCTATGCAATTGATTGATTTTAAATGTTATGTTTTAATTCTATTTTCTTAGGTCACAATTGTTCGGGAACAATTGATCAGAGCTAAGTAAATTATTGTTAACGGAAAAAGCATTTATCTTTGATGACATTGTACAACGTATTTCAAAATAAATTATTGAATTAATTGAAATACCCATTTGAGCCTGCAAGCACTTATGTTGGGAACCATTTGGAAACGGGAGAGAAATTCTGCCATGACCGGGAATAGGTCATGGCTCTTCCACTTGCCGAGGGAACATTCTACAACTGATGTATCGCAGCGGACTATTACTTCCGCTTCAGAACGGGGATCTTTTTAAATTGGAACTGGGCATACACTTATGGAGTCAAATACTGAACAGATTCACAAAAATACATTATTTTACTAGATAACACATTGAAATCGCATAAGTCTACAAATAAGCTGGTTGTCTTATAAATAGTAGGCTGTCACTTAAACTAGAATATTTATTCAGAATCGTTCATTAAAACTACAATGAACCCGAATGACTCTTCAATACCATTAATTATTTATTACGGAAGTGGTTGTCAATTATACAGTTATGATTAACAACGGATTAATGCAATAAAAATATATTTTAAATTAATCACCTGATTAAGATACAAAACGTCTAATTTAAGAAATAATAATAATGAAAATATATAAATAATGTAATATTTCTCTATTTTAGTTACTAAATCATCTGTGAACAAATAAGTTTAAAAATTTTATTTTGAATACTAATGATATTTACATGTTTCCGTCAATGTGGAAGTGACTTTATATTTCCTTCAGTGTCTTTAGAAATAGTTAATTTTTATCGCATTTAATGTTTTATTTTATTGAAAAAAATCATCCCAAAATTATAGAAAATATCCATTAAAGGCGCTAAAAAGAATGAAAATTATTAGCTAGCATATTTGGATTCCATTTGAAGATAAAAAGTTACAAGTTCCGTAATTTTTCGAGATGAGCAAGGACAAATAATCTATAAGGTCGTTTCAATCGGCAACACAGCAACGTAATAGAATAAGACCCTTCGTTGATTTAATTGCACATAAATAACTATCCCTGCGTGAATTTGCTACTGCTTTGAGGTGGTGCACTTTAGAATTTATCATCCAGAGATATAACGGTGCGGTGCACGTTACGTTACTCCACTCTCGCAAAATATATTCAAGCGTATGAAATGCTATCTCCGAGGTGGGAGCGCCACTTTTCATGTGGTCCCATAGCAACGCTTTGAAAAGCAAGAGTGCAGAGTAAAAAAGGCTCAGTTGACGAGCAAAGAGCTCTTCCTCCTTCCTCTTTCTCTCCCTCTTCCCTCCCTCCCCCTTCCCCCTAGCCTCCTCCCATTCCTCACCCTCCTCCTCCCTCCCCTTCTTCCCACTCGCCTCCACCCATTCCCGTCTTCCTCATTTCACACAAACTCAAACGTAGGCCTCTCAGACCGGAGGTAGTTCGCCACGAAAACCCAGAACGGCTCCCCGGTGTGCATTCTTGTGAGTCCCCGAACTAACAGGTCCCAATGGCGTGCTTGGAACATATTCCGAGGACACCCAAACATACACAAGAGTGTACGTTCTCCATTGAATGTGCGATTGGTAGCCTCAGAGGATTGGAGCGGAATGCGAGGACAGAGGAACGGGCGAATGGAGGAGGAGGCGATATAAACTGTGGAATGTTCTTGAGCGAAAGGCACCATCTAGGCTAAAATAACTTATTTTCCGCTCGAGAATAAGCGGTGAACTTAGTTAGCGCTGCTGGAGGAAATTTGTGAAGGAAGAGGAAGAAAGATTACTTTTCTTAATGGGAATTTCAACATTTGATTTATTCAGGCTATTTTTATGCCTTTCCATAGGATACCCTTGTTTGTCGTGTAAAGCGGAAACATTTATGGATTTTCTTATGCCGTGAGTTATGTTTTTAGGAATAAATATCTCTGAAAATAAATAAATTTGTTTTATGAAACATATTTTGGTGGATTTTACTCGTTATTTGGAGTAAAGCACACTTAAGTCAGGGTGACAAACATTCCAGTACTGAAGACTGCAAATATACACCTTATGATATGGTCTTAAATAGTACAACAACCTCATTAAACGTCAAATTTGATATATGGAAAAATAAATGTAATTTAATGAATCTTTGTTTGAATTCGGTTGTATTTTAGGATTTCCAAACTAAAACTTTGAAAATTAATTATTTTGGATTAATCACAAATTTGCTAATATATTTTCACATTTATTTAAAGTTGTGTGAAAAATCCATACTTAGCTCAATGATCGCCAAGCTATTTCGATTAGGATCCAAATTATGCACTATACTAGGGTATAAGGTGGGGTAAATGTGCAGCATAAATAAAAAATCGCTGTTAAGTTATTTAAATCTTTCTGTATTAATATTAACAAACTAGCGGTATAGTAAATGCAATAATATAGTAGAACTACAATATTTATAAAATACTTTTCATACTATGTGTGTGCCACAAGAGGTCCTTTCGTGTGACGCATTAGTCAGGCGTTCAGCAGGATAGCCATTTGACTTCGATAATGGATCATTTAAACTTCAAAAATTAAACCTGCTTTAATGGAATTTATAGTTTCCTGTGAAGTATTAAAAAGAAATAATACGATCTTTATTTTTAAATTGAAGTCTTAGAGGAATTATTCACATTTTTATTTCCTTCTGTAGGAGAATATTAATTCAACCTGAATGTGAATTCTTAGTAGAAGCATTAAAATAAATAATTTTCACGGAAAGCAGGCACTGTTTTAGAATGAGAAATGAATGATTATTCTCTCATCAATAAGCTGTAAAAGTTGAGGATAGTTACAAACTGCCTTTACGTACTTGGGCATGAATATCAAGACTATCTACTTAAAATTGCAAAATAGCATGGAGCTTTTGTTCGCGAACTTTAATGACGTTCACTGCATGAATTATTCAAAAATCAAAGAGTCAAAGCAACTCATGAATAACTAAAATAACTTGAAACGTTTGTGTTTTGTTTTTGGAGTCGGGCGAAAATCAATCCAAGTGTTTAAAGTTTTTATGGCATAGTTTTTGAGACAGAGCTTCTGTCTTATGATATCTATTTCATGATTAATTTTATTAAATAATAATTAAATGTAGTAGTATTGATTTAATATAATCAAAGAATGAAATTAATATGCAATCATAAATATTCATCTAAAATTAAAGTGTTTTAAGAAAGCAAAAAATTGTCTTTTGCGATTATATCTTTCATTCACTAGAATATTACCCGAATACGTTGGCATCAAATAATGATCCTGTATAATTTTTATTGATTCCGAATTGCACTCCACAATCGCTATTCCGCCACCACTCTACACAAAAAATTACCTAACGATAATTAATCGAAATTCAAATAATTTCATGGTTTATCTCCTCAACTCTTTAACCTTTCCCACTTTTGAAACTAAGTATTTTTCAATCATTTCCTGTCACGTTATCATATCATCATCAATCACATTAAACAGCAATTATTTATTTTACATTTTTAAGGGCGATATTGAAGCTACCTAACCTAATCGTAAACAATTTACATAAGAATATTTACACGAAACGTGGTTTTAAGAGAAGTATTGCATTAATGAATAGATGTGATAGGAAAATAACTTAGTGATAATAAATTTTAGAATCGTGGTAACAAATGCTAGTTATATAAATAATGTTAACTTTTTTCTGTAATTTTTGAGAAACTTTAAAGCTAGTTTACAATTAAAAGAGACGAAAAAATTGAAAAAGGAATTTACATGAGCTGGTCTTTGCTGACAAAAAAGTTTTCCTGCTGATAGAACAGGTAGAATTAGTGTTAAAATTTATAAGAAATTTAGATTAGTGTTAGAAAAAGTAACAAATTAGAGATAGAAATAAGGGGATATATTTTGAGACTTGAACTAAGTATGTTTTCTACTGACGAGGAAGTTTGAGCAATAATATTTTAAATTATTAAACTCTTGGTGGAGCAGATATCATTAGGAGGGATTTCCCAAGTTTTCAGGCAGACAGTGAAATACTTAACTGTAATGCGGCTGCAATGCATCGGAATAAGTAATATGGACGAGCCTCGAGTATTCAGTGAGTGAATAAGGTTTAGGAAGTTGAATTTACTGAGAAGGCACTAAGGAGATGAAAAGGTGAGGATGCACTTTAAAGTCATAAAGATGTGGATTTTCTTTCGGTATTCCAAGGTTTGCCATCCTAATTGATTGAAGGTGTTGCTTATGTGACAACTCTTTTATATTAAAAATATATTTATCGCAGGAGCTCTTTGAAGTATTTTGGATAACTTCTGATTGGCTTAGCGATGAACAGCATTACAATAGTCAAAATCAGGAAAAATTTACGTCTTGAGTAGAAGCATTTTTAATTTTTCGGGATTTTAAAGATTTAAGGAAATGGGAGTGCGAGATGTACTGTGCGACATAGGGTATTGACATGTGCCGACCAGGTAAGAGTGTCATTTAGTGTGATTCCAAGATTCCTAACTATTTTAGTGCAGGGTATAGTGACGGAGTTAATTATGATAGGGCTTAGTGGTGTTTTATCGATTTAACTTAATAATTTAAGATAGTCCACAATAATCGATTTACACTTGGCCGTATTTAATGCCAATCTATTTTGAACACTCTGTACTGTACTGATAGTAGTTATATCATCTTTCATATCGGGTATTTGGTGTCCAGTTGTTCAATGTTGGAATGAATATAGATTTGAAGACCTTCAGCAAAACGATGATAGTGACAATAGCTTATAGAATTTGACACACCATTTGTGTAAAGCGCAAAGAATAATGGTCCAAGAATAGATCTTTGAGGACAGCCATGAGATGCATGTTTTCAAGAGGAGTTCCTATTGGAAATGGAAACCATTTGATATCCTACATGAAAATACAGCAGAATCTCGATAATCCGAGGTGAACGGGACCAGACCCAACTCGGATTATTGAAAACTTGGATATCTACGGAATGATAAAATGCAAATACGTAAAAATGAAAAATGCATTAAAACATTTGTATTTTTAAAACAAATAAAAAAACAAATTCTGCCATCACTGAAAAATGCCACATAACAGTAATAAAACAAGTATATATTAAAGATAAATAAATCGACGATAGTCTTTAGTTTCTTCGTCATACACCTTTTCTTCGCTGCGAAAATGAAGCTTTTTTCACATCCAACCAACGAAAAAGAAATGTTTAAATGTGCATATGTATAACGGTGTTTAAATGAACCCTTTTACCCTCTAAATAGTTTTAAATTTCGGATTTAAACGTTTAACTGGATCTTGGATTAAGCGGAACTCGGTTTAACGAAACTCGGATTATCGAGAATGTATTGTAAAACCTTTTCCGTTTTAGAGAATTCGGAGAAAAATTCATTTTGATAACTTTTGCAAATAAAATATCTCTATCGATACTATTGATTGCCTTAGAGAAGTCTATAAATGTCAGAATTGTGGGTTACTATTTTAGGCGTCCTTTACAAAAGTAAACAAAGACGCCTTATGGTCCCGTCCTGTCCGTCGGTCTGTCCGTCCACATATTTCATCTGAAAAAATACTAGGCCGATGTTCATTACATTTGGTATTTAAAACATAAGGGCAAAGAAAATAAGAAAATGATATAAATGGTTCACGTAGCCTAATCGGGAATGCCACTTAACTGGTGACAAAAAACGAATATTTCTTTATATCTCGTAAAATTATAACAAAAATCTTTAAACTAAATTTATACAACTAATCAAATAATATATGTTTAATTCCGTACATTTTTATAGAAGGAGTAGCCGATTTCAAGGAAATCAAACGAGAAACTCGTAATTCACTTTGAACTTCATATAAATACATATATATATAAATAAATTCATATATAGCTACCTAATTATTGTGAACGTAAACAATCTTATTGGTTACCGAAGTGAGCATTATAGGTGAAGCAGAAGTGAATTATTCAAATAGTTCAAATTACCGAATGTCGCGAAAAGGCGATATACCTTCAAAAAAACAATATTTTTGAAAATTGTAAGCATAAAATATGAATCAAAAATCATTAGATAATTTTGACATGCATAGTGATTCTACGTTCCGGAAGGTTTTAGGCACTCTCAACCCGATCTGTGCTCTCCGAAGCCTCTTCAAATTTACATGTCCAATTTCCTGTTTGAATGCATCTAATATACCATTTCTCATCTTACCTATATGCCTCTTTCCTTTTTTTCTTACATTCTTACTTCTATGACTTCTTTCAATAAACAGTTTCCTTTCAAATTCTGCACCACCAATTACTTCTATGTCCCTAATTACTATAATTAATTTTCCTACTTACCCTACAGTATTCAAAACTTTCTCATTTGATTTCCTCTCTGTCTAACTAATCCTCTCTAGTCTACACTATATCGAAGTCTCAAACGTCTCTAATATGCTCCCATCCTCTTTATGGCACACATATAATGTTGCACTATGTATCGGGGTTTTCATTAACCACTATTTAACCCTCAAGCGGGCGCGTTCTTGTATTTTACTCGACCGGGCGCGCGGCGTGCTTTGTCCGTAACTTTTACAAAATAACTAACGTGTTTGATAACATTATTGGTTTATCTTTACCAAAATGATGTTTTATGATTTACAATTACAACTTATAAAGATAGTTCTTGATTAAATAAATTATATTCCAATTAAAAATATTGTTATATATCAACATAAACCTAAGTACAATTATAAAATTTCCATTATTAATCTGAATTACTGTCTTCAGCATTAAAGATTGACAAATATATGTTGCTCTGACATGTTCCTTGCAAGAATTACATTTAATTGTTGTGTCCACATTTTTTCTTCTACCACATAGTACACATCGTCCACGCCTTTTTCTTTCCTGGTACAGGCATATAAAGTCCATTTCCGCTGGTTCTCGATATTTTGAAAGGTGTATCTTCACATCTGAGGGTAGAGAATTTAATTTTGCTCTTTCAGTGAGATAGGGCTTCATCGATGCCAATGATAATTCCTTCAAAAAAATTCTTCTTGGTAGCCTCGGATTGCCAACGTTAGAAGAATAAAATATTTGCGCATTTATCTCCGTTATATTCATTAGCGAGACGGATAATGCCAACGGCCACCGTCGAGTAGTACAAGCTATAGAGTAAGTACTACACATTTGATCTACTGTTTCTAATCCACCCTTAGTCATGTTGTAGACCAATATAATTGATGGTTTATGGGTTTCGTCCTGAATTTCTGTTTCATGATGCATTGTTGATAGTACTATTACTGCCTTATTCTTTTTTGGCACGTTGGACGTCGAGTAATCGAACGCCATATAGTCGGTGATCTACCGTATGTCAGTCTGTGGGCATTTCAAAGTAAAGCATAAATTGAAACTGTAACTTTACAGATTTACATATAGTCAAAAAATAACTTACATGACAAGGCGTGCGGTGTACTCAATGCCAAAGATCACTCTTTCAATCACTCTGTCAGAGAGATAGCGAAAGGGCCTCACGTAGTAAAATGACACCTACATATATATTAAGAATAAAGGCAAGAGTAGTTTATTTCATCATAAAGATGTTTATTCTACCATAATCAATAAACAAAATATTTGATTTCTCGTGCATTTAAAAGTACAATGGAAATTGAAGCTGTAACTTTACAGACATAAGTATAAACATAAAGAATATAACTTACATGACAAACCATGATGCGTACTCAGCATAAACAAAAATCACTCTCTCAGCGTCTGCTCTTAAAGACAGAGGTAAAGTAAATAATGAGTCACACGACCAGGCGCGCGGCGTATTCAGTACGCCACGGATGACTAATACTATTATCACTTTTATTTTTAAGCTACTACAGATCTTTGAGGTAAGAAAACTTTCTCATTTGGAAGTCAAAATAACACTGACACAAAGCGTCTTAGATGCCAGACACATAGCAGCGTTGCCACATTGAAATTCGTAAAATTGTCATACTTTATAGACCTGCGCGCCCGCTCGAGGGATAATACCGATATTCAGATATCCGGTTAACAATTCCCGCCGTCTCTTAAATGTCTCCCTTGCTCTTGCTGTCCTTGTCCTGACCCCTTTCGTAGTTCTTCTATCCTGTGACAGAATACTACCTAAATAAGTAATAATTTACAACTGTTACAGCATTTCCCCATTCGCTGTAACATTGATCTGGCTGTCCTTAGTCTTGAAAAATCTCATCAATTTTGTTTCCCTCATATTAATATTCTTCCTGATTGCTTGTCCCTTTTCATTTAAGGAATTAACTAGCACCTGAAGGCCTCATTCATAATTACTCACCAATGCTTTGTCATATGCATATCTAACCGATTTAACCAGGCTTTCTTCCGTTTTGATTCCTGTTTCTACGTCTTTCCATGCTTCCGCTATCATTTATTCTGCATAGATATTAAACAATGCCCGTGATAGCGGGCAGCCCTGTCTCACGCCTCTTTTCTGCTTTGTCCAATCAGATTTTATCTCTGTTTGGTTCATGTACAGAGTTCTGATTAAACGCCTATCTCTCCAATCTACCCCTTTCTTTCTCATTACCTCCATCAACATAGGCCCTCAAAGGCCTTTTCGAAATATACAAAGCATATTAATATATTCTGGTTGTATTCACCTTTTCTTTCAACCAATGTCCTCATCGTCTCTATAGCGTCACTGGTGCTACGACCTATTCGAATCCCCAACTGGTCTACATCTATATAGTTGTTAGCATTTGCTTCGATCTTTCCATTCGAAATCCTGAGAATAACTTTAGCTGAATGCAAAATTAATCTGATTGTTCTATATCCCTGACAAACGTTTGATTTAAACTTTTTGTTAATGGAATCATAATTGATGTGGTAAAGTTCTTTGGCCACCCTCCCTCTTCATATATCTTACGGTTCGATTTATAAAAAACTCTTTCCTTTCTTTTCTTAATTTCTTTAACATTCTAAGGGGAGGTCACCAATTTCTACTACATTCTATGATTTTATATTTCTGAGAACCTTTTCAATTTCACTGTTCAATATTCCCGGCCCCAGGCCCAACATGGTCGCAGTCTACATCTTTCTCCCTCAATATCTCAATAGATTCGGGCTTTATATCTTTAGAGTATAACTCCTCAATATATTCTTTCCATTTATTCCCCACTTCCTCTGGCTTAAATAACAATTTGGCGTTTTTGTCTTTATTTGTCGCCAGCGTATTCTCCCTCTTGTTTTCTGGCGGCTCCTTTATTTTCTCATACAATAAGTCTATTCTACCTTGTCTCTGCAGTTTAGACATGTCTTTATTTTTTTCTTTCCTAATTTTATTGTTTAAATCTCTATCGATTTTTCTTCCTTATTCTATATTGTCCTGCTTCCAACTCCTACTCTCTTTCATATTTTTAATCTACTCTTCCTTTTCCCACTGCCTCCTTATCTCTTTTGAAAATATTTTTACTATCGTTTCATTAGCGCTTTCTACGATCCATGTTTTTATAATTCCCCAGTAATTTTCAGCCTTTATTTGCCTACCTACATTTTCTAAGGCTTGCCCTACAGCCACCTGATAATGTTTCTTCTTTCTTTCATTGAGCACTTCTATATACCATTTCCCTTCTCTATTCTCTTTTTCAATTCTTTTAATTGACCGCCAAATTGTGATCAAAGTCCGCATCTGCCCGAAAAACTGTGCGAGTTCGATACAGTTCAGACAATTATATAATCAAACTGATAGATCGGTATGTCTCTTAGTATATCCTTGCCTGTTTTGATGCTTAAACCACGTATTTGTAAATATTAATTTGTTTCTTTTAAAAAATCTACCATTTTCTGTATTATTTCATTCCTATTTCCTAGGCCAAAATCTCCAACCTCGCTGCCATCCTTGCCTTTCCCCACTACGGCATTCCTATCTCCCATGGCCATGATGTTCATTTTGGACTTTACTTCTCTCATAACTTCCCCGATTTGATTATACAACTAATTCAATTCCTCCTTGCTGTAGCTCTCATGGTCTACGCAACCCTGAAACACTTCTACCGCGTCATGGTAGTGATCCAATGAAGATGTTTTAAAGCATAGGAAACACTATGATAATTTTTTAAAATAATAAACTGCCTTTGAGCATAATTTTCCAAAATTCATGAGCCAACACCTACACACTTTAAAATGAACTACACACAAATATTTGCCTGAATTAAAACTCACTTCACAAAGTTAAAAGTAGATACCAGTACTAATTTCATTGAGTATACGAATGTAGAAAATAGGCCTCATCTGGCACATGTGCATTTCCTAGGATATTTTGTACAAAAATCTTCAGTCAGTTTGACACAAATTTGCATCAATGTTCATTAAGGGGTTCATTTTCAGGAATGCATCTCTTCCGTCAGTATAACCTTTAGCAATATTTTTCAGTCGGTAAAAAATAACTACATTGCTAAAAATTGATAAATTTGTGAGCTCCTTCACCATTAACTTTTCTGAGGATGTTTCAGTGTTTTTCATTGGCTTGCAGAAAATTGGCTTTTCTATTTTAATTTTATCATGTGAAAAGATATTGCCATCGGCCGGGTTTTTTATTTTGTGATGGTAGTCGCTAAAAAGAAGTTTTATGTTATTAACCAATGCGCCAAAGCTCCAAACAAGATAAAAAAGGAACTTCTTTGAAAGTTCTTTCAACAGAATTAGTAAAAAAAGTAACCAATTTTCCTACATATATTACCGTTAATATATTCAAAAGGATCTCAGAAAGCGCTTACTTGATCAACAGGAGACAAAGAAATAAGTACAGCGTTTGTCCTTTACAAAGGTCTTCCAGAGGAAAATTCAAATTTTCCCCAAGAAACAAAGACAATAAGCTCTCGACAAGATCTGCCATTAGCACGGCGTTCTTATTCAAAGAGCGTAAATCAAATGTTCTGATTGTGTTGACAGCGAAAACAATAAAAAACATAGCCAAATATTATAATCAGGGTAATATCAGATGCTTTTTCGTAAAACAATTCCATAAAATTATAATGAAAGTTATTGAATCAGAATGTTTACACATATAATCAGTACGGCATAAACATATTAATATTTCGCCTTTAAATTTTGTGGGACATATTGAGCTAACGCGTCTTATTATGGAAACTTTTTACTCTACTAAAGAATGGGTTAAGAATCTGTAATCAGGGATTATTTGGACCAAAGGCGCCCAATCGTTGTGGATCGATGGCCAAGTAACCCATTTCTACACTCATCGCGGGCCACACCCAGCCGAAAATAGATGAAGAACAATTTAAGGAAACCAAAGCATTTCATTGTTGGTCAGTATCACCTGATTTGTCATAAATGTATTTATCTATTATGGAAATAGAAGGGGAAAGGCAAATTGTATTATTTTTATAATTTTCTATTTTAATTTTACGTTACAATTGCTGTAAATGTTAAACTCATGGCGGCCGAACGAGGGAACTCGGCGGGCCGGATATGGCCCGCTGTTCGTGGTTTGACACCACTCTTATACATATGTAAAATACATACCACTAAACATTGATCACGGACCGCAGTTAGCCCGTGGGACACGCTTTGGGGACCCCTGATTTAGACGATTTTTCTCATGTGAAATCGACGCCTTAAATATAGTTTGTCAGCAATGCACTTCTGTAGTATTGGTTGCTTAACTATAAGGATAAGTCAGAAAGATTTTTCAGCTCTTCAAACTGAGTGAGATAAATTTACATGTTAACGCGGCAGCTGAGGGTCAGAAATTGGTGTCTCCGTTTGGTGGACCGATTTACTGGTGGGCAAAACCTTAGTGTCAGCGTCGGGTGGAACGACCTACCTGTTAGTCGCCGTGCGGTAACTTTTTTCACTGGCGCTTAAAATAGCTACCATTAACGTGTTTTGCTAAATAACCGTATTCTATTTCTACCCAGTTTAAAATATCTCCTATCACCATAAGAGCTAGAATTTTTTCATTAACATTACGCGATAAATGAAAGACCGACCTTAACTGTTACCTCTAGAAAAGAGGTCGCCAAACTTACTAACCCTCGGAACCACGTATAATTATAATCTTCAGTAGTTCGAGAGCCGTATGAAATGTATGCTGTACAAATAAAATTATGAACAGCAAACATAACCTGTATTCAAAGAAATACAAAGTGAATGCGGGTCCCTTAGGATTCCCCACGTCTCAAGTCACACTAGGTTGTATAGTTAGTTAGAGGAATGTTTTTACACGCCCCTGAATAGTACTGTAAAAGAGCAACTTATTAAGTAAAAAGAGCATCTGCTAATCGTGAGCCACGGTTAGGCCAACGGTTCCCACCTTTTTTTGGTACAACACTAAACTGACCACTAATAGGACCTCGCGACCCGTACTTCTAATTGAGCGAAGATATAATAAAGATAGGCCTCAGATAAAGCAGTAAATACGCTCTTGCTAGCGGACACTGCTATATCGGTCTCTGTCATTACTATTTTTGAGAAAAGGTTAGAATTATAGTATTAAATTTATGTTATTTAGCGTGCGGAGGAAAAATTTTCCGTTGCTCTGGTGTTCCCGGTCTTCGCTTTGAAAGGCGATGGTGGCTTGCATCATCTGTTGAACCAACTCCATGACTGAAAAAGGGTATGCATCTTTCCATTAAAATATATGTGTCAACCAATAAATAAGGACACTATAATATATGCCATAAATCTATTGTTGTGAAACTATTCCAATTTAATTTCGTCTTGTTAAAATATGTGAAAAAGAGATATTAAGTTATTTTAAAACTATTTATAAGTCTGATGATAGTAATTTGTTAATTTGTAATTAAGAAGAATCGCCATATTTTAAAAAATTGCATCACAAATTTATTATTTTCTTGGCATTCAAAATCCCATTTAAGAACGACAGTTAAACATACTTTAACGTATACAAATTAAATTAGAATCCTTAAACAACTATTTGTATTACACCAATAAATAATAGGGTCTCCTTTTTATAGGCACACCCTGTAGATACAAACTGACAGTCGGAAAAGTTTCTTCTAAAGACCTTTCGCGACCCTACTGAAAACGTCCCGCGGCCCTGATTTGGGACGCGACCCAACATTGGAAAACACTGTTCTAGAATAAATTGAAATTCGACCATTTATTAGAATTAATACTCAGAGAATCACTAATGGTATGTTCCCTATTTTCTCTCCACTGTTATCTACCCCCCAAAATGCCGCAAAATTCACAAGATTTTCTAGTCCTACTCATACTCCCTGCCAGGGGCATGTTCAGTGGCGTAGCGAAGGGGGGGGGCAGTTGCCCCTGGGCGCAGAGCAGAAGGGGCGCAAACGCATAAACCGAAAATTAACGTTTCAGTTTATAAACAATAATAATATTATCATGTATGCCGAATTAACATGCTAGTATTGTATGCTTGGGTTTCCATCACGTTCCTCAATATTAAATTTGTCTGGAAAATTGTACAGGGAGCAAAGGGACTTACTCCCGGGCGATGGAGGACCTAGTTAAGTCACTGGGCGTGTTCAAGAATGGTATTCAGTCGCTTGAACATCCTTCCGCATGTCCATAACTGTGTTTTAAGCATGAGAAAGACAAAGTGCTTTGAATTACAACAAATAGGAAACATGGAAGAAGTTCCTCTGAAGTTCTATGCTCCAAAGAGCAAGATGACGTACATAAAGGAATTTAGACAGGCGAGATAAGAACATTTGTTGATGAAAATACCTAACACTGTTTTTTGGCGTGTTATACTGCGGGCACAGGGCTACCACCGTTACTAATATTTGAAAGAAAAAAGTTGGCAAGAGATAAGCTTCAACTTGAGATTCTCTTTCATGTGTGTTCTAAGGGATGGATGACTGAAGTAATGGTTGGAGAAATTATGTTCGAAGCGTCCAGGGGTTTTATTTAAAAATAACCATCAATACTAATAGGTGATCTGTTCAAGGTATTTATAAAGGACTCAACGAAAAAACGCGTTGCGAAACTGAGGACTCAGCTTGTAGGGATCTTGGTGGTGTGATTAGCTAATTATATTATCTGGATGTTGCATTTTACTAGTCATTTATATCATCATATATTACAAAGCATGTTTTGAATCCAACAGGACTAATCAAATCTTGGCTTGAAATATTTGGCAGTGGATAAAAATTTCAGGAAATTTTCAAAGAGTGAAAACTTGTGAAATCATTCTAAAATTTGGAATTACAATTCACGTACTGGTAACGAAGATGATTGTTTATATGGAAAAAGTGAAGGTGAATGTGAATAAAACTAGTGATGATGCCTGCAGCAGCAATGATGATGATTTTTTTGGCTTCTACGAAAAATAAACTGCGATTTGCTTTATTATTTTGGTGTTTATTATTTCTGTTCTTCCGGTAAATTACGAAAATGTAAATTCTTTTATTGAAATATTTTCTAAAAATTCTGTTCTAAAATCTTAGTTCGACTTATTGACCGGATATGACAACTATTACCGATGTTAAATTAAGATAAAAATTCTATCTAAAATTCTACGAATATTGTGTAATTGGTACTAAAACCATACGTTTTATTAAGATGTTTTTAAACATATTTATAGGCAATAACTATTGGGGCAGAAGCTGCTTGGATTTGGTTTCGATTTTAGCAAACCAATATATAAATACAACAAATGTCTAAAGAAATGAGAAACTAAAAATAAGATAAACTTAAAGTAAAATTTTAAATATTTTTCCAAAATAAAAATATATTTTTTACAAACCCGTATTGTAAAAATATAAAAAAGAACCTGGCCTCTTGTAGGAATATTTTTTAAAAGTAGTAGTTGTGAAAAACAAAGGAAATATATCGTATATAAGATTTTAGAATATCCTATATCTCCACCACAAGTGATTTAGTGTGATGTACATGTTGTAGTTGAGATTTGAAATAATTTAAATGTTGCCTTTTGAAAAAGAATTGGATAAAAACGGCATAAAATCCAAAAAATTGTTTACATAAATGAAACAGTCACTACATTATAATAACAAATTATAGATTATAAGCGTTAATCTTTAATTACTTAAATCAAGAGTATTCTGTTGTAAAGTTACGGCAACCTACATCAAGCTCCTGTTTATAATGTAAGATATCATGCAGGCGAATTAATTTAGAACGAAATGATGGAGGAGAGCAAATAATTAGGCAGCAAAATTGAGAGTTTGTGCCCGTGCGCGCGCATGTCCATAAGCATGTGTAAATACAATCATACTTCAAGATCAAACTACTAAAAATTTGAATACAATGAGGTTATAGAGTTATCCAATAGCCTAGGTAAGGAGTTAAAGTTGAAATTTGGAAATTATGTTGAAACTCTAAAATAAGGCTAAAATAATAGGAATTCATAAGAAAGCAAAAGATATAAGCAGCTTATCACAATTTCATGTAATAATATAGGACACTTAATGGCTGAATACATCATTAGCATCATTATGATTGTATTGTTACTTAGAAAGGTACCACATAAGATATAATACATAAATTTCGCATAAGACGTACTCAAATGTGAGAAAATTGTGCGGGCAGACTAAAAGGCATTAAACTTGGCGAAGAGAATATGTCAAAAAGTGTAATATAATTAATGATATTCAATCCTAAATTAAATAATTTCACATTCTCCTAAACTGAAAATTTTTATTAAACGAAATTTGTTTTGACAGTCTCCCCACTTTTACTCCATTATTATACCAAGTGAAACTTACATATTACATTTAAAAAAATCAGAACATTTTGATAAAGCAAAATCTAAAACCAGTTTATATCATTATATATAGACATTCTTTGCAGAGCATATCATCTCACCTTGAAAAATCATTCATTTTTCAAATAGATATTTCATCATTACAAATATTTTTTTAATTCTAAATATTTCACCTCCGCTGCGATTTTCGTTTTTCCTTTTGATCAAATAATAGATTTTAACAATCCCCAAACTTTACAATTTGAAGAATTTTATAGTTTCTCCATTATGGGGTAATAATGCTACACTTTACTGCCAAATTTTAAAGTTGTAGCACTTCTAGAAGTGAAATTATATTTTTCTAATTGTTTAAATTTTAAACATTTTTAACGGCCGCCGCAGTGCATATATGGAGAGATTGAAATGTTTACTTGTGCAAGTTCACTACTTTGTGAATAGTTTGAAAATTTCAGCTTCCTAGCTTATTTCGTAGTACCTAAATAGTTATCTATTTGTTTAAAGTTTAAGAATTTTTAACTGCCAAACAAATTAAAATATCAGAAATTCTATATTCCCTACTTCGTCTTTTTACAAATCGTATTTCTAAAAACAATTTCAGCTTCGTAGATCATTCGGAAATACATAAACCTTGAAAAATTGTTTAAATAATTGCGAATTTTTAGCGGCCGCATTGGGCACTTTTTCAAGATTTTCGTTTTTTCTAGTCAGTTTTGTACAAAATCCTACCTAAGAATAAAATTTCGAATCTCCAGCTCATCTGGAAGTGCCTAAACATAAGCATCCTCCTCCTCCGTAAGAAACGTATATATATAATGATAACATATATAGAAGGATACTAATGTTTAAGCCCTTCCGGAAAAGCAGCAGACTCGAATTTTTTTTTCGGTAGGATTATGTGCAAAACCGACTAGAAAAAACGAAAATCTTGAAAAAGTTCAACAATGCGGCCGCTAAAAATTGATTTGAAAAAAAAACGAAATAGGGATTATAGAAATTTTGATATTTTAATTTGTTTGGCAGTTAAATATTGATAAAATTTAAACAAATAGGTAAATGTTTAGACATTACGCGGCAATTTAGGGAGCTGTTATATTTAAATTATTTAGAGTTTAGTCTATTTAAACGAACAAACATTTTAATGTATCCATGAAGTTGTTATTGCGGCCGTTAAAAATTAGTTAAATTTAAACAATTACATAAATGTTATTTCACTTTTAATTGTGCTATAAATTTAACAGTTGGCAGAAATCTATGGCATATAACGCGACCGCAAAACCCCAAACAACCATCAATCAATCGAACACAAGTCCCTCGCTTACCCATCCCTTCTGCATGCGAAAGATTACACCTGACGGCAACTTTACCTTTGGCATCCTTTTACGATTTAAAATTACGTAAGTAGTCAGTTTTCATCCATCGGCCGTGACTGCAAGCATAGCAGTTATCCTTGATTTCTCATTTACGGTGGATTTTAACAAAGCCGATTTAGCTCAGACTATTTTTAAATTCATGTGATAACTTCATCAGATTCCTCTGTTAGTCTGGAATTTGGAGGAAACTTGTTTCTTAACATGATCAACACCCTTTTTGTGACAAATAATGTTAAAATAATGGATTGGTAAAAACTCGCTAAGGTTGTTACAATGAATACGCTGACTCACTTATAGCTTCAATGCAATGACTATCGAGGGGTTCAGTTGCCGATTGAACCATGGGCGGATTCAGACTTCATCCAAGGAGGGTAATGTAGGAATGAAAAAGCATTTAATACATTTTTGTTTAAAATATATTTTAATCAGAAAAAGCAAATATAGAACTTATTAGTAAAAAGCGAAAACATTAAGACTGCACAGGCAATACATCGATTAATACTGAAAAAAGAATTAAATAGAATTTTATTCAACAAAATTAATACCACTTAACAATGTCTTTATGATTTTAAATTAAAGATTATACATATACATAACATATTTTACGAGGTTATATATTTATATTGTATTAATGGCGAATGAATGCAGTTACTAAGTATAAATATGCAATTAATTAGACATATTTTACATTATAAAATATCTCAACACGAAGAAATGGAGTTAAATGGTAAATTTTTCGAATGTTCAGAAATTCTAAGGGGAGGTAATTACCCCCTTTACCCCCCCCCCCCTTGAATCCGCCCATGGATTGAACTCAATCTATTCTCGCCTCGGATGCTTTTCAAGTACAGTGTAACGTACGCCGAATGTGCCTACAACGTACTCGAATATAACGCAAGGGCTACTTTTAAAATTTAATTTTTTGGAAAAAAACATCGCGTTATATTCGGGTCAATACGGTATATAAGAAACGCATTATAATCCTAATTTGAACGTAAGTTCTGTGTACTTTGTAATTGCATTCAATATGTCAATCATTCCATATTTCCATAGAAAGCGAGATTCTCCTGACTACCACTCTTCCTATGTAGTCAGGCCCCATCGAGCCCCTATATCTCCCTCTCCCCACGCTTCCTCCCTTATTCTCTCCAATCCGACGCCCACGTTTCTATTGCCCTTTGTCTGCTTACATTCATAGGCAGAAACGCCGACGGTATGTGAAATGCGGAGCTAACAGCAAAAGGGCGTTGGAAGGAAAAAAAGAGGGGTAGAGAGAGAAAGAGAGAATAGCAGGGACTGGAGAAAAAGAGGGGGAAGAAAGAGGAGAGGGAGAAAAAATGGAAAGAGGAAATGAGTCGTGTTGGGGTAGAATGACGGAATACCAAGGATTGAAACGGACCCTTAAGTGAAAACCAAACTTTCTCATTTATAACTTCTTAAGCATTAAAAAAGCGTCGGCCACTGCGTATTATCTTTCGCCTCCGATCTGTTATTTCAACCATTCTATATTCAGGAGGAATGATGTCATCATGAATAAACAACTGAACCGACAAGCGATGAATTTCAAAAATTCCAGCTAAGTTGATGGATGACTGGGGTATACTAAAAAGGGATTTCTGGTTGAGATGTAACAATGCGAGTTTAATTAAGGATAAAAGAGCCTTATTTGTTATGGAGAAATATTTGGAAATTATTTGTCACAACAATAATGATTGACTATCCACTCTCTTAGATATTGTTAAAGCAAGCAATTTTCATATTTTCTTTGACAAGCTACAAAAAGCATTATTATATTAAACTAAGGATGGCTATTATTCTTCATTCCTATACTGATACGCAAATACTCTTACATATGTGATTCTGTATGTATGGATAAAAAGAAATAGTATTGCCTTCCTTAGTAATTTATGGTGCATCTTAAAAGTCAAGAAACATAGTTACATTCTTTAGTAAAATAAAAAATAAAAATGAAGCAATAATTGCTCAAGAGCTAGTTCAAGAATATTAATTATAATTTTACGATGCATCAATTAAATATTTTATGACCTTTAGAGATATTTTAGGATGTATCGAAGCTTTTTACTGAGTCGCAATATGCGTAACAGACATTTGCTGCCCACCCATTAGAAATTTAAGTGACCAACAATTAAACCAATGAATTCTAACTGAAAATATGTCATTTTGCCTGTCTGTCCGTCGTAGACACTAACTTTTTCTAAACGAAAGCAAATTGAGACTTCATTTTTCGCCAATCGATTCAGTATTGTTTCTTGTTGTGCAAATTTTCTCGATTTCTCAGTCTAATTAAAAAAACACAGTTAACTGTTTGCTTTAGTAGCATTTTCCTTACTTGTTTTGCTGTCGCTGCATTAGACCAGTGGTTTCTGAACTGTGGGGGTTCGCGAAATGTTTCATGAGGTTTTCGGAAAGAATTGAAGCCATGATTTCCAAAACAGCACTAGTCCGCAAAGTATAATTTAGAGAAAAACACATTTTTTATATAACTTTCTTAATTTAGGTTTTATGAAACTGATTAACCCTTCCTCTACCAAGGGGGGTATCAGTTACACCAAATACGTTTTTCTATTTTTTAAATGGTTATTTTGGATATTTCATTCATACCCTCCCATTTATTCGTTTTATACTGTCTAAGAACATTGCTGTTGGTTATTGTGTAGATGATCATCTTTTTAGAGCCATTTTTAAGAAGAAAACACTGTCGGGGTAACTGATTTACCCCCCTTGGTAGAGTTTGTCATTGTTTCATTTTACTTTGAATGTATTTCCGTTATACATGTGGCTACATATGTGTGTAGTTTATTCAGTCTATCGGTGTACAATGCAAAATAATACATTTTGGTGATGAGCAGCCACGTGCTGAACTACAAAAAATCTTCATGTGCTTGTGTGTTACATTGAAAGGCCGTTGTAAATCCAAGTCAGTATTTCGTTTTCATATGATTGTGTTCAACATTCAAGGTAACTATGAACTTTTTATTGCAACTTTGATTTAATTATAAAATATCAATTATTTTTACAAATATTTATTTTCATATTATACGTTTATATCAGCTAATACACTTCATGTGAAATATGTAAAGAGTTTTTCAAAGCATTTTGTTGATGGACAGGCGCGTGTTGAGCTACGAAAGAATGATCTTTTGTGACTGTATGTTACAGTGAATGGCTGTTGTAAATACAAGTCAGCTTCATGGTCTCCTCTGGTTGTGCTCAAAGTTTAAGTAGCAAAAAATTTATTACAATTGTGAAGTAATTATAAAATATTCATTATTTTCTTTACAAATATCTATTTATATTATGAATTTTATATAGATATCAAAATACTAACATATTTCTCCCATTAAAACAACTGTTTCTGGCAAAATAATTGTGGGGTAATTGAGTTACCTCACTTGGGAGGGATAAGTAGTAAATACCTTGGTAGAGGAAGGGTTAATTTTAGAAGATGTGTTGAATATAGTCTTACACATGGGTTACACTAAACTTATCACAGGTCTTATCATATTCAAGCAAAATAAAATAAATAAAAAACAGGTTTTTCAATAGCACACACTTTTATGAGGCACACAAAAGTAGAAAATCAATTTTTATTGGCTCAAAATTTTCATCGAAATTTTCATTTTGTAAATTTGGTGTGAATAATAAATGTGGGTGGCCAAGAAGAAATCATGAATGCACATTCACTTTTATTCTTCACACCAAATTTAAAAAATGAAATTTTGATGAAAAGTTTGAGGCAATAAAAAATTATTTTCCAACTTTTAAGTGCATCATAAAAGTGTGTTATTAATAAACCTGTTTTTTATTTATTTTATTATCTACTTTGAGTCTTCAAGCTTTTTAAAATTTTCAAAGTTAATTCTTTATTTACGTATTCCATATTTATTTATGTATTCTCAAATGAAATTGTTGAAACGCATACCAAAATTTGATAGATTAAAATGTACCACGAATGTGGGTTATGTGCAAAATTTCAGCTCTGTAGCGTTTGTAGATCCTGAGATATAACGCAAAAAGTTGTTGAACGATGACAACGCTCAAGCCAACTTTAATAAAAGTCGGAATCGGAAGGTTCGATGCATACCAAAACTTGAAAGGTTAATTTGGATTGTTTGCCAAATTTCACCTCTGTAGCGTTTGTGGATCAAAAGATATAACGCATCAACGATGTTGAACGACGCTCAAGCCAACTTCAATAAAAGTGTGTAAAAATCGTATACTTTCGATATTTGTGTTGTTTTGGAACTCATTATTGACTTTTCAGAACATAAATTTAAAAATATGTATTTTTTCTTATGAAAATCGTATTTTTATTCTAATAAAAGAGCTTCTTTGTGAAAAAATTGCAAATAGAAATTAAAATATTATGTAATTAAAATAAGTATTTTGGATTTAATGACAAATTTATTACATCCAAAATGGCTGATGTCACTCTTCTGACTGGTATGGCAATAAATTTTCTTATATACCATAGTATCTTTGGGTGACAAAGTTTTAAGATAAACTTGACATTGACTAAAATATTTTTTCTAGATATATCTATGAAAATTAGTCTATTTAATTATATTTGCTGTCAGTTCTATTAAACAAAATATTATTTTTTGTTACCTACTAATTTATATATAAAAATATTATAAATTAATGTATTTATGTGAAAACTAAAATTGAAACATTTTATTTTCTGAATTATTCAAAAGTTTGAAATACAAAGGAAGAACAATAGTCCGTAAAAGTTAAATAAATGTAAACGTTTTACAGTAAGAAAATATATGAAACTTCATTTTCACCATTAAGCCAAGGGTGTTGCATAATTTTCTCTGGAAAATCGAATAGAATATATTAAAAATTCCAAGTAAATTCTATTTGGTAGGGATGAAGTATTTGTTCGAAAACACCGTGAGATGGAAAATAGATTTTCGATGACAGATCGGGTTGGTTACCTTTTTGAACTTCCCAAAAAATGGAATGTAATACAAAATGGAAAAAATCGTCCTTTTTCTTTTCGACGCACTAGTAGCCAGCGAAAACTAAATTCCCCATCTCCCCCCGCTCCTACTCCCTTCTCCGTCTCGCTCCCTAAACCCTTTCCTCGCTCTCTCTCCTCATCTCTTGCTCACCATCCTCATACCGCTGTTTATCCCTCACCTCACAGATAGTTCTCCATTTTTTCCACGCCTGTCCCTCCTTGGTCCCTCCCTACCTCCTCGCCCTTAATCCTCCTCCCCCCCACTCACTCACTAACATATCGGAGAGCGGGTATGAGCGGACCATCCGTTGGTATTGACGGAATGCCTTTTCGCGCACCGGTAGCATCATCTTGGCTGCCAGTCTGGCTTCCCCCACTCCATACTCCGTACCCACGAGCTTTTAATTACGCGGATAGGCACCTGCTCGGTTTTTTTATCATTATTATTTTTTACCTCGTCTTCCCTTTCAAGCCACCCCGCCCCTTTCATTGTTATTACTATCTTTTCTTTTTTTCACTTCTCATCCGCTATCGGATATTTTATTTACTCCGGTGGGGCAGGGAGAGAAAGACGATGGAATGTTCGGCGGTGGCTGCTGGTTGGGGATATGTGGGAGGGAAGAGGGTGGGGAACAACGGGGAGTCCGCGACGGGAACACGGCGAAGGGGGCCTGTTTTTGAGGGTGGGAGCAGCCGGGTTGTGATTCCAATGAAGTGTAGTTTTTACGATGGAATACGGAGGAGATGTAGCCGAGCCGAGGCGGCTGGTGGGGGTGGAAGGGGCTTTTGTCGTCGCTTACTCCCGCTTTCTCTCTCTCCCTTTCCCCTTCTCTACTCCCGTCCGCTCCTCCTTTTCCTTCTCCCTCCCGACTCCTCGCCTCCCCACCGACGTCCTGCGTTGAAAACAAAACGTCGCTTTGGTTCTCTCGCTCCGCGTCGATACACCACATCGGTTATATTAAAAGAGGCACCTGTTGATTTCCCAAATCAATCTCCCGTCAGGCAGGGAAGGGCTCGAGGGTGGATGCCATCGTATTTTCCTCAATCCAGCAAAATCTCCTGCTGCAACCCACTCACTCCTCTGGCCTTATTCCTCCCTCTACGGATGGCCCGGGCTCGATCCCAGACGATGTTTGAATTTTTCATTGATGCGATAAAGGGGAATGTATTGCGAGTGTAGAGCGGAGTGCTTTGAATAGAGCTGTTGGTTGTGCATTGGAATGTGCAACATGTCTGTACTGCTTGATTTTATTTTGAAAAGTTTCTGTAGTCAATTTAATGGTTTTAGAATGCCTGTATCCGCATTGGCTATTAGAATGATCAATCGCGTAAATATTAATGGCATTAATGATAAATTGGAATTTTTAAAATTCCAAGTCATGGAATTAAGTAAAAATTTAGGTCGGAGATAATCATACCCTCGGGTTATCTTTGTTTTAGTAAAATCTTCCCTTAATAATTAAGAAAATATCTCAAGAATGCAAATATAATTTTAAACTGCGATATCAGCGATCAAGAGTTAAGAATGCATTACATTCTAAAATGCATTATTAAGCTAGCAAAAATGAATTCGTTGCGTCACAAATATAAAGCAGCCTAAATTTATGTTTATAAGCAGTGAAGTTTTTCCTTATATATTCGTTTTTATAATAGAAAATGTTCATCTATTTATTTTAAAAGTAGTAATGAAATGATAAGTATTCTTTTTAGTGGAATGCCTCACTTTTGGACCTATATTTTTGCTTTTGTATTTCCTGCATCTATTATGATAATAGTGTACGTAGTAAGAAAGGATTTCCACATGTACTATTAAATTAAGACGCGACCCGTACTATCATACTGAGAGAAATTCACATGAGTTTAATAACGGACGAAGAGCCGTTAAAAAGACTTCATTTGGCTTCCATTGGATGGTGGCCAATTTCAAAGGATCATATGGTGGTTCCATGATTTTCAAAAGAAATGAGAGGAATTTTAAATTTAAAAAATAATAAAACATGGTGGACGGAGACTGGGGCGAAGACAAGAGAATGAGAAGGAGG
This sequence comes from Tanypteryx hageni, assembly GCA_028673005.1. Taxonomy (NCBI): domain Eukaryota; kingdom Metazoa; phylum Arthropoda; class Insecta; order Odonata; family Petaluridae; genus Tanypteryx; species Tanypteryx hageni. The sequence continues at coordinate 102,382,204 of CM054120.1, read as the reverse complement.
GGTAGAATTAGAGGGAGGGAGAGAGAGAGAGAGAGAGAGAGAGAAGGAGAAGGAGAGTTAGAGAGAAAGGATGTGAGAAAGTGGGGGGAGATTGGAAGAAGAGATAGGCAGAAAGTGGATGGAGGGATAGAAATAGAGCCATCAGAAATCTACGACAAAAGTAAATATAATTTTTTCTCTCGGCACAATATCGCTTTAATAACCCAACTGCAATTCAAGGAAGGGGTTAAGTATGGCCAGTTTTTTTTACCTCTTCCGTTGGCGTCTGGAACGTTAACGATCTAGAGTATTGGCTTGGAGCCAATGAGTCGGCCCATTAAACGCCTTTTCTGTTTTGAAACCTTTTCTTTTCTGAAGGAGGGTAGTGTAGTTGTATGGATGGTAAGGGCAGGGTGATTTAAATGCAGTCATTTCCATCCTAGGGAAATATTGGCAGTAAATATCGGTCTGAGAAGGGGATTAATTTATTTTTACTAATTTGGTTGAGGTCATTAAATAATACCGTCGAAGGGAAAAATTTTTCTTTTTAAGCAGAAGTTGTGCAGAATTTAAAACTCAAGAGCTTTTCAAAATAAAATATGTTCAGAATAAAGTTTTAATTTACTTCAATCAAGCTCATCGATGAAAATTTTCAACGACTAAACAAGTCCTTATTAAAGATATTTTAAATGCAGAATACTTACTCGTAAAATGCTTGGGAAACCAATCTACTGGTGAAAGATAAACATTTCAGTAATTTCAATAAAATGCATAGATATAATTCATTTGAATGGGATCAAAACGATGATTGTAAGTTAAAGTTTTTGTAAATTATGCATCTGAATAATATCAAGATCATAAGTTTGGCAAAAATCGCAATTTTCAACCATTCATGGTAAATAGTTTAATTATTTTTGTTTTGATCAAATAAAACTGACCTAAAATGAAATTTGTTAGAGAGACGAGGAAATTCTAATGCAAACACTGAAAAACAAAACACTTCTACGTTTATATCCTTCGCATTGGAGAAAATGGGTTTTTTATTTATTTCCATTATTCATCATATTAACTTTAATGACCATTTGCATAATTTAGTCTTCCTTTGTTTAAAAAAATATGCTTTTGGTTTAAATAAAAGATATAAACAAGACGTTATATATTATTATGAATTTTATATTACAATAGTTTTCAAAAATCTTATTGCATAAACGATTGCACAATTTAATATTTCTTTGATATTCATTAGTATTTCATGCCCGCAAAATGTTTTATTCGGAATTTACCATATTTCAATAATTTTATAGTCAATTAACTTTCGTGATAGGCACAATTTAATTTTTTCAATTATTTGATGTAATTATCTGTTACAGAAGCATCCTAATGGATGGAATTAATTTAAATCGTTCTCTTGGTAACAGACGATATAGCCTTGAGCTTTACAATGGAAATATAATGTTTTCGAAATAGTTGTTAAAAAAATTTCTTTTAAAGATAACTTTTCATGTTGGAGCTAAAACTGTATCTCATGAATAAGAAACATATAAATACCATATGTTTGATCGGTCGGTCGGATATGGTGTGTGCAAAATCGAAAATTTAAGTATACTCGACGAAATTGAATTCCTTGTGGAATTTTGGACATATAATTGATCCAAAGCTGAATAAAATAATGAGTATGATAAATACTTAAAATATAGCTATTGCTTTATTTTAAATTCGACTCTTAACCCTTAACTACTAAAGTAAAAAAAATCACTCAACTACTAACGTGAAGTCACACAGACTTCTTTACATTTTTTCCTATAACAACTGTATTTTTTTATTTAAACATTTTCTCTAGGTAGAGTTAACGATTGGGCTTCTAGGAATACGGTATTAAAATAAAGAATTATAAATAATTGTAATTCTATTTTTATTTTTTAAATGAACAATGTTAAAAACCTTGTAGCTGAAAATCTCAAAGTCGCTCCTGAACATAATCGTAACATATTTTTTGGCACATGTGAGACAAATGGACCGTTTACATTTAGTACAAAGGTAATTTCCTCTTCAGTTTTGGATCGCATATGGAGCAGTAAACCCTCTTTTCAAGAAGCTCCTTCTCGCCCATGCCTTCCTTGAGAGGAATGCCTAAAATCGCACATATTCTCCTCGTTACATCACTAGAAATCCGATAATTTCTTGCTCTTCTATACAAGTGGGGAATAACTAAGTCCCTAACAATTTTTTTTAGAAAATTTGTTCGCGTCATTTTTGTACTTTTTTTGTACAACAGGTGCATTATATAAGCACAATTACTAACGTGGAGTCAGCCTGACTCAACACAAAAATTACTATAAGCTATTTCACCAACAGCTCGCGGTAAACTGATAAGATTTGGGGGGTGCGTTAGTCATCACTTCATTTGAAGGTACTGAAGTCACCGGAGCAATATTGTAAAATGAGTCAGAGCTATGATGCACAATATGTGATGTGGAGTCAGCCTGACTCCACGTTAGTAGTTAAGGGTTAAACTCACAACTTGGAGAAGTATTTTTCATCTGAATTTGAGATTACCATCCAAAGAATCGATCATTCCATATTCTCATGGCTTGTAAAGTTCCCGAGAAATGCCCATTAACGACTTTGATTTTTTTCCACCACCTAATCCGACTCTCCGCACTCTCTTTCAACCAATTAGACGCATGAAGTATATTCCACTTAACTTTAAATGGGATCTGAAAGTTCGGGAGAAATACTTTCGGTGAATAATGCAACGGCTATAAATAATTTTTCACATTTAAACTTCATCTTGTTATTAGCACAATTTTACATTTTGAGTTATTTAATAAAAATCAAGCATTTGAAGCTTTATTCCACGAGTATCGCTTGAATTTCTGTAGTCATTGGAAGTAAAATTAGCGGTTGATTGCCCTATTGAACGGCTTAACAAACGAAGGTGGCGGCATTTAATATAACTTTGAACAAAATTAATCTGTTCTGGATGCCGTGTCTATTATATTATTATATAAAATAATCAGCGCGGACTCTTTCGCAAACTTACAAGGGAAGTATTTCAATGGATATTTAGCTACATTATGGATGCGGAGATGTGATTATTTTATAGCTACTCCTTTTCATTTACAGATTTGTTTAACCGAAACACCTATTTTCCGGATATAAAAATTTCCGTCATATTCCATATTTTTACGAAATTCAGAGCACTCGGTAGTACTAAATGTCAGAATGTCATTCGCGAGTATTTATAAACATAATTTCTGTTCCATCCAATTCTGCAGAGATGAAATTTTTGCAATATTTACTCGATTTAACCGACTACTTAGATAATTATTTTCAACAAATAATTAGTGGCTTCACAATAGGATGGAGTGGGGGGTCCAGGGGCTCGTGGGGCCTCAAATATTTCCAACTATAGAAAAAATAATGACTTTTAGCGATTTTACCTTTTTAAACTAATTTCTGAATGGCTTTTCAGGTAATCATTACTTTTGGAAAGAGTAATCTTTTTCGCATATTTTTATTAATTTATTAATAAGCTTAACTTGGTAGGTCTTACAAAAGATTTCGTTTTTAGTTCAGCATATGTATTTGATGGGTGAGGAGGAAGAGGGAGATGGGGCATCGATAATATTTTGCGGCGGGTCCTTTCGCTCATAGTTACGCCACTGTAAAAAGAAATATCGTTCTTAATAATATTAAGCGAAAGGCTGTGTTAGAAGGTTTTTTTTATTTTAGGACGACCCAAGACGTTGATAGAGTTAACAAGAAACGAACGTACCGATATCTACGTGTATGTTGACCGTTCCACTAAGAACAATAATTCAATCTCTGTACCAAATAATAATGCAAATTTTAGATATCCGTTCACTTTATTTCACCGTGGATGAAGGAAATGCCACCAATAACCGAATTACGAATGGGAAAACCAGATACGCATTTTGGCCGCAAAACAGCCGTATAGTTCCACCAATATTTGAATATACATTCTTTTAGTAACCACTACAATAGGTGGTTCATCTGATAACGGCGTTTTTGTAACCAAAATGCGCGTCTGGTCTATTCATATGTTTTCTAATCATTAAAGCTACGTTCACCATCGCTTGGATTAGAGGCGTTAGGGTAAGCTCACTTTTGTTCATGGAATTGGTTTTCAATTATTTATCACAGGAAAAATAGACAAAATATGGGGTTAAATACTGAATCATAACAAAGAAGATACGATGTATATGATTTAATTTTAGAATTAAGCATAAAGTAAGATTTTGAGTGTTTAACCTTAAATCACATTGTCTTGCATGGCCGCACTATGTTTTTAAATCAATCTCCATATTTTAGTTAAGTTCATTAAACTAAGCATAGTACGATCACATTGCTCCGATAGAGACATACAAGTTCACTCCAAAGTTTATTTATCGTATATATCCCGGAAACATTTTTTAAAATTTCTACGAGAACGGTATGAAGAAAAAAATTATATTTCCGAGTCAGGGGATACGTGGCAGCTAAAATAAAGCAAAAGAGCAACGAATAGACGCCTCTTCGCTTGACTTTTGGATTAACACGTTTTTCATTCATCTAGGCATTTCCAGCGAAGAGAGATGGAGAGGGAAGAGAGAGGTTCACTGGTCCTTTCCTCCGCCACGGCCACCTCCTCACCCTCCGCTTCCACTCACCCCTTCCGCACCTACCAACTACCGCGCGGGACGTGGATTTTGGCCTGTGTTTCTCTCCATGACTGCAACAGTCAGCATCACTGACGCCATTTGGAGCCGACGTTCTCTCCGAGATAAGTCCCTCGGTTGCGGGAATAGCACGGAGTGTTGGGAGCCGAGAGCCACCCTTTCCTCATCCTCTCCTCCGCTCTCTCTCTCACCTTCTCCTCCTCCTCCACTCCTACCCTCTCTGGCCCCATCCACCTCTCTCTCTCTCTCCCACCGATTTCCACCCACTCCCGCTCTCCCCGCAAACTCCCATCCGCTCCCCTTAAACTCGAAGCAAAGCCCAGGGGAAGAGAAGGGACAGGGTATCTCTGCTACTCTCTGCAAAAGAGGGTTGGAGAGGGAGAGAGAGGGATGCAAAGAGGCAACAATGGGTAGAGATATGAGGGTGGCGAATGAAAGGGGAAGAAGGACGAAGTTACGTTAAAGGAGAGTGAGAGAAGAGTTAGTAGCCTTTAGGGCAGTTCTATGAATGGTTAGAGGATCGCCAACACTATTTTTTCATCCATCGAAATTTAATAAGAAACATGATTTATCGTACAAATTTCATCCCAAATTTGTTAAACAGTGTATACGATATTTTTGAGTGGGCTTGCATTTGTTTTTGCGGTGGAGAAAATGCGCAATTATTTCACCATCTAGGATTCTACGCACGGTTATCAGACACACGGAAAAGCCATAAACATACGAATGACAAACAATAAAACGAACGATGAGCTACGATAGATTTACGCAGAGAGATAGTTAACGATTTTTTAAATTTGATTTTCATTGCACAATGGGACACTTGAATCCGGAATTATGAGATCGTAAAATGTAGTCACCAAGCTGAGTCTGAATCGGCAGGAAGTCGGAGTGCTAAAAAAAATTCAACGGTTGCTTAACGCTTGAGTTGAGACATCCACAAATTTGAAGAGTGGCTGGAGAGATAAGGCGAAACAAGTGGTCGAGATAAAGAGTATGAGGTGAAGAAAACATGTAGTGCAAATCTTATGGGAGTGAAGCTTACTGAATTGTTTTGAGCACGTAAAATGTTGGGCACAAAAGAGTGTGTGGCTGAGTGCTGGATAGCCGAGGGAGTTTCCGGGATAATACTCAGAGCGAGAGGGAGAGAGCGTGTGTGAGAGGAGCGAAGATGGTTGAGATAAGGAAGGGCGATGGCAACGGGAGGGGGTAGAGGGAGGGGGAGAGGGGAGGGGGTGAGAGATGTGTGCCATAGAGTTGAGTACTAGCAGGCGGGACCCAGAGGCGTGAATGTCGTACTCCCCGCGTCCACGCTCGCTGTGGAACGAGCCGTGTAGTTAGATTTTAGTGTTTTTTCAAATGGATTTTTCAGCAATTAACTACATGTTTTGCGATTACGCTTAGATGCGCTCTAGGTGAGTTTTACGCTATACATTCATATTTTACCTCAGCGACAAATTGGGATAGTGTGACGATTTATGCCAAACTCGTAGGAAATGAGATATGACATCAAGGTAGCTCGTGTCAGTTTTAACTTTTAATTTTCCACCATTTTATAAGTTCCTTATACGACCGCGTACAAGTTATAATCTATGCTTGCTATTACATTTTCGGTTGACAAGAAATTCAAAGCTTAATGTTGAAGCATCAACTACAGAGTCACTTTATATTATTATAAAAATATAATTTAGAATATTAATTTAAAGCCATAATCGTTGTAGCGGAATACTTAAAGAATGACTTTCGGACATGGCATGGAGTTTTTATACCCTCTGATATTTGTATTATAATACTAGAGTGATTTATTTCCTTATATATACAAACCAATGCCATTGTAGTTTTAACTTGGACTACTTTTACCGTGGTGTTAAGTTCTTTCATACGCAAACAGTTAAGTGAATAGTCAATTGCCAATTTACCACTTTTTCCGATGGTAGAGGAGCATCCAGAATCTTCCCAAGGGGGAGGGCGATCGCTTCAAATGCCACTCTCCTCTCTTTATTTCGTCTCTGCCGAAGACCATACATTAGGAAAATCCCTCTCTCTATCAGAATCTTTCTTCCCCTTGCCATACAGATATAATCTTAGGTGTCGATATAAGAAATTTTGCGGGAAATGAATTTAAGACCATTCAGTGGAGGACAATGTAGTCCTCCAAGGGAGTTAACGATTACCACCATCGCCCCTCTTGAATCCGTTACTGTCCGATGACCACATTTGTAACGCAGGAGTTTTTAGATGAAGTTTCCCCGTTCATTCAAATAGCCAGGTTATTAAGTAAACTATTTCATTTAACTATAACTTGAGGAATTTTCCGACCCCTTATACATAAAACCTTCTAAAAAGTTTTCTCTATATTAGAGTCTATAAGAATTAAACGTAGAGTAGATCCAACTTAAAGGCTTCCTGGGAAAACGTCTACAGCAATGAAGAGAAAGTGAAGTAGATAAAGCGTTGCCCAATGGAGTAGGTGGATTGGAGGATGAATTCAGGGGATATAATGGTGCACTGGAGAGAATGATGATGTGGGTGGTCAAATGGGGCATGAGGGTAGTAGAAAGTCTGAAAGCCAAGATGGATGAGGGAATGGAGCGGCTGTGTTTCCTGGAAGCGTCTCTGTTGTCGAAACGGTCGCCATGACTGCATTCTTTGTCGAGTGGATCACCTGGAGCCAGGAGGTGGAAGTTTTTCTGAGAGAAGAGAAAAAGCCGTGTAGCCAGGGAAAAGGAGAGAGAGAGGGTGGGGAGAGAGGGAGTTAAAGGATTGAAGCCCTTTAGTTTATTTTCTTTCTCTCCTCTTCTTACATCTCCCTTCTCATTTCTTCCTCGCCACATTTCTACCTATTTTCCGTGTCTCCCTTCATTTACACACTGCTCGCTAGCTGTTTTGGGGAGACCGTCCTGCATCTCAAGTCGTTTTTAAGATCCATTTGAAGTCGGTGCGGAGAGGGTCAACTTACGACGAGGGAAGTGCGGGGTGGTTGGCCGAGGAAACAAATGCTTACTTTTTATTCGGTTGCGCGAAGACTAACGGATGAGAGTATAAAATCTAGCCTTCGCAGTTCTTCGACTGAAATAGCACTCGGATAGGAAAAGCAGGGCTGAATAGAAAATCGAATTGAAGATATGAGGGATTAAGACCGGGCTATTAAGATTATTTTCCACTTTGACGTAGACAATATTTCATCATGGTGCTGCATTGTTGACACGGCGTCAAGAATTTTCATTCCTATTACTCTCCAAGTCACTAAAATTGTATTATTTTTTACGCTAGTTTGCAATATATTTTCGGTTAGCGGTGTGAGAACATATTTGTTACATTTAACTTCTAAAATGTCCCGATATGTGCGCATAAGCATAGAACTCTATACTATTTAAAACTTTTTATTTAATTTAATGCGCTAAATTTCAATTCTCTCGCCACGTTATTCGTCTTAATTGCACTTCTAAATGAACATACTCGGAAAAGTATATGAAATTTCGTTGTTTTCAAATAATATGCTGTAGGAAATATTTTTATTGGCAGAGGTATGTTATTTCGCAGGCGACAAAGATGCATAGACCCAGATTATTAATCAGTGGTCCAAATAATACTGTTACAAAAAACTTCATCCAAAACGAGATACTCATTAAATATTAAACATTCCACTTTCCGTTTATCTTCGGTATCTTTCCTCTCTACCTTTCCCTTTTCCAAACCAATCTATTTTTTAACACCAGTCTTTCCTCTCAGTTGGAGAGAAACCACACCTTCCCATAGAGCCAAGTCATCTTTCCAACATTCAGTTAGAACAGATCTCCATCAATTCTTATCTCTTCCTCCAATGAAAGCATTACTCAACGACGTCGTATCTACATGTTTTTAGAGAGAGAAAGAAAGAGCAAAATAATATTCTTACCACAGTTCCTCCAACCTTTACGTTTTCTATATCTCTCACTTCCTCCATTCTCTCTCCAGGAATCGACCGCCAAAAACGACCACCGGCAAACCAACATCCGCATCACATACTAATCACATCCATACCACATACTAACCACATCCAAACCACATAAAAATTCATATCCACCATCATGAAATCCCTACCACTGGCACGTCTAGAAAACACCGAAATCCACATCCTCCTACATGCAATCCACGTCTAACCCACTTTGATTCCCCCTCGTCCTTAACATCGCTCTTTCCTCTCTACCACTCCCTCTTCCAATTTCTCTCTTCTTCTCTCCGACTCTCTTCGAGGCTTCTTACTTCCTCCTGCTCGTGGATCTTATTCCGCCTCTTCTACCCTCGGGGAATATGGGCTGAAGAAGGGGTCAGGCAGGGGGCGCGACGGGTCGGGACCAGCGAGGCTATGCTGTGAGAATTTCGGGGAAACGTCGTGAGGTGGATTCCTTTACAAGAAGCGGAGATTCTGGTAAAAAAGGTGTTTTTTCTGTGGAGCCATTTTTTCTTGTTCCTCTATAAACGTACTTTTTCCGCTCTTAGTAGCGTGGACGGTTATTAAACTTTGGATGATAAGCTTTAAGTCGGAGAAATTTTCAGGGAAAGATGCCTTTCCTACATGATACGTATATATCCTTTCCACGTGAGATTCATCCCTGATATGGAGACTTTAATGCATTTGTTCGTCTCCAAAAACGTGGGAAGACTTACTTACTGTGAGCGGGTTAATTATCACTACGCTTTACTTACATAATTTAAGTTTAAATTCATATATATTTCTTAGAAGAGAGATTCAATAGAACATGTCACAGTATTTTTCATATTTCTCCTAAAGTTATACAGGCCCTCTATCTCAATTTTCTTGGATATTGTAGGAATCTCTTTATCTTCACACAGGATGAAAACTGCACAGTTTGGTTTAAACAAATAAATGGCCATTTTTATAGGAAATCTCTTTGTCTTATATGTATGAAATGTGTATATAGAAAAGTGAATTTTTATAAGGAACTTTTACTGAAACGCTAACTCATATTAATAAATCCACTTCGTTAACAATTATTTTTATAAGAGCTTAACTTTAACAATATTTCTTATGTTGATTCTGCTTGTTGTGGATATTCTGTTTTATCTATTGGTTCTTCTTCTGTAAGGGTATCATCATTTATCGCTGAATATTTAAGTAACATGGGGTTTCCAACACGTCCTCATGAATACAGCATGTAGCTCCTTCGTTGTAAATTGTTGGAATGCTTTAGTAGACGTGTAAAATTGAATTCCGATACTGAAGCGTTCAATATAAACTTTGCTCTAGTGTACAATAGTAAAACCTTTTGAAGGAAAAATAATTCGCATAGCATTATGATATTTATATTTTATATAAAGTTAGTATTATCGAACTTTTTTATATATTTTCATAGCAAAATAACAATACCACTCCTAAAACATAAAACAGGAGAATATATGGCGTAGCTGAATAAGGCCAAGTTACATTAATTCCATTTTAATGTTTATTTCGAATGCCAATTTGTTAAAAACCCTTCCATCAATTATAAAAGATAATTTATTCTATTGTTGTCGGATATTAGGGTGCGATAAAAAAACAAAATAGTTCAAATGCACTTCATAATGATGGTCATTAATATGGAATAATATGTTATTAACATACAAGAATGATGTATTATTCATAACGCGCCAAGTTTGGCTCGTGTTATCTTTCATTTCTCCATCGTCATCCTTGACTGAGTGATAAGTACCTATGCGTATTGACGCTACTCGGGGGGAAATGTACAAGGCTACTGCAGACCCTTCGCCTTAAATACAGCCACCCTTCTTTTGCTCCACTTTCCCAACCAAAATCGATGTTACTCACTTGTATAGCCACATTAATTTAAGACTCTGTTTTCATGTACGCTCATAAAGTGAGATCTATCGGATACGGTGATAATAGTAAGTGTTATGCACAATGAATTAAAATATTTTGAAGTAGTTCTAACGTAAGTTAGCTGATCAATTAAAATTTAGGGAGATTATATTTATGAGTACCCTCACAGATGTGAGGAAACTGTGTATTTTGTCGTTTTAATCATTTCAATGTCGATGTGTTAAATAGTATTACAGGAAGACAAAAATTGAATCATGATAAATGAATCCTTTTCAAGCTTCTGTAAGTCATTTTTTATTCCATTTAAGCTACATTCCTTTAATCTGTACATCCATTTTGTTATAATCTCTTATAACTTTGTCTTATGATGTTTTTATTGCCCTTTTAAAATCTTCAACCCAGCATTGATATCGTTAAATTAAATATTATTATGCTATATTTCAACCAAATTTAACCTTATGTATAAGAATGAAGTTTAATTCCATTGAATATAATATACAAATAAAATGTTATGGAATTGCGTTTAGTTGATGGTTACATTTTGAGAATGAAGGGCAAACTTTAAAATTGTACTAAAAAGCGCAAAATATGTTGCAAATACTTCAAGACATAAGAGAATAGTGCATACTGAAGGATTTTTCACAGAAAATTGATTAATATAATATAAAATTTAGCCAACTATAGTCCGAAAATGTCTTTAATCACTGTTTTGTCGAAACACCATATAGAGGCATTTTAAACTTATGAATTATCGGTAAATATCTAGTTTAACTATCTAAAGTAGTATGTTTTATGTGCTTTATGAAGTAATTTTAACGATAATTGAACTTCTCAATTCAAACCTCAACGACTCTATATTTTGACAAACATGACGATCAATGACATCTCTTGACCATATGATGTCAATTCGTTAGCAGAAGTGGTTGCTTAAATAATGCCTTACGTTACACGCCCTTAAATCGCCGTTATCTTGATTTCCAGAGTGAAATTAGAAGAGTAAATGCCTTTTCAACTCTTTGCTAGCTCTTGAGTGTAACCCTCGTCTCAATCCACCTAATTTCCCTTCCCTGCGCTTCCGCAACTCTCTTTCACCGGCTTCCCTCGATTCACTCGTGTATCTAAACTCTTCATCAGCTCTGCCCAGAGGCTGTCTCACTCTCCCTCTCACATTCTTTTATCTCACCCCGATCCTTACGTCCCTCTTCACCTCTCTCACTCTCAGTACCTCTCTGTGCCTTGCCCTTCCATCAACACTCTCATCCTTTGCAAGTGATACGGCTGAGTGTTTGCGCACTGCTAAGGAATATAGAACCAATTCCAACCAATGCCACTTTAACACTATGGACATAGATTAAAACCCCTTTTTTATATTTCCCTTTCTAGTCGTTCAGTTTGTAACAGATTGGTAGGCATGTCAAAAAGTGGATAAGCACGATGTAATGCTTCTCATAGCCTCCAAACTCAATGTAATCAAGTGATAAAAGTGGTTGAAATTAAATTTCAAAAATACTTTATATCGTTGCACCTATATTCGTGGTAGCATCTATCAAACCTTATTTATAATAATCCCGCAAACCTGCCGTAACCTTTCTTCGTGTTATTAATGTTGAACCGCTTGCGTCCCTCATTTTATTTTTATTCTTCCTATCTCCTTATCATAACCCATTAACATCTTTCCCCTTTATCTTACCTTCCTCTCCCATGTAAATGTAACTAAGACATTGTGTAATTCCCGTACACAATTTTCTATCATATACGCTATTTCACGCATAATGCAATTTATTCCACTTCTTGGTGGAATTTTTTTCTATAGTGACCATCAGTGACTGAAAATTTCCTCTTGACCCTAATTTTCTACTTCTTTAGTGTTTTCTCTCTTAATTGTATCTGGATTATAGCGGCGCGTTAGGTTAAAACACAATTAGGTTCAGTCGGCCATAATCTCGACAATAGAAGGTAAAATCAAATCACTCTCTTTATTTCACAATCTTTCTCTCCTTCCATCTTACCCTCAAATATCCATCTTTCTTTCCCCCTCTATCTTCTTCTCTTCCCTCCGTGTTTCTTTACCTCCATAAATCTTCCTCTTTCTTCTCATTTCCCACTTCCTTCTACCCTACTCTAACACCTTATTCCTATATCTTCTTCCTCCTCCGTCTTCTTTTTCATCTTCCTCTTTCTTTCCCTCTGCGTTCATCTCTCCATCTTCCAATCCCTTTATCTACATTAATATCCCCTCTTTTACCCTTCAATTTCTCCCCAGCCACCCTTTTCCACTCCTCGCCACTCCGTCATTCCTCTTTCCACTTTTCTTCCTTCAAGGAGCCGTATCACCTTCTATTCTCCCCCTTCCTCTTCCTTAAACTTGTTCTTATTTCTAGGCCACGCCCATCGTCCCATCGCTTTCATCCTTACAATTCTCTCCCCTCCTTTTCCTATTACCTCCTCTTCACCTCCCAATCCTAACCGCCGCAACCTTCCATCGCAATATTACTACATCCCTTCTTCCAATTCTCACTCGATTACCCACACACCCTTTCTCTCAGCATTCCCTCCATGGCTATACCTGGTTCTAACGCCCCCTATCTTCTTTCTCTCTCGTTCCCTCTTTCTCTTCAAAGTTCCTCTTCCTTATTCAATCTTTCAAACCTTAATTTATGTCATTTTCTTCTATCCTCTCTACTCCATACTTAACGATTTCTCATGAGACGCTAACTTATTTACGCTAACGCGATTACTCTTATCATCAATTTCTCAGACAGCGGATGAATGACCGTTATTTATAGCGTATGAAAGTCATAGATTGATGCTCTTCATCTTTTCTTTCCCTTTTTTCTTCTTTCCCTCTATGCCTATCTTCCCTACTTTCACTTCTTTTACATCGCTCTCAAATCCTATCTCCGTTGTTTTCCATTTTAATTACGGCAATCTTCGTTTTTTTGGTCTCTTCCTCCTCTCCTTAATAATACCCTCCTCTTCGGCCTATTTCACGTGTTTCTTCTCCATCTTGTCTCAGTCCCAACGCAATTTATCTTCTCTTTCGTGCTCTTCCACGGTTTTCCTCATTAACCTCCACTTTATTTTTACGGCCGCATAGTCCACGCTCCATAAAACAATATCGTTCCAATTTATTTCCTCCAGGTTTTCTATCTAACCGTAAATTCTTTAAATTTATCTCCCCATTTCCCGTTGCTTATTTTCCATTTTCGGCAATAGCTTCCGTCCGTAATCCAGAGTTAATTTCTGAGAGCATGCAGCGGCGAATTCGATTTTTAATATATTGCATTAGCTCGACGTTAATGAAGGAACGAATTTTGCCCCAAATAAATTATCGCAATACATCTCGGACCTTAACGGTCCCCTTCCCATCTTTTGATTGCTGTTGTACATATTCTCCAACTTTTCTCATCACCGTTTCGTACCCTAAACCCCCTTTAAAAAACCGTCCTTCCTTGCCTGTCCAGAGGACGAGAGCCTAGACCATCTTAGACCCAACCTCCCCAATATGACGAGCTCTCCCACCTCCGAGCAATGTTTGTACGGTTCTTGGTCAGAGTCCAAATTTACTCCAACTCTTCCCATGCGATGGGAGGTCAAAAAGATTGCCTGAGAGGGAGAGGTTGAGATGGAAAGGCAGACGAAGGAGGAGGTTGCGGCGGAGGAGATGGTGAGGGGAAGAAGGTGTGGGGGCGAGTGGAGAGGTGAGGAGGTGATGGAGAGGAGTGGAGGAGATTTGGGAGGGAGACCGCAACTCTCCCTTTTTATTTGAGAGGGGGAAGAGAGGAAGGATATGATGCTCGGAGAAGGGGATTGCGGGTGAGGGGAAAGGAGAGGTGGGTGGCAGGGGATGCAGACGGATATGTGGGGAGGCAAGTGAGAAGTTGATACTTGGAAGAGGGTCCGCTGCGTGAGATTGGGAAGGGATATGAGGGTAGGGATGGGAAATAGAGTGGGGATTATCGAATGGACTCCTACTTTCCACTTTCCCATCTTCCCACCTCTACCAACCCTGAACCTCTCTCTCCTCATTTATCTCCCCTTTTACCTTCGCATGCGTTGGTGTGACTGTGAGGCAACTACCTCGAATGTTATACAAGTATATCCTAAACAAATCGTAATAAGGTAGGATACAATATGGCGATCCTGCTCATGAAATGGCACAAAATGTTATTGAAGTTAGCTCTTTATAAGAGTAGTATTCTTTACAAGCAAATGGCAAAACACTGCATAGCTTCTTCGAAAAATGAATTAAAGTACATGATGCATAATGTGAATAAATAACTGCTACATACTTGAAAACATGGAATATCGAGAACTCTACTCTCTTTAAAACTCCAACTTCCAGTTTTGATAGCGATAAGTATCAGGAGAAGTAGTAACAAAGGCCATGCTTAATATAAACTCCGGTTAATTTAAAAAGTCTTTTGTATGTATTTTAAATTAAAAGTTTATTAACTTAATTTTCATCGGTTTCCTTATTTATTTTAAAATTACCAAAATCATTGCAATGTTTTTATTATAAAAAATGTAAATGGAAAGATAAGTTGTGTTTATAAATTTTTTATAATTTTATTCGTAAGCTTAGATGTTATTTAATTAGTATTGCGAGGTTAATTGAATAGTTGTACCAATAAAAAATCTGCGGGAATAAAATGAACTGATTTTAGTAGTTATTTTTTTCATTTTGAAACGTATTCATAGCGCCATGTTTGCTCTTTACTAAAAAAACGATGTTGTTATAAGGATAAAATAATTTCCGATGCCGAGCATATTTTTCTTCGTTACAATATCTGCCTTTTCAATTTCTCGTCCTCCGGCTTTTTTCTTCCCTTTTATCATTCTTACCTCACCGCGCACAGCTTCCCCAACGGCTACCCTCGTCTTCCACTCTTCCCTCCACCTCAATTTCCTCCCTCTTCACCTTCCTCGCTCCCCTCCCACTTCTCACTCCTCCCAGCCTATTCCTATCTCTTCGTCCTCCATCTCTGCCTCTCTCTCTACCTCTACCTCTCTCTCTCTCTCTCCCTCCGCCGAAACCGAAATTCCAATTTTTTCCCTCCTGAGGAAGTTAGATTGATTCAAACGAATATCGACCCACCTGGCGAGGAGAGAATCACGCTCGCGTGCCTCGGCTGGGTATTGAGGCGGCGTATACGGAGCATCGGTGGGCCGGACCAATGAGATGTCTCGCGCAATGCCGCCGTCGCCGCAATTTTATGCAGGACGTCCCGGAGTGGAATCTCCGGATTCATATCGATCTCGGAAAGTTCCACTCGAATTGTATTACACCTTTCCTCTCTCTTTTTTCCCCTCTACTTTTACTTTGATTTCCGCTGTGTCATCCCTCAATCATATATCCTTTTCTTCCGTTCGGATCCCTACTCGAATTTCCCGTCTTCTCTCCTATCCGTAGCAAAACCGTCGGTTCCGATGTATCCCTCGTCCAACATATCTTTATCGTTCTGCTACATCTCGCATTTATATCCCATTGTCTGTATCATCTCTCGAAAACTACCATTTATTTCGATTCCGCTTTTTCTCAAAATTATTGCCCTTCCTTCTCCGCGTCGTTCGCCCGTTCTGCCTTATTCCCTATCACCTATCATGGATTTTTTAAAACTTAGCTGGTCCGTTATTATTACATCTGTCGCACTTGTTGTCTACGGTATAACAACTTACACTTTTTGTTTATTTCACTAACCATAGGAAATGTTACAATTCCAATCTCAGAACTTCCTCTAGTCTATTTGTATTTATAACCCGTTCGGTTCGTATTAATTCCTTTTTTCTTTCACCTATCTCTCTGGGATGGTTAATTAGTTTGTTTTGCTCCTATAATTGTACTCCTTTGCTATTTTAATTTTTCTCTCTAGTACTATTATAGGAGAAAAACCAACTAATTAACCATCCCAAAGAAATAGACGAAATAAAAAAGAAAGTAATACGAACCGAACGGGTTGTAAATACAAATAGACTGAAGGAAGTTCTGAGCTGTATTCCGGAATGTATGTACATATATATATATATATATATATATATATATATATATATTCCGGAATACAGCCCGCTGCCACACACCACACACAAATTGCGGTGGCGTGCATGGTATTATTAAGATCCACTCTACAATATATATAGTCTAATTTTGACCCATTTATTCGTGAGTAAACATTTACAGATTCATCTCTTCCATACATTACGGTGATTATAATGCTTTTTATTATTCGCTCTTTAATGCATTACTCTATTTATTCAATTTTAATTAGCCCAAATTCATCCACTTACCATTGGCGCTTTTCCCTAACGATCCTTACAGTTTGAGTTTTATGTTTTTTTCTCCCTTTGTCTCATATATTTCCACTGTATTTCTCTGTATGCGTCATTCTTTTCCTGAATCTCTTAACGCCGAAGAGAAATGCCTTGTGAGCCTCAGTTACCTCTGCTCACGCGCGATATTGTGAGAGCAGCAGACAACTGAGTAGGGTAGACGCAATATTTTTGAATTTCAGGAAAGCCTTTGAAACAGTTTTCCATGCAAAAATATTACAAAAATTGAAAGTATATTCAACTGACGAGAAAATTGTTAACTGGATTGCCTCGTTCCTATAAGGTTTAACAAAGAGATTAGACGGAGTAGTTTCAGACGTGGTCAATGTGATTCTCATTGCGTCACAAGGATGTGTAATTAGATCGTTGTTATTCTTAATGTGCATAAATGGTTCGGCGGATAATATAAATAGTAAGGTCATGCTTGTCGCGGATGGTATCTTAGTGCAGAGGTTCTCAAACATTTTTCCGTCGCGATACATATGACGGATGATCACATGCGCGACGCACAGGACACTAAAATCCGCCTAACTAAGAAAAAGAGGAGAAGTGTGTAAAATTGAAGAATTGAAGCCTAAACATAGTTTTTGCTGGTAAAATGACGCAAGTGGAAGACCAAAAAATATGCTTAGCAACACACACACACACACACACACACACACACACATATATATATATATATATATATATATATATATATATATATATATATATATATATATATATATATATAAACTTAAGGAAAAGAAAAGGTAGTGATGAGGGTGGCAACAAGGTGTTGAAGGAAGCCCAGTGGACACTTACCAAGTTGGGGACCAAGTTGGCAGGCTACTGGGGGCATCGAAGAGACACACGCACACAAGAAAAACACACGGAAGCTTTTCGGGCCTAAGCCCTTCGTCAGCGATGACGATAGAGTAACTTATATATATATATAAGCCGTTGTTGAAATTTTCGACGACTCATATTCCGGCTTTTCAAGACACGCCATTGTATAACGACAAACTGCTGCTGCGCTATTGTATAAAGAAATCAATTCAGGAAAAGACCAGGCGATATTTCAAGGATCCTTAACAATATTGTGAAGTGTTGTAAGGACTGGTGGCTAGACATCAAGATTGATAAATTTGCTGCCATGTATTTCACCCACTATATGTGCTTCATCCGTTGCTCTTACGAAGTGTCTGGGTTAAAGTTGAAATATATCATCCGATACAAATATTTAGAACTTGCACTCTGGGGCATAACGTCTATAGGTCTACCGCGATCAAAAGAATATTTTGGGGTGTTCTGTGGGTGTGACCTAATCCCTCACCCTAGTTGGCACCCTCCCCTCTTATCCTTTCTTACCACGCGGGCTATCGCTGTCTCGCTCCTTTTCTAACTACACTCTTGCCAAATATTCGCAAAACTTCGTCTAGGCAGTCAACTGTAAACAGTGAGAACTGACAACCTAAGGAGGAGAAGGGTGGGTTATTGGTGGGGTGAGGATAGTCAAGATGACCGAGGGAACTTCCCCTGCGTGCTCGGATGAAATCCGCGCATGTTCTTATGAATGCGCAGACCTATAGTAGTGAACTCGTCAAAAATCTTATACCGTCGGTGAAAAGTGTGTATATTCCTCGCTAATGCGTCCTATCTTTGAATGCAGCTGTGCAGTCTGAGTCCCCTTCGAGTAAGTTCTATCCTGGGACCTCAAAATAGTAAGCGTAGAGCGGTTTGCCGAGTACAGATACGATGCTAGCGTATCAGAGCTTTTGAATGACAAGAGATGGGAGACCTTCAATTGTAGAATAATGAGGGCCAACTGAAAACTGTTAGAATATTTTAAAATCTCCTAAGTCATTGAGGGCGTGCATGTCATAGTTGTATCCACTGGAGCTAATGAATGTAGGGCTATACCAGAGTACACCAGAAAATACGTCGAAACCTCTCTAGAACCGAGTACAGGTTATTTTTGTCTGACGCGATAAGACAGGTTAACAGAGCCTTTAACTAGTTTCTTTTGGTGTAACGTCACCTCCTGCCAAACGCCATTGACAATTTTCAGAGTAATAATGTAAATTTAAATGTAACCTATTTTATCCCCATTAGTCTGCATCTCCTCCCTCTTAAGATCTAAATACATACTCTTCTCCTCCCACTTCCTAAAAACCTATTTACCCATTGTTTCTCTTATTGTCATTCTCCCATTATTGTCTCAATTCATCTCTCATTCCAGTTTTACCCCCCCCCCTCAATGCCTCTCTGCTATTCAACGCAATCCCTCTATTGCCCAATTCATCCTCTCATTCCTCCTTCGATATCTTTTCTCCACCTACCTCTCAGACGACCGCCATTTCCTTCTCAAATACCGCTTTCTTCTCCTTCCCTCATCCATCTCTTTTATTCCCTTTCCTCCCAGTCGTTAATCTCTATCTATCCTCTTCGCATCGACTCTCTATTCCCCTCTCTATATTCTCCTCCTCCAACTCGCACCTTTTTTTCCGGAGAGCGCCATTGGAATCCTTCGAAAGGCGTCAGCGGGGATTCTATCTGAATCTCCCCCGCCGCGCCAAGAATTAATGAGAAACCAAAGTGAGGCGGGAGAAGCGACGCTAGGGCTCTCCTGCGGATCCTCGCGTCCCTTAATCCTCATCTCGGTGGCTGTGTGCGTGTGTGTGGGTGCACGAGGGGTTCGAAGGACTGGAGGGGTAGGGGAAGGGGTAAAAAGGGTTAGGTTTGAATTTTGGTTAAGAAGGATGTTGTTAAGGCGAAGTTCTATTGGTTCGAGGATCACGCCGTTTTTTTTATGTTTTTATTCTTCCTCCTGCATCACCGGGGAGGTTTTTTTTTAATGGTTCTTCTTTGAAAATATGTATGACGGCGCGGCTAGAATACTATGATCGTTAAAAAATAGTACCCGGCGTGGATTTCGCTATGAGTTCCCTTTATTTAAGTCACTAGGGTAATGTAAAATGGATTCAGAAATAAATGGAATTCGCTGAAGAGATTAAATTATAACTAGAAATTTTCTCACAATTTTCCCCAAAACTTTAACAGGTTTTTGCAATATAAGTCTTTGGTAATGTTGGATAAGATTTAAACATCACTTATTTATACAGTTATATATAAAGAAACAGGTACACGTTCCAGCATGCATCCAGAAATCGTTTTATTTTATATCAATGCGAAAATTCAAATTAAAAATCCAATATAGAGTGTAGTATAGCTTATCATACTGAAATTTGTTTTTATAATCCGTAAATTTATTGCATTTTGGGCGTATAAAGCGAGCGTTGATATATGTGAATAAATAGAAAGGACGGTGAAGATCTCGAGCGTGGGTGGATGGAACTGGTGGAGGAATAAACGCGAAGGGAGAGAAAGGACGAGATGGCCGAGAAGAGGACGAAAAGGGGAAGAGAGACGAAAGGAACGAGACCGAAGGATCGTTTGGAGGTAGGAAGAGAAGGAAGTAGGTTATCGGTGGCCGTGTTGAGACCAGGTTTCCGCATCGGAAAGGACCACGACCGCAGATTGACGCTCCGTAAAACCTCTCACACTCTACTAGAAGTGGCTTCGTCCCGGATATTCCTTGGGCGGCAAACAAGGGGGTGTTACGCGTGATGAAGGGAACAGGTTCGTTACTCGACCAACTCTCTCGGTTTTTACGCGTCTATCATTCCCTTCCGTAGACTTCCCTGGTATCGCACTTTATCTTACCCAGCTAACGACCATTATGACCCTCTCTCCTATTTCCTATTTTCCACCTTCCCTTCTCTCTCGGAAGGAAATTTGATTCCAAGTGATGATTACGGCGTGACAGCTGTCTCGTCACGGGTGCCTTCAAATAAAGATCCCTTCTTCGGGGTCTCGATATAACACTCATATCCTCGCGGGATAAATGGATATAGATAATGATTCTAGGAGCGTTTTCCGACGAGGAATTTTCTCAATATGTTCACTTTATATTGTAATTGCTTCCTTTATGATGAAAATATAGGAAATGCAAATATTTAAACGATAAGCTATAGATGAATATGGGAAAATTATTTATCCTAAAAGTAAATATTTCTTGAACTAATAGTAGTTATTTATTGTCATTGAAACGGTATCTGAAATTCAAAATATTACAATATGTAAATCGGGATACTATGTATTGGTTTCTACCTTAAGGACCAATATATTATCTATATAATAATACTTTTAATTTAGAGAAAATTCATTTTAAAGAGTAAAAAAATGAATAATGACAATTAAACAGTAATATCAATTATAGGAGATCCGTGATGTATATAAAATAAAAACATTTCTATTCTTTTGATTGAATAAAGAGAACAATGTTTAGTTTATCGTATACTTTATGCATTTTTAATTGTTACGCGTTTATGAGATTAAATTTGCACTTGAAAAATTCGGAATTAATATAAATTATTGCAGGTTAGAAAAATCCGTATAGTAAAATTATCAATTGTGCACTTGTCATTAGTAATAAAAGTATTCAACTAATTAACTATGTTAAAAACATTGACTTCATCAAATAAATATCCACTACGTATATAATATTTATTAATTGGTTCCCTTAAGATATAAAGCGTACAATGATAAATAGTTTGAAAACTTACAAATAATGTCTAACAAAATCTGGTTAAGAAAGTATAAGTATTAACGATTAATTTGTCGGGTGGGCTCAATATGACCAAATGAAATATTTTTCAGTCGACAACAGAAGAAATTTATTTCCAATATTGATTACTCTTGACCGCCACCTTCCTGATGAGGTTTCAGTGTTTTTCATTGCTTTGGCGCACGTTGACTTTGTTTTTTAATTTGAAGAAGCGTTAAATGAATATTTATATCATTAAAAGATACAAATAGGAATGTGACATCAGTTAACTGGTACATGACCTTCAGCTTAGCAAAGTCACCTCTTCGGGGTGCCGGTGGTGTAGTGGTTAGGATGCTGACTGCTCGAAAAGGCAGAGGGCACGAATCCTGCGCAAGTAGGATTTTTTTTCGAGGTCGCCCCTTTGGAAGGGACGTTAAGCCGTTGGCTCCCTTGGTGCTCTTCGTTAAGAGTAGGCTAATGCCGGAATCGGGTTTCCCTCCTCACTTGTGATTATGTTTGTTGTGGAAGGAGTTATGGCTATAATAATCCAAAAGATTGATTAGCCAAACATACACACACACACACTAAGTCACCTCTGAAATATAAATTCAATTACAAAATATTTCAGACAAATTATGAATAAAATTAATTGACTTACATCATGAGTTTTGACTACACAAAAAATAAATTAATATCCTCTTTCCAATATTAAAAATAACTAGTAGTTGCCCGTCGATATATCGACTAGTTGCTTAGATTAAATATTGTCTTATTGTTAGTTCTGTCACATTACCAAGAAGCTCAGCGACTGCAAGGTTTATTTCCTTCTACAAATGTCCGCTAGGAGCGCTACCTTAACACCAATCACTACAACTACGTCGAGCTTAGCCGGTCACAAAAAACCTCAATATGTCGCCAACGGTATGATCGATTTCCATTTTATAATTTTCCTGCAAATATGCAGGTCGAGAAATTTAATTTGGTGCATCACACGTTAAGGTGGCTGTTACCTTTGCTTCAAAAATCTCCTTTTTTACGCTATTAATGTATAGATGGGGTCATATTAAACTCGCGCAACTAAATACAGAAATTTTTATCATGCAAGTAACTAAGGTTCAAATGAATAAAATGTCATCGATGCATATAAATTTCTTTCATAAGTCATTGAAAGCCATCACAAAAGGACTTTTACTTTAATGAAATTTTTATTGAGGTAAATATGTTACAAACTAATTTCAGTGTTATTTACAGTCAAATTACTTATTAATGTGAAAATCTTTTATTTAAAATATGTTCTATACGTGTTCCGTGTTTTTAATAAGCAATAATTTGATGCAAACGCGCGAGGACTTTCCGACTTCAACTGTCCGTAAGAGTGTACTTTGTGACATTGGATATTTCAAGTTTCAAATCTTCAATGGTTCGTGGGAGACTTCTGTAGACTGTCTTTAACTTAGCCTCATAAAAAGTTATCGCAGGATTGACGCCAGGGTAAAATGGCAGCAAGGTCAACCCAAATCCGAAACGACCGTGTAGCGGTTAGAAAGTACTCTGTCATGGAAATGAGAGTCTAAAATGTCCGGGACAGGATTGGAAACAATCGGAACTGCTCCGTCTGGCATAAAAATTTTCATTAAAATCAAGTCATTCCTTGCATTAAAGGAATAACATTTTTCATCAGAAGCACTGCATAACGATTAAAGATTACGGTCCAGGAATATTGGTTCAACGATAAAAACAACGGAAAATGTACACCAAACTCTGTCCTTCGCAGGATGTATCGGTGCATCTTCATAATCGTTCGGATTCCTCCAAATTCGCAGGTTTTGTTTGCTCACAGTCCCATTTTGAAGAAAATGCGCTTCATCTGTGAACCGAATGTTGTTGAGATAAGTTTTAATAAGTTAAATAAATGGACTACACAAGTCCAGCCGACGATATTTCCATTATCCTTCAGTTTTTTGGCGAATGTGTGTCTGAAGATATTTTCAAGCCCTTTATAAGAATTTTTATCATATACGAGCAAGCTGGGCGGCTTCCCGGGGGGCCAATGAAATGGGGGCGCTAACCGATCTATCCGTACATTACTTGCAAGAGAATGAATTTTTTATAGGAATTGATACCGCAGAACGGGCAGTAATCAAGATGAATTTCCTTTTACTTTTCATTGTCAATTATTTTACGGAGCAGCGTATTAATTTCCAAATTCCATATCTTAATAAAAATTTTACGGAAGGGGGTGCTGGGATGGTTTCTCGCCCTTGGCGTCAAAATACCTCGAGCCATCCATGATTGTTCCAAAACTTATTCCCTACTGCTTTGAAACACAATCAGTTAATCTGTATAATGAATTTCAGTTACTATAGTTTTTTTTTTCTAGTAGTATGTTGACGATAATTGTTTGTAATATTTTTATTTTACTGACTAATTCTTCCGCAGTTAAAAAATATCCACCCTCGAGCGGGCACACTGGTGTATAAAGTACGCCAATTTTAGGAATTTCAATGTGGAAACGTTGTTTTGTGTCTGGCATCTAAGACACTTTGTGTAAGTGTCATTTTGACTTCCAAATAAGAGTTTTCATACCTCTATGATCTGTTGCAGCTAAATAATCGGAGTGATAATAGTATTAGTCATCCGTGGCACCTGGTCGTGTGACTCATTAATTGCTTTACATCCGTCCTTCGAGCAGACGCGGCGGATTGAATATACGAGCGATTGAGAGAGTGATTTTCGTTTATGCTGAGTACGCAGCATGGTTTGTCATGTAAATTATATTCTGTATATTTACACTTATATATGTAAAATTACAGTTTCAATTTCCATTGTACTTTGAAATGCTCGAGGAATCAAATATTTTGTTTATTGATTATGGTAGAATAAGCATTTCTATGATGAAATAAACTAATCTTGCCTTTATTCTTAGTATATATATAGGTGTCATTTTACTACGTGTTACTCTATCGCCATCTCTCTGACAGAGTGATTGAAAGAGTGATCTTTGAGAATATTGAATAGTGAAATTGAAAAGGTTCTCAGAGATATAAAATCATAGAATGCAGTAGAATTTGGTGACCTCCCCTTAGAAATGTTAAAGAAATTAAGAAAAGGAATAAAGAGTTTTTTATAAATCGAACCGTAAGATATACGAAGAGGGAGGGTGAATAATCAGCTTAATTTTGCATTCAGCTAAAGTTATTCTCAGGATTTCGAATGGAAAGATCGAAGCAAATGCTAACAACTATATAGATGTAGACCAGTTCGGGATTCGAATAGGTCGTGGCACCAGAGATGCCGTAGAGACGATGAGGACATTGGTTGAAAGAAAAGGTGAATACAACCAGAATATATTAATATGCTTTGTATATTTCGAAAAGGCCTTTGAGGGCCTATGTTGATGGAGGTAATGAGAAAGAAAGGGGTAGATTGGAGAGATAGGCGTTTAATCAGAACTCTGTACATGAACCAAACAGAGACAGAATCTGATTGGACAACGTAGAAAACAGGCGTGAGACAGGGCTGCCCGCTATCACGGGCATTGTTTAATATCTATGCAGAATAAATGATAGCGGAAGCATGGAAAGACGTAGAAACAGGGATCAAAACGGAAGAAAGCCTGGTTAAATCGGTTAGATATGCATATGACAAAGCATTGGTGAGTAATTATGAATGAGGCCTTCAGGTTCTAGTTAATTCCTTAAATGAAAAGGGACAAGTAATCGGGAAGAATATTAATATTAGGGAAACAAAATTGATGAGATTTTTCAAGAGAGGACAGCCAGATCAATGTTACAGCGAATGGGGAAATGCTGTAACAGTTGTAAATTATTACTTATTTAGGTAGTATTTTGTCACAGGATAGAAGAACTACGAAAGGGGTCAGGACAAGGACAGCAAGAGCAAGGGAGACATTTAAGAGACGGCGGGAATTGTTAACCGGATATCTGAATATCGGTATTATCCCTCGAGCGGGCGCGCAGGTCTATAAAGTATGACAATTTTACAAATTTCAATGTGGCAACGCTGCTATGTGTCTGGCATCTAAGACGCTATGTGTCAGTGTTTTTTTGAC
Organism: Tanypteryx hageni; assembly: GCA_028673005.1. Lineage (NCBI taxonomy): Eukaryota > Metazoa > Arthropoda > Insecta > Odonata > Petaluridae > Tanypteryx > Tanypteryx hageni. The sequence continues at coordinate 102,356,732 of CM054120.1, read as the reverse complement.
TTCCAAATGAGAAAGTTTTCTTACCTCAAAGATCTGTAGTAGCTTAAAAATAAAAGTGATAATAGTATTAGTCATCCGTGGCGTACTGAATACGCCGCGCGCCTGGTCGTGTGACTCATTATTTACTTTACCTCCGTCTTTAAGAGCAGACGCCGAGAGAGTGATTTTTGTTTATGCTGAGTACGCATCATGATTTGTCATGTAAGTTATATTCTTTATGTTTATAATTATGTCTGTAAATTTACAGTTTCAATTTCCATTGTACTTTTAAATGCACGAGAAATCAAATATTTTGTTTATTGATTATGGTAGAATAAACATCTTTATGATGAAATAAACTACTCTTGCCTTTATTCTTAATATATATGTAGGTGTCATTTTACTACGTGAGGCCCTTTCGCTATCTCTCTGACAGAGTGATTGAAAGAGTGATCTTTGGCATTGAGTACACCGCACGCCTTGTCATGTAAGTTATTTTTTTATTATATGTAAATCTGTAAAGTTACAGTTTCAATTTTTGCTTTACTTTGAAATGCCCACAGACTGACATACGGTAGATCACCGACTATATGGCGTTCGATTACTCGACGTCCAACGTGCCAAAAAAGAATAAGGCAGTAATAGTACTATCAACAATGCATCATGAAACAGAAATTCAGGACGAAACCCATAAACTATCAATTATATTGGTCTACAACATGACTAAGAGTGGAGTAGGCAAAGTAGATCAAATGTGTAGTACTTACTCTATTGCTCGTATTACTCTACGGTGGCCGTTGGCATTATCCGTCTCGCTAATGAATATAACGGAGATAAATGCGCAAATATTTTATTCTTCTAACGTTGACAATCCGAGGCTACCAAGAAGAATTTTTTTGAAGGAATTATCATTGGTATTGATGAAGCCCTATCTCACTGAAAGAGCAAAATTAAATTCTCTACCCTCACAATCAGATGTGAAGATACTCCTTTCAAAAATGGAGAACTAGCGGAAATGGAATTTGTATGCCAGTACCAGGAAAGAAAAAGGCGTGGACGATGTGTACTATGTGGCAGAAGAAAAAATGTGGACACAACAATTTGATGTGATTCTTGCAGGAAACATGTCAAAGCAAGATATATTTGTCAATCATGTAATGCTGAAGACAGTAATTCAGATTAATAATGGAAATTTTATAATTGTTACTTAGGTTTATGTTTATATATACCAATATTTTAAATTGGAATATAATTTGTTTAACCAAGAACTATCATTATAAGTTGTATTTGTAAAACAAAAAAAAATCATTCTGATAAAAATAAACCAATGATTCCGTCAAACACATGAGTTATTTTGTAAAAATTACGCCGCGGAGAAAGTACGCCACGAGCCCGGTCGTTAAATAAACAAGAGGCGCCCGCTCGTGGGTTAACAATGAACACTTTGATTTGTTGTATTGCGCCATTTTGACAATATTGGTAACAAAAAAACTCCCAGCATTATTTTATATAGCAGTACCAACATAAAAAATATTATCCCTTATATAGCAGAATTAATCCAAAATAAAATTGGCAGTCTTTCGTGATGAACCTGTGTTTGCATATATTTGTGTCCCATACGCTTTAGTTTAGATATGAGTTTGTTCATAATTTCTACTCGTATAGCAAACTGTACTAATTATGCTTCAGTTAGTATAAACTATATTTTAAAAAGGAAAGCATAATTTGCACGAAAATTCATTATGTAGGTATTAGTTTTTATAAAAATGTGGATGGTAACGTCATTTCCTTTGCCAAAAATGTCATATTTTGAAACTTAAGAAAGGACAAATAATAGTTAATTATTTAACTTTATATTTTCTGGCAGTTTGTGACTTAAAGGGTTATTGTCACATTAATTTTGATATATATATATATATATATATATATATATATATATATATATATATATATCACTAAAAATTTTGAATTTCTGTTTCTAAAGTTGTTGTTATCGAGTAGCATGTTGATGTTAAATAATCATATTTCATGCGTCATTCTCCTCCTTAGAGATATGCTATTCAATTTTAATCATCATTTCCCCAACGATTTCATATATAATTTCTAAGATAAACATGATGAGTGAACGATATTGTTCGTTTTTCCTCATAATAAGGAAGATAATTATCCTTACCCATGTCAATGAAATAAAGAATAATTATTATAATTTACTAAATGTGGTTTAAAATAAATTATTTTTTTTATTTCAGACCCATTGATGAAATTTCTCATTGTTATTTTCACGCCAACTATCTCATTAGCATATTTGAACCTAATCTATAGAACCTCAAAAAAACTTATCTTGCTTTTCATAAATATCTATGCAATGCGGCGGAGTTCGTCCATGATATAAAATTACATCGTCCCATCGAAGAAATGTAGAATAACGTACACTATTTCACAAGTCTCTCGTTTCATACACGAGGGACATAGTGCTATTAAATTCGATATTCAAAAGATTTCACTTACACTCCTAGGCACGCATCCAAACTCCATCCTCTTGTTTACGAGCGGAATATAAATCGATTTTTATTTGAATTCAAAGCACGATGGGGAAGCTGGAATAAATAGATTTAGCTCGTTCCGGGATAAAACATCATTATGTCGAGCTGAGCCGAATACCCCAGAACCGAGATGGATAGAGTCGAGGAAAGTAAAGCGAGATATAAATTCCATGATAAGGTATCATCAAGCGAGATTAATGATACTATCCGATGGCACGGCAACGAGGTCACCTTCATCCTTTAGCCGACTCACGCACCATCATCTCCTCTTTTGTACCTAGCCCTTCCGAATTCACGACCTTCATCAACCGTGTACCGAGGATAGGGAAATCTCGGAGTCGGGAGAAGTCTGCCAAATATCGGGTCACCCAGGCGACCTTGTATTCGCCGTCATGCAATTCCCGGGGAAGCCTCCCTCTCTTCACCCTCTCGGACACAAATGAGGGCGTAAAATGCAAATTAGAGCGTCGGCAGGCGATGGCATTGAAGAGGCTGCCTTTTAATTTCTTTCCCACGTCCGCTTCCACCTCTGGTTTTCCATTAGTTTCTCTACCTCTCCCCTATCTCTCCTCGGCTCCTCTTGTCTCCTTCACTCGCTTCCATCTTGCTTCTCTTTTTCATCCCTCGCTGCGCCCAATTTTTGATTTCATGGGCGGCTTGCCTTTAGGAACTTGAGAGACGGTTGTTTACATGTAATTTATAACGAGTTTAATCGTCAAATTAGTATGACTCGTGCCATTCTTGTGTATAATTAATAATTTGTATCTATAAAATGAATTTATATATGTTGCTTGCTAGGTCCACGCACCATTTTATATATGATTTGCCTAGTTTTAGTGTTGTTACCAAATTAGTACATTGAGCATTACCACCCTATTCTATTGCATTTTCTAAACAAAAAACATTTTCGTATAAATTACTGCATATTTCTATAATCTTGTTTCAATTTTGCTTAAAATTTTGCTATTAATTGACATATTAGTTCGTTCATAAATAGTCAGTAAATAACTTCTGTTTAGATTCATGAATATTTATATATTATTCTTGCTGTCCTATCATTTACTTTAAAGTTAACATATCATAACATAATACATGGTTAAGTTTTATTTTGTATTTAATATACAATGTAAATCGTTGAAGGGGTTGCCTTGATTTTTGTCCAATCTGAAATTGTTAATAGAAATAAAATAACATGCAGCATGTTTGTATATGCAAAATTTGTAGAAACTTTTTAGACATAATTTGTTAAAACTTTGGCGTAAAATGTTTCTTAATTGGGATATGAATAATTAAGTTTGATTAAGCAGATGTATAAACTGAAATGGCTCTTCTGTTAGACTAATACCTGCCAAATGTTTTGAAATTCAAATCCAGCGCCCCCTTGGGTGCAATCACACCTTTAATCTTTCCTCCTCTTCACTCCAATTCTCATCCTATCACTTTATAACCTCTTCAAACATTAAAGTGTGAAGCCGACCTTTCCCTAACGAGGAGCAAAGACACGAAGCTGTTCAACCAAACATGTCATTTTTCCGCGTCAGAGTACTATTCGTATACTAGTTAGGCCCTCTAAAACGATTTGGAATTAATTATAGTAGAATCATCTTCATGGTACCTTTGTACCATTTTCAGAAAAAATGTCTGAAAACCCTTACTGAATGGAAACAAACATCTCATTCCCCCTTTTATTCTGTCTCACTCAAGGCCTACGGAATTATTTTTCACGCTTCCTTTTTTCATCTGTTCCAGTTTATTCCTTAACTAAAAGATATTTCTTTTCTTCGCTTCCAGTAACTCATTATTTAATTTAGCGAAGAACCATGCCCTTCCACCCCGACACCCTCTCCCAGCCCCTCTCCACTCTCCTCCCCCTTCGCCCATCTGCTGTCCATCGCACTCCGTTCTCACTCTCCCATCTCCAACTCTCCTCTCCTTTCTCCCACTCTCTTCTCCCATCTCCCACTCTCATCTCACACTCTCCTCTCCCGCTCTCCTCTCCTCTCTTCTCCTCCTCTCCTCTTCCACCCTCGTCTTCCACCCTCCTAACCCACTCTCCTATCCCACTCCCTTATCCCACTCCCCAACCAATCCATTCTTTCCTCCCCTCTCCCTCTTCTCTCCACCACTCCACTCTTACAATCCCCTCTCCCCTTCCACTATGCCATTATCCTCCCTATCCACCATTTCCTACTTCCCTCTCTCCATTTCCTATTCCTACTCCCCGTTCCCTTTGCAAGGACACCTCACACTCCATCTTGCTCGCATATCTCAGTCCCATCTTTTATCATTCACTACCCACCTCTTTTCCTCGTCATCCTCTAATTTAATATTTTATTTTCGAAATAAAACCTGTGCACCTCACTTCATTTATCGAAATTATTTTTTGTCAGTCTTGCCTCTTCAGGTAGGTTGTTGACTCATTATAGTCGGCTTATTTTCAATTGAATTTATTGATCTAAATAAACAAGAGCACTTGTAATAATCACATCTTCTCATGAAGGATTTTTCGCGACTATCTAAAACGCCGGCTTATTATAATAGCTATTAAAATAATTAACTTAATCAGGTATCCATCCTCTTTCGTAATATTTCTATTGAATAAATGCATTTATTCAATTTCTTTAATAATAAAGCCAAAATCTATATTGTATCGACTGAATCTCTTATCAAGGTCTTACAGATGTAAAACTTCTGTAATCACCAAAATGTAATTTCATTTCTTAAAGTGAGTTTATTTGGTATAGAAATGAAGTAATTTTGACTTTCATTGGCGTATATCAATTAATGCAATAACTGAGGAACCAATTAGATATTGCTTTTATCAAATTTTACTTAAATTTGATATTCACAATATATTTCGACGGCGATGATTCAGATAAAATATAATATAATGGAACAGCGCCATTTTGCTCTAACCTCCACCTCTTGCCGACCCTCAAATATCTTCACACCCAATCACACCTTTTCAAATTTACTTCCCTAACAACCCATTGCCTCCTTTTCTCCTACAGTCCGCTCTCTTCCCCTTTGTACCTCTCTCCTCTTGACTCCTTTTATTCCACTCTGCAACACAATCACTCCGACCACTCAAAAACCTTTCTTCTTCACCATTCTTTGCAGTGGAGGGTGTGGTGAGACCTTACCTCCGCACGACAGACCTGGATTTCAAGCACTAGGATTATTTGTAGTCGTTGGTTTAAGCTACAGTCAAGGCGTAGTTTTTTGTTAAGTTTTTACTTATTTTATTCCCGTTTGAGTCTCGATTCTGTAAAATTTGGCAAATAACAGTTGGTTCTATTTGTACTACACCGTCTTTTCAATGTAAATAAGATCATCTAATTAGGCAAATAATCCTATCTCCTTCCGGCTATCGATTTTATATTACAACTATTTTCCGAGAGTAAATAATTTGAAAAATAGTTAAAAATAGAATGAAAAATCTTGCGTAAATTACTAACATACTTAAGTCAATATTTTTCTGAGATTTCAGCAACAACTGCCATTACATTTTGTACAAAAATGAAAATTTAGAAAGCAAAATGACATTTCTGAATATGCCTCAAATTCTTAGAAATCCCTGATATAGGAAATAGTCAAAATTAACCAAAATTACAATGTCACTTGGAATTTCAGCAAAGCAGACCGATTTTGACATTTTACATAATCATGTTATAATCGGAGGTGCAGAGCTACAAGGAGAATGAAGTGGGAAAAAAGTCAAATGAGTATATAAAGATGTATTTGAAGGAAATAGCAAAGAAACTTGATCACCACAATCGGGCATAACATATATGTAGTTCATATAGTAGCAAAAACAGTCGAATTAACCATTGGCATATTCCAGAGTGAAAGGGTTGAGTAAAACCACAAGCGTATCAGATTCAAAGTAGATGTCATCAGTAGTAACAATTCGATCGCATAATAGAATATTAGAAATAACACCCGAGAAATTACCACTGAGTAGGGGTGTTTTGTTCAAATTGTGAGCCGTGGATTCACTAGACTATTTCATGACTACAGAATTAAACTACATCTGAATAATTTGCCAATCTGTAGATGATCGTCGACAAAATTTATTTAAAATACAAGTTTAATTTTGATTAAGCTAACGTATTTTAAGCATTAATTGGTCGTGATTCTGGTTATTATGGCTAAATTAACGAAAAAATTTCTTATCTCTCTGCGGTGTAATTGGGTGGTTCTATAAATTAGATAGGAATACAGAAGGAGAAATAAATCTTATAGAAAAACATGAATTTGTTTATTACTTTTGGTTTGTTTGCATATACCGTTTATTAAGAACATAGATAACAATATAATTTCTTAAATTTAGTTAAACTCTTGGAGCAAATGATTCCTTATTCGTCTGAAATTTAAAAAATATGTGTTTTGAGAGATTTAAAGTAAACGTCAAATACGTAAGCCTCTACCCGCCTCTTTCAATTAAGGAAAAAATGCCGGAAAGGTAATCCATCGATGCGAAAGAAAGAGAATTTATTTTTTTAACGCTCCTACTAATCATGAATGTTAAAGCTATAATGAGTAACTGGGACAAAAAAATCCCTCCTTACGTCTTTCAGTAATTCCACTCAAGCAGAAATGAATTTTTTTCCAATACCGGATTTTTCTGCTTCTCTCTTATTTTCTATCCCCGTTTCTTTCTCTCTATCTCCCTATTTTTCGTAGAATCATTTTTTTAATTGCATGAAGCCACGAGAATGTTTCCTCCTCTCACTCAACGCCATTCCCGCCCTTATTCGTTGCCTCATAGTCCTCTTGTGTGGCACAATCTCAAGTGTCACTTGAACGTTTTCATTCTTTCCATTCTCATTCCGCTCTCACCATTCCCGCCGCTTCCTCGAACTCCCACCTTCTCATTCCCCCTCTCTCTCCTTCTTCCCCTCTCCACCCCCCACCTCTTCCTTCCCTTCATCTCTCCGTCCCCTTCTCTCCTTTCCGTCTCCTCACCTTCCGCAATTTCCCATTACGCCGCTCCGTTCCAGCAACGTAAGCCTAAACGTCACTGTTCTCCCAGGATTTTGTCAATGGCAAAGTTTTTCTTTGGCAAGAATGTGATGGGAATATGGCTAAAATTGTCGAATTCTGTGTTTACCTTCTATCACTTTGAACGTAAAATCATATTATTTACTTTAAGGACATGCAACTTTAATGGTTATGATGTCTTCACGAGACTCGTTAGTTTTTTTTATGGCGTCAAATATACCGATTCACGATTTAGCGACGCTGTATCCTTCCATTTATTAGGAAAAATTACCATTCTTATCGTCGCATGTTTGGATACAAGAATATTATATGCCAATGTAGTTTATCTCGTCAAAGTCAACGGCAAGTCATATCCATTTGAGGAATCTATTTGTTAACTATTTAACAGATTTTCATCTCCAAATATTCGGTTATACACGATTTTTAAATATACAATATCGCACCTTTTGTATTACCGTTTAATTATGGAAATAGGTACGCTAATATCAACTGTGGTATACCCATTACGATGAGGCGGATATTTTCCAATAGATTCTGATTCTTGCACTAAAGACGCCTTTATTCTATTTATTTTACCTTAAATGCCCAAAATTGCAACTAGCTTAGAACGCAATATTTTACGTTTTTTGACAAGTGATTAGATGGGAATTTGAAAAACAGTGTTTATTTTTAAATTTTGCATCAGTAGTTACATTATTTAGAGCGTAATTAGGCAACATTTTTCAGAAAATTACTTGAAAAGTTACGTTGAGCCGTTTCACGAAATCCAAGAGCTAGATTTTTAATCCCATCCTCTTCCTGTTTGCTCGTCCCTCTTCATTTTCCTTAGCTACCTCTTTCCTTTTCAAACCTCTTCTTTGCTTTTAACCTTAGACTCCAATTCCATAATCTCACTTTTTCACGTTCTCCATGTTCTCTTCTCCTTTATCATCTTCTCGTCTTTCTTTTTTGCTTCTCTCGATGCCTTACGACCTCTCTCTCTCTTTCTTGATCCTGGGTTCCTGTAATAAATTTCTCTTCTTAAAGATGTAACTCCCGCTCTTCTTCTTTTATTCCCTCCTATACCTCTCCCTCCCTTTATCCACTCATCCTCATTTTCCTTCTCTTTCTCCTTAACCCCAAACCGCATCCCATTCTTTCCCTGCACTCGGCACGTTCTTTCACATTTTCACTCCAATTCACTTAATCCCATTTCTCCTAATTCCACTCTCACCGTCCCCATCTCGTGCCATACTTGGAAGTTTCTTAACAAGTTTTTCCCCGCGTTTTTCCATTCGCTAACGATAGCATTACGGTACTATTTACAAATTCGAAGACAACTCGGGCGGTTTTGTTTGTGGAGCAGCTTTTCGCGTTACGGAAGTCTAATTGAGCGTTATTAGAAATTATTAGGGAAATTTCAACATTATTTGAAGGTACTAGCCTAAATAGTGTGCGCATTTATGGCCGTGTTCACCAGACTGGATTGTTCTCAGACTGTAATCCTTGACAATGTTGTGCGATATATAGGGAAAGTTTCTTAGGGGACTTTACTTTGCCAATAAAATGCATACTTGGTTCAAATATTTGCATTACTAATTTATTTGCGGCGTTTTCTAGGTTCTATGTCGCACCCATAATTGTTTTTAACGCAAAAGGTTATATATATATACTTTATACGCGCTTTATGTTTACATAGCCTTTTTAGTGTGATACATCCAATCAAACAAAAACATCATAAATAAATGTACAGTGGTTAAATTTGTGGTAAACACTATTAACGGACAGAATTTCATATAATCGGTACATCAAGAATTGTTTAATTTATTTGGTGCTATCTTCCTTCGGACCAATAGTAGGAGTGGAAACCTTTTAAATATGTATAGTCCGACACAGGCGTTTCCCTTCATAAGTTTTTCTTTCCATTCGTCCCGTTTTGTCCTCTCACGCTCCTTTATCTGCCGCACGCACCTCCTTTTCTTTTACCCCAGAGCCATTTCCTCGACTCCATTGCCTTTACATTTTTCTAACATACTCCATCACTTCTCCCCCTCCTTCCCAGCGACCAACCCCCAACACCCACGCTCTCTTTTCCTCTCTCCAACGCTCTCTTTTCCTCTCTCCCACGCTCTCTCCCTCTTTCTCACATATCTCACATAATATCACACACCATCCAACGGTACACTCATTCCCCTTCCAAGCCTATCTCTTCCTTGCTTCGCTCTCTCCTCCATCTCTCCTTTTTTATCTCGTGTAAACATAGTCTTTTTCTGCTCTGTGCTCTCACAAATGTATCCTCCTTGTTCTCCTTCCATACTTCCCTCCTTTATTCTCCCTTATCCTTCATCTCCTCTTGTTTTTTCGTTCTCATATATCGCCCGCCTTATTAAGTTTCTCTCTTCGCCTATTTCGTTATTTGCTCTCTGCGACATGTTCCTATTATCCTCGCTCGCTCGTTTTTATTTTATTTTTTATTTTTATTTGTTTTCATGTAGAATTTTATGATAAATACCTACAAGAGTATAACTGGAAGTATGTATTGATAGTATATATACATTGATAGTATATATAGTATATGAGTGTATGGAAATCAGCATCAATATGACAATCATATTTATAAATTTATTTGTACGTTAATATATTTTATTTTTTTATTTTTTATTTCCTCTATAAATGTAATGATGAATGTATATTTGTTTATATATGTATGCATGTGCTTATACATGTATATATTTGCATAAAAATCATCATCTTTGTGACATTTACATTGTATTTACAAATGACAAGTGGTTAGGTGAATTTATTTGTACAATCATTTTATTTATTTTTATTTATCCTATCAAATATCATGATAAATGTATATTTATGTATATGTAGATGCATGTTTTTATGATTTTATATGTGCATATGTTTCATCAAACTCATCTATGTGAGAATTATATTGTATTGTTAAATGACAAGGGATTAGGTGGAAGAGGAGACTTGGTCTCTATCTCGCCCCAATAAAGACGTTATTCAATTCAATTCCTCCTATACCCCTGCATTATTTCCCCCGTCCATAAAATACTCCTCCGCCTCATTCTCTCTCTCTTTCTCTTTCGCGGGTTTATTTCTGCTGTTGTTATTTTGTATATTTGAACCAATTATATCCATTTAATATCAGATTGATTGGTTGGGTGATTTTAAGCAGAAGGTAGCGATTATAAATTACAATTGCGTAATTTAATGTGAATTCAGAAAAAGAGCATAACGGATTGAGAAGAATGGAGAAAATGTTGTTGACTATAGACTATTTATCTCATTCATATCTCATTTTGAAATACTTCATCTCTGATTTAAAAACTTCAAAGAAGTTTTAAAATTTTGGTTGAAAAATTTAGAAATTTCTCTTTCGTCTCCTTAAATTGCGGTTCAGTTATTCATATCTTAAATTGAAGAAATATGAAATGCGCATATATGATCGGTGATTACTCTTAGTCTTTTGATAAATAGTAACTCTTAATCTACCAAAATTTTTTAAACGATAATATTTTTGGAATATTTTTTGCCCTTTTCTGATTTCCCATAAGAAAGAGCTTTCCAAATTGTCCTATTTTTCTCGTCCGCCGTATCTTTCCTCTTCTTAAACTTCTCTTTTTCCCCAAAAAATCTTTTGTTTTCCATTTCCTTCCTCATGCTGCTTGTAGTAACTTTTTCTTTTTCCCCCGTATCTCTTATTTCCGTCCTTTCCTTACTTCATCACTCTTCCCAAGTCTCCGCTATCCTCTCCTTTTTCTTCCTCTTAAGAGCATGTTCTTATATTCCTGTATGATTCCCTCATCTCATTTTATTCCATTATTCCTTCATAGTTCTCCCCAAATTCCTTTTTTTCTGTTCCTTTGGAGTTCTTTTAACAAATTCCGTCCTTGATCTTATGAATTCCATTTCTTCTACACTTATGGCTTCGTAGAATATTATCATTATGTTCGCTTGACATAAATAATCGTAGTTTGCGTTCTCACAAACGCACGCGCATGTAAATACCCGGGCGTCTGCAAACACTGATATTCTTCCTCACCAAACTCTTAATAATAGAAGTTTTTTTAAGAACTGATAAAAATTTCGTTGCACATCACCACACGGCGAGATGTTCTATCAGGTTGGCGCCGAGTCTCAGCATTTTTCATTCGCGCATACTCATTTATTTAGAATATCCTCAAGTAAAAAAAAAATTTACTTTATAGATAAAAGAACAGAGATACTTATATAACTCGTAATAAAACTAAATTCATGCACCAACGTTTTCGCCAGAAAATTTCACGCATAATATATCCCCACGCTATTTTTCTTCCCTCCCTGTCCGTGGAACAAAGTTAAAGGTATAAACTGCGCGATTCTCGCCACCACAACCCTCCCTTGGTGCCCCTTTTTTCCTTCGTTTCTTGTTCCGGAGTACCTATTTATTTCCTAGGCGCATATTGCGGCAATCATTTTATTTTTGCAATACTCCGTCACGAATTTCCTGAACTCGGCGCAGAATGTTTTCCAATAGCTTATCGAGGATGTGTGCCCGATCTTATCCTGCTAAGCTCCCGGATCCTTTATGCTCCCATTCCGTCCTAGCGGTTATAATTGCCTACGTTTTCGATATTAATGGCCTCGTATTATATATCCCCAATCAGATCAAAGGCCACTAATTGCATTTTAATCTTCGAGATAATCTTTTCCGAGGAAAAATATCAAGATCGGTTAAATTAAGGTAATGGAGGGCTCATAAAAGTAGTAGGTTTTGACGGAAACGGAAATATTTTAATAAAAGAGGAATTTAAAAAAAGCTCCCTATTTAAAAAATAAATGTTCCCCCGTTTCCTCTATAAGTTCTCAAACTCCACCCACCTTTCACACTGTTTTCTCAACATCCGTTTCTCCCTTAAACATAACCTCCCTCTCTTTCTCTCCTTCGCCTCTCCTTCCTCCCATTCTCTCTTCTTCCCCCATCTCCACGATAGACTGTTCCAAATGTCTATACATCATTTTCGCTCCCATTCTCCCGTCTTTCCTTTCTCCCTATGCTCCTCTTTGCCTCACCTCCGTAAAACCCTCTCCTTTATCCCTCGCACTCACCCGCCCGAGGCAAGAACAGAGAAGCGTGAGGAGGATGGGGAGAGAGGGCGGGGCGATAGGAAAGGGGAGTCGAGCCCTCTCGCTTGGAACATTCGCAACAATCCCGAGTGTCAGAGAAGCGCTCGCCGGCAAAGGGATTCGACGTCGCTTACGTTCGGCTCCCCACGACTCTCCTTCTTTCCTTCCGAATCCCCCTCCCTCTCTCCTTTACACTCTTCCTCCCTCTTCCTCCTATTGCCTTCTCCTTCCCTCCCACCTCTCTCTCCTTTAATACCCCGTCTACCTTCTTCTGCGCTTTTGCTCTCTCTCTCTTCCTCTCTCCCTCTTTCATTTTCCCTCTCAGGGCTTTCTTTCCCTCCGACCGATCTTCATCCCGCACCTTTCCTCTTTCCCAGTTTCTCCTTTCTTTTTACCGATATGCGCCTTCTTCCACATAGCTAAACCTAACTCGTGCACTTCTCTCTACACCCTCTTAACTCCGGAGACTGGAAAGTAATTGTCGCGCTTCCTTTCTTTCCGGAAACTGCGTGCTGTGCAACTCGGTCACATTGTTAAAACTAATAACACTCCCTCCGGTTCCGGTCGGAACATGCCGAGGGTAGACTTCATTGTCGTATTAATCATTTGGTTTTTATTTGCGTCGGCGTTGGAGGTCGATGGAGTCGGCGGCGGACGCGGAGATGGTCTCGGGGGCGGCGGTAGGTCGGGTATCGCTACTTTCCTCGAGAGGCGTGCGTAGCGAAGGCCCTTCCGTGGCTCCCGCCCACGCTCCGTGCCCTCCCATCTCCTCCACGTGTCCCGCCCCCGAGGGACATTAAGGGGGAATTTGCGAGGTCCCCCGAGGAAGAGCCGCCCCGCTGGAAACTCCACGCGGCGTCCAACAACATTGTGATTCACATCCCATTGGAGATTAGAAGCTCATGAAATATGCATGCGTGGTTGGAGGCGAGCCCGGTACGCAGAGAGCGCCCCCTCCCGGCCCATTTAGCATCCCTGCCGCACCCCTGAACCTCCTCCGCCTCCCTCCCTCTTCGCTTCAAAACCTTACTCCTTTCTCCTCCCTCTTCGCCCCACCTCCGGCCTCCGCCACCTCTCGCGCCCTTCCTCGTCTCCGCCCCGCCACCTCCGGGCGCGATGCGACTACGAAGAGAGTGCGGCTTGTCTGAGGATAGACGGCTGAAGGAAGAGTAGGAGGAGGGAAGTGGAGGGAGAAGAGGAGAGCCGAGGGTGGCAGGGGGTCCTAAGTCGGCTGGTGGAGAGGGGCGGTTGAAGGGTCCTGCACCCTCCGGCGAAAAAAGAGTGGGAGCGAAAGTAAAAGGCGGCGAGTTGGGGATGTGTGTAATTGGATATAAGGGCTAGGGAAGTTCCCCCTCACGCCCTTTCTCACCTATTCGTGTCCAGACATACGCAGCAATTCGAAAAAACAAATAATAAACCCCCGTATACGATAACATTTTTCGAGAAATCCGTCGGAACTTTTCCCTTCTGTATTTTTATAGGGGTACAAGCTCAAAGGGAGAGAGGCTTTATTATGAAGATTTTTTTCCTCGAGATAAAAATTTATGCGGCTGAAATTGTCGTTTAAGGGACTTAAAACGAGGCAATTTCTCTCGGTTTCCATTAAATATTAACTTTAATTAAAAAAAAAGTGTAACGGCTATTATCTGAGCATATATATTAGGAATATGCGAGAAAAAAGTAATTAGTTATGGCCAATGTAAAATTAATTGATTACTTCTCCAGATATCGATATTTAAAACGCTATTTTTTAAATACGACCGGGTTTGAATAAACCATTTAACTAAATCTTTTAAGTTGCCATATTTTCTGTTCGTTTGTTAAATTAAACAGAAAATCGTTCTGAAATAACGAGTTCATGAAATTTATTCTGCCTTTCTTATATATGAAGCCATTTTAAGCCGCTACCATATATACTACGCTTTCTGAGAAGGAAATGGTCTGAATTGTATCAAATAAAATCCGAGTTTGAAATTTAATTAAACTTGTATGTTAGTAATTTGGATATCTTGTAATATTATTTTTAAACCCTTTTCAGTCTCCTGAAAAATGCGTTGCATTTTTAAATTGATGCTTAAAATTAGCGCTTCATATTTAATTGTTTATAAACAAAACATAGAATAATAATTAAAATATGTACTTTTTACAGCTATGTAACAGTTGTGTTTAGATGCTTATCGAATGACTAAAATCTTTTACATAGATGGTTTGAGAGGTAACTTAAATAGAAAAACATTTCTTGCATTATAGTCCCGGTAATACGGATGTTATGACTCACATTTTACTTTGCTTTGATATTTCCCTTCAAAATTAAATAAGCAGCATTAAATGCTACACACGTCTCTATTTTGTTGTTTAACTATTAAATTTGAACTTTCATCGCGCGTTAGCATCTAAATGTGAATAGAAGTGTTTTAATTGAAATAAATACGTAAAATATAGAAATGATTCCTACAATGATTTCAAACTTATAAAAATAATGTTTGCACCGACATAGTTAAAGCAGTAATTTTTTATTTTTTTATTATGCCGGATCCAATCTTATGTTTATTTAAAGAAATTTAAGTGATTAATTTATAATAAAAGTGATTTTCAGTAATTTATGGACGATGATAATTATTGAATAGGTAAATGAAATTGTTCTCCAGTTTTATTTGACAATGAAAATTATGTTTATTAAACTAAATCCGTATTCACAGTTGGGCATTAAATAAAGGCATAAAATTCATGATTTTGTGCATTTGGAGGCTGCGAGCAACATCATTATATCGATTGACTCTTACAAGGTAATTCCTGCCCGAGGGATTTTTAACATGGGAATTTATGAGTATGTATATGTGAATTTAGAGACTAAAATCCCTGCCTCGTGCTGTCAACCATAAAATAAAATATTCTCGATGTCTTCTAGATGCAAAGATTGTATTTGAAAATATCGTGTAAGATACCAAAAAAATCCTTTCACTAGGAGTGATAGCGAAAATATATGGTTTCGATCTTTTTATACCCTAGTATGAATTTGAGTTCAATGTAGATATGATTCTGGTTGGAAAAGTTTTAGTTACTTTTATTAGTTTTCAGATGGATCTACTATTAGATTTATACAAAATGGAACCGAGCATTTTCTACAAAATATATATTCGGCATTTCATTCTTAAGCTTTAAGCGATGTAACCCTAGAAAGCGTGTCAGTTGGACACATTTCGATAATTAGATTTGAGTAAAACTCCGAAGAAATTGTTATTCATGTTGAGCCTTTACGCATGCCTCAAGAATGGAGTATGAAACAAATTGTAACAATTTTAAGTGTTTGTCTATTTTTCTTCATTTACAGTTCCAATAAAATTATTTTTGGCGCACAAAAGTGTGACAAGAGTCCAACGGACACAGAGCTTATGTTGAATTTATGAGTTGGCACTACTGGTTTCACAGCAAAGTTACATTGTAGGCAACGCCATTATTTCCACGTGTAGTTTTGAGCTATTATGGTTCTCCATGTGTTTGTAAGGATTTTTCTCTTGATTTTGTTACATTGTACGTGTATGCTGGTGTTCTTTGACACAATTCTGACTTTATCAGGTTGTAATGTTCCTTCCTTTTGAAGGTCCATAGGAGAGAGTAGTAGTTTTACTTCTGCTTTCAGTGTTAACCAATATGTGCTAAACCAGGTTATGTCTAAGCGTAAACTCAGTGAAGGAGACAAAAACCTGCCTGGAACTAGACGATTTTCGGAGCTCTTCAGATATATTAAAGATAATGACTATGATCCTGAAAAGTGACGAGGTTAGAGAAGACGATCATGTCAGCATTTGTAGTGAAGATAGTGACGACATAAGTGAATGTGAAAGTTAAACTGATTTGAATCCAACTAAAAGTCGAACAGACACGTACGTAAACAAGAATCTATGCCAGTGGAATGAGACACCCCTACCAACATCTAAAGTAAAATATTGTAACATCATAAAAAGTGAGGTTTTCAAAGTGTTACTCTTACCTTAAGTCTGTTGATTCCATAAAAGACAGTTTTGAACTCTTCATTTCAACTTCAATTGTAGAAGATATTCTAAAATTTACAAACCAGGAGGCGGGAAATCTATATTCAGAGAGAAAGAAGACAATGCCTTGGCGACCATGTGACAACTTTGAAGTTAGAGCCCCCATTGGAATTTTTATATCAGGAGGTCACCTGAAATGCACTGTGGAACAGAAAGTACGGCCATACTATATTCCGTGCTACAATGGGGCAAGACAGATTCAAAGGCTTACTTGCATTTCTTCGATTTGTTGACAAAACTACGAGATCAGAATGAAGAGAAAAAGACCAACTTGCGCCAATACGTAGCATATGGAAGAAAGTATAAAAGAATTTGACTAAACATTATCTCCTCGGAATTAATCTTACAGTTGACTAACATCTAGTTCCTTTTCGAGGGCGCTTTCCTTTCGGATAGTATATGACATCCAAGCCAAGTAATTATGGCCTAAAAGTATGGTAGATTTTGGACTAAAACATTCTACCCGTTAAAAGGTATACCGTATTTGGGGAAGGAAGGCACCTCTAAAGCGTCAAAATTGGGTTCGCTAGTGGTACAATCTCTTTTGGAACCCTACTACAACACAAAGAGAAACATCACATGTGACAATTTCTTTACTGACTTGGATCTGGGAAAAAATTACTGAAAAATGGCCTCACAATAGTAGGCTCATTTCTCATGAGTTTCAACCCAACAAGAACAGAAGCAGTGCTTCTTAATTGTTTGGCTTCACAAATGATTTCACTTTGGTTTCTTATGTGCCAAAACCGAAAAAGCAGTCTTCTTGCTGTCAAGCATTCATTATAACAATTACACTATAGTGGAACAAGCAAACAAACCAGAGTTAATATTCCATTACAACGAAACTAAAGGTGGTGTGGACACGCTTCATCAACTAATCACTCTTACTCATGCAAGAGGAAAACCAATCGATGGCAACCTGCGTTCTTCATGAACTTAGTTGATGTGTGTGGTGTAGCAGCTTATGTTACGTGACTTTCCATACAACCCAAATGGAATGAAAAAAAGAGGGCGAAGGCTTTTCTTGGTTGAAGTAGCCGAGTCCCTGGTCCAAGAGCAGATAAAGAGAATATCACGAGTTGGCTTGCAACGGCCAATTGTACAAGACATGTAAATCACCAACACATCGATCAGAGCACAACTCACAACTACTACTGCAGAACGACCACTATTTGTGTGATCCCAAAAAATGCAGTGGCATGTGTGCGGTGTCTGCAAAATAAATGTGTGTTCAGACCACTCTATTTCACAGCGCGAATGCTTATACTGTAATAAGCAATAAACAACGTATTAGTTAGTGTATATGTAACGTATATGTTAGTGTTATAATGTTAAATATCGCAGAGTAAAACAGAGTGTTTGAAAACATTTTATCTGATAAGATATATAATTTTATTATTATTGTTGTTATGAACATTTTCTCATTGACTTTCATATTTTGTTTTACAAATGTAACCTAGAACATATAAATAATACTATCAAACACATGATAAGTAATTATTTCACTGCTTATTGACATAGCTTGATTATGTAAAGACCTTTAACGTGCGCATATTCGAAGGTCTAGCAGTGGAATTTAAGCATTGCCCCTAGTCCTCAGACTACCAAAGTTAACAAGATGATACCAAGCGCTTATTTCTTTTATATTTTCCTTAAAAAGTTTTTCTGATTTTTATCCTCCTATGTAAATGTTCTGTAATGTATGAAGAGCATAATTACATAAAAAACAGAAAGTATCTAACAATTTCTGAGAAATATCGAAAATCGTCTTAGGGTAACCGGTTTACCCCTCTTGATATTATTTGGAACAATATTCCTCATTAAAGAAAATAAAACTTTTTAGCTTAAAGAGCCTGCAGTTGCTTTTATATAAGCCTATAGTTATCTTCTAAATTTTGTACTTGCTACTACAGGTGAATGGCAACTTTTTAATCTACAGAATTCTTATCGTATGGAAACAACAGAAAATAGTCAATAGTAATTTAGAATGTCTTACATTACATTATAAATTATATATTATAATACATTTATTATGCAGGCAGAGTTGTAACAAAATTTTTAGCGTTTGCTGCTAATCACAGAGTCAACGGTTTGAATTAGGCCGGGCCTTGTCATGCGGCCCATCACCAACCAACCAACTCATAAATATCCAATGAAACTTAAAATGAAAAACACATCTGGTTTGCTAATTTATTAATATATTGTAATGTTTTTTATTTGAAGTACTAAGTAAACTTCAAAAATACAATTATTTTTGCAGAACAAAAGGTTTTTGCTTAACAACATAATTGTTTAAATGAAATTAATTTTCAGTGTGGGTAGTTGAAATGACTTTAAATTACTGACAAATTAAAGTAATCACCAATTTTTATGAAGAATGTTTATTTACAATAGAAATTTCTTGGTGTAATTCAGTTATCTCCCTTTCTAGGATTGATGTGGATGATACCTTGGTAAGTCTGAGGGCTAGTAGTAACTAAAAAACTGCTATTCCTTTTTTAAATATTATGAAATTTCCTTTTAAAATATACATAAAATTGCTCTTTCTTATCTAAATCAGTATACCTGTTTCCAAGTGGAGAAGTTTTTTTTATTTCAAACATTGAAAATCAAGGGTCGCCTTATGCTCCAGTACAAAGTAAAATTACGCTTTGATTCGATGCTTTTATGAACAACAAAACCTGTGATAAAATACTTGCATGCATATAGTATAGTTTTTGTTGCAAACTTGCGATCCGGGTTTGTATGCTTAGATTCATAATCAGTATTTTGTCTCATTAAGTCTTCACAGCACATTCAAACTTTCCCAACGGTTAAAAAGATAGCGCAGTTGGTCCGTAACAATATAAAAATGTCCAAATCAGACCGGGAGGCAAGGACGTCAGCGTACGTTTTCACTCTGTCAACAAAGGTGTTTCCACTCCTTGCGATCGATCCGAAATGAGATATTTTTCTTATTTCCGTAGGGTGTATTGAATTTCATTCCTTGAAATTTAGAGGAAAAGGAGCACGATAATTCGTATTGTGATTGAAGATCGACCGCGTGAAATATTTTAGTCAAGCTCTTCCTTGATAATGAAAAATATAAAAATTTCGGTGCAGAGGAGTGATTCAGTTTCATCATACGAGATTGACATTTTTTTACTTGAACCTCGCTTCACCGATAAATATTACGGTACAGGCAATTTGAGTTTCGTCCTGTGCCTCCAGCATTTCAGATGAAAAAAACATATTTCGGTGACTGACTATGACATATCCATTAGAATTTATTTTGGGAGTGAAAAAGTGGAAACAACCGCGAACGTCCTTCCCTCCCAGGCTGAGTAGGCCTTAACAATCATTACGCAGCGTAACTTATAGGCATTCCCCCATTAAATAAGAGGTGCAAATGGAAATGGGAAAAATATGAAATGGAATGAGACGAAACTAAGAGGCAAATTTTAAACTGATATAGGTAAATTATTCAGAGGAAAGTAATAAATATGAGGCTAGTAGAAAATTCAATTTCACCGAGGTAAATGTGAGTGGACTCTCAAAACAGAAACTTGAAAATACAGAATGTACGTGGAAATAATTCTATGGTCCAAAAATTGTCTCAGAAAAAAGTAGCTCGAGAGTTTGTGCGAACTTACAAAAACAGAACGGTACGCCAGTTTTGAGTGAAACTATAGAATTAAAGGCGCAATACTTGTCAAGTACGCTAAAAATTCCACGACAGGAACTCAAGGCCAGTAATTTCCGGTGTATATGTATGATGCGACTAAATGGTTTTTCCCTACGCCAAAGGCGGCCAACCTGGGCCTGAGCAGGAGCCGCAATACTGCATTGCACATCACTGAAGAGCCGCAGTAACATGTTATGAGCTGGAAATATATGATCTTAAGATCCTATGCAGATAGGCATAAGTTCTAAATATAAGAAAAACACCTTCGTTCAGATACGGGGAAAATAATCTGCAATGATAGTCCAGTGGTACAATATCCGTCCGGCAAGTGGAAGATCCAGATTCGATTCCTACATAGCAGAATTTTTCCTGTTTCAAAATTATTCCCATATAATGAATATAATGAAAGATGGCTCAAAAAACTGAAACTGAAAGAAAGTTAAAACTCCAACCAAAAACAAGTGGTATTAGCCCGATGCATTTCGCACACTAAGTGGTCGCTGTCGAAGGAACGTCGCCCTTGAAAATGCCCACTTAGTGGGCGAAATGCATCGGGCTAATACCACTTGTTTTTGGCTGGAGTTTTAACTTTCTTTCATATAATGAGCTGTAAAAAAATATTTAACACACAATGTAGTTGCTGACGCATACAATAATAATAATAAAAATAAAAACAAAAGCATACTCATTTATTTAGTGGAACTTATGGCAAACCTTGAATTCAAAACTTCCCTTACACATTTTAATTGGAAAATGACGGTATATGTAAGGAAGCCAAAGTTTTCAAGAGCCGCATATCAACTCTCAAGAGCCGCAAGCGGTTCCGGAATCGCCGGTTGGCCACCCATTTGAGTGATCGACTTCATGTCGTCTGGAATATAAGACTAGAGTAACTGTTGAGAAATAGAGGAATGCTTGTGCTATAAACGTTCAAAGGACACATAACTCCAAATTTAAGGATTCAATTAGGGAAATGAATTTTGGAATGAAGGGGTGACATCAGAATTTCAAATTCTTGATGTTGCTGTCAAGAGGCCTTTAAAGGTCATTTAACGAGTTTGCATTCAGAATGGTTAATGGTTGTAAACGATATTTTAATACCAAGAAGAAAGCTAAAGAAATCTTATGTTGCAATGCTTTGCAGTTGGATGGCAAAGAATGAATCCGGAGGTGATAGTGCATTTAAGAATTGCTGCTTATCTAATGCCATGGACGAAAATAAGATGACATTTTGTGGGGATCCATAAAGTTGTGAGAGACAAATATAGAGAGAGTTAGAAAAATGGTGAAGCGAGTGAAAGGGAGTGACGAAGGCTAATGAAGTACGATGGCTTAAATGATATAAAAGGAAAATATGAGACTCAAGAAGGTTAATGTTAAAAGTTTGGTAAAGGCTGTAATATTTTTAGTGTCTGTAGGAATCACGTTGACATGCGTCATATTTTTTTCTATGTAGTTACTCTTAAAATTTGAGGTACGTCTGTGATTCGGAATCGTCTGGGATACTGGTAAATACGGTAACGCATGGCACCAAGGTATAAGTTATACAATTGGCCTATAACGAGTTGAAAAATGTTAATATGTAAATTTTTGCAATGAAAATTATTAGTTTTGTGATACTTGGGTGGGCTTTAAAACCTCCTGTTGAATGATGATGGCATGTTGGAATTTTGCGAATGACTTCTAACCGATGTATAGGTTTCTTCGTGAGGATAATATTTCGTATTCATTCGTATTCTTTGGTTAAAAACTCCTAAGAAAACAAGCCTTTCCAGATATATGTAAAGGATCTGTAAACGCAAGCGCGTATAAACAATCTTTCCGCAATTCTCTTCCTTTTTTATTATAATGATGCACATCGTCGGAACAATATATGAATTATAAATACTATTTGAACTTTATATATAAATGACATCATGAATATTTACCGATTGATCGACGAAGATCATTAAATAAAAATTTCAATAAGATTTATTCTACAATATTTAATTCTTAGCTTCGTCTAGTCCAGGGGTGGGCAAACTGCGGCCCACGGGCCACATGCGGCCCGCGAGGGCATTTTATGTGGCCCGCGATGCCATTATGAAAGCGAACCGTAATATAAAATAGAGATAATTTCATATTTGTAATTTAAATTAATGCCAGATAACCTTCTCCAGTGATGTTATGGGGATAACATATTATTTATTATTGATTTTCACTAACAGGATCCCTCGCATTACCTCACATTACTTACGATGTGAACCTTAACGTGGGCCGCCGAAGCATTTTCATCTGTTTATGCGGCCCGCCTAAGAAGCTGCAACTGTTAATGCGGCCCGCCACGTGAAAAGTTTGTCAACCCCTGGTCTAGTCCCTTACACGGAAGCTTAATTATCAAGATAACTGGCGATAATATACCGTTAAACGTCAAAAAGATATTTATTCTGATATGAAAATAATAAATAATCATAAAATTTTTGCATTTTATAAAGCATAGATTACCGACCTTTCATGAAATTTCATTATGATATTTTCTATCATAAAATGTATTTTATATTAAGATCGAGAGTTAAAATTCAATTTAAGAAGCAGTTTTTTAATCGTACAAAGTCAAAAGTAAATTTGTTTTATATTAATCTATTGATGCTACAATTCGAGATTACATTTAAATTTATTCGAAGAGCTAACAAATATTTCTTGATTTTAATTCATCCGAAGATACGTTTTCCCAGAAAGAAGAATTAACTTCAATTCTGCCTCTTGAAATAATGAAGAAACAGGAAATCTAAGAAATATTTTAAAGCATAAGTTCACATCGTATAATTAAATTATTTTCTTTCAGTTAACACAGAAATTTATCTAATGGGAGTGCAAATAAATTTGGAAAAGTTAAGGATTATATGTAGTTTTATGATGGTAAATGTTTTCTTCCGTAACCAACGTAAAATGTCACTTTGGAAAAAAATAAAATCAACACTGCAATATTAGAGTCAAGATGATGGAATTTTCCCATTATTGGAAGCCCCAGTAATCGATTTAGGCTGATAGTATATATATATATATATATATATATATATATATATATATATATATAATTTCTTCGTACCTTAATGGAACGAATAAATATTTCTGAGATGACCTGGTACTGAATAAAATTCCTTTGAAAAGTTTTTGACTGGGAATTGGTAATGGAGTGGATATTGTGCACGTTAATAGAGGAAAGTCGCATTAAGAAAATAAAACGATTGCAGTCGAATAGTGTGCATAAACAAACCTAAGATCCGCAGAGAAATAAGAATTTATCATCGAGCGTGAAAGACATCTTTTATTTTATATCTTAATTTCTTTAATCTCAACAATGCTCCTTTCTCGCCTTGATGTTATAATTCAGCCATTATTTATTTTTCAGATACCTTCATGACACTTAGATTGATTTTTAATATAAATTTTGATTCATTCATTATTCTAGTGTTCTGTCTTACGACAGGTCCTCCCAGTCATTGATTGGTTTAGACTAGGGAATATACACACATGGTGTGGTGGTTTCCCGTTGCCTTCCACACCAGACACAAAAAAGGGAGGGAAACCCGGTGCCGCCAATGTACTACGTCAATCTGCCTAAACTCCTCTATTATTCTTTCACTTATAAATATATTCATATATATATAAATTTAAGTGTAATATCATCAAGTATTCAATGTTTTTGTCATGAAAATCCACTCATAGAAAGGAAAAGACCTAAAGACTTCCTCCGGTAACGGCTCCAATTCCCAATTTCCACTTTACGAAATTAATATTTTCCCAACTTTACCGTCTGCCAAATTAGTAATAATTTATACATACTATTCATACATTCGAATTATTACCGTTTAAGCTTTCTTAGTCTTATGTACTTACTTATTCATATTTCTATTAAAAATTCTCTAGCACGACCTTGTTTAATTTCCGTCTTCATTCACAACTTAATTTTTATATCGTTTTTGTGGAGCTGTCGTGTCTCTTTACCTTTTATAATATGAAACAAGCTGCAGTCCTAAGTGCCATTTCCACTTTTTGAGGAAGCTACAAAGTGAGTTAAGCTCTCGACATCCGTTCTCTCAAAATGAAATTATTTATTGGATTCTCTCTCCGTTTCTCTTGGTTAGAAGTTAGTTCTAGTTATCTACATTGAAAATTCGCGCAGTGTAAGTGTAAGGAAACTGATAACGCAAAGCTTGGAAACCATTTCAGTGTCGTAAGTTCAAATGGTTCACGCTCTCGATAAAGGTGGAAATTTGAGTCGTGAGGTGTCGCATTTTGAGAACTCTAATGAATGTAATTTTATCCTTTAAAGTTGTCAGGTTATTTAATCGAAAGCCTATTTCCCTCCGTTTATTCGCGAATATGAAAAGCCGAATCAATATCGAGATTAGTCGTTGCGTGTAGCGGCGGAAAAGATCGGATGGAGGAATATAGAATTTATTTGGAAGAGGAAGTTGGTTTCTCCTCATCTTAGGGTGGGATATTCGCCCTGGAGAGGTTTTGGATTTCGAAAACAATGCCACTTGGCAGGTGGGAGGAGGATTCCCGAACTTCCATAATACTTTCACCCACACCTCCTCATTTGAAGGAACCTCTCTTAGACAGCCCTCCGAACACTCCACTCACAACGCTTTCATCCACCCTCGTTAACCCAACTCCCCCAGAACCCAAACTCTCCCGCCCCTCTCATCCTTCCTTCCTCTTCCCGACGTCACGGTTAATCCAACTTTGCATCTTTTCCCCGGGACCGATTCCTCAAGAACCGCTTTTCCTTTTTATTCTCCTCTCTCTCTCTCTATTTCTTGTTCCCCTCACTTTATCCCTTTTCACAATTTCTTTCCCCTCTTAGAGGTTTCACTCTCGCTCCAACTTTAATTAATACGGAATTTACTATTGGGAGAGAGAGGTAAGAGAAGGTGAGAGAAGGATAGGGAGAGAGCGACATTACAAAGGAGCATTTCCCTTTTTCCTCCCAAACCTCACGGTGCTTTTTAGTCTTTATAACCATGAATGCAAAGCGTGAAATATGTAAAGTGAATGGCGGGTGGGGACAGTGAGACTAGGGGGAGGGAATAGGGGAGAAGGGTGGGGGAAAGAGAGTGTGTAAGAATGTAGTGAGGTGAAAGAGGTACGTGCGGAGGGGGTGCGGTGGGCTATGAACGTAGAGGAGGAGTGGGTGCTTAAGAAGGTAAAGGGAGGGTGGATGAGATGGCGGATTGAAGACGACGACTCACCTCTTCCTTTCCTTAGTCTCTTCTGCACCTGTTTCTTTTCCACCCGTGGGAGAGTGGGATCTCTTAGTCCTCCCCGTGTCGGTTGATCATTGGTGTGAGAGGGAGGCGTGTACGAATGGGAAAGGAGTGCTAGGAGGTCTCGGGAGGCGGAGATGGTGGCGTAGACGCGAGGCGGTGGAAGGCGTTTGGGAGGTGGAGCTGAAGGAGTGAGGGAAAAGGGTGGGAATGAGGACAAGGGAAAAGCGGCAGGCTCTCCAAGAGCTGTCTGTGGCTCGTGTATAATGCGAAGAGTGCTGAAGTTTGCGAGGAGTTGCGTGAGGAAATCATTAAATGAGTCCGGGGGGTTAAGGGGATGGAGGAGGAGGCAGAATCGATGGAGGTGGTGTGGAAGGCTCCAGGGTGGCTAGAGAAATAAAGAAGGGTGGGAAAAAGATAGTTGGGAGTCTGGGGGAGGAGGAGAAGAGGAGGAGGGAGGGAGGAGAAACAGAAAGAAAAAAGAAAGGGCCGTAAAAGAGGAGAAGGAGGATGACGACTAGAGTTTCTTATGATGAGGGAGAGAAAGGAAGGCAGGACTCAAGAAGGAAGTGATGGAATGGGATGGGCAGGGTTGTTAGGTTGGTTAGGACAAGGAACGAGTGGGAGGGGTGAGGGAGAGGGGACGGGGGAGGCATTGGTGGTTTCGGATACGGAGTTTGGAAGGGGTTTCGGGTGGGAGGAGCGAGGTTATGGAAGATGGGGAATAAAAGTGTCTTGATTAAGAGAGAAAGGAGGGGAGGGGAGTGTGAAGGAGTGATACGGCGAGTGGGCGGAGTTCAGCGTGGAAGAGCGTTCGAGTAGGAAAGAAAACTCGGGAGAGGTAAAAATAGAGAAATGGCGGGAGGTTATTGTTGGTGAAGAGGTGAGGAACGAGATGATGGTGACAACGTGATCGTGTGAGTTAGAGCCACCCGAGGAAAAGAGACGACGTAGGAGAAGAGGCTGCGGAGAAGAAAGGAGATTGAAAAAAATGGTGGGATTGGGAATGATGGGGAAAGGGGGTGGGTAGGGGAGAGATAGAGAGAGAGAGGTAGAAGAGAGGGAGATTGGTAAGAGGAGAGATTATTAAAAAAAGAGTGGCGTGAGGGACGAAAAGGTAGGGGAAGTGGGAGGGATGACTGGAGGTGGTGGCCGTAAGAGGGTATGAAAAAGGGCGGAGGTGGGGCGGAGGGAGGGTCTGGGGAGTGGAGCACGGGAGAGGTTTCTGCGGGAGGTTATTAAAAGGGTTGAGGATGGAAATTGGTAAGGGGTCGAGGGGGAAAGGGGAGGGGGCGGTTCGGTGGAAGAGGAAGAGATGGAGAGATTTTGCAGAGGTTTGGAGCTGGGATAAGGACGCAAAGAGGCGGGATAGCTCCGTGTTACCCGGTGTACGTCCTTTATTTCCTGCTGTTTAAACTTGGAAATAAACATTTTTCTTCGCCGTCTAACACGATTAAAGAGCAATTAAGCGTAATGAACGAGAAGGTCGCTGAGCGTTGGTGAGCGCTGGAATTCAATGAATTAGAAGCTGCGGGCGAGAGAGCGGGGCGAGAGAAACGCTAATGTTTCTGGAAATCTTCATGACGGGAAGAAGGGAAGTAAGAAAACGTGGACAAATTCTCCGCTTTCCCGTACGCACCCTTTTCTTCCAGATTTCCCGCGCCTTTAACTAAAAATCGCATTGGTTGCAGCCAAAAATTTGTGGCATTAAAAATAAAATGGTTCTGTAGGATCTGTATCACGGCTCCCCCATAGGAAAATGGTGTGACCGAGTTTATAGTTTGAATGACAAGTGAGAGGAGAAAGATTCTTTGGGGGGGGGGGGGTTGTACGTGGGAGTTTAAATGGAGGCGGTGGGGGGAAAGGAAGTAAGAGTTCAGAGAGAGAGGCAGCCTCGTAGGTTGGGATTATTAGAGGAAGGAGTCGGGGGAGGAAGATGGCGCGGAGGCTCAGTCTTCTGCCTTAAGAGTAACAAATAGAAGGAAAGTGAAAGGGTTCGAGTGCCGAGGAAGGGCGAGGAGGGAGGGATGAAGGGAGAGTGGATGAGAGAGGGATGGAGAAAGAGAGAGAGGGGGGAGGAGGAACGGGGAGAAGGGAAGAGGAGGCTTAAAGGGGAGTGGGACGTGAGACGGAGTAAGTAGGGCAAGGGGATTGAGAGGGAAGAGGTGGGAGAAGAGGGGAGAGGAATAGAATGGATAGACGGTGGAGGGAGTGGAGTGGATTGGGAAAGGAGGTGAAGAGGGATAGAAAAGGATAAAATGGGATTGAGGCGCGACAAGGGTGAACGATAGGGGAGAGAGAGAGAATGGAATAAAAGGAGGAAAGGAGAGAGAGTGATAGCGAGACATTGAACAAAGGTATATATAGTTTACGACAGAAGGAGAAAAGTGGAACTAGTGGAGAAAAATAAAGGAAGGAGGGGTGGGGAGGGATTGAATGTGGCTGGGGAAAAAGCTAAGGATTTAAAGGAAAGGTCGGAGAAAGTGGGGAAATGAGTGAAATGGCGAGAAAAACAATGGGATGAGAAGGTGGGGGGAAAGGGAAAGCGGTTGAGTGGACGGGAGAGGAAAGAGAATGGATCGGGAAAGGGATAGCTAGAGAAAAGAAGAGAGAGAGGAGGCAATTCAAATAAAGCGGAGGGTCGAGAAGGGTAGCGGGTGGAGGAAGATGGATGAGGCAACAAGAAGGAGATAAAAGCGAGATAAGGAGAAGACAAATAGTGAAGATGGAAGTGAGGGTGGAGGGAGTAAGTTGGATAAGGCTGAGAAATGGTGTATGCTTGGGGGGACCAAGTTATTCCAGAGTGTAGGGGGTGGAAGATTGCGTAATAAATGTGGATTTCTGAGTCTTCTCCTTTTGTAAATGTGATCCCTTGAAGGGTGTCTTTTGATTTATTTCGCGCAGCTTTAAATCACCTTTTTTATTTCCCTGCGTTATGATGGATGCCCCGAACTTAACGCGGATGTATGTTTGAAGATGCCGAATGAGTGAAACGTGTTAATTTCTCTGCGGCGCCATGAAAAATAAGAGGATATCACACAAAAGATCTAAGAAATGGGATTAGATTAATACTCGGCGATAGTGAATTATTCTCCCTTAAGTAGATTATCTGAGTGACTCCGTGTAACTGTGAAACAGTTGAGTAAACCAGATGCGTTAAAAATCGAAACATTCACTAATGAAGAAGAGAGTTAACCTCATATGGCTTAAGATCCATAGATGGTATAAGGTAAGAAAGGGTTAATTAAATTATAAATTCGGTAAATAACATCTGCGCTTTGGCCAAACTCGATGGAAATTAACCGATCGTTGGTTTTAATGAAATGATCTCGTTTTATCTTTTTGTTTAGGAAGGTAGTGGGGGCGAATTCTTTTCGGATGTGTATCCGTATGACATGAGCGTATTGTAAAGAAGGGTATTTTGAAAGAGAGAGCGGAGCAGTTTTTGGCCACTGTGTTTATTGGAGGGTCTGGCCGTGACGTATTTCTCGTGAATTGTCCTTATGCGCCAGATGTTTTCTGTGCAAGTGAAAATAGGCAAGAATGCAGAATGGGACCTAAATCGCTTTTTCTGCCTCAGTGTAGTTTTTTTTTAACGACACTCTTTCTGTTGCGTTTCATTTGTCGAGTCTGAATTATAATACCTGATGGGGATTAGGATTTCGGATTCTTGTCTAAGTTCAGACACACATAATTTTGCAGAATTTCCGTTCTTGAAGTTTGTTTTCAATTGTGCTAATTCCTTTTACATAGTGATTGTCCTATTACGTCTACTTTATTTAGTATGTATCGGATTTTTCTAAGAGTGTAATTTGTGGACTTAAATTTAATTGCTGCTGATAGAGGTGATTTAAATTTTGGCATGGTATCATCTCATCTAAGATATTGCTGAATAATTTTATAAATTACCATTCTGTTAAAAAATATTCTTTGTATCCTATAACGGCTTACAATCGAGTTCTTTAGCAATCAATTTTTTTCTCGTCTGTTACTTCTATTTAAAATTTAAGTAACTAAAAAATTAAAGGGGTTAATAATAAATTACTGTACGTGTCTTCCTACTGCGTCATTAAGCATCGCTATTGCTAATTTCATGGAATCATTTGAAGTATAATAATATTATTTGTAATTTATTGGCATTAAATTAATTTGTTTGCATTTGACTTGGTCAGTATATTAATATTGATACTATTCGCTGAATAAGAAAGTTTGAAACTTTCCTTTTTTGAGGGAGAAATAACTCTATTGTTCGGCAACATTTCGAATTCAAAATTCAAATTCTCCTGTCAATAACCAAATGAGAAATGAAATGTTGGGGTAGAGTTCCTCAAACCAGAATTTTTGGTTGGCCAGCCTGTTTTATGAATACTCAAATTAGTCAAATTCTAGATTTACATGGAGCCTATAGGATCAACGAAACTGGCTAGAAAAACAAATATTCCATATATCGATAGTTAATACTAGCCACAAACTTACATGACTGTGTTATGTAGCATGCATGATTTGTATCCATAGCACTTGTGCAGGCATTCTATCCTGATTGTGGTATCACATAATTAATTACGCCCTTTCTTGATTCTTTGTGCTTGTGAGGAAATAGAACGTCGCAGTCCAATAGAATGGAAGAAATAATGTCATTTCCTGTAAATCAATGTTCTGAAAGGTTGTCAGTAATCTTTAACTCAATCATCTTGTCTATTTTAAATAGCTGGTAAATAGCTTAAAAAGGAAAACATGTTATCGGGTGTTATAAACAACTAATTTATAATAACATTAATTTACGAGAAACAGCACGAAATGAAAATAAACAACCGCAAATCAGGCAAAAACTGTAAAAGTTAGGAATTCAAAGAATTTATCGATAGTTAATTTTTTAACATTTCCTCCTTGTTTTATACTTAGTGAAGGTGGAAAATACATAACAAATGGGTCTATCAATTAGCGTCCAAGTTCATTCCTATTTTTCATAATTATGACGAAGAAAGTTAAGAAATTCCAGCTCTAGATATAAGATTATAATAAATGCATTTATAATGAATGTAATTCAGTATATTTTATAATAATTTAAATAATTACATGAGCAACTATTATCTATATACAAAACAAGGAAAAAATACAAGATTCCCGAAAGTATTCTTCAGATTTATTTCTTTGTATTTTTCGGATTAAACATTAAGGTTCGATAGATATTAATAAATAAAATACATAATCACTCTCTAATGGTTTTTTGAGATACTCAGGTCAATATCCGTTATATTTCGCATTTATTTCATCCAATGAAAAGTAACCACTGTGTATTTGTTCTATTATTGTTCTATCGATTTCATCGGAACTTGTATTAACCTTCTCATCACCAAAACATTGCGG
The DNA here is from genome assembly GCA_028673005.1 of Tanypteryx hageni. Taxonomy (NCBI): domain Eukaryota; kingdom Metazoa; phylum Arthropoda; class Insecta; order Odonata; family Petaluridae; genus Tanypteryx; species Tanypteryx hageni. Next base: position 102,325,771 of record CM054120.1, on the reverse strand, counting down.
CCTTTTCTCCTTAGGCATACAAATCGATCCGTAGTTTGAATATTTTTATTCTCTAAGCGAAGTAACCCCTTACCTATCCACCGCTAACTTCTTGCTCCGTTTCCATGCAGCGGAGGTTCATCCCAAGCATTTCAAATGAGTCCCCCTTTTCCCAATTTGCGTCTTCAAGTAGAAGGGTAAACCGCAAAATGCCTATGAGAGTCAGAATAGAGGGAAGAAGAAGTATTCGTCGGATGAGCGAGAAGAGCGACTCGGAAAGAGAGAGAATGGAGTAGGAGTATGAGACGGGAGCGGTGGAGTAGAAGGGGGCGGATACATCGGGAGTAGGAGGAGACTTAAAGCACGGAGAAGTTTGCGAATCCTGTGCAGACGACACCTCTCCCAACTCTCGGAGAAAGAGAGGGAGGAAGCAGCGAGAGAGGGCGTAACAGAGGGCGGAGGGGAGAGAGAGGGCATGAGGAGGGGGGGTGGGGAAGGGGAGGTCGGCGGCGGTGGCGGCAGAGGGGGTTGGTTGCTTGCGCACAGCCACGAGGTCCGGAAACAGCGCTGCCTCAGTAGGCCGGAGCATCTCGGCCGAGCCGCACACTTTTCACCTACGGGCAATCTTCAATACTCTATCTACTACTTTGCCCCCTTTTTGCTTCATTTATACTTGTCTTTCGGGCGCGTGAGAACGTCGTCCCCGAGGACTTCTTGGTCGACCGAGGAGGAAGTCCCTGAGCGGCGGAATGGGTGGGCGGCGCAGAAGGCCGCCCGCCTCGCCTCTTCTCGCAGTCGTCTTGCCCCTTTTGATCGCGCTCTTCCTTGCATTTCCTAATGGTAAGTAACGCTTTTTCTTTCGAACTAGGGTATGTAGTTTGTACGATTTGTTGCGGCCACTTGAGAATTTTCGGACTTATTCGGCTTGACGGTGGAAACTTCCTTTGGCCGTTCGTTTTCGCTTTTCCTGACTACTTTTTGAACTTTTTCCCGAGTTTGTAGATTCGCGGCTCCGGCGTGTTTTACATCGGAAGCGCTTTAGTTGGGAAATTTGGACATAGGATTTCAGTGGATATTGGTACTTCGGAATTGCCAATAAAAAGAGTTAAACGTTTATATAAAAATCGTGTGATTATTAGTGCTATTTTCTACAAAACTTTTAATTATACGAATCATTTATTGAAGGAGAAAAATTTTGTTATATAGGAACAGTTTTTGAGTGTTACGGAATTAACTTTAAAAGGTGCGCTAAATCCTAGCGAGCTTCATAGTCGAATATTGTTACTTATCATGAAATGAATCGAGTTTTGTTGTAATAAAATCTTTTAAATCTTCATAAATATAAAATAGTTCCAAAATATTTGTTCGTGTTATATAACTCTAAGCCTATACCAGCATCTATTTTTATGCTGCTTTTATATTATCAAAGAATGAAATTCCTAGATAATTGGACAAATCTTCCCTATTGGAATTTCGCTCTATGCATTAACTTATCCAGCTGCTAATTATTGAGGCAATGATTTCCTGGAAACTTCTTGTACTCATTAGTGCAAGGGCATTTCAATGTTAATCGAAGATTTTCTTTTTCGTTGCTTAGTCTCTGATAGTGAACTATATGCCACGAAAAGAAATACAGGAAACATTTTTAGGTAAAATTTTGGTTTCTCTCATTTTTACAAGTGAAAACCTTACGAAAAATTTAAAACTCTTTTACCCGCGTGTTTTAAAGGGAACGAATTACGAATTTAACAGTTAAATTCAAAAACGTCTTTTCATATAGGGGGAAAATGTTTTAAATATATGGCGAAATAAAAATATAGCAGGTTTACACCGACTAGGATTCTATATCCTAAAATTGGTAGATATGAAAGCGTGATTCTCTGCGAAAACAGAACTATTGGTATGTTTTCCTTTCAAAAGAGTGATCAGAGGACTCGCTTGATAGCATTTCAACTAAATCTCTGAAAAGATTAATTTCATGTACTGAGGTAAGCGCTAAAGGACTTAAGGGAGAATTTATATCCCTCTCCGCTTTTGAAATGCTCGGCTCAAAGAAGATTTATAGTTATCAACTCTTCCACTGAGTTCACACGGAGCAAAAGTTTCATGCGTGCTACGTATGACAAAAATAAATGTTTCCGTGCACGCGTATACAAGAGCTTTTTTTATCCGACGCGCGATGGGAGCAGGAAGGGGCGAGGGGGGAAGAGAGGAGGCAGAGGAGTGTGGGTATTTGAATAGGCATGTTGGACTGGCGAGATTCATGTCCTTTGAACGGCAATACCGTGGCCCACTGGAAAACTGCGATTCGGTCGAGGATCCTTATCGTCAAACCGTTCGAGGAAAGAGTGTGTAGTAGTGTGCAGCCAACTCGCAGAGCGTGTTTGCCGAGCCTTTCGCGGATTAAGCCTATGCCTCCAGCCACGGGGAATGATTTTGCTAGAGCTAAGAGCGAAGATAGTACTTGAATCTCCTGTGTGTTTCATGCCTCTCTCCCTTTCTCTGCGACCCATCGCTACCTTCCCTCTCCGACCCTCGCGGCATTCAGACTCTCCGACCCCAACCCAAATCCACCTGACCCTCGCCGTGATCCCTCCGCTCACGCACACACCCTCACCCAACATTAATCCTCACGGAAACGGAGTTGAATGGCACCACGACTTCCCGGGAGAGGTCGCGAGTATCATGCGGAAATGCCCAATTTGAACCGCGCGTCGAAAACCTCCCAAAATGGAAAGTTTCTTTTCAATGGCCGCTTGTGCTCGTTTCAATCGCATCAAATCCAGGTTGACCCTCATATACACGGAGTGGGAATTCCGCGGGAGGGGTGATGGAGAGGAGGGAGCGTGCGTGGGTTGAGTCACAAGTAGGTTTTCACCACGGTTCAAATAAATAAAGACCGTGTCTAGTTTTTCACCGAGATGCCATCAGTTTTTATGAGTTCTCATAACGATCTTTCGTATCCCTCGGGCTGACTTGGATGTTTATTTTTTTAAAAGGGGTTTTATAAGCCCCCGGGTCTCGTGATTTTCCTCATTTCCTCCAGAGCCATTTGATTTCATTTATAGCAATGCAATTTATTTGATAGTTGAAGTATTAACTGTTTTCTTTAATAAAAGTTTTAATGCATCCCCTATCACATTACTTAGTTTAATTCAAGGCTCTTGCATGCGGAAGGGATTCAATCGTGTATGAAGGCATATTTCAAGAAGATTGGTTCTCTGGTGATCGGAATGTAAAGGAAGTTGTGAGGACATCACGGTCTCTTATGAGAGCCTCTCTTGAAATGTAACAATACCTGCATTTGCTGGAATGATTATTAATGTTTAATTTAAAAAAACTATTATTTTTAGTACGTTTTTGTCTCATTAGAGAACATTAGTTTTTTAGTTGTTCGCCTTAATCAGGAAACGTTGGTTCTTTTCCCACATTTTTATAGTTGTTATTAAACCATGCAAAATATTGGAATCTCAAATGAAGATTCCTTCCCTAATCCACTTCACAAATGTAGTTGTTCGCATGAAATTATTATAATCACGTTTGCAGTCGCAAGGATTCATTGAAACTGGTGTATATGTTTATGGTAGAATGCAAAAAAACATTACTCATCAAAAATATCTTCAAAACATTACTTTTCTAGATGTATGAAATAAAGTGTTTATTTTATAAATGAATATCTGCTAAACTGTGCAAGGAATCAGTTTTTTCGTGCAAATATTTTTTAAAGCTTTAAATTTTTATTGATAGTCACATTTTCCAAAATTTCTTGGATGTCATACTTTAAAAACTGATGATGTTTTCACGTTCATGGGTGCACCTTCCGTGTTTATATGAAATGTATCTTGTATATAGCGTTACCTATTTCTCAGAATAATCATCCGTTTTAAAAAAATTCCAATAGGTACTAGCTATTCGTCATTCTTTTGCTTGACTGTTAAACATTTTAGATGCGAATTTCTTCCATTTTTAATTCCTACTTGTGAATTAAGTGTACGATTCTTCTTGGTGACATATAATGGCTGAGTTCATCGTTGTCATGAAACAATAAATCATGATAAAACTTGAATGAAATTCGACTGAATTTGAAGAGAAAACCTATTGGCTAGAAAGACTTTTAGCGCAATTCCATGCAAAAGTTCCTTCTTTTATTATTGGTAGATGATGCATCGTATCACCGTTTTACGGATTCGCATCCGGTCATATTTATTGGTTGTATGTGCTTATATTTGTTGCTGTTAATATGTTCATTGTAAAAGACCATTGAGTGCTGCATATGAAAAAAACTATAAATAGATAGAATTCGGACAGGCATAAAGTGATCCACTAACAGAGCAGTCTATTTTAGTCATAACTCTTTTTGAATATTTTAGTCTGTTGCTGGGTATAAATCAATAATAGTACAGGATGAAGTATTCGAAAATTCAAGTTATTAATTGCCTTCAAAGCAGAATTTCCACATATGAAATCTCATTATTTTTATTTTAAACTGATAGTTATTAAAACATTTAAATTTTAATTATGCTTAGTTGCAACTTCTTTAAAAAATTAAATCCCGTACACTTTTGAGAACATAGAATTACCAATTTTTTTAAACCATTATTGAATGTAAAAGTATTATTATTAATATTTTCGTCAACTATTAAAGACCGTAGACAAAATAAATATCTTTTTTGTTGGTAAATATTTCATATGTATGCATAAAATTCTGCGTTTAAAAAACCAACTTGAAGATTGTTTATAACTCGTGAAAATTTCAGTTTTTCTCATTTTGTTTGTTTTGTAGAAGAAATATTTATAATGTAATCTGAAATGTACAAATATTGAATTTGTTCCGAAAAATTCGTCGCTTGGAACATTTTCAGAAATCATCAACAGGCTTCGGTGTCCTCATTTGAGGACTCTGTGAATGCGTAATTGCACCATACTATCTCCGAGGTCGCATTGAAAATATTTATTAACTTTTAAGAGTTCATATTGAGGTGAAGGTGTGATTATCTTCATCGGCATTTAACCTCTTTGTACCCGAGTATTCTGTTACCAGACAAAAGCTTGCGAAAAAATAATTTGAGATTTTTTTTGCTTCTCGATTAGTAAATTCAGAAATGATTTCCACTGTCTTTTAACCTAATGTTTTTACGTTTGCGTTCCTAGATTTTTATTTATTATGCACAAATGTTCCGCTCTACGTCGCCTCGTTATACGTTGTTTATGAAGAACCAAAGGCGAAACGCAAGAAATTCTTATTACAATGTATACAATACATTGTTGCTACAATTTTAATCCCTATAGTTGTATTTTTAACTTCCTGTTTGTTATTATTTATGCAATTTCATTTCCTTTTTGAATTTCATTATTCCACGTCATATGAGGTCGCAAAATGTATCCGCTCACGTGTTTACTCATACTTTAATTTAATTTCACTTTGTTTAATGTTTAACATAATATGTATGTATTACCATGTATTATTCGGGGTGCAAATGTGTCAAAACATTTCCGCTAGAAACGTAACCTCTACTTTTATCATTACGTATATGGGAAAAATAGGCATCGCTAAATGTCGTACCGTTGTGTGTCGCAGTTTTCAGGAACGCATCTTCGACGTGTAGCGGGGCCTAATTTAGCTATTTGTTTTTACGAAACATGGTTTTTGGAAAATATGGTTGGAACGAGTTGTTTACAATCTGTGATTCGCTTATTCATATCTAACATTTAGTAAAATTTTCAATTGATGTTATTCACGAAAGCCATTTCTAGAAATGCAGTTTAAAAAATAAGAAGTGCATCAAGAAATAGAAAGTATTAAGCTGAGAGTTTTGATATTCATCGGGACGTCTTTATGATCAAATTATTAAAAATAATGGCGCAATTGGTTAATACTTACGACGCGATAGATCTAATAGAATCTAAATATTTTAAGGCATTATAAAAATTAAAATAAATATAAAATTCTCATTATAACACATGGAACTTACCACATATTCAAGGCTAGTGGGAATATACGTCATCTGCAGTGGTTGCATTGGTCAGTTTCACTGAAATAATGTGCTTGGTCTTAGTAATTCCTCTAAAAACCGCTTAAAACTACACAACGAGTATTATTTAAATATTTTAGGTATTTAATCGCGCTCTGGCGCTCCTATGCTAATAACGATATATATGAGAGCATCTTCTCTCGGCGACATTGCGGATGTTTGGTTTAATTTCTAGGGAATATGTGAAAAATAGGCGAAAATGGTGTCGTAGCCAACTTAGAGCAAGAAAGCCATGTACTTAACGGCTCGTGTGCAACAAAGTTCTGAGCATAGAATGCTTTACGCCTTGAAGTTTTCAAAGCTCTTTTGGCGCAATTTTTCCATTAAACTAGATAAATTACTTGTTACGATAAAATTAGAATTTTTAATAATTGAAGCATTAAGTTAATTATAATGTATACAAATTTATTTTTACATAAAAACATTCAAAAATGCTTGCATAATGTAACATTTAGTGTTATTATCCTCATTTAAGGATTTAAAGTTGCGTGTGATGGTATTATTGCAAATTAAATTTTTCAGCGAAAGTCTAAATTGTTTTTAGTGTAAGTCTAATTGTTTTTAGTGTAAATCTACCAATTTGCCTAAAATATTCGATATATGCAACAGTAAAGTTACCTATAATAGAATAGATTAAGATCTATTTTTAATTGTGGTAGACTTAATACAATGTAAATCAAAATATATTTCCGAGGTAATAAAAATATGATCATAAATTAACTATAGTTACTTTGAGATAGGTTTTGTTTTTCTTAAATAATTTTTTATATTCGAGACACTTATTCAACAATAAAATGACAGAATAGATTAAGATCTATTTTTAATTGTGATAGATTTTATACAATGTAAATCAAAATATATTTCCAAGTGCTGCCTTATTTTAATAAAAATGTTTCAGTGGCTCATAAATTAACTATAGTTACTTTGAGATAGGTTTAGTTTCTCTGAAATTATTTTCCAAAATAAATTCATATGCTCAAATTTTTTATATATTTACAACTTAAAAAATACTAAAACTTTATCAAAATTATATTTGTTTAATTATGAATCGGCTTAAAAATCTTCGATTAGTTTTAATTGCTACATAATTGGAGAGAACGACTAATTTCATTTGTATGTTAGCAATTCCTAATGTGGTGGAAACGTAAAAGTGGTATCTCTAGGCATGACGACAATTAATGCCATTCTTATGGAAACATGTTATGGCGTCACGTCTTCACCGATAGATACTGGATCTGTATTGAAACTAATTTATGCATAAGTATCAACGATAAAAGTGTTTTAATTAATTCAATTACAAACAGACAAATCAATTTTTATAACTCTCCTTATGAGTAGTACGCAAGTTTAGGAAACGGAAAAAAATAAAAATGGAATTTCAATTACGTTACAAGTATGATTGAATTGCATGCTTGACTTGTTTCTAACCATAGGGCATGTATATTTTTTGAGTGCTCTACGATAGGAGAGACTTCTCAGCAACCATTTCCCTCCATCTCAACCCCTTCCAATCTCTTCACCCTCTCTCCCTCTCCTACCCTTCGACCTCCATCTCATCCACTGCCTCCATCGCTCTACCTCTTTCAGGCTTCCGCACAATTCTTATCCCAATCGTTTCGGTCCTCTATCTCCTTCCCCCATTCCCTCGCTCTTCCTCCTTCACCTCCCCGACTCGCATCGTTTCCGCAAGAGGAAGCTTATGTTTCTCTCCAGCACCTCTTCCACGATTACAACTATAGCTGCAATCTTTGCGGGCCGCTTCTCCCTACATCCATACCCTTCACTTGACTCCTTTCCATCAACGCTTAAACTTTCCAACCTAATCATAACATTACTTTCCCATCCATCCTTGTTGTTGCATTTGGATAATTGGTACTTACAATTGTTCCCTTCCACTGTATAGAATGGACAATTGTAGGAGGAGATGATATAAAATGAGTGAGAATACAGACAGTGGAGAATAATAAAATGCTATATTATACTGGAATATACTATTTGTCTCAGTCAAGTCATAGCCATTCTGCCCTATTGGATTAAATTTGAACCCCAAAACTTTCTCTTTCATACAATTCTACTAAACCTCTTAGTGCCCCTTAATGTTCGACCTATTCCTTGGAACCAAAACCTCAGCTAAATCAATTTATCTTCGCTACCTTTTTTGTCGTGTTACCTTCTAGACCATACCCTTATTCTAATTCAGATTGCTTCCCTCTTCCTGCAGCCCATCTCTCCCTTCTCCTGCCTTCCCGCATCCTTCGTGTTCCTTCTCTCGCTCTCCCAACTCATCACATTTCCTATCCACTCTCCAAACACTTTCTCTCCCCACACTTTTATTTCGGCCCTCTCTCGTGTCCCCCCTAACCGGCGGATCCTTCGAATCTACTTTCTTCTCCCTTCTCATTCCCAAACCTTCGCTCCCTCTTCTCTTTCACTTCATTTCTTCCAAAACACCCCCAAAGTTATGCCGCTCCTTCCGTAACTTCATCCTATTCTCTTTCCTTTTTCCCCCGGCTCTTTGCCTTCCTTTCATTCCACGCGCGCCATTTGACCGGTGTTTTTCTTAAGCTTGCTCGTTCCCTAAGCTTGGTTCCCGAGTCTACCCTATTCTGTAACGGGCAGGATTCGCGTTTTATTCTTTGAGGAATGGGGATATAGTGTGGTGCTTTGGCGCTCAGGGCGTTAGTTTCCCTCCTCACTCCAATTTTCCTTCTCTTTCCTCCAATATCCCAGTGAACGTCGCAATCCTCAAGTCACCACTTTCTTCGAAAGCTCTGTCCGTGAACGACTCCCCTACCACCTAAGATTTAGAAAATCAGTAAGGAGAATAAACGTCGTTTTTGCCTCGGAAGACTTTAAAATTATAAAATGGATCTCTTCTTTTTACATTATCAAACACTACTTTTTCAGCTCACTTTAAAAAATGCTGAATGGTTTATTTCACGTTCAAAAGAATCAGAGTAAAAGAGCATCTAAAAATACAATAGTTACTTTTTTAAGCTCGACGAAAGTTTTCATATTAACGTTCTATTTGACGTTTGTTATCAAACTATTTCTCATACCCGAAAATATGAAAATTTCTTATATCGAATGCGGTGCGTGGTCCCTCCCATTTTAAAAACGAACAGCAAATATCTGCTGAGTTTTTTGTTATTCAGTCGCATGAAAAGATTGGTCCTTAAACATTTTAATTTTTAAAATGTAGTAAATTAAAATTAATTCTTAGATAAAGTTTTACGGCTTTGATCTTCGTTGAGTAATAACATTTTGCCCCAAAGGATTTAAATTGAGTTCAGTGCAAGAGGGTTTCTTCTCATTTATATGCGCCGCGCGATGGAATTCTTCTCATCTCTCCCGACCACACAACTTTTTTAATTTTCCTCACTCGCTGCTAAAATCAGAATTTCAAATAAACGCTACAATGCATAAACGCTTAACGTGTATGCATAAATACATTCTCTGTATACTCTGCGTAAACTAAAGCAGAGAGTGAAATTTAAGTATCTCGTTCAGTTTTGTGTAGCTTAAACATTTACCATATTTATTAATAATCGAAGACTTATGAAGTTAAAAATAGATTTTAAAAATTGGAAAATAAATATGTACATGTCATTCAGTCGCTATAATATCATGTTAGGATACCATCATCAAAATAATGACAACGGTTACTTTATTTCTGTAGTTAACTATTAATTTGTGATGAAAAGTAAAGGTTTATGATTGCTAGTTTATGGATTTTTGCGGAACATCTCTTTTAATAGATGAAGTTATAAATAATACATATTTTCCGATTTCCACTCGTTAAGTAAGCCTCTTTCACTCATGCATAAAGCCTCCCCACTTTAGCTATTTTAGAGAAATTTGGAAGTCTTGTAATCCTTTTTATAAAAACTTAGTAGAAAAAATATTGCTGTTCACAGCGCTGTAGCATCTCTCTCTATCTTTCTCTCTTCCGCTCCATTCCAAAGACATTCTTCGAAGCAAATCAACGCTGGTGGCTCTCTCAAAAGATCACTGATGCAGTACTTCCAACTTTCCCTACCACTCGGATTCTTGCCACTCGAGTGGGCACGCATTGGCGAGGGCCGGAGCGGAAGAGAGAAGGGGGCTGCACGCGTGGCCCCTTTGAATCACGGCAAAGTGAGGAAGCCGTCGGGGACCGTTCCCCTACGGTCCCCCGTCCACGACGGGCTTCCCCCGCCTCGCCCCGCCTCCGCTCTCCCCCTCGACAACACCACGCCCCCGACATCGCCCGTTCATCCCTCCCGACTCCACCATTCACCCTCCCCAAACTCATACAAACAGGTAAATGGCTCTTGTGGAAGTGGTGCAAGTGTCGTGTTGTAGAGCGCAATCTCTCTTTTGACGACTCGTTTAAGTATTTGAATGCATCACACGGCTGTGTCAATCGGTGGGCTACCGTTTGGCTCCTTTTTGAGACACCACTTCGGTTGGGACATGTGTTCCGTGTAGTATCTTTTGATTAATACCCCTGATTAATCGTATCTCCATCATTTAGTGATTTAAATTACCTTTGAAATGTGCTGTGGCAAACCAATTGATTAATTGAGTTTTCATAATTTAAAGCCAGTTTGCTTTTAAACAAAATCGTTCCAACGATATCACTTTTTCTGACCCCCTCGTTCATTCGACATTTTCTTGTTTTTATATCATAAAGGAAAATAATTTACCGTATGTATTTGCTAATATTAGTATTTCTTCGTATAAAAAATTCGTGGATATTTCGCATTTTCCCTGAGTGATGGAGACTGATGGGTAATTTTTCAACGATTTTAACTGGTCTGTTGATGCTGTAGGACTCGGATTTCTCAGAACTCTATAGAGCTATAGAAATTTATTGAAGGCTTGATCCTTTATTCCATAGAAAACAGTATATCTCATCCTTTTTGTTGAAGTCTATAACAACTTATTTACTTAATAATAGGGAATCTAATAAATTTTTATAATAATTATTATGTTCATATACATATATATATATATATATATATTGTTGTTAGTTTTAGATTAGGTACTCATATGCTTCACACCATTAATGTTAAAAATCTAGCCCTAGTTGGTGCACCAATGAGTCTGTGCTGGATAAGTAATGAAAGGCGGGTTAATTATAAAAGCGGGGCAAATCTAGAAGAAAGAAATTGTGGCAATTTTAGGTATTTTCATCTCACAAGAAGAAAGGACCCATGCCGTTTTAATTTCATCAAAACACGAAGAAAATAGTAATCGGTGTGTTTGTCTTTTTAATGAGTAAGTTCAACGTTGAAATAAATCAGAATTTTGCATTGCATACAAAACTATTGAGCTTCTCAATCTTCCAGTAGGATAAATTAACGGATAAGTAATTAGCCCTTCGTTCGGGGAACCGCGAAATATGTGCGCTCTGATCTTTTCTAAACCAAAGCAAGAAATTAACGCATTCACACTGATCACGCAAGTCGCTGGAAGCATAAAATTCTCATTAAATTGACTATGCACAGCATTGTTGAATATATGCACTGAGGGGATTTATTCCTGAATTTATCTATCGGTAGGAAAATTCCGCGTTATATTACCATTGGAGCTAAATTCTTGCTCCTGTTTGTCATAGTCAAGAACGCCATTGAATAACATACAAATTAAACGAATCTCTTTTAAAATATAGGAATTATCTGGCTATGATCAGTGAGATTTAACTTCAGATTTATGGAAATCAAAAATAGTTTTGGGATCATCGAAGAGAAGAGCAAAAAAGCTACAAAAGAATTTCAATGCCATCAGCAGTACTCTCATCCTTCAAGAGGAACGCAGAGACATCTACACGTTCTCCCAAAAACGCTGGCTCAGCTTCCGAAGAAGGGCGTCGGGAGAAGGGGATGTAAGCTCGCAAAAAACTCGCTGCAGATATGTCTTTCATTCAAAGCTTAGCAAGAGGGAATTCGTTTTTAAGTTTGACTGATTGTCTTACGGCTTAACTTCGGCGTAAAAAAAGGGCAAATTCATGACGAGTTTGGGAGAATGTATACACACGTCCGTGTCCCACCCCACTCGCTCGTAACGCTTCCCGCAACCCTTATTTCCTCCTTTTTCTCTCTTCCCGCAAAAAACCACGACGGGTTCTCAGTTCTCGGATCCCGCTGCGATCCCTGGACTTGAACCGTCTACCACCCAGTCGTCTCCTTTTACCGCTTTCCGTCTTATAGAAAATCACCTCTTGTCATTCCTAGACACTCGTCTAGGAGAATTTTGTACAGCGATGAGTTTCAGGAAAAAGTGGTTTTAACATTGATGGTTTTCTTGAAATAGCCCAAAGAAAGTTTTTAATCGCTCAAGTACTATGCAGTTCAACTTTTACTTTTATTTTTTCCCGTGGGTTTTTTCAAAATTTCTCGTGCGATACGCGATTGTTCATGTGGGCGCCTTTAAAGGCCATCTATTCGCAATTGTTCCTATCTAAACTTTACCTCAATATAATGTCCAAATTTCCGAAAAAGTTCAAAATTATTCCTTCGTTGATTTTCAAAGAAAGGAATTATTTAATAATTTTAGTTAATAGCGTTTAACAACTCGTGTACAATCAGTGAAAGGGCCCTACTTGCGGCTTATTCTATATATTGGTTGATATTTTGCTAAGTTATACAGTGCATCATTCTGTGAACCTTTAAATGAGAAAAATAGAGATAAAAGTAGAATCATTTACAATCGTATATTGGAACGCTAATTTTCTTTCATTTATGAAATTTTGTTGGTAATTATATGATTATTAAGAGTTATCTTTACATTTTTTGTCGGCGGTATTTATTGTAACTAGACGACGTGTTGTAGAGTAATTCCTTGTGCAACTATGCTTTGCACAAGGACATTTTGTGGTTACGACGCTAAAACTTAATGTACTCTCGACGTGCTTACGATGTGGCTAATTCGTGGTTACGGCGCTGCTCCCCGAGTCTGTCGTGGTTTTGAGCTTGGAGATAGTTTTACAATAAACCGGTTGAAACAACACCTGATGCTTTCCATCTGTGTTAGTAGTAGTTCATTTCACAAATTGCTCTCCGTTGGACTTTAGTTCTTCATCTCCCGCCATTTGTACGATGCATATCGTGAATCTTCTGTTTTTTATTTTTGCCATTTATTCATATCCTATATTTCAAAAAAGATCCAGTGATAACGCAGTTGCTTTTGCTTCGAAGCCATTGTTTTAAGGCTTTCGGCCAAATTAACCAATTGACGCATTAAAATATTGTTCTTACGGAATTTTAACATTCGCACAAAGACGCATTTTTGTAGATGCGAGCGACGGCTATTCTATAAAACGGAATGGGGAACCAAGTTAACTATGCAAAAACAAGTTTTTTTTAATGAAAACGAAAAATCATTTTTTTCCGAGTTATAAGAAGCGAGATAAATAATTCCAACGCTTATCCTTTTAAAATATTTATTTACCGAGGTGGTACATTCCGATGTTTTTCATCATTTGCAAAAAAGAGAATCCTTTTACTTCATTTATTCTAGGTTTACACACCTTAGGTACAAAACAATGTAAATGAATTACGGGTCGCTATCGGCATTAACCGGTTAAAGAAACGGCGACCGTGATCGACCACGTTATCAGAATGTGTGAATTATACCGATTATTTTCCCCAAACTCTCTCTCTCTCTCCTTGAGTCTATGAGTGAAAGTCGCAATCTCAGAGCCTGGGAATATCCAAGTGCGAGATTGATGTCGCCGTTTCCTTACCAAATTTCCGTCTCCATTCTTCCCTCTTCCCTCCATTCATTCCCTCATATTTATTTTTTGATATTACCCGGCAATTCGTTTATTTCACTTCTATCCTTGCTTTTTAAGCCCAAATGTGATCCAGAGGTGCACACACTGAGGGTAATTCATGCACGCCGACTCTTTCTCTCTCCCTCTCACTTTCCATCTCTCATCTTTCTCCGCTTCAACCATCCTCTCTCCCTTCTGCTTTCCCCTCCCTCTTTGCCACTAAAAAGCGAAGCGTAAGCTCAAATAAATCTCGCTTCAAGATGGAAAAAATCTGACCCCCTCTTTATATAGCGTATTGCCGGGAACTTGCACATCATGATGCAAGCGGAAGTAACATATTCAGACCCCCTCTGTCGGTAAAACGCGCATTTTCCGCTTCCCGTCTCTATTGCGCTTTGGTTTCACCAAGAGTTGGCCCTTCATATACATCGCTCCTTTTCATATTTCAACCTCTTTCTCTCTCTCTCGTTCCGCGTCTCTTCCTCGTCACTCATCCGATCCGCGTCTACCTTTTGCCTCCGACGGGTGTATCCCTTGCTCCCAACATTTTGAAAATTTACCCATCTATCATTTCTCCCCTTTCTCGCATCTTTATCATTTTCCTCTCTCCCCCCTCTCTAATTCCTCCTTTTCTCTTTATCTGATATTTCCTTTCCTTCTTATTTTTCACTCATTTTATCCTTCTCTATCTCCTTTTCACTTCTCATCCACCCTTCTGTCTATCTAGACGAAGGGTTCCCAAACTTTTCCATGTGTTGAGCATCAAGTTGTATTCTGGCCTATCAAGCGAGCACCAAGCTATATCTTAAAATATCGAGCGAGCACCACTATACTCATGAAAGAAGATAATGATCATAAATACTAAAATCAATCCAACGTCAATGTTATTAGTAATGGTCTTACATACGTTTAGAATGAAAGTAACTGATTATATTAAATTTATGATGTTAGGAAACGCGATTTAAGCATCGCAGAAATGCATGTTGAAGAGGATAATCAAGTTGCCAAAGAGCACAGCGGTGCTCGCGAGTCCCAGGTTAGGAACTCCTGATCTAGACCGTACCAATTCCATTTCTCCTTTCTCGTTCTTCTCAAGTCCTATCTTTGAATTCTGTTATTCCTTCTTCTATTCTCTCATTCGTCACTATTCATCTTCTTCTCCCCTAACTTTTCATCGTTCCTATGACATTTCTGTTTGACGCAGCGGCCATACATATATTCCTTCTCAAAATTTCTTCTTTTATATTTTAGATTTATATCTACCCTTACAACTCACCTTTTCCAGTGGCATCTCTCTTTTCTGTTTCCTGTTTGTCATTTTTTTTCCGTTTTTGAACCATTCACCTTAATCTCTATTTTTTCTTTTCTCGTTTTCCTTAACCCTCTGCTCCCGTTTTCACTTATCTGCCTTCCTCCTTGACTCTTTTCCCATCTTTTGCTTTTTCTACCTTCCGCTTTCACCTTTTCAATCCCCCATCTACCATTTCCCCCCTCCCCCGCACGCTTATCCTAAGCCCACCTGCCCTTCTTCCTCCATTTATGTTGCCCCCTTTTCCTCCTGCAACTTCCCTAAACCCGCCTGTTCTCCCCAATATTTCTTGCTCTCGCCTCAAACCCTTTCCCAACCGCTTCCACACACCTCCTCCCCCTGAACCCCTCCCACCGCCACTCTTTATTTCCTCCCACACTTCCTCGTCTCTCCACTTGGCGGATAGATTCTCTCCTTCATCCTCTCTCCCCCGACTCCTTCCCTGCCCTATTCCTCTCCATCCCAACCTACCCTGTCGCCCGCGGCCCCATCCCTCTCTCTCTCTCTCTCGCTCTCTCTCCGTGGATTAATGTGGTTTTCCCCGACGAGGAAGCGGGCTCGGAGGATCGAGGAGTCGAGAAGGACGCAGTGATGGGTAGGGAAGGGTTCTTTGGGAGGAGAGGGATAGGGGCGAGGGCACGAAGAGGTGATGTGGCGTCCGTCATAATTGGGCCCTGGGCTGCGTCTCTCGCCCGATGCTGGGGATCAAGAGGGTCGAACCGGCGCCCGGGCTATCCTCTGGCCCCAGAAGCATCAAGCAGCATCAGCCTTCTCCTGCCGCTCCTCTTCCGACTCATCCATCCGAAGGCAGAGTTGGAAACCAACTCACGGTCGTCCCTCGGGCAACCCCCGAGCGATCCATGCAAGATAGAAACTCTTCCGATGTCGCTGTCGCACGTGCTTACCGTGGTTGATATGTAATTTGAAATTGGTCCCAAAAAGAACGCAACGTGTGTAATTACATTACTCGGATGCTTGGAGAGTTTTATTTTGCTACAACTTGGGTCTATAGTAACTAAAGACATTATAATTCATTCCAACTGGAAAACATCTACGTAAAGTAGATATAACCAGAAGTGAATTTGCTCCCTTATTCAGGACAATATTTCGACGTCTACTTTTATTTTAGAAAGGTTTTGTTTCGTTAGTCTCATATTTATTGCTGTTACTAATGTAAGTTTTGAAAAGATTATGACTAACAGTCATAAATATAGTTACAATTTATAAATATCAGTAGAGAACAAATATTCGGTTGTCTTAATGCAATCACACATTGCTAGAATACAAAATCATTATCAGACTACAAAACAGTGAGGTATTTGTACAAACGTACATAAAATACATATTAAAATTGATAATTGCAACCAACTTTTATAATGTTAATACCTTTAATCTATGGAGACGCACCTAAGAGAAATTCACACGAATGATGGGAAACGTCAAAAATTTACGTTAAGAAGGAATTTGTGGGTCAACCAAAAATCTATGGTAAAGTAATTTTCATTCCTTTTGGCGTTCTTCGGTGAAAGTCCCGTGTTCGTACGGGAATCCTCTGTTCCACCTGTAAGAAGAATGAAAATGAATTTCTAAAAATGTCAATCGTTAAGTATAATATCAATTTTCTATATGCTAAACCTAAAGAAGTGGATGTAGGAAGCAATGTGAATGCTTCAAATGTTGCCCCAAATCTAACTCATGGTTTATAAATAAGGTTTTCTATGAGGATCACATCATATTGCACAACAAAATGTCCACTTTGTTTTTTTATAATCTATTATAAGCACAGTTGTATTTGTTGAAGATCAGATTTTGTTAGCAGTCACAGTAAGGCCATTTAAGGTCCATATGTAATAATAAAATAACAAGGAAATCATTTGATACGGAAATTTCAGTTTCAAGATCGAAAAATAAACACTTCAAAAATGTTTTGAAACAAAAAAAGCAGAATTATCTTAACGTAAAGGAATACAAGCAAACGCATAATAAGAAACAGGAAATAAACAAGTGAACAATTTCTGTAAATAAAACAAAATATCTAAAAATAAAACAATATACGATAATCAAAATGCGACATCGCTAAGGTATACTTATTTCATTATATTACGAGCACAATTCTAATCCCGGACGTCTTCGTTGCAGATTAACTTCCAAAGAACTCACTATAATCTACGAATAACCACGAGAAGTTTTAACTAGAATTTTTAATTACTCAATCTAAAATTACGGTTTATTTTGTGAACCACTGATGCGTACTATATTCACGCTCAGGGCAATTGATGGCACAGCTAGGTGGAGCAAGCGAGGCTTAACAACTAAAAATGAGAAACACTTCTTTTCAAAATGCTTTTCGCACACATGAAAACTAGAGAAATATCCCTCCTTCCTTCATAGGATATCTATAGAGTGCAGGTATCTGTTATGAAAATGTAAGTGTATTCTCACAAACCGCATTCAAACACACACTTCGTAGAACTATTTTGTTAGAAAACTTTTAAAAATATAAGCTGTTTTTAAGATAGATACCCGCCAGAATCCCAAAATCGTATTCAAGCAGCATTGGAGGCTTTCTGTAATTCCAAATGGCGGAAGTCGACTGCGCGCGCCGTTCAAGGTTCACCGCCGTGCCGCCGTCCGACTTGTTCGCGACTGCAGTACAGAACTGTGTGTAAAACATGGGTCTCTTTTCTCCCTTAAGGGTTCCATACCCCTGGTTACGTATTACAATTAACAATCCTCCTTTTTATTTTCTTCCTGGCTATATCCGATATCAGAAGGCTTCGGTTTGAGTTTATTTCTGTTCTTTGTAATGTCTTAATCTTTTTCTCGCAGCTCCGTAAAATATTCATTATCATTTAACTTATTTGGAATTTTTAGAAATATTACATGTATGGAGAAAGTCATGGGGTGGCCACATCAGATTATTTAAATTTAAACATGGTCTTATGAAAACCGTATTTTGGGGTTTAGGACAGTTCGGCGCAACTACTTCGGCGCAGGACAGTTCGACGCAATCGTTTCTGTGGGGAAATCTTTCGACGCATGGACCTATGCGATATGGCTGTCTGTCGTAAACGTCGATATATGTCGAATTTTAAATTTGGAATTTGACGGAAATAAATAATCTTCCATAACTTTCGATTAGTAATTAAAATATTAATCCTGAATAATGAATTATGATTTCTGTTAGTTTATCACATTGAAACTTATATTATTATTCTCAAATATTGGTAGGTGCTAATTCAAAAACTAGACCGAATACATTTTACGTTTACAACGTCTACGTTTTTTTAAGGTCACTGGATGCACGAGGGTGATGCGAATATTATGAAAGTATCGCTGAACCGCACAAATCGCTTGTAACGCTACAAATGCATCGCACGCTTTTATCGCTTTCTACTTGGACAAAATCTAAAAATGCAATACTTCGTCAATATTACGTATTTATTATGATTAAAGTAACACCTCTGAACGAAAGATAACTCATTCGTAAAAGAACAATTTTATTTTTCTAACAAACAATGATCGAATCCATGCTGATGTAGTGTAAAAAAATGTTTATAATATCGAATAAGCATAGTTTTCTAAGGCTCTATTATGAAAAACTTTAATTACGGTAGGAACAAATTCAGGACTTTTAAAAGGAAATTAAAAATTGTATTGGCTTGACGCTTTGAATAATAAGTAAGGACCTCATAAAGAGATATTTACTTTGATGTAATCGAGATGCAAACCATAATACTAAGAATTCTCCTTGCGATTTGATTTGTTTTTCTAGATGCTCCTATTATTTACATATTGTACTTTTGGCTCTTCCTTTCCGTTCGTTCTTTGTTTGTATTTTTTTTTGTTTTTGTGGTTAATTCTTTGTTCTCACTTTTATTAACACCACTATAGCACACCACATCCTACTTTGCAACCTCATGCAATGTTTATACGATATTAATAATTTAGACCATCTTCTCCCTATCCCTCCCACCGGTAATCATTAATTTCCGTAGTATAGTTAAACATAGTGGCGAAGGCTTTTGCGGTGTTTGGTTACTGGATACATGGCTTTCGGTGATCCACTGCATCTGGTGACTTATGGTGACAACAGTTTCGTTTCCATCATCTTCAGGTCAAAGTGGTCCACTTCGATCTGAAGATGTTTCCTGGAATGGAAGCGAAACTGTTGTCATCACAAGTCACCAGACGCGGTGGATCACCGAAAGCCATGTATCCATAGTGCTCATTTACTAAGCAATTTCCATTCAAAAGACATTCATATGTTAATTTTTTCGATCACTCCCTCCCTTCCCCCGCATACCGTAATTATTTTCATAAGATAATGTTGTGTACCTACAAGCGATTTCCAGTATCAGTATTAAGAAATATTCCAATAAGTTAAGATTTTTACCAACAGGAAACCAAGATATAATATGTAGTAATATTTTATGCTACATTGCTCTACATGTTACCCTGCAATTCATCAATCTGGTGGGGTGGGTGACAGGGGGTGCACTGCACCGAGGCCTACCTAACAGTTATTACTCACAGATTTGTCTTTCCTGTTATAGTTTCGTATTGCTTTCGGAAAGAGTGAGCCTCTATAACGCTCAGTCGTACAATCAATCTCACGTATCTTACCGCCATGATCTTTTCTACCTATATACGTTAGAGCGTCAATTATTCCTAATACATCCTCTGCTAGGCATTCTGATCTGTATTTCTCTAAGAGCCTTAACCTTAAGCACTTTCTACGGTCTCTCAGAGATCTCCATTTTAAGTAGTTCAATAATGTTGTGACACTTTCCACATGTTCGTAGTTTTGTTTAACGAATCTATCTGCTTTCCACTGTACTCTTTCTAACTTAATTATATGGCTCTTCTCATACGGATCCCATGTACTGGAGACAAAATCCACCTGTGGTCTTACTAGTGAAAAGTAACACGCTTCGCGTACTACTTTCTCTGTATTATTCTGCACTATTCTGTATATGAACGCCAGTTTCTTGTTAACTGCACCTATAGCACGACGAATATGCATGTTCCACGAAAGTTCACGACAAATGGTAACTCCTAAATATTTTACATGTTCAGCTGCTTGAATATTCCTTTTATCGATTTCGTACTTGAAACCTATTTCTCTATTCTTACTTCTCCAAAACAATACTGCGGCACATTTACTATAATTAATTTCAATTTTCCATTCCCTACACCACTCGGAAATGGATTTTTAATCTTTCTGCAGCGACTGATGGTCATCTCGGTTGAGTATCTCCGTATATATGACGGTGTCATCTGCAAAAAGTCCGATTTTACTCTCTACCACCGAAAAAGTATCATTTACATAAACTAAGAGTGGTAGAGGGCCCAATACTTCTCTGATGAACATCTGACACGACTTGAGCGGTGGACGAGTGCATTCCATCGATGGTCACTATCTGTTCTCCATTCCTTAGGAAGTCTCACCCAATTCACAATTTTTGGATTGACACCGTATTTTACGAGCTTTGCTATTAAATTTGATGGGGCACCTTATCAAACACCTTCCTAAAGTCAATGAAAATAGCATCTACCTGAATATTTTCCTCTCCGCATCTCAATAAATCATTCACGAAAAGATCGAGTTGCCTTTCCGGAATCCGTGCTGGTATTCGATAAGAGATGAACGACCATCTAAGTAACGCATAACAGAGCTATATATAATATGCTCGAGTATTTTGTACGATAATGATGTTAACGAAACCAGCTTGTAATTACCAGGATTCTCTTTGTCGCCGCCTTTATGGATGGGGTAACGTGCGCTAACTTCCAGTCTTTAGGAACGACACCTTGCTCAAATGATTTCCCGAATATTGTTTTCAAATACGGTGCAATGTCAGAGGCCAATTACTTTAGTACTGGCGCGGATATTTTATCCGGCCCGGGAGATTTATTTTGTTTAATCGAGCGAAGTTGGTGCGCTATACCTTCTACCGAAAAGACCAAATCCTCCATCGAGCCGCCCTGGTCCATAGTAATAGTTTAATATTCATCGCTAATCGCAGTAAAAGATTCCTGAAAGTGTTCGTTAAGCAGGTTTGCTTTCTCCTCACTAGCACTAGCAAATTTATCTCTGATTTTGTCACTTTTTTGTTGACATATAATGATCCAATTGTAAATAGCTGGGCATCTCACCCCTGGATCAACCTAGAGTGACCATTTTTTATTGCAACTACACTAGGTTTTAAGATTAAGTAGCATTTTCTTACTTTGGTGTAAGATATTTTATTCAGGTAGAGAGAATATAAATATGCTGCAGGTGAAGAGCTTCTTGAAATAAAGTAAAATTTTTATTCTTTCAGAAAAGACTGTAATTACTCAGCCACAAAACACATTTCGTTAAATATTTTTACAAGCTTTCGGAAATATAAGATGATTGAAATTTATAAAACTTTGTCTTTTTAGTGGAAGGATATTATTTACGTGATTTCCGATTCATGAGCTAATAGGTTCACGTAATTTGAAAAGAGGAATCAAAGTTAATTCACCCATATAAAATGTGTTGCGATGAGAATTCAAATAAGATATGCAAATGACAGACGTGATAGTCCATACGAAGTTTATTATGCTACCTATGTTAATTTTTCATGAATTTTACAGTAACAGTTCTTTGAAGTAAAAATTATATTCCGTTGGGACCTATTCAAAAGATTTTGGCAAATATTTAGAACACAAAGTCGCAAAATATAAATGGAGTTTTTTTAAGAGTAATTTAAAAAAGTGGCTTGGTGTTTTTATTCGTTTTGATGGATCATCGTGTTCATTTGCGTAATCATGGCTGGGCCTGACGGAGGGGCAGGCAGATACGTTCAGCGACCAGGAAAATCTACTTCGTTTGGCGAATTGGGTAAATGTCGTGAAGGGGACGTCGGTGATTTTGAAGAGAAAGAGAATATTACTACATCACAGATTTTTTCATGAAAATACGTGAGTTATGGAATATAGCCATCATTGTGATTTGTGTAATGAAACTTTCACGGAAGTCTATCAGCGGGAAAATTGCATATCGTGCGGAGCAACCTTTAATAACCATCCATCATATTTCACTTTCGTTAATTTTGACATATCGATGCCGAGATGAGCCATAATTGCTTTACCAAATTAACCGAAAGTTTATTTTTTTAATTTTAGACTTCCAAATGATAGCGATGTTTAATCGTATTGTAGTTAATAATGTAAGATTTCAAGGAACAAGCAAAATAAATTAGAGGGTTTTCATATTGGATTAGTCTGAGTTAATTGTTTAATTAAATAGTTTTGTTGCCATTAAAAAATGTATTTTATCATATTTCCATAGCACTCAGAAATAGTAATATTTGAATGATAAGAACGGTAACTAATTAATAAGTTTTGGTACTTCACATAAATATTCTTGCCTGGTGATCATAAGTTACTTAGTTTTCTTGGGTTTTTGTTAATTTAGATTATTTTCAATAACACAGAATAATGAATGAATATTTCATAGACTCACTATCTCCGTTCTGATATTGATGAGAAGATTTTACCTCAGACGAATCTTACATTATAAGTTATATTAAATTTTCTATCCTGAAACATTCAGCGAAAGACTTTTCCGAAGGTTTTGAGAAATGCTCGGGAAAATTAATAATAATTAAACAATACCATTTTGCCATTTTGATTAATTCTTCTGAGCTTTTAATGGAGGTCATCAATCATCAACATATCTACCCACACAATTCATTTAAATTAAGGCGAATATTTTTCATTTAGTCGAGAAAATGGTTAAAATATAGTCAGATAAATTATTACATATATTACTATTAAGGATATACCAAGAAACCCAGAGATCGACGTCTGCAATCTTTAGCCAGAGATTTGGAATGAGCATAAACAAGACATTACGTTTTTTATAATTTTTCCTAAGTGGAAATCAAGACTTGTTAATTTTAGAAAATAACCGAAATAACTATATTTTCTATAAATCCATTCCGGATGTTGGTTTTTCTGCTGTTATAATTGAGCGTAGACGTTCTAGTTAGCGTCATTAATTTGAATATATTAGTTAAGGTTCCATTAAATACATAGTAACATTTTTTTATCCATCTCATCGCACTTATAGTAACCCAACAAAGAAATGGAGATCTTACAACGGCTTCTTTCATAAAATATATCTTAGGTTTGATAGCATCATTTTTCCCGCTGTGAAATACTGCAAAATGAGATTCGACGCCCACGCCTTATTTTGATGGAGACAAATTTAGTACCGCAGCAGGCCGAGAAAATCATAAAAACACCACGTATACCTATCTTCTGCTGGCAAAAACAAAAGTAGGAAAACGTGAAAAGCTTTTAGTGCATTAAAGGTACTGCGGTTAAAAGTACGTGGTTCTCAGCGTTTCTGGGGCTGGAATCGTAAATACGACGACCCGTTGAGGCGAGAAATAGGTCTTGAACCTCTGGTAACACTACATTTTAAAAACCATCCCCAATTTAAAATCTTAATAAGACGCGTAAAACAAAAGTTTTTGGATTAGTGTGGCATAGGTCTTAAAATTTAAGCTATGCAAGTGGGTTACTGTTTATTAAAACACACATAAACACGTGTTTGTGTACTCATAATTTAAGTGTTTATAATGAAGCGTATTCGGCCTAATTGAGTATAGCTGGACTAAGTTTTTTTAGAGATTTTTAATTTTGACTAATGGTCTCAAGGGGAGTAGGATGGAAGAAATAAATGGGTGATCCTATGATACTTGAATTTAACAAATCTAAACTTGCCTACTAATTGCCTCCAATACGCGCGTAATTCGTACTATAATGCGCGCGGAAAGTACGTCACAATGTAAAACTGTTGGTTTTCGTGATGTTTGCTTTTTCAGAATGATAACTTCTGTTGAAAATTATTCTCGAGCGACTGTAGACTCGGAGCATTTTCGCCGCCTGTAAATCAGCAAAAAATACCGTGGCTCTTAAGACTTATATATTGGAGTAAAGTTTGCTCCCACCGCCTACTTTTTTTATGCATATCACGGAGATGATAATGGAAAATTCATTAACATTTGCGCTTCGCCAGCGTGCCATATCCCACACGACAGTCACAGCTGTTCTCAGACAATATTCAAAGGGTTATAACAAATTGCTAAATTATTTACACCCCTTCGCTACTAAGCTCGATAATTGCTATCTGCGCACGAAGGGCGCGCAAAAAAGAGCTCTGCATAAGTGCACCCCTATCTCCGGCTTCCACCGTGTTACCGACGAAAAATGTAGCGCGGAGAGAAACGAAATTTCAGGTCCTAGCATAGGTGGTGTAAAGTTACCGCGGTGAGCCATGAATTATCGGGGCGGATATTTCCAGGGGAGAAGTAAAGATCGCGGCGCCGGGAGAGCAACACGTCACACGCTTCCACTCACTTATTCCGCCCTCCACCATTCCACCCGCCGGCACTATAACTCTCTCCACTAAACTCTCCCTCTTCTCCCATTTTTCCATCCTGTCACACCCTTCCCCGAGTGATTCGATCCTTGGCTCTTCTCTCCTTCGCATATCTCACGCAACTCTCTCTCTAAACCTCGCAACCGTGGGTCTAACCTTATCTTTCAATCATAAGCGTAATCAATTTACGCGTCCCATCTCCGCTTTTTTCCCCAACGATCATCTTTCTAGTATATTCGCACACGCTCTGAAAACACTTTCTTCGAACTCGCTCGCTCAAATCTTTCCCGTTAATGCTACGAGCTCACGCTTTCAAATCGCTGTAACTATTTCGTGTTAAACTTGGGCTTCGTATCTCCGGCAAGTTCTCATATCTCCTTATCTTGCTACGTCATACCTCTACGATTTTCCTCCATTTTCCGCAAACGCTACATTTTTACTGTAAGTTACTCGTGCACTTCGTACCACCGGCCCCTCTCATTCTCCCTCTTCCGAAACAACTCTCGCCGGTCCTCCCCTCGACATCCAAATACTCCCTCTCTCCCCCACTCTCTTACCTTGCATCTTCAACGCTTGCTCCGGCTTTTAAAGCTCAACCCTTTCATGCTTTTTCTTACTCTTGTATTAAAAACAAAACAGTTTTCAGGAAAACCAGACTGGGTTTCCACATTCCAAAAAAAACACGCCTTCTCTTTCAACCCAACACTTTCCCCTCGTCCCTACGCGCTATATCCCTCCTGCTACCGCTATGAAGCGCTTCTTTTTCCCTTGCATCGTCTCGTCTTCCCCAGAATGACTTCTCTTTCCCTCTTTTCCACCTGTCTCCTTCTTCCCCCCTCCCCTCAGTGCCTATTTCCCCCTCCACGCATTCCACACAAGTTTCAATCATTTAGACCTCCCCCGCTTTCTCTCGCTAAACCTTTTACCACTCCTTTCTACCTCACGCGATTTCCCTTCCACTTTTTCCACAATTTACTCGCTTTTCTCTTTTGCGTCACACATTTTATCCCCTCATCCGTTTCTCTATCCTTCTCTCTCGCTTTTTACATTTTCTTTCTTATTCCCAAACCTTTTTCGCATTCCTCGTCCCTTCTCAATCTGCCTATTACATTTTCATCCCGACTCGCCACATTCATCCCTCCCTTTTCCCATCTCCACTAATCCCTTTCTCGCAAGCCGTATCCTCTCTCTGCCTCATCCTTCCACTAGTTACACCATCCCCTCCACTTCCTCCCTCACTGCCTAACCCTCTCTATCTCTCTCTCTCTCTCTCTCTCTCTCTCTATCTCTCTCTCTCTTTCCCTCTTTCTTTGTCTGTCGACCTCTGCCTCCTCACCTTCGCTTCCATTCTCTCGAGCTAACGTAGTTTTTCTGCTCTAGAAGTTTTTCACCTCGCGATTAATTGCATCGATCAACAAATTGGATCATGACGTAGAGTTCAGTAATCACGTTATGCGCGCCAAGTCGATTTCAAGGGTCGGTTTTATGATTCAGTTTTGAGGGAACCGTAAAATATTAACTTGATTTTCAATTTTTTCTCCTCTTTCTTTCACAATGGAACCGATTTCATCATTTGATAACACGGGGTAATGAATAAGTTCCTAGCACTCTTTCCTTTCCTACTGTATCCATCTTAGGTGAACGCCAATTTCACGGAGTGGCGCGGCATACGGACACCATTTGAGCATGTTTCATTTGCGTATTCGCTTTCGTAGGCTGCCAAATTGGAATAATTTACGTTTATATTAATTTTTCGCATTACCAGACTTAGGATCTTTTTGTGCACTACAATGAATATATGGCTTTGTTTGTTGAAATTTATCCATTGGTTTTTCTTAATTGAATAATCGCTGCGGTGGTGTAAATAATTTTACCCATGAGTTATTATGAAAAAGTTTTATTTTAATCATATTCCTCGAAAATCTAGATCACTCTGAGAAAATAACTCTCTCATTAATAGTATTCTATGTATCTATCTTCAAATTTCTATTAATAGAAGAACAAACGTGTGCATCCATTTGCAGATCCTTGTACCTGAATGACATCTAAAAGTTTTGTTTTCATAAGAGTAATGGCTATACACTTGACCGTGTTTACCAAACACATTTTCCGAACGAAAGCCGATTTTCCCGAGGGCTTTGCGTCGTTTACCTTAGGAAACCTTAAAAAGATCCGATCCTGACCACTGAGCTAACAGATCTGCTTTGTTTGCGATAGGGGTTTGAAACGTGACGGAGATTTACGAAATAGGATGTGAACGCATTGAATTAGTTTCTTTTTTTCAAAGCTACTCCTTTTTTAACCGATTATTTGAAATTCTTTCATTTATTCAGTTTAATTTTGCATGCAATAATCAATCATTGGCATAGGTGATGACACTCGTGCTCCTTATGCAGTCTCATTTTCATTGAACGAATAAAATATTAAAAATCTCCAAAGAGGACGTCACTTTGTGGAACACAATTATCAGTATAATTCAAAGCTTAATAAAATGAAATGAAATGAAATATACGGTGATAATAACATTTTACTATTTCAACATAAAGGAAACATTCGCACGGTGATGATCATTAAGCAAATTCCGCCCATATTCGAATACCTACCAACGAGCTCAAATTTGCTAGTTTGATTGCTCTTATATCTTAAATATAACTTCAAGTTTATTTATGTTTTTTTTTTGTTTCTGACACATTCTACATGGTGTTGTATTTACATGCTATCCATAGTTTAGGAGTACATTTATTCTTATTCATGTTTATCTGAAACCTTGCGTCTTAGCGTCGTTATTCACAAATTTAGGTGTGTAAATTCTATTAAGTTAATTAATTTTTATAAAAGTTTTATTTCTATTTCCATGTATATCAGTTTATATTTGTCACTGAAAAATGCCATTTAAAAGTTACTGTTGAACTATCCACAATCTGGGCTGAATACCACTAAATAATATATAATTTAGGAACCCTTACCATGCTTTGGCCGAAGGGTTTCAGGTTTCTGAGTTCTGACTTGACTATCATTCAGTTGGGACAAATAATTATCGCTGTTGTTTTCACTCGGCAATAATTTCTTACAACGTCCATTGAGGTTGCCAGGCTTTAGCTATCGTTTCTCGCTCATTAGCCAGCATGGTGTTGGTATGAAAACATTTTTAATTGATTAAACATTCGAGGTTCATTTGCTTGCTGTGGTTCATACCCTCCCGTGGTATATGTATTTCTGAGTTGCCTCCAGAGTGGCTTTACTCAACGTCGTAATGTGAAAAAGAATGTGTTATACAGGCACCTCACCTGTGTAATAAAAACATATTTGTCGGTAGTAAAATCATTTTCGCCGCTTTTTAGGAGGGACCCTATCCTCTTCGCCTGTGGATGCCAATGCTCTTTTGTACTTATCCCAGACCGACACTTTGTTTTTAGCAAGATCGCGGAGAACGTCATTTGTTTTGGCTTCTAGTGTGTCTTTGTACTTAATGGCTAGATCTCTGGCGACTTCCCTAATAGGTGTTGTCTTCAGGTTATCATGGAGGTCTATATTTTCACCCCATGCCCTGCTTATTCGTCTTAAAAATTTTCTCTCCGCGATCTAAAGTATCCTTCATGATTTTTGCATTAAATATCCGGACCATACAGGCGATGCATACAAAAGTGTCGGTCTGATCATTGCTTTATACAAGTGGGTTTTTAGTTCCCTGGACACGTCAATTGAGTTAAAAAGGGGAAAGAGCCTAGCTTTTTTTCCCCGCTGCCGTAAGGTTTACCTTCTTTACGTGTTCGTGCAAGGTCAGTTTTTCATCTATAGTTATGCCTAAATATTTGATATGTTTCGCCCATTTGCTTCCCCAAAAAGGATAGTCATTTATTACAAAAATCTTTACCATAATGGAAATGCGTCCGCAAATATTTTTCCGTAGTGGCTTTACCTCAGTATTAGTGAAATTATTAACATTCTGCTGCACTCCTTTCTGATACAAAATAAGTAAATTGCTGAAGAGTTACGTTTTGCTGACCATAAGAAAGTTATTGAATATGCGGTTATTGCTGCTAGCAGATGTACCTGAAGGAAATTACGAAAATTCCCTTTATATGTGTATTAAAACATTTTAGGGGGAAATAACGAAAATTTCCTTAAGTAATGTATTCAAAATTTTAAGAATTAGTCTAAATATATTTTTCACATTTCGGAGACCTTTCATTATACTCGAAGTAAATGCTATTTCGTCACAATGGCCCTTCTCTTAAGAAATATTATCACAAGTTTTATCATCGGCTAAGTGGTTTGTTTGGCGATGAAATCAAAAGAATATAAGATATTCTACATGTATATAACGTATTTTGCTTACTGAAACAGTCTTACGGCATGTTGGCGCAAAGGTCTCTGCTTTCAGTTTAGTGCGACAGATTTGAAGGACAAGAATGTTTACCCTTCTACTTCTCTTTCTTTTTTCAACATTAGGACTAAATTAATACAATGCTAGATATTTTGTAAGATAATACATTCTGAAAGTAGGTTTATCTTTAATTTTGATAATTAGTTTTAATTCAATTCAGTTCCTATTCAAAGACATTTAAATCGACAGAAAAATTTCGTTTGACTTCATTATTATTTAAACTGCGTTGGATGAATTAACATGCAATTTTAGCGTAATGAATATTTAAAATGTGTCATTAAATTACCATCCTCCAACTTCTGCAGCATTTTGTAGCTAAAAATTACAGGCCGATATAAAATAATTTGTAATATATTAAGCCTTTGATTCTTTTTATAATTACTTGGATAATTATAATTGTGATCAATACTGGTTGCTTTGTACTCAACGTAAAAAGAGGAAACACCTGGTTTTCTGTTTGGAAATGTCATTTGATGCCTTTTTTTAATAATACGCGCGTCACACGCTTTCCTGGAAATTATGTAGGCGGCACACTCTTAGAGAAGCAATATTTCCCAGGTGATAAGAAGAGCTAAACAAGAGTACATTTTCTCCGTTACATCTTGAGATTATCAACCAAAATGGGATATATTTCTACCGATCTGTACGACGATCTACATCTCTAACCGATTGGTACCAGGAATCCAATTTGGAAACATATACAATGCCATTCCTTACATTCTTTAAAGAGAACCACTTAGACTTTGTTTCAGAGGTAAGAAAACATTCCCCAATTACGACGTGGCATGGAGGGGTTGATGGTGTGGGGGTGGGGGAGGAGGGAAAGAAAGGTGGAGGAGCGTGGGTAGTCCGTTTGGAGTGAAGTGACTGCTTTCGCTCATTCCTTTCTTTCCATTCTCCTTCCACTCTCCTTCGTCCCCTTGCGCACTCTCTCGCTCTTCCTCCTTTTCATTTTCTTCTTCATCCGTTTCTTGCGCAGCCTCTTATTCGCTAAGGAAAAACACTCGAGACGCCCTGAGAAACCACCGCGTGGAATTAACAAGACACGGCAAAACCCCTCTAAATGCCTCGCGGAATAACGAAGATATTTTTACGAGACTCGGAATTCCTTATTTTTCGAATATTATGTATTCAGCTGAAGTAAGAAATGATATTGGCGCTGTAGTTTTAATTTTAACTGGGTATTTTCATTTCCTCCCCCTCTCTATCTGTCTCTCTCTCTCTCTCTCTCTCTTTCTTTAATTTGTCTCTGACTAATCAGAAAGAAGGCGGGGTAAATTTGTGCATAATTTATGGATGTGAATTACAAACATCGGGGCTATCGGAGTGGGTACAAATTTTACGCTACTCCTGTTTTTGGTAGCGAAAGCGTACTGCGGCATGGGTTTTACGTTTTAGTTAATACCTACATATGATGTGAGGATTTTTGTTAAATATAAACTTTTTTATTCATCAATAATAATTTTCAATGACGAAATGACTATTTCAATAAAGGAAAATCTGTTTGTACGAATTAGGAAATAATTGGGAAAACATTAAATAAAAATATTCAGGTAAACAATAATTTAATCTCAAATTGGAATTTTTAAAAGTATTCTATAGAACTGATATTCTATATTATGGCATTTCAAAATATATCAGCAATAACGCGTATACTTCAGAAAAGTCAGTTGTTTACAATTTATAATTGTCTTCATTTTACGAATTGAAATACATTCTAGGCTGTATTCTCTTCTACGATAAGTTATCTTTCTAAACGCAACTGGGACTATTTAATTAACTATACAACTTTATTAAATGTATGCTGCAGGCGTTGTTAAAACCATATGACTGAAAAAAGCGCACTGATTGGAGAGAATAAATTCGTCCTCCATCTTCCTCACGTTACCGTACGCTTGGCGTTCCTTGACCTTGCTATAATCAATTTGCTACCTTGTTATTTATATTGGCACAAAATACTCTCTCAAAATTTCTAGATCGTGACGCGTATAAACTTTCGAATAAACTCATCCGAGGGAGACGTCGCTTGTACTCTATCGCTTTATCTGCATAATATCTTTCTCTAATTCCTGCCGTCTAACCTTCTACATATTCTCTTATCATTGTTCCTCAACTTTGCCCACTCACCCTCCTATCCAGTCAAGGGAATTCTGGCTTACGCTAGACTTCCCTTACCGTCGCACAAATTTGGTTACCCAATTTAATCTCCAACTCTCCAAACCCAATGCCTCCTTTTCTGCGAAATTCCCTTCTCACTTTATCTCTTTGACTCGTGTTTCAACTCCTCTCACATTGTTTCATTAAGTTCTATATGTAATTTCCATTTACGATGAAATTTTTTTTCGCTTTTCCGGTAAATTGAAGAATTTTTCGTCTTGACTCGGTGCGTTGATGAAAACCTTCCGACATTTCTCTAGTACCTATACGTTTTGCTTTCTGCTCTTTTGATAATGTGTTTTCTACGAACGGTAAAAAAATGCTAGATTTACCAATAATGTAGTAGGAATTTTTAATTTTAAGTTTACATTAGTGAAAATGGTTTAAAAGCGGTTTTAAAATATGAAAAATTCATAATCCTTTAAAAAATATATTACCTAAAATTTACGGAGACACCAAATTTTCCGATTACCGTTTAGTTTTTTAAATTATATCTAACTTCTGGAAGTACGATTTGCGTATAAAAATACCAGTTGATTTTTCTAAAATATATTTCCTTTTCAATAATTAGTTTTAATTGGAAAATCGCGCATCAACGAGCTCTGGGATGACTCAGGCAATCAAAATCTTTACTGGAATTTAAATGATGCCTCAAGAAAAGAAATGATAGATTTGATAAAATTAAGCTACCATTTGGCCAAATACTCCAATTCTCTAACTATATAGAAGCTCGTATTTTTGTGCAGTAAATGTTATTTTCTATCCTAAGAGGGATGCAGAAAAAATTCTTTGGATTAAGTTTCTTTTTAAGGAACTTTTTAGTTCTCTTCGCTTCATCGATCAATTTCATGTTATCCTACACGTTGAAGTCTATATATGTCATTAATCAAAATACATTTTTTTTTAAATTAAGGTTATCGAAATCAATGCTCGTTTCTTCTGTGAATCCATTAGTTGTTGTTGAGTTGAATTATTCGAACTCCCTTATTTATATTTTATTTATTTTGTGTAATTTGGCGGATTAGATAAAGGGCATTTCTTGCATTACTCTTTCATAGAATAATTTAGTATGTTTGTGCCATCACAATACTTCACCCTTTAATAAAGACGCTGGTACTGAGTGTAATATTATAAATATGAAGTATTATAACATTCTCGAATAATGAACTTATTAAATATTGTTGTTTTATTTTAACAAATAAAAAATTAGTCTGGTTTAATAATTGAAATTTCTTAATATTACGTTTTAATTCTTTACTGCACAAAGCATTCTATGCTACAAGTGTTTTTACAATTTCGACGATAAGTACCTGGCCATCTTATACATAGTTGGCTTTCGAACCGTTCTCGCTTCTCACTTTTCCTCATACTAAGTAATCTCTTGAAATATAACCATGCATCAACCATGTCATAGAGCGAAGATTGCGATCTAGCTCAAGTGGTGCTCTCGCAAAAATATTTTTATAGCGCGTAAAAGTCTACCTGGTCGCTATAATACTCAATGATCAGTTTTATATGGATATTCCAATGCTTTACTGGCCAATTCCTTTTCCACACGTGGCGTACTTCTAATTTCTATTTTCTCCTAATTATTGGCAAATTGATAGTTTCTCTTTTGGTGTTACTCCAGCACTCTAATATTTCAACCGTATTTATCGTTTCGTAATTAACTTATACATTACTTCTAGTAAAATTTCACCATGAACACCTAGATTTATTCATTTAAACGCAAATCATAATGCCATATAACAGCGCTGGCCAAGCCTGCTTACCCTCAGAGCCGCATATGATAATCTCCCTAAGTTTGAGAGCCGTAATATACGCATTCGGCGCACAAATATGTATGAACAGTAAGCATAACTTGTATTTGATGCAATACAGAGAGACTCTATGCCCCTTAAGTATCCCCAAAAGGTCTTACTCGCACAGCGTTATCGCATTCTGACGTGATAAGCCTTTATACGCTTTTGATTGTAAAAGAACAAGAGACGCACGTTAAGTTAAAAGAGCCGCGGTTTGTCCTCTAAAGATTTTTATTTGGACCAATTTATAATGTACACACATATTGAAAACCATAATAGCAAATTTAAACTTAATCAGCCAAACAGGTGCCACAATTACAAATTAAATTCCTTCACTAATTATGGTGTTGGAAGGAATTGGCCAAACGGATTTCAATTAAATTTTGTATATGAGATTTATAGAACATACCATATGAAATAAAGATGTTTAAAGCTGAGCTAAGGAGCAGAGCTACTACAATAAGAAGTAATCAAATTTTTCTTTTACACGTAATTCTAGAGAACTGACGACATGGATTTTAACAAAATATGATGTATATAATCATTGGGAATAATTTTGAAATTATAAAATGTAGTGCACTGAAGGCCCGCCATATTTACTGTCAGTTGTAATGGAAAACTTGAACTAGAGAAGTCACCATAAATCGTATTACTAAATAAGTTTAAGTATAGTATACTTATTGACGGATATTAATCAGTCTTTAAAAATTAACCAAAAATTATAAATTGATGGAATATAGCGATCTGAAGATCCTATGCAGACAGGAATAAGCTGTAATGTTGGGAATATTTTGGAAACAAGAAAAATCGTAGCAGATCTATTTTCTCGTTTCTTAACGCGGATGTTTTCTTGGCTGGGACGGAACTAGCCAAGCAAGTATCAAACTGCCCCAACGGATGTCCTCGATTCCCGGTCATAACAGACTTTTTTCTCGTTTCAAAATTATTCCCAACACTACAGCTTATGCCTGTCTGCATAGGATCTTTAGATCGCTTTATTCCATCAATTTATATAATCATTATAAAAATAAATAACAGAATTATTATATTCAAACTGGGTCGACTAAACAGGAGTACCACAAAATCAAGGTTAGAATTTCTCTGTAACTATTAATTTTGAACGTATTGGCTGAACGGATTTCAAAGAAATTTCGTTTGTAGGGAGAGTAAAGAATGACAAAACGAAATGAACATGTTAAAAACGTATCTAAAAAGCAGGGTTGCCAAAATATAAGGAAAAATAATTTACTGATTTCAAAGCAAATATATTAGTATACGATTATACTACGGCGAATTTTGGCGAAAAGCACTTATGTACAACGGGAAACCCGTGTACATCCCTACTTGTTATGCTTATACAGACATCAAGAAAATACCGTCATACCTTCGTATCTTAATTTAAAGTTTTATTTTCCTCTTTAGATGCATCAATAAAATTACAACCATGAATTCTAACCACGAATCACTAAAATAATAGATGAAAAACACATTCGAAAACGGTAAGAGATAATGTATAGAAAATTTCCATGAATGCTTGATTCGCATTCTAAGAGTGATTGGCAAAATATATTTTGAAAAACGACCCAGGTTCGACTCCAGGGGATTATTTCTATTTCTCATAAGGCAACACGTAAAAATGGAATTTTAGACGTGCAGGCTTTTAATCTTCTGGAAATTACAATTAGAAAAAACTGACCATCGATCATCCGATTTGAACTATTTGAAAGAAAATTAATAAAGTCACTTATTCTATTAACCTTTTTTTCGATTTTTTTAAATTTGAACCCCTCATTTTTGACGGGCAATATACTAGTAATGTAATAATGGCAATATCACGGCAAACCTACGGTAAAGATTCATTTTGGGCTGATTACGAATGGAGTTAAATAGAGTTTCGATCGGAGGAATATATTTACTGCGGCTCATTCTACTTGAACTTATATAATGCTTTTTAATACATTCGATAAATGATTTTTACGTGAGATAAGATTTTCTGCATCAATGGTTAGTTCTCGTTAGACGTTCCATTTACAGAGCTTGTTTTAGCTTACTATATCGAGAGAAAAAAATGCGTTAGCATAAAGCGTAACACAACATACGTAACTTTCAAAGCCACGAAGTGTGATTGAGTCAAGAACGACCGGTCCAAACTAATTCTGTCTTTCGACATTTATTCAGAAGGACATCTTACAGAAAATAATATGTATGGTAATACACGTGATATACATGATAGGTCCTTGAACTTAATTAGCCCACATATTCAGTCGCATGAATCGGATTACTATGATTTAGTATGAAGCATTCATGATTGAATTTTTAACAGTTTTCCAGATCGGAACATACTATCGAATTTATTGCCATAAGAAATGTTATGTAATATGTCTATTTGACACTTATAGTAAAGTTGTGCTCATTCTGATTGAAAGGCATAATTTCCTATGTAAGTTTAATTCCAACAATTGAGCCTGCTTATAAAAATATGATAAGAATGCCAAGCCATCTTTAGTGGGAGAAGCTAATATGACGCCGCTAACTGCACGTACAAACTTAAATGACTCAATTGCATGACTACATGAACAACAGAAATCACCAAAATATATTTGGAAAAGAAAATTCAACCAAGATAAAAGCTGAGAAGAGAGCCTTGCTGGACGTATTTAGTTGACGTTCACCAGCTATGAATGAAGTTCGAGCATGACCATGAAAGCTTAAAAGGTTATGCCGAGTAAAATAAAGTGGCTGTTTTCGATATCACAACAAATATTATAATTCTGTATAATTGATAGTAGCTCAATAACTTTGGCCAAAACTAACAAAAGTGGAATACTTCCACTTTAGTTTGATAATTCTGTATAGTAACTTTCTCCAGCCATTGAATACAATTGTAAATTTATAATAGTTTCTCCAATAAACCGCAGTTGGAGTGGGAGTAGAACATGCAGTATCTAGTTGCTATCATAGACGTAGTAGTACCTCTTATCTTTTATTAGATTATTCAGTAAAGTGTGGCACTCTCTAAGACAGGCATGTCAAACTGGCGGCCAGATAGCTAATTTTTGTCTCAAGTGAATCATATGGGATTTCATACAAATGCTTCTTTATTTTAGTGAAAAGGAGACAATGTTTTTAACATAGTTACCGAATTACAATGGAATGCATTTTCTAAGTTAATGTTTTTAATTGCAAAAAAGGCGTCCAATCTTCTAGCTAAAATCCATCGTTCCAGCTCTAACATCCATCACTTTAATGCAGCCATTCTATAGCATTCATCGCTATAACGCGCCCCTTCTTTAACATTCATAGCTTTGGCAGGGCCGTTCATAACTTTCAGCGCTTTAATGCGGCCCGGACGCCTCTTCGATTTTGACATGCCTGCTCTAAGAGAAAGCTGCAAACAGTTTTTCTATTATGGTTACATAAAATTAGGAATTAGGAGTTCAGATTGCCGGTACGTAAGGATCGGAATTAATTGGTAATGAGTAAAGGAAATCGAAAAATGGAAATGAGGAAAAAAGGAATTTATTTGCTAAAAATCTATTTTTGATTTTATTCGTAATCGGTTTAATCAATGCTTACCCATAATTTGTGTTAATTGTCAATATATTTGTAACAAAAACTAATCATAGTAACTTGATCAATTTGATTCATTCAAAGCAATGGAATATCGCAATATTTGAATTAAGTAAAGTAAATACATAAAAAATATATTAAGTTATTTGAATGAAACGACATTTTATATGCAATAAAATATCAAAAATCTCCGACACCCAGAGGATCTCTTGTTGATATTTACTGGGCTTCCTTACCTCAATTACTTGTCGCCATTCATTTACCCTATGTACCTTTCCTCTTCCAACTTGGGCTATCCCTTCCATTCATATCAGCTGGCGAGGCCAACAAACCTCCTTCCCCGCCATTCCTCGGCTAAAATCCCTGTCATGCGGAGCTCATAGGATTCTCTATTCCACCCTCACTCATTACCATGAAAAAGACATTCCTAGCCATTAATTTATTGAAGCGCTCCTATTTTCCACACATCCCTGACATCACCAGCACCGCATGCAAACCTGACAATGCCGTGAACCTTTATCCCCACGTACTCCTGCTGAGAAAGCACTCCTGCCCGCGACCTTTCTATCTGTCCCACCACCAAATTTGATCATTTTCAACTTCTTGCCACGTCCAGTTCTTTACTCGCCCAATACAACGAGGAAGCAGAACGCCAACTCTCCGAAGAAACCTTTTACCACCACCTTACCTCCAATCCCACAGACTAACAATCCTCCCAAATACCGTCCTATCTTTGCTCCTTAGGGAAACAGGGAGGTCTTCCCGATTCTACCATCACGCTAATGATCCCAACAAACTCCGCACACCCACATTCTACCTCATCCCAAAAATCCATAAACCCAACATCCCAGGCCGTCCCATTGTTGCTAGCTTTAATTCCACTACAGAAGCATCTTCGCATTGGTGGACTGTCACCTACAACCTCTCATCCGTCAATTCCTACGTTTCATCCAAGACACTAACCACTTCCTCCAGCGCCTCAAATACCTCCCCTCTCCTCTCCCACCTAATACCATTTTGTTCTCTATTGACGTCTGCTTCCTCTACACAAACATCCCCCATGATCACGGATTCTCTGGCTTTAGAAAACTTCTAGACTCAAGACCCCCGACGCAAGAACCTCCCACCATTTCTTAATGGACTTGGAGGAAATGGTGCTCAGAAAGAACAACCTCTCTTTCAGAGGGCGCCCCTCCTCCAAATAAGAGGTACGTTTTGCGATGGGCACTCGAATGACGCCATCATACGTCATTTGCTACCTTAGTGAATGGGAGAGTCACTTCCTCAAGGTACCTCTCAGAAGACTTTTGTGGCTGAGATACATGAGCGATATCTACCTTATTTGGATGCATAGACCTGTCTCCTAACTTTTCTTTCGCTCCTCTCTTCTCACCCGTCGCTCTCCTATACCCAGCATTCTTCTACTTCCAACATCACCTTCCTGGACGTCGACTTCTACATCCAAGACAAAATTAGCACATGCGTTCATATAAAACCCACTAACAGCCTCCATTACCTCTACTATAAATGCTGCCATCCCCTTCATATTACAGTTTTTATCCCCTACGCCCTTACCCGTCGAAGATGGAGGATATCTTGGATAGGGGTCTCTTTTTCAGTATTACTCTGTTCTCGAGGATACCCTTTTCAAACATGGCTACCCTCCGGATCTGGTCACTTACCAGATCCGGAGGTCGATCACACTTATAACCAATAAATCCCACCCCTCCACTCACCTTAATCACATTTTTCCATCCTGTTATCTAAGAGGTTCACAAGATAATCCTCCGTGATGCCCACCCAATTATAGCCTCTACCTCCAACCAGTGCATCTCTACCAATCCCCCGCTCTCCTCCTTCCGCTGGTTCCCAATTTGGGAAATATCCTGTCGAAGAAAGAGCTACCCACATTCACCCCGCCACTTGCTATAGGGTCTCACCCCTGCGGCAAATCTCGCTGCCTCACTTGCCCAATCCACCTACACTCATCTTCTTTCACCAGCCCCTCCGCCAACACTACCCTCCTCATAACCTCCAGGTGCAACTGCTTCACCCGTAAGGTGATTTACCTCCTCAACTGTATCCCATGTCTCGCATTTTACGTTGGCCTCACCAGCAACCCTTTAACATCCGTATGAACGGCCACCGGAATACCGTCAATCTCCGATGCACCCTCCCTGTTGCATCACACGCCAATGCCCGCAAGGTCTCCTTCATCAGTTGCTACAATGTAAAGGCTATTCGCGGCTTATCTGACGACACCTCCGCTCCACTACCTCGATAGTGGGAACTAGCCTACTTTCATCTTCTCGATTCTTTCTCCTCCCTGGTCTTAACCTCCGCTAATCCCTTCCCTGCCTCCACCAAACTCCACACATTACCCTGTCATCCACAGACCCTCACCCAGTGTGTCACACAGATTTAGTTACCCTCTCTGTCACTGAAGCAGGATTTAAAACCGAAAAGCTTTCGTTTCTGTGTGTTTTTACCTGTTACTTCGACACCCCCAGCGGCTTACCAGCTTGGTGTCCGCTCTCATCACTACCTTTCCTTTTCTTCTGGATTATATGTGTATATATATATATATATATATATATATATATATATATATATATATATGCTTACGGAAGAGGAAAGATAAATGGGATAAATGGATGGCAACAAGTTGTTGGGATAAGTATGCCCAGTGAGCACTCACCAAAATGATATGAAGTTGGCGAGCTGCTGGGGGTGTCGAAGTGACACACATAAAACACACACACACTAACTCAAGAACTAATTACCGAATTGTCACCAAATTTCAAATTTAACATTTGTATTTTAGGGACGAGAGTCGATTAGTTATTGTTTAAAATCGGTCTACCGGGAGTGGCGGTGTACTCATGTATTTTTTTCGGTATTTCTCAAATATCTCTTTTAAGTCTTTATTATTGTAAATATTTGTTTTCGTAAAATATATCTTTTTAAACCTTCATAAATGCAATTTTGATTATTATAAAAATGGTAGAGAATATTATTTTCTACAGCTACAAAAAAATAATAAAAAATTACAAGACGTGTGACTTGATTTTATCGCACATTTTGGGTATCTAGCAGAACATTTTGACTCAAAATAACAAAAAAAACTGCCGAAATCTTCAAACGAACCACAGCGGAAACCCCACATTCTCAGACTGCAGAGCAACGTATTGTTTTGTTTACATAGGTACCTCACGAAAGTGGACTCCTTATTGGTGATATTTGGCGCTGATTATAAGGGGAGGATATGTGGAATCTGTTACAGCATGATAAAATATCAAAAAAACTGCGACAGTTATTATATTGCAGGATTTCTGGTATGTCGCGGATCTGCTCCATTGCGCATTTAAGGATTAGTTATTTACAGTAGATTTTTGAGTATCGGAGAGATGAGCTGCTATAATAACATTTTGAAAACAGTCAATAAATTACGATTTCAGGAATGCTTTCCATAAGTACTGCGCTAAAATGAACCCGCATAACGCTGATTCAGTTAACGCACTCGTTTTCAGGAAAGCATTCACACCGTTAAACGGGGTATGACTGTGTGTGTGTATATATATGTATGTATATATATATATATATATATATATATATATATATATATATATATATATATATCATCAGTCCTTTTCAATCCATTGACTGCTGAATGCCTCCCCTAGACTCATCCAGTTTTCCCTATCAACTACCTTCCTCCTCCACGTTGGCCCTAAGAACCAGGGCATCAAACCGAAATTTATTCGCTCTGGTTTTCATTCCGGTACACGAAAAACAAAAAAATTCGGTTTGGTTCCGGTTTCGCTCCTGCAACCACCATTGAACCGGTTCGAACCGGTTTGTTTTAGCTCTAACTTTGAATTTTTTGAGACAATTTCAAGAGCATTCCAAAATAATCTTTATTAATTAATGTTGTTTTTTATTTATACCAAATACGAAATCACTACCGCAAGGAAAGAAGACAAAAATAGACATCCGCACGTAACATCGCGCAAGCGCCCCCTCCCACCATGTATCGAAAGATAAAACATTGTATGAATTTCCTTATTACATTTATCTTTATTCAATTTGCAAACGGCTCCGACTAATAATGTTCTATAGGAATTTAAAATTAATATTTTTATCTTTTAGCCCGTATAAAAGCTATTAAAATTGTTATTCGTCTTTTAGTCTTTAATTTGATGTGAAACCTTTGATATTTTTTCCCAATTCAAAATTTATTTGATTTTATAATTCCAATATTCCAGATTCCAATATAAGCAGATTCTCTCATTATCATAATCAATTTACTTCAACAGTACTTATGCACGTACTTGAACAGGTACATACAATAATATTAATTAACATTTGGATGTAGAATATAATTCATAGAGAATTGTTCAAAGAAGAGCTACTTAATTAGTTTTTAAATACAATAATTTAGATGTTAATATTACAATTGCTACAGAATATATAATTACATAAACTCTCTTAAGATGACAAATATGTGTACACTGTAAAATTGGACGAGTAAGAATACCTCAAAAGCACGACTGCGGAGCGATCCTTCCTGGATAAGTTTTAGAGAAAGGCTACCAGAACTTAAGGGTTCAATGCTTATGCAGAAGGGATGAAAGTTTATGATGGCAATAACCTCCAACCTTTAGCAAAATCCAAGTTAAGAATCCTGAAACATTTTTACCTGGATCATTCCGCTGGTTAGGCTCAGGGGGAGGGTACCAAGACGATTAGCGGCTGTCTTCAAAGTACCACTAAGTTACTTTCCACTATCCTCGTTTACCAGTGTTCTGGGAAATCTCAGCAAGATGTATCCTTGACCCTCTCTCTATGTATTGAGATGCCCATGGAAAATCCCACCAGTGGACCGACAGATATTATCACAAAGATGCATCTTTCCAACGACTTAGGAGCATGTATTCTCAGGAAAACCATTAGACTTTACATTATTCCGTATCAGGAACCTCTTCGGTGGCCATGTTCCCTTCTTCATTTATTTCTTAATTGGTTACAGGATCTTCATATAGTTTCTTGTAGAATTCATCTACTCGTTTTAGAATTAACTTCCTGCCATGGGTAATCGAACCATCTTCTAACACCAATGCCACCAGCTGTCTCTTACCAATCGAGAGATGGTTTCATTTTCTTATAACCTCTATTGCCTTCTTTCGTTTTCTCGATTAGTTCATAATTATATTTCTTTACGTCTTTTTTATGGACTTCCTAATAGTTTTGTTTAGTTCTACGAAGTGGATCATTTCCTTAGAGTCAGTAATCATTTTTATTCCCCTTCTTTCTTCGGCAGTGTAGTTTTTTCAGATAACTTTTTATCCGGCTTAACTTTAACAGTTCGGCTATTTTTATGCGGTCTCACTTAGTACCTCCGTTAACTTTAATTCCGCTTTTTGGTCTTCTAATACATTGAATCGATTTCGGAGTTAAAGCTGAAATTCTTCTTTTCTCTCTTTTAGCACTTGTGCGTTGATGATATGCTTAGGCTTTCTTATCAGCTTCCGTCTTTCCAACATACAGTTGAATGTTATTCTGCATCGAACTAATCGATAGTCGTTCCTGTTTTAGACTGGTAGAGGACAGGGCAGTCTTCTACCACATGCCTTTTATTGACTAGTATGTAGTCAATTTAATTTTTTATGCCATTGTGTCCCTTTTAGGTCCATTTTCTGTTAGAGCTCTTCTAAAGGATGAGTTCATCATGTAGAGGCTGGTACATTCGGAAAAGTTTACAAGTCGGTCTCCTCGTCCGTTTCTGTCTCCATAGCCCCATTTTCCAACTGCGCTGTCATCTTCCTTTCTTTCTCCTATCTTCGCGTTGAAATCACCACAATGACCACTTTTAGAAGCAGCTTCCTTTGTCATGCAACTTTCGAATTTCTTCGTAGAAATGTTTCACATCTCCTTCCAAATATGTCGAAGTTGGCGCGTAGACTTGGACTATTTGCAGTTGATAACTCTTACTTATTTGAATCACTAGTCTTGTTGCTCACTCGGATGAGCTTTATATTTCCACAATATTGATTTTCAATTTTTGTTGACGATAAATCCAACTCCTGCTGTTCTTCCTGTGTCAATTCCCTTGTAATAAAAAAGATGCCCACTCTTCAGTCCAGCAGGCTTGCTCCTTTTCTTCTTACTTCACTGAGCCAGAAAATATCCCACTTGATCTTCTCAAGTTCTTCATAAGCTCCTTAAGTTTGTCTACGCAGTGCAAAGTCCGACAATTGAAGGTATTTAGTTTTAGTTTAACCTTAGGTATCTTAAGTAATTTGTTTTTATCACTAAAGAAGCAAAGCAAACTCTGCATAGGGTCTCCGCTCCGTGGTTCTTGTTTACTTTATTTTTATTCATATTTCAGAGAAACTCTACACTACACGAATGCATACAAAGCACAAATTTCTCTATGACAATGTGGAAGATGCAAAAAAACTCTAAAACATGTAATTTCATGAACAGGAGGTAATATGTCGACGTTTGTTTTGGCTTTGAAAAAAGTTCATGCCTAGGAATACGGCCAAAATCAAGAACTTTCTCGGTTAATACAAGGGAAAGAAATTTTTAATTAAAATATAAAGAAGTCTTTTATAGTCGTGATGAATTATTACTCTGCAGGCTAATTCCTAAGCAAAAATATGAAGCAAGAGTTTTTTTGGTTCCCATGCACTCGTGCAACAGGGACAAAAACTACCCCGGCAGAAGATAAAAGGTCGCTAATTTTGTGTGTAGAGCGCGCACAATGGACGGGCTTTTTCGTCCACTTGGAACCGCTTTCTCTTTGATAATGAACATAAAATCTAATGCGGCTTCTAAAGCACGA
The DNA here is from genome assembly GCA_028673005.1 of Tanypteryx hageni. Classification (NCBI taxonomy): domain Eukaryota; kingdom Metazoa; phylum Arthropoda; class Insecta; order Odonata; family Petaluridae; genus Tanypteryx; species Tanypteryx hageni. The sequence continues at coordinate 102,282,508 of CM054120.1, read as the reverse complement.
GTGCTGATTTATTCAAACTCGGCTATCTGTTGAAACACACAAACGATTGTCTGCCAAAAAATGACCTAGTTTGAGTAGCATTGTTACCGCAGCACACATCATTTTGCACACGTTGCTTTAGTACATTAGCGATGGTATGTTTGTGCTTTTAGAAAATTTCAAGTCTTTTAAAGATATTTATTTATCTTTAACATGTCATCGATTTTAATCATCGATCTTAGCCTTGTAAAATGAACTCTTTGGAGGCAATAGTTTTGGTCTTTCATGCTGTAATAGTTTTAAATGATTTCATTATACGCTAATTTATTATGTTAAAATTTATTTTAAACATTTAAATATATTTTCTGCATAACAAGTTTCTACGTAAAGTTTTATATATTAATTTTATGGAAAATTTTAATATCTAAAAGTTTGTTGCGATATCATATAGCTAAACATAATATGAATGAATTGTTTTGTTTATAAAAATTCATAACTTGTTAGTTAAAGTTAATTTATTAAATGTTAAATAAAGTTTTGCTCCCTGTCTAAGCGCGAATTACTTTAAAACTTTTTATTCATATTTTGTTTGCTCATATTATGGCTTAGACGATTAATTCTTCTATTGATTAAAAACATGAAATATTTTTCGAGGAAAACTAAAACGTCAGTGTTTAAAGCTGGAGTGCTTAACTCTAAAAATCAGACTTCAACATAGGTCTCTAGAACCTCAATAATAAAATATAAGGGATTGAACGTTTCGAATTTTTAAAGGAATGTTAGAATATTTTATTTTTTAAAGGTGCAGGAACAAGGAAAGTTTGAGAAAACACGGCCTATTTTATTGGCGTGGTTGTGGCCCAGATATTTAGGACCTTGAGTGTTTTGGCAAGTAAAGTTAATGAGGTAATTTTGGAAGGTAGAAAGAGTGGTGAATTGTAGGTAAAGGAGTGGAAGCGGAAGGGAGGAAGAGGGAGCTAACAAGCTTGAATGAGTTTGATTTTGCGGGTAAGATTCTACCGATAGACTCACTGTGTGTGTGTATATATATATATATATATATATATATATATATATATATATATATATATATATATATATATATATAACACCCACACACGCACGCACACGCGCGCGCACACACACACACACACACATACTATATGTGAAAAAATCCGAAATTACAGAAAAATTATATATTTAGGGGGTGTTTTTGGCCCCAAAGTCCGATTTTAAACATCCATAAGAAAAGCATTGAAAACTGTGCAGGGTTACATAAAATTGCTTTTTTATATTATTTAAAATTAAGTTAAAAGTCGAGACATGCACCGTACTGGGGACAAATGAATGATGTTGGTTTTTTAAGAAGACAAAATTCAAATCCATGCTGAATTTGCGTAGACATTTGATTTTAATCGTAAAATTATTAAATTTTTTCGGTCTTCAACAATGAAAAATAAAAACTACCATAGCAACTACTCCAATGCATTTCAATGGGAATTGATTTTCCATACTTCAAGAGCATTGATTTACTGCTTAGACTGCATTATAATCCATTTGATTTCAGCCAACGACGTATACATATGATGGCGTGATAATTTTCAATTAATATTTTTACCGGGATACGTACTAAAAGGGACGGATAATGACGCCACTTTCCTAACAAAAATATCCTAATTTTCACATAAATTTTAGTGTAACATATAGTCTATTATCTATCGATGATTATAGCTGTTGATGAAACGGCGATCTGAACCATCAAACCTGAAATTTGAAAACTTAGACGAGAGCCGATTGCCAGAGAATTTAGAAATTCCTGATAGATGCCTTGATTTCGCAGAAAGTGAAAACTAATATCTTATTTAAATGGGTAGTTCAAATGCGGTCACTTTGGTTTATTTACGTGTTTTGATGTTGGTGTGTGGGGAATTTTTAAGCTCGTGCAGTACGCAAGCAGCAACGCAGCAACAACTCATATATAACGATACGGAAAAAGAAATAATATGATGAATTAAATGCAACGAGAGGTTGAGAGGGATAGGAAGGAGCCAGTGAACACTTACCATACGGTGGTGGACGTCCACAGCGATAGAGGAAGGCTTGTAATTTGGAGCTTTCGGGCAACACACGCCCTTCTTCAGCGAGAGAAATACGGAGACTCTATATATATATATATATATATATATATATATATATATATATATATATATAAACTTAAGGAAAAGAAAAGGTAGTGATGAGGGTGGCAACAAGGTGTTGAGGGAAGCCCAGCGGACACTTACCAAGTTGAGGACCAAGCTGGCAGGCTGCTGGGGGCGTCGAAGAGACACGTAAACACGTAAAACACACGAACACACACACACACACACACACACATATATATATATATATATATAGTTACTCTATCGCTGAAGAAGGGCATAGGCCCGATAAGCTTGCGTGTCTTTTTGTGTTTTTTGTGTTCGTGTGTTTAACGTGTCTCTTCGACGCCCCCAGCAGCCTGCCAACTTGGTCTCCGACTTGGTAAGTGTCCGCTGGGCATTCCTTCAACACCTTGTTGCCACTCTCATCATTACCTTTTCATTTCCTTAAGTTAATATATATATATATATATATATATAATACATATATATACACACCGTATTTACCCGAATCCAAGACGAAGTTTATTCCAAATTTCAGTTGGAAAAAATCGGGGGTCGTCTTAAATTCAAGTAAGAAGTCATATACCATCAGTACATCGCTGTAATTGATCGCGCGTCAACTCGCCGCGCTTCAATTCGTGGCGTATCCATTCGTCACACGATAAACTCTTCGCGTGTCAATACATCGTTCGATAAACTGATCGCGCGTCTATTAAATGCTAGACAAATTCATCGCGTGACAATTTCGTTGTGAGACAAATCCGTCGCGAGACATTAGTCGAAAGACATTCTTTGCGAGACAAATTGAAAGGCGAGACACCATGACGAATTTGCCGAGAGATGAATAGACGTTCGATGAGTTTGTCGTGCGATGTATTGACGAGCGAAGAACTAATGACGACGCATTGATGCGCGAGGAAATGATCGCGACGCGTTTTCATAGAACCGTAGTAAATGAGGATACGCGTTTAATCGTTGTTTTTAAACAAAAGACACATAAGACCAAATAATTGTATTTTTCATTGCAAATATACGATCCGGAATTCAATTAATAAAGTCTTTATTTAAAAATACATTTTAAAAATTCTTTTTTATTTCAGAAAAAAAACACACATAGATATTGATACACACAAATTTGTATACTTGTGCAGCGTCTACATATCTCTTAATTTTTCGTTTGTTGTCTACGGAGCACGACCCAAAAGTTTGGAAAATAAATGAATTATAATAGCTTCGTATGGTGAGATATTTTTTGCTAGGATAATCTGAATAATTTTCGGGGATCATCCATCCAAATTCTTTCCTTTTAATGCAATATTAAGGTTATTGTATCATTCTGAAAGAAGGATTTATCGTTCTTTAATTATTATGCAGTTTGAAATAGGTATCTATGACATACCTCATGCAATATGATAGAGTGAGAAAGATACTTGACCAATTCGTCCATCCCCTTGTTTCTCATTTAGTGCAATAAATACTTTTATCACAGTCAACTATACCGACTTACGACCACCATGTAAATTCACTTTATTCCTCTTGAAAAACCATCGCAGAATTCATTTATAACGGATAGCTCGCCTTTTATTACTCTTAAATTCGTCCTTGCCGCAATAACCTCCTCCTTTGACCCCAAACTGGAAACTTTGCGCCATATTGTTTTCTCTCTTATTTATTTTCAGTCTGATGATATCCTCCGTCTCTTTCTGGTCTTTGTTTCGGACACCGAGGCACCTCTTTTATACCTCCGTCGCCCGCCGCTTCCGCGCTATTCACACCGGGGGGGAGTAGGAACTGAGGTTGAGGGAAAAGTAGGGAGACGGGGGAGAGGGAAGAACCTGGGGAGTGAAGGGGAGCTTGTGGCCAAAAATGTTCAACACCATAATGAGTTCATCCTTTTGAAACGGACCAAACCAGAAACAACAAAAGCTGCGCACATATTCTTCCTCCGTCCGACTCTGCTCCTCCCCCGACTCTGCTCCACCCCCCCCTCCCCCCCGCCGCATCTCATCCGTCGCTTTCCACGTCCGCATACTCCCTCCTCCGTCTGCTTCCCAGGCTCGTCCCATTCCACGAATTTCCAACCTGCCACTCTCACCATCCACCATGCTCCTCTTTAGCGGATACACTGCCCTAGCGCTAATCAGTGGACGCGGGGAAAAAAGCAAGCTTCCCCCTCATCTCATCCCATTTTCTATTCCGTCCCTATTTCCTCTCTGCGTTCACCCATCTTTTTCGCCACCTATCTTCCCATCCCATCTATTGTCCTCCTTACGTCTCATTATCCCTCCTCGCCTCTTATTCCTTCCTCCCCTTTTTTCCTTCCTTCCCGTCCTTGTTCTCTCTTCCTTTTAACCCTTTTCCCGCTCATCTTCAGTCTTCCTCTGATCATTTTTATTTACGGCAGATATATTTTCTGCAAATGCTCGTGCATAAGCACATTAAAACAACCGTTCTTATTACTCTCTATTTCTTAGTTTGAAATAATTTTCGCCTATAAATTCTGGGGAATATTTTGGAAACGAGAAAAAAGTCTGCTATTACCGGGAATCAAACCCGGGTCTTCCAGCTGCCGGGCGGATATTCTGCTATTGAACTATCGAAGCAGATCAATTTTCTCGTTTCTGAACGCGGATGTTTGATTGATCTGCTACGATAATTCAGTGGTAGAATATCCGCCCGGCAAGTGGAAGACCCGGGTTGAATTCCCGGTCATAGCAGACATTTTTCTTGTTTCCAAAATATTCCCAACATTACAGCTTATTCCTGTCTTCATAGATTCTTCAGATCGCTATATTCCATCAATTTATAATTTCTTGGTCAATTGTTAAAGACTGATTAATATCCGTCAATAAGTATACTATACTTAAACTTATTTAGTAATATAATTTATGGCGACTTCTCTATTTCAAGTTTCCCATTACAACTGACAGTAAATATGGCGGGCCTTCAGTGCACTACATTTTGTTATCAGGAAACAAATTACATCTACTTTATCGTTTTATTAAAAGATTTACGTTGAAATTGAAAACGGGAATTATGAGTAATAATGATTTGTTTTATAATTGACTTTGATATGAGAGAATATCGTGGTCTGACTATAACTATAATTCAGAAGAAATATTAGCGCTAGATAGACTTCAGATGGCGGCAAATATCGTAGAAAACGACTAATTTTGTTGTAAAACCGCAAATTGTCCTACCGCTTGCTATAATGTAAGCACGTAATGGTAAAGTTGTTATCAATCCTAAATGTGAATTATTTGGAGTATTTCAATAATGCTTATTAATTTTAAAGGTGTCCCATATTTCATTTCATGATTCAAGTTTAAGCGCTCTTATAGCTTTCAAATCTTATTTAGAAGATTTCTGATAGATAGAGAAATATAATCCTTACAAACTGGGTGATATTTAGATGTTTGACTGTGAAGTTGTAGATAATTCTACATATTTTTACTGCATTTTATTTTGTCATCCTATGATTTTTCATCATTCCCTACAGTTGCGGTTATAATTCCTGGAAATATATTTTTTATTTTCACATATTATTATTTTTTAAGGAATCGTACGTGGCTATCTACGAATGAGCCTGTGGTGATCCTCCTTCAACGGTAAAAATAATGCGTTTTAGTATTTCACAAGTACGAAGATTGAAAATCGAAGATTTCTACAGCTAATTTAACTTGTGAATTAGATACCTTCCTCCAAAATTATTCCTTGTATACCGTTTTGACGAAGTCGGACTTCCTTCGAGAAAAGGAAAAATTTACTGGAACGAAGTGAATATTAATTTTTAGATTGCAGCGATAATTGCTATAATGGTGTTATTTTTAGCGAAAATCCAGAATTTATGATTTTTCACGTGTGAAAGTTTTGTTTTCCCTGGGATGTTTAAAATATAAATTTTTAGTTAATTTGCCTTATAACTGTACTTCATTTCTGTGTGTTCGCATTATATGTGGGAGGTCTTGCTCATAGGACGCAAGAATATGAGCATTTTGAAATATTTTATAAATTATGTTAATGTTGATCTGAAAAGTATTCCTTCCTTCCTTCATCTATATTTCTCACTTTCCAGAGTCTATCATTGCACAACTGGTGAATATATTTACGGTCCATCAACGTCACAAATTTCTTTTCATCATTTCATCGTTCACATCTCATTTTAATTCTATGTACTTATTATCCGACGCTGTTCTTATCTACCTTCCACTTACGGCCCAACCATTTGTTCATTTCTCTATATCTCACACGTAGTGTATTTTATCTATGCATTGAACACGAAGACACGTTTTTTCTGCGTATTTTCTTTACAGTTACCCATTCGCCGATGCTTACCTTCTTCTCCACACTATATGCAACCTATTTATATTCAATGATTTCGTTTTCATTTCACATCTTTCTTTCTTTTAAACATTGACCCGTTCTTTCTTCTTTCTCTCTGGGATTTTCTTCTTCTCCTCCGTTCTCCTCTATCCTCACCCTCCTCTCTCTCTCCATGCCTTCCTCTTTTGTTCTTTCGTTTCTCTCATCTGCCTCCGCCTGTCTACTCACCCGGTTGGCGTGTAGCGCGCTTACTCATCGACCCTAAGTGAGGTCGCAAGCTCGAATCTCGCCTCCGGCATGGACCTTGTCTTCTGCAAATTCACTCATCAACACCCTCGCCTTCGCGCCATCTCGACTTTTATTAAGGACTCGTGAGATGAGAGTAGCGAGGGCTTGAGCTTGACAAAAAGAAATATAAAAAATATCATTTCTCTTATTTGGGCGATAAAATAAGAGGCAAATAACTCTTCCTTTACCCCGAATTCCCTTTTCACTTTCCCTATTTTTACTTAGAGATATTGACTAAAAAGAGATATATAATGGTTGGGAGAGGATTTTTCTTCGGACGGTATCGTCTTCTTTCACAAACTCGTAACTCTATCTATCTTGGTTTTTGTTCATGCCTCGTCTCTTTCGCTCACCTTATCTTCCTCGCTCATTATCCCATCTTTTCCTAACACGCTCTCCATGTTGTCTTCGTTCCCATTTTAAAGTTTTTTTCCCTTTTATATCCTCGCCCTAATGTCCCTTCTTAATTCTGTTTTCCATTCTCGTCGCACAAAGCTTGTCATTTTATTTTTGCCTCTTTCTCCACGCCCTCTTTTCTTTTCCCTTTCCTTTCCTCTCGCTCCCTCGTCTCTCCTTCCTCAGCATTCCTCCAACTTCACCATCCCTCCCTACCCTCTCTCCCTCCCTCCCCTCTCTCCATCCCTCCCCTCTCTCCATCCCTCCCCTCTCTCCATCCCTCCCATCCCTCCATCCCCTCTCTCCCTCCCTCCCCTCTCTCCCTCCCTCCCCTCTCTCCCTCTCTCCATCCCCTCTCTCCCCTCCCTCCAGTTCCTCCCTCACTCCCCTTTCTCCCTCCCACCCCTCTCTCCCTCCCCTCTCTCCCTCCCCTCTCTCCCTCCCCTCTCTCCCTTCCCTCTCTCCCTTCCCTCTCTCCCAATTTTCCTCTTTTCCTCCCGCTCTCCCCCATTCCAACTCCATTCCATCTTTCCCTCACCTCTATCTTTCCAGCTGCCGCCTTCGTAACCCTTCCCTACAATTTCTTAGCGTACAATTCGGAATTTATTTCCACCTGACTCTTTCCCTTCGCGTCATAATCCATCAATCTCTTACTTAACGTCTTTTTCACTCATGCTGCCTTAAGGATAGCCTCGTTTCATCTCTCTATTGCGTCCCTTTTCGGCCTCTTCATTTTTATTTCTTCATCTTCTCCTCTCGTCATTGTTGCTTTAGTCCTCGCTCTAACTCTATGTTCAAGTTCCCTTATTTATCGTCCACGCACAAGTCTTCGGTCGAAATATAAGATTTCGCTGCATTTTCTACGATGGTATTCTTTTCGCGACGCAAAATTATAACTCCTAAACCTCACCGAAAATTAATTAGAACGGAGATATTTTAAATTTCTGTCAGAAAATGAGGTTTTCTTTTTTCTTGCCTGCAGTTTGATAGCAATAATCTTGGGAAACTGTGTAATAACAGAATTCCTTCTTTTATTTAAAAATAAATCTCAAGTATTTGAGCAATTCAACGAAACTTATATCTTTCAAAGAATATTTATCCCACGTCAATATTTCTTCTGTCATCGTCATTTCCCAAGTTGGTTAGTAGAGAAATTTTCAATTTCAGGTACATATACACGACTGAGACATTTTTATACCATTGTCATACATTATACGTACATATATTATTATACAAAAATATTATAGTTATGTAAAATCAAACTTGCTTAACTTTAAATTACTTTTCATGCGTATTTCAGGAAATTTAAAAAGTTACAAAAAAGTTCATGGTACTTTTCCATATTCAGTTGCGTGCTGGCTGCTGCTATAGCATCCTCACTTTACGGACTTAGTGAATTTGATTTTTACAAACATATGTTTTGAAAAATAAAAACTATCAATACTACGTTCATTTAAGTAAATTTTAACAAGCAAAGACCTTTTTCTAACAATGTTGAAATTTATGTCACATTTGAAAAGAAAGATTCCTTTAGCGAATATTTAATTGAATTTATGTTGGTGCAATTTTGTCCATGTAGTATTTTTGAATGTTGTCTGTCTGACTGGATACATGTTGCTGATTGCTCCAGTTTTTGTTGTATTGAATATTTAGTCCACACATCCTCTTTAAATTTAAATAATCCTTAACTAGGAGCGTCAAAAAATTTCGCGCGCGAGCGCACTGTGTGTGCCATTGCATTATGTGGAAAATGCGGTAATAATAACGATAAATTCTTTCTGATTTTTGTTTATTCAGTATTTTATGTACTTAATGATTTATAATTTTTATTGTTAATATTGTTGTTAGCATTTTCTACATTATATGCGAACTAAATGTTCATGATACCTATATTTAGGACAATATAACATTACAGTAATAAAAATTTGTTAATATAATATATTAAAATAAGAAGCATTTTAGGCCAAATGTTTTAACAATAGAAGAAATGGTGCTAAAAATATTACATTAATATAACATTTAAACTTTTACAAGAAAATTGTGATGAGTATACAGCACAGTAGAAAAGATGCATACAGCTTTGCGCCTGTTTTATTCTTCAAGAACAATAGCTATAAGGTTGCATACAACTTGTTCTACAACTCAGTCAATAGACAATGTGTTACGTAAACGACTATTTTATATGAAGTAAAATTTACAAATTGTATATATATATATATGTATAGATTCCAAAAATTAAATATCAGGCTCATCTTATTGCCAGAATACAATCGACGACGAAAATAACTCCAGTAGTCACATTGCGGTTGGAAATACCAACCTTTCCTCGGGTATTGGAATTATATTCATCATCAATAATATACAACGGGTGTTAAACTTGACGTTGTCAAATCACTATTCCAAAGGTTTTATAATAAGCTAAACTGGTTCCATAGAGATAAAACTGCATCTGTAAACTTCACAAATAACAAAATATTCGCAGCGGCAAATCCTAATCCACGAACATTAAATTGAGAATCCAATACTCCATGCTTTTATCATTTCCGCTGAACTCTCTGCAATGAATATGTATACAAAAAGTTTCTTCATAAAATCCTTTATTTCGTTTTAATTAATCATCTATCGCATAATGAGTTCCTGAAACTCTATTTAATGTGTTCATTTATTATGTTGTGCATTGTATCACTCTGAATATACTTCCTTATTCCTACTTTTACTTGATGAATTTAAGATCGAATATATTCTTGATAATCATAACTTATATAAATCGGTTTAAATAAATAAATATTTATGAGGACTTTTGCTCGTAAACAGAAAGGTAAGAGTTTGATTATATTTTTAATTGCCTTATATATGATAGTTAATCACATGAAGCATCAGATAATATTACAATACGTAACGTTGCCAAAAAACTTTGTTTACCATATTTACTGGCTGAATATCTATAAATTAAATGGGCTACGTTACAGTTAATTTGGGTTCAAAGTAGTTGTGCATAGACGCATACGTGATAATGGATATAGAAGTTTTTAATAATTTACATTTTTTTTTCAGTAATGATTATAAACATTTAATATAATTTAAAAAATCCTGTAATTAATTTAATTATTATTAAGTATATAGGTTATTTTAAACAACCGTTTGTAACTATTCATTTCCCTGTCAAAATAAATACGCGAGCTGTTTTCGGTGTGATGTTAAATGAAAATTTCTTAACCACCTTATACACAAAAAAAAAATATTAATAAGTAAATGCTGGTGATAGTACATTCACCGTCACAAAGATAAAATAATGAACAATGACTCTGGTCCGATCACCAAAGACGCGCTCCTTTCCCTATGTTCTCAAAACCAACCGTCAACCCATCCCACCAATCACAACACGTCCCCGGCACCTATATAAATTCCACTTTCAGTCAACGTTCATTCCCCAATTTTCCTACTGACGATGCCATCGTTGATGTTAAAATATGCATTTAGGGTTAAAAATAAATACTGGCGTAGTTGTCTGATTTTCTATGTAAGTGCGTGAGTTTGTGCGTGCGCTGAGTCCCTGGCGCGGAATCTTTTTCCCGCAAACTCGCACGCATAATATTTTGGTCCCTGGAGAGAATTAATTATTCGTAAACCGGGTAAGGTTGTATGTGTGTGTACTAACACCAGTATTTACTTATTAATATATTTTTGGTGCATAAGGTGCTTAAAAAATTTTCATTTATTCATTTCCTCTTTTGTTTACTCTGAAAGTAATTTTCCAAGTGAAATGTGCAATAATTGCTTTGAATGGGTGCATTCGAAAAATAAATTAACGTCAATTACGTTAAATTATAATTGGGTGTTTGCTTATAAGAGAAAATCTTGAAAATAAATTCGGTGCATAATGTTATTTATCAATATCATGTATAGTTTCTCATCATTCTCTACAGTTATTTCTCATCTTTCTTATGGGTCCCTCTTTGCTTCGACCTCGTTCTTCCTTCTCACATAGCTATCTCTGAACTTAAATTTCTTACTTCATCTCCCTAACTACCCATTGCATCTAACAAATAACAATTTTGGTTTTATGAGTATTCATATATTATAGCTATTTCTCTCAAAACTGACGGAGCTACGGTCAGAATGCAATACTTTTGCGAATTTTTTTATTATTGCCTCAAATAGGCAATACATTTTTGTATAAGCTATTGAACATGAATTAATAGTATTATAAAATAGAGAAGTGGAGTATATAACTTGTTTTTCCAACCTAGGGTAAATCGGATGAACTTAAAGTAACATACATTCTCTAAAAATTTTAAAGAAGCACTGTTTTAATTTTTAATTTATAATTATCGATTAATTAAAAGGAAGTAAAGCATTATGATATTTATGAAACTTAAGGCCTATGTTTATTATTTCAATTTAGCTATTCACCTTCATCTTTGCAAGTAATTCTCAAAACGCATATTAAGAAATTCTTCAAAATGCGCGAGCAAAGATCTACTAGCTAGCGTACTTGCATCCTTTCTCTCCTTCCACAATATCCTCAAATCCCATTCATTCCAAAACGTGCTACTAGAATTGGAGATATTTCAGTCATGCCCACATTTCACACCTTTCATCACACGCTCCGTGAATACGCCTTATTTGCGCTTTTTCTCTCTCTCTCAAATGTTTCCCTTTCCGATCCCTGATATTCGAACCTGTCCTCGACCTGATTAATTTCCATCCATCTCCTAACCTTCGAATAAGAGTAATTCCTATCATCCTTCACATTTATTCCATATAATCCCTGCTACCGTGATCATAGTCATTTTTCTAGATTCAACCATGTCTTTGGTTCACATCATCCTCATTTTCTATTCGAAGCTCTCCTTTGAAACTTCACCTATCTCTTCTCTTCGAATATTTAAGATCAGCCATTTTTCAGTTTCTTGTTTGTCATTTCCTAACATCCATTTTTCGTGACTTCTTTTAACATTCTTTAGGATCTCCATACCTTTTATAACCATTTCTACGGTATGATTTTGGTTTAATTAAACGCACTTCTTCCACAATACAAATAATTCCCGTTCATTTTCCTTACCGCTGCCTTTTTCAATTGTACGCCAGGTTTTTAAAGATTCAAATTATGCACTTTCGGCTTCCATATATTTGGGATATCTAACTAGGTATTCTGCAGTCAATACCTTCAATCACATGAATGCTTCTTTAGAAGCTGTTGTTCACATTTTTGTAGTAAAAACCTGTTATCCAAAAATTAAATCCTATGTTACATTTTGACCAACTGCTTTTAGTAATATTTCCTTTTTTACTTGTTGCGACTCGTACCTTTCATTCCCATGTTAATATTTTCATACATAACTTTGATCTTTGAAGATGGTAAATGTATAACTTTCACTGAGGTAACACAAATGATTTACTCTCTTTAAGCGTCTCAATTTAATCATACTTGCGCACAATCAATCCGACACCTGCCATTTTTTGTGTTGTGGTCTATAAACGTGTTATTTATTACCTTATGAACATGAAATATCTTTCACTTCTCTTCAGGAATAAAGCAACCTCCAAAATATCCGTCCGCTTTTTCCTTATCACATTAAGGATTTCGTGAGATAAGGCCCTAAATTTTATTTCGACGATGTATACTTTTCATGCCATTAGACTATAATGCGCTTGATTTAAGAAATTTACGGAAAAAGTTATTCTACGCAATTCAGCGTCGCATTCCTTGGCGTTTTTCTTCGCGCAACAGTGTCAGTTTATTTTCTCCTCCCGTTATGAACCAAGCAGTCGTTATATTCCGTACCTATTGTGTTTTGTGGAGCAGTTGAACTAACTTTGCGTCTTGCTGTTATAATGTGTAAGTCGTTCCACGACTCTATGAGACAGTCAAGATTGCCGGAACGTTCTCTCTTATTTGTCCTCATATAGTCGTCATCTAACTCCCCTTACATTTTCCACTCTTATAACGCGTCATTTACCCTGTCACCGCATCACTTTCTCCTCCAATCTTTCTGTCTCAGATGTCGTTTTCCTTCTTGCGCATCTTCCACTTTAATCACTCATCCTTCTCGCTATCCTGAGCCTGATCAACGAATAAGATTCATTGATTCTGTAATTCGTTTTTATCTCTGATATTCGAATTCGTCTTTTTACTTGCCCCCATTATCCTTCTACTCATTCAATATCAGGGCCTGAAATATCTGTTTCTCCGCTCTATTCCTCAGATCGTACTTTGCACACATTGCTATTTGGACGGGAATCAATGCTGTCATCATCATGAGTTCCCTTTTATACCCGACAATATGAGAATTCATCTTGAATTACCTTTATCCATCTGATTATTTTTACCCTCTGTTACTTGACGTCTTATACAGTAAAAACTGTCTTAAGCAGGCATGTCAAACTGGCGCCCTCCGGTCCACATGTGACCCTTTCTGTGCCTTACTGGGGCCCAAATGTTAATATTAGTCCCAACTAAATCGTTTGAAATTTTGTATAATTACTTACTTTTAATGAAAAAGAGACAAAGATTTTTCATCGTTACAAACATACAATAGAACGCGTTTTCTAAATCATTGTTTTTAATGGGAAAATCTTCTAGATAAAGTTTATTGTTCCATCTCTGCCACTAATTAAACAGCTGCGGCCCTTCTAGAGCTTTCGTCGATTTAATGTGGCCCTGATGCCTCTTCGAGTTTTAAATGATCTACAACGATATTCCCAGGGTTCAAGATAAAGTGGCCGTGTTGAGGGATGACCGCCTTAAGGGATGGACCTTATGAGGGATATGACCGCATTTTATTTTATCTTTAAACTTTTCCTGCTATTCCCCCTTCCTCCAAAGAATTTGGCTCTGCTTCTTGTCAAATTTCTTCCATGATATTCTCCCTCATTTCCGTTTATTCAAGCAAACGCTTACTTCTTGCCACACGGAGGTGTATTATCATTGCTATCACTTGAATTGCGCATTTCGGCTTCAACACAGGGTCCTTATTAGTGATGGTCTACCTATCAATGACTACTAAAAGTCACTTCTTCCTAAAACCCTCACATGGCTTAGTAAACCGTTTTATGGATACAGCGGTTACCTTGATAGTCAATTGGATCCCAGCCATAAAGTGAGCTTGATAATTTACTATCTATATTTCCGTTCAAATCGAAAATAAAACCACTTTTTAAAACCGAAGTTAAAAATTAATACAAACGATCCGGGAGGCATTGGAACACACTTCGTGTATTTCTGATGATAATTTTAAGCTTATAAAAAGAGTATTTTCTTTATATTTACAAAATTTGACTAAAGCAAAGTTAACTTCATTCCCGTAAGAATTTTATGGAACGCCATCGCTTATATATATTCCTCTCCCACATTCAGCACTGTCTAATTCTCCGCCTCCAAATCCTAATTCGTCTATTCGTGTTTTACTTTTGCATCCCTAACTCCCTTTATCTCTCTCCCTCCCTCTCAAACCTCTTCCGTATCTCTCAACCCTTTCGTTTCTCCCAATACCTCGCAACGCTTTTCTTTGATCCCTCTTTCTACAGATCCCCATTTTTACCCCCTCTTATCTTCCCCCAGGCCTCTCCCCTCTCACCCTTCGTATCATCAGTGCCCCGTCCTATTCCCTTTTGCCTCCCCTATCTCCCTTTACTTCCATCCGTGCCTACCTTCTTACCTCACTAATCCTCCCCGTTTTACCACAATTCCTCGCCGTATATGCCTTTGTCTTCCGAACTCGTTCCAATCCCTTCCAACTCCTACCCAGGGCCTCCTCCTCCTCTCGCCTTCCTCCTCCCCTCGCCCACCTCTCAACCTCCTCCTCCCCTCGCCCTCAACCCCTCGCCATACTCCTCCCCTCGCCGTCCTCCTCCCCTCAACGTCCTCCTGCCCTCGCCATCCTCCTCCCCTCGCACTCCTCCCCGCCCCTCGTCATCGTCCCCCCGCCTTAGGCCCTCATCCTCCTCCTCCTCCACTCGCCCTTCTCCATCCCACGCCATCCTCCTCCCCTCGCCATCCTCCATTCGCCCTCCTCTCCGCCCCAAACCCTACTCTCTGCACCTCGCCCTACTCTCTGCACCTCGCCCTACTCATCCCCGCCCTTCGCCCACGTCCTCGACGCCCCTCGCCCTCGTCCTCCCCGCCGCTCGTCCTCGTCCTCCCCGCCGCTCGCCCTCGTCCTCCCCGCCCCTCGCCCTCGTCCTCCCCGCCCCTCGCCCTCGTCCTCCCCGCCCCTCGCCCTCGTCCTCCCCGCCCCTCGCCCTCGTCCTCCCCGCCCCTCGCCCTCGTCCTCCCCGCCCCTCGTCCTCGTCCTCCCCGCCCCTCGTCTTCGTACTCCCCGCTCCTCGTCCACCCCGCCCCTCGTCCACCCCGCCCCTCGCCCTCGTCCACCCCGCCCCTCGCCCTCGTCCTCCCCGCCCCTCGTCTTCCTACTCCCCGCTCCTCGTCCACCCCGCCCCTCGTCCTCCCCGCCCCTCGTCCTCCCCGCCCCTCGTCCACCCCGCCCCTCGTCCACCCCGCCCCTCGTCCACCCCGCCCCTCGTCCACCCCGCCCCTCGTCCACCCCGCCCCTCGTCCACCCCGCCCCTCGTCCACCCCGCCCCTCGTCCACCCCGCCCCTCGTCCACCCCGCCCCTCGTCCTCCCCGCCCCTCGTCCTCCCCGCCCCTCGTCCTCCCCGCCCCTCGTCCTCCCCGCCCCTCGTCCTCCCCGCCCCTCGTTCTCCCCGCCCCTCGTCCTCCTCGCCCCTCGTCCTACTCGCCCCTCGTCCTCGCCGCCCCTCGTCCTCCCCGCCCATCGTCCTGCACGCCCCTAGTCCTCCCCGCTCTCCTCCTCCCCGCCCTCCTCCTCCCCGCCCCTAGCTCTCATCCTACCGGCCCCACGCCGGCCTCCTCTCCGACCCTAGCCCGCCTCCTCTCCGTCCATCGCCCGCCTCCTACCCGCCCCTCACCCATTTCCCACCAATTCCCTAGTCCATCTCCTCTCCCCCTTCCCCTCCTCCACCACCAAACCTCACCCTCCTACTCCACCCCCACTCGCCATCCTTCTCCCACCTCGCACTCCACCCACCTCGCCCTCCCCCTCCTCCAAATTTGCCCTCCTCCTCATACCTCGCTCTCCTTCTTCTTCCCCCATCCTCCTACCGCACTCGCCCTCTTCCTCCTCCCATCACCCTCCACCCAACGCCATCCTCCTTCCGCTCTCGCCCTTCTCCCTTCTCCCTCCCCCCTCGCCCACCTCCTTACCCCTTGCCCTACTCACCCCTCGCCCTCCTCCTTCTCCATCGCCCTCCTCCTTCTCCATCGCCCTCCTCCTTCTCCATCGCCCTCTTCCTCCGCACCTCGCCCTTCTCCTCCCCCTCTCGCCGTCTTCCTCCTCCCCCTCTCGCCCTCTTCCTCCTCCCCCTTAGCCTTCTTCCTCCTCCCCTCTCGCCCTATTCCTCCTCCCCCCTCTCCCTCTTTTTCCTCCCCTCCTCGCCCTCTTCTTCCTATCCCCCTCGCCCTCTTCCTCCTCTCCCCCATCACCCTCTTCCTCCTCTCCCCCCTCACCTTCTTCCTCCTCACCCATTCGCCCTCTTCCTCCTCTCCTCGCCCTGTTTCTCCTCCCCCCTCGCCCTGTTTCTCCTCCCCCCTCGCCCTGTTTCTCCTCCACCCTCGCCCTGTTTCTCCTCCCCCCTCGCCCTGTTTCTCCTCCCCCCTCGCCCTCCTCTTCCTCCCCCTCGCTGTCCTCCTCCCTCCCTCGCCGTCCTCCTCCCTCCCTCGCCGTCCTCCTCCCTCCCTCGCCGTCCTCCTCCCTCCCTCGCCGTCCTCCTCCCTCGCCGTCCTCCTCCCTCCCTTGACGTCCTCCTCCTCCCCCCTCGCAATAATCCTCCTCCGCCCCTCGCCCTCCTCCGCCCCTCGCCCTCCTCCGCCCCTCACCCTCACCCTCCTCCGCCCCTCGCCCTCCTCCCCCCTTGCCGTTATCCTCCTCCCCTCCTTAGGTGTCCTTCTCCCTCCTCGCCGATATCCTCCTCCCCTCTCGCCGATCTCCTCCTCCCCTCTCGCCGATCTCCTCCTCCCCTCTCGCCGATCTCCTCCTCCCCTCTCGCCGGTCTCCTCCCCTCTCGTCGATCTCCTCTTCCACCCCTCGCCGTCTTCCTCCTCCCCCTCTCGCCGTCTTCCTCCTCCCCCTCTCGCCCTCTTCCTCTTCCCCCCTAGCCTTCTTCCACCTCCCCCCTCGAACTCTTCCTCCTCCCTCTCTAGCTCTCTTCCTCCTCACCTTCTTCCTCCTCCCCACTAGCCTTCTTCCTCCTCCCCACTAGCCTTCTTCCTCCTCCCCCCTCAACCTCTTCCTCATCCCCCTCTCGCCCTCTTCCTACTCCCCCTCTCGCCCTCTTCCTCCTCCTCCCTAGCCTTCTTCCTCCTCCCCCTCGACCTCTTCCTCCTCCCCCTCCCGCCCTCTTTCTCCTCCCCCTCCCGCCCTCTTTCTCCTCCCCCTCCCGCTCTTTCTCCTCACCTTCCCGCTCTTTCTCCTCCCCTCTCGCCCTCTGCCTCCTCCCATCGTCATCACTCTAATTCCAATTCTCAACCTTACTCTCTCCTTTTAACGTACCCTCCGCCTCCCTCCCTTCCTTTTCCTTCGAGTCTTCGTCTCTACCGGAGCGAGAAAGGAAGGACCCGCAGCGGCTCGGGCGCAATCATGTGTGTCTCCGTAGCGAGCGGCTATGGGAGGATCGTCATGCCGTGCACCGCGGCCTCTCGCCCTCTTTTTCTTCTGAAGGCCCCCGTGGCAGCCTACACACCGCCGCCTGCCTCCTCTCACCCTCCCCAAAAAACGGCCTCCTCCCGCCCCTTTTCTCTCACCGTCGACAAAGGCTTCTTCCCCCTTCGGACGGCCCGCGGCCATTTGTGGGTAAGCTCCACAAGGCTTCGGCCCCCAACGTTCTCCCTCCCATCTCTCTGCACTCATCCTGTTCTTCTCGATCCCCCGGCCCCATTACTGCCCAAATTCTCCGCTCCTCCCGTTCCATCCGCTCCTCCTGTTCCATTCTCCCCTCCCCCCCAACTCTCAGTCTTCGCCTCCCTTCCGCTTCTTCCTCCCCCGCTCTTCGCTCCACTCTTACTCCACTCCACGACCATCCCTATTCTTATCGCTCTTCCAGCTTCCTCCTTTCACCGTGCGGCCCCTCTCGACCGATCCTCCTCTACGCCAACCCCTCTACGCCACCCCCTCTACGCCACCCCCTCTACGCCACGCTCTACGCCCCCTCGACGCCCCCCTCTACGCCCTCCTCTACGCCCCCCCTCTACGTTCCCCCTCTACGTCCCCCCTCTACGCCCCCCCTCTGCGCCACCCCTCTGCGCCACCTCCTCTGCGCCACCTTCTCTGCGCCACCCCCTCTGCGCCACCCCCTCTGCGCCTCCCCCTCTGCGCCTCCCCCTCTGCGCCCCCCCTCTGCGCCCCCCTCTACGCCCCCCCTACGCCCCCCCTCTACGCCCCCCCTCTACGCCCCCCCTCTACGCCCCCCCTCTACGCCCCCCCTCTACGCCACCCCCTCTACGCCACCCCCTCTACGCCACTTCCTCTACGCCCCCCCTACGCCCCCCCTCTACGCCCCTCCTCTACCTCCCCCCTCTACGCTCCCCTCTACGCCACCCCTCTACGCCACCCCCTCTACGCCACCCCCTCTACGCCACCCCCTCTACGCCACCCCCTCTACGCCACCCCCTCTACCGCCTCCTCACGTACTGCTGGGTTGGCGAGCGTATGCGTGTCTGCGTATGAATACATAAGTGCGCCGCAGGGAATATTACGGCTTCGCATTATAAGGGAGAGGAAAGGGATGAAGCAGGTGGGAGGAGACGGGGAGAGGGAGAAGGGAGGTGGATAACGTTGGGTTTTTCTTTGTCTTAATATCTTCCCGGCGTTCCACGTTTTGTGATGCGGGAGAGAGAGAGTGTGAGCGAGAGAGGAAAGAACAGAAAAAAAAGTTCCATATTCTGTATGCGTTGTCTAAGGTTCTTCTAAGCCAAACTGCCCTCAAAAGACAACCGACCTCAAAAACTACCACCATACCTCTCATCTCACTCCTATCCACTCATTTTCCCTTCCCCTCTCTACCTACGTCTGTCTCACTCCCTCTCCATTCAAACGACACTCGAATCACTCCCTTCATCTCTCCAACCTCTCCCCCTTCGTATTGGGATCAGCACGCTTCTTACCCTCAGAATCTCTCATCTCTCTTTCACCGCTAAATAACTCTCACATTCCCACTCTTCAGCTCTCCTTCAATCTACACATTTCACTTCCTATGCCGCTATTTAAACAAACCTTCCTTCTTCTTACATTCCTTCTTCCTTTCCCTCATTCCCCCCTTTCTCATCCTCTCACTTCCCTCTCTTACCTCGTCTCCTCCCACCCACTCCATCCGCCCCTCTACACTCTTCTTCCATCCTCCCCGCCACCCTGAGCCTCCCTCTTGTCATTTCCCACCGCCATCCTCTGCCCTCTCTCGCAGCCTCCCCTATCCTCTCCCACCGACGCCATGACTCGTATTTTTCTACCTTTTGCCCCCGATTCCCCTCTTCGTCCCAATATTGCATTTTCCTCCTTCGCCAAAATACCTACCACCTCTCTCGTCTTCATCTATCCATTGTCTCCCCCGACTTTTTTTAACAACACGTGCCATTCTTCCTTCTACATAGTTTACTATTATAGTTCGTTTTTCACTCCATCCCACGAATACAATAAATAATTTTGCGGGGACTGAAGGCTTTGAGAGGGGGCTTAATAGTTATAAGCCAGCCCGCACGGGCTAGCCCTGCATCTCCACCTCTCTCTCTCTTCTTTTTTCCGCCTCTTCTCTCTCTTCCTTTTCCCCTCCCCCTCATAAATTCCACCGCACCTACAACCTCGGGCGCACCATCTTCTCGACACCCACCCTTCTCTCGCGCTCTCCGCCCCCAAAGACCGCCCTCCGCTCCACCCCCATGACCCCTTTCGCACCACGCCTCCTTCCTCTCTCTCCTCTTTCTCCCCTTCCGTCTTTCCGGGGATCTTCACAACGAAGCGAGGAACCTTCAAGTATCTGGCTATGAGGGAGGATGGGGGAGAGCTGTGGGAAGACGAGAAGAAGAAGCAAGGAAATCAATATTTACGCCTTGTTTTCTCCCGCACGTCACATTCATCATCCGCGAAGAGTTGAGGAGCAAGAGTATTTTCTTCCCTATTTTTTTTCAAAGAGGGGAGGAAGACCGGTGGTGGGGGATGGTTGAGGTTGGGAGGAAGTGGGAGTGGGATTGTTGTGGTCTGTCCCTTCAAAATCGCATCCCTTTTGCGCGGAGTAGAATGGGTCGGAGACCTAAACGACGCCACCCCTAACTCCGTTCGTGGGAGGCAGGGGTTGTGATGTGGTGTGCCGTTGGGGGAGGGGGGGTGTTTGGTCTCGAGCCTCCCCTCCCCTCCCCTCCTTCTTCTCGCATTCCATACAGCCTCCATCGTCTTGCTTCCCTCCTTGTTCCTCTGCCTTAGTTCCTCTCCACCATCTTTTATTCTTTCCCACACCTATTTCATTTCGCTCGTATCTTCATTCTCTATTAAACCCATAACTTTTACCCTACCACTCCATATCGCACTCTGATTCGTTCCTATTTATATCCTACCGGTATTTTTTTGGTTCCCTGTCTGCGTCTCGAGAATAAATTTTATTTCCGTATATATTTTTATCAGTGCGCCACCAGAGTGGCAGCACATTCCTCTTTCCGGAATCTCTCGTATTCTAAAAATGCTAGATATGGCTTCGCGCCATGTTTTTGTTGTCTTCTGAAAATACGAAATCCTGCGTTTTAAATGCCTCTGACTTCCTGAATGGGTCTTTATTTCTCCAAAAAATTAATTTTCGTAGCGGAGAAAATGTCCGTTGAAGGTTGTGCTACGGCAAAAATATGGGTAAATATGTAACATTCAAGCAACGTTAGAACCAGTTCGATCAATGCCGATATTTCTGCATATAAAATAAGGGCGTATAGTTTCATCTTCTGACGTATTACATATTTCACATCGGCACCTTTGCATATTCCGATTTGTAGTCGAAAAATGTATATCATATAAATGTATGAAACTTCTCCCATGTTTGTATATTCTTGAATTTTAAAGCTACGTGTAGCGTTGATTGAGTCTCAGAATGATTTCTCTTTCAAAAACTCACTTTACAAGCCAACTCCCATAACAGCCATCCGTTAAACTAGCGCTTGGATTAAAAAATTGACATTTTCGTGTACAAAAACCTAACTCCAGTTATTTCGCGTCCTTTGCTAAATTTAAATTAAGTATCACGAGAACGGAATTTATAAGCTTCCGACTTTTACAAAGATTATCGTAATTATTTTTTGGGTCGACTCAGTAGATGAGTGAATTAGACTCGTTCGTACAAAAATTTCCTCGCGATTACCTCTAATCCGGTACGAAGCGTAAGGATTGCTAAACAAAATGAAATTAAACCATCTCCGCTTTCCTGCCAATCGCGTCTTGCTACCGCCCTGGCGCCATTCCATTAACACCTCCATCTCCCCAGTCGCACTTAAATTCATTTTCTCCTCTTCTATTCCGCTCCGTCTACTTCGTCAGCTCCCTCCTTCGTCAGTTTCCTCGCCCAATCTCCCAAACCCAAACTCATCCGTCCCTCGATTCAAAGCATAACTCAAGCCACAGATCTCATTCACTTCTCAGTCATATCAAATGTTTTACAACCGCCCTTCCCTCTAATCCCTCACCATCTCACGTCTCCTTCCCTCGGTGCCTTCCTCTCTCTCCCCTTCCCTCAATTTCTATCTCTCTCTCTCTCTTCCTCACCCGCTACTTCTCTCTCGCTCTCCCTCCACCCTCTCTTCGTTACGACCGTTTTGACTCGGCACCCAACTTCTTCACCTCCGACTCATTTTTATTCCTTCTTTTCCCTCACCTGCTTTTTTTCTCTCTTGCTCTCCTATTCCTATTCATTCCAAACACTTTTTCAGTTCTCAGCCCTTCTTAGATTTCCAAGCTCCACTCGCGACGAAATTCTCCTCTTATTTTTAAGCAAAAATAATTTCATCTTCTGGACGCTTGCGCGCATCGCGGGGCACAGTTAATTTATTATTTTTATAGGTTAGCATACCTGAAAAGATTAGTTTTGTTGGGTACTGAATTTAATCAATCTTTTGGCCTTTCCTTGCCAGTAAAAAAGAACAGCTATAAAGGTTTTCGCGTTCTAGTTTATGACTCATCCTAATTTTTGAATCGTTATTTTATGCGTGCGTTAATCTATCCTTCCAAGATAAAGGAATTTAAACGAAGACAGCATTATTGGTACTTAATTGCATTTTTATAAAATATGCACCTTTTTGTTTTAATGCGAATAAGCCTCGGGTTTTAAAAAAATCTCTGTAAAATATTCAATAATTATAATATTTTATTGGTTTCTGTTTCATTTATTGAGTACATCACTGTAACGCGTGAAATATGAAAAGTATTTAAATTAACCAACGAAGTGGCTTATCGGCTTTACAACTTGGTGAAACAACTTCCAACTAAGTAATTGTTAAACTGCCTTAACTTGCAGAACTTTAAAGATAGCTTCATTAGAACACTATTGCAATATCATCAATTAAAAAAAGAATGAAATTTTCTCATAAATCCCTTTAAAACATCATCGAATCGCCAAAGCGAGTAACTATGCCCCTTAATTTCTTTGGTCGGACTTTATTAATGCTTTGAGAGGAAACCGTCTTATAAGTCCTTTGAGGTTCCACGTAGCTTAAAAACATTTTCGGTTGCTGCGAGTATCTCTTTGGTTCGACAAAAAATGAATGATGATTGCGCTCCTATAACTCCCTCTTTTTCTCTTTTCCTCTCGCTCTCTCCCTATCTCTCTTCCCCTCCGCCTTGTCTCTCCTCTTCACCTCACTCTCGCACGCGCCCCTCTCCCCCTCTCGCTTTTCACGCCACTTCCACAACCTCATTTAAAGCGACTCCATGGCCCCCAACTCTTCATTCTCCCCCGTAAGCCAACCTATATCCCCTTCCGTCGCACACCCGCCCCCTCGCAATTCTCTCTCATCTCCACCCCTTTCGCTGCCCTTCTGCCAGGCACGCCCTTCTGCCCACTCGTGGTCCTTCCCCTCCCAACGGACAGATGAGGAAAAAAATACGACCATGTTCAAAGCACATCGATATTGTGCTTTAGTTACGATGATCCTTAATAGCTTTATAGCATCGACGAAACGCTGTTATAACGGTTTCCATGTTATATATATTCGCAATTTACTATAAAAATTCTCCCCTGCTCTTTTCATTCGTTTTAATAAAGCCATGAGCATTTTGTATGTACAAATGTGGAATTGCTCTTAAATTAGTTATCGTATCTATACGCTAAAATCAATAATGTATATTTATTAATAATTTAGGTGTTTTAATTGATTTTTTTAAAAAGTCCCGGGTCATTGCTTTCGATTCAATTCATTAGAAAATTACGTCTGATTAAGGTTATTTTACCATTTATTTCAAATGAGAATATTATAATTTATTTCGTCCACTTCAGGCTTTTAGAATTTCTAGAAAAGGGGATTCGCTGACAGAGTTGTTATAAAGTTTTAATTGGAGAATTTATCACGTAGATCACTTAACCTTTTGCGTCGCTCATTTAATCTCGACAGGCACGCAATTTTATTTTAAATAGCTCTTAAACGTCTGAACCCTAACGGTGGTGAAAAACGCACTTCATCAGGAATTGCATCATTTTTGTTGAATACTCGTTGCATTTCCAATTTCAAAAACCATCAATGTTTTCAGTTCTATATTTTACTCTCTTCGATGGTGCATTTTCGATGTTTCCCTCGTTGTAAACACGGATGCTGTGTTTCGATGTTCGTCTCTCCTCGATAGAGGCGCCGCACCAGCGAAACGCGCTCTCCACTGCCATCCCCTTAAAAGTCGCCGCATTCTGGATACGCCTCCCCTTCCCTCCTATTTTCCACCAGTTCTTCTCGCTCTCCTTTTCCCCTTTTCAGTCCCTCTTCTCTCCATTTTCTTTCTTCCCTCGCATTCGTTTTCGCCACAACGTCCGCCTCTGAGAAGGACTTCTCGACCTTCATTTCCTTTTCGACTATATCACGTCCCTTTTTCCCCATCCACCAAACTACAACTAATCCATCCGGCCCCCACCCACCCCTTTCACCCTCCTCAACGTTCTCGACTCGAACCGTCATGAGATTTTCCTTACACCATTTTCATCGTTATTTCTCCAAACGTTATGACTTCTTTCCGAGACAGCATAAAGTGGATTTCGTCTGCATTTTAATATATTTCAAATTAAAATTGATCGCAACTTATATGAGAATAAATACCAAAAACCTTGGAGTGTTACTAATATTGCTGCTCTTTCCTTTATCTTCCTAAATTTGTGCATTTCGGATAATGTATCTTAGGCATTCAATTTTTACCATAAGCAAACAACCACTGAAATTATCAAATATTTCTTGATGGGAACGATCTGCTGCTCTTCATCGCAGAAGTGCAAACAGTTATTAATTATACGCGGCTTAAGGAAAGATATCGTTTCGGACTGTCGCGTATCGATTTTTATGTTCAAAGGGCGATTTTCTCCAACTTTGAGAGATGTTAACGACTCTAGTTGCTACGAGTTAACTGTTGCATCATCGAGTTTTTCTCCATTGTTTTGAACATGGGTAGCGCTTAAAGGCCGCGGCGAAAAAGCTCCCTGTCGTCTCAAAGACATTAAATCTCACTAATCTCATCTTAATCTTCGCCAACTTTCATATTCCTCGGTTCCAACGCCTTCACCGCTCTCCTCCTCCCCTCCTCTCTTCCTCTCATCCTCCCTCCTAATCCCCCTCCTCCCTCTCCCCCAGCTCTCCTTCCTCCCTTCTTATCACGCCTCCATGCCCGCGCCCATGTCTCGTTCCTCGCCGCATGCGAGCATAGCGGTTTGAGTAGCGGCAAGTTTCACCCCGGAGCAAATTAAGGGCACACTCTCTTTCCCTCGTTTGTTCCCACCCCTTCTATCTTCCTTCCCTCTCTCCAATGCTCCATCTCTCTCTCTGCCTTTCTCTCCCTTTCTCCCTAGGGACTTACCCTTTGATCGGAGGGGTGGCGAGAGAGAGAGAGAGCTTCTTGTGCCTTCATCCGCTCTCTGGCCTCACCCTCCTTGTCCTTATGTCCCAACACTCGCGTCCTCTCTTCCTGTTTTCCTTTTCCCCTTCCTCTCTTATTATCCTCTCCGCGTCTCATTTCCTCTCTCGCCATTCGCTTTCCTCCTCTCCTATTACCCATCGATATTTTCCCCCATCTCTCTATCCGTATTTGTTTCATTTTGGCTGAATTCCTTTTTTTTGAGCCTCCTCCTCTTTCTAGTTAAATTTCCTCTCCCTACTTCCGTCAAATTTCGACCTATTTCCTCTCCACTCCGTTTCCCCAACACCAACGCTCATATGCCTCCGCTTTCTTATCTTGCAGGTATTTGCAAATCTTCTTTTTGCAGTATTTCTTTCACCTCTCTCTTTTTGTTTTTTACGTCTTGTTCATCCTTTTCTGTTTTTTAAATCATTCTTTCAGGTCTCCTTATATAACTGAAAAGACCGAATGCCTTTTCCCTTGCGCTACCTGCTCTTTTCATGGTTTCCTTATTTTTTCCATTCCTCTCTCCACTGGTATCTTTCACCTATCCTTACTCTCGTTTCCTCATTCTCCTTTCCTCATTCTCCTTTCCTCATTCCCCTTTCCTCATTCCCCTTTCCTCATTCCCCTTTTCTCATTCTCCTTTCCTCATTCTCCTTTCCTCATTTTCCTTTCCTCATTCTCCCTTTCCTCACTCATTTCCTTACTCTCCTTTCCTCATTCTCTTTTTCCTCTCTCCTTTCTTCACCCTCTCCTATCCTAATTCTTATCCTGACCTCAAACATTCCTTTCCTTACTATCTTCTTTCCTCACTCTCTCTCTTCCTTACTCTCTACTTTTCTCATTCTCTCCTTTCCTCACTTCATTTTTTCCTCACTTCTCACTCTACTTTCTTCGATCTTCCCTGTATTCACTCACTCCTCTTTATCTCTTTTCTTACTACTCTTCCATCTTCTGATCGCTTCTATCCTTTCTTCCATCTTCTATACCCCTCTCGCTTTCATTACACGCTCCTTATGCCACCCTCTCCATTAGCCGTCCTCCTTTCCTCTCTCTCCCTCTCTCTCTCTCCTTATCGCTACACTGACTCACTTCCGCAGTATTTTCCTTTCATTCTCTCTTTAAACTTTTCCGCTATCACACCGACCTTTGTTTTACCTCCGCGCTTTCCTATCCCAAAGCTTCCTCTATCTCCCTTTCTTCCAATAACATTCCCCTTCTCTCTCACTTTCCCCTCTCTTCACGTACATTCCTCACCCGTTACATCCGGGCCATTTCCAACCTCTACCTCCCTCATCCCACCTCTTTCCCGTCCATCCATCTCTTCCCTTGTCCTCCCTTCCGAGCCCTCTCGCGTTCTCTGTCTCTCTCTCTCCCTCTCTCTCTATCTTCCTCGCCACTTCCCTAAAATTGGGTCGCACATCCATGGCAAGGACCTCGTGGATAGATTGTGTTTTTCTCATTCAGACGTCGGACATCGACTACCGGTCGCGCTCTTATTTGCAGATGGCGCTCCAATCACGAGCGAAGACTCGCTCATCACGTACCACCGCGAGAAGTCCCTTTCCCACTACCCCTCCGCTAGTGTCGCTCTTTCCTGCGCGACCAACTTTCTCTCCACGACTGCCTCCTTTAAACTATTGCTTCGCGATTCCCATCAAATAATGTCGAACGCTTTTCTCGTTCCAACGCTAACCCTTTACCGAGCGCGGGAACAGATCAGAATGGTGGGTGACGTCGGGTGTGTTCCACACGCTCCATCTACAAAACTTCCGATTCCTTCTCCTCCCCCTTCTTCCTCTCTTTCATTTGCCCCTTCCTCCCTCCCATTCGCTACTTCCTCTCTCTCTCCTAACTCCATTTCCCGACCTCACTCCTCACTCCCTCCCCCATTAAATTGTGATTAGTAGTTGATTTTCAAGTTATTTAATTTTGTTATATATATTATATTCTTTTCAATAGTATTGCTTTTATTTCTCTTTGAAGAAATTACATTTTATCATTATGCATAAACATTTATTGCTGCTAATGACAATTCGGTTTAGGTGTAAGAGGGAGCTTGCAAGCTTCAACCTCGCTCAAATAAAGGCATGCATCTATCTATCCTCATTCCTTCCTCTCTCCCTCCGCCCTCTCCCTCCTTCATTCCTCCCTTCATCTATCCCTCCTTCCTTCCTTCATCTATCCCTCCTTCCTTCCTTCATCTATCCCTCCTTCCTACATCTCTTCCTCCTTCCTTCCTTTCTTCCTTCATCCCTCTCTCCTTCCTTCATCTCTCCCTCCTTCCTTCCTTCGTCTCTCCCTCCTTCCTTCCTTCGTCTCTCCCTCCTTCCTTCCTTCGTCTCTCCCTCCTTCCTTCATCTCTTCCTCCTTCCTTCATCTCTCCCTCCTTCCTTCATCTCTCCCTCCTTCCTTCATCTCTCCTTCCTTCCTTCATCTCTCCCTCCTTCCTTCATTTCTTTCTCCTTCCTTCATCTCTCCCTCCTTCCTTCATCTCTCCCTCCTTCCTTCATCTCGCCCTCCTTCCATTCTTCCTACATCTCTCCTTCCTTCCTTTATCTCTCCGTCTTTCCTTCCTTCCTACATCTCTCCCTCCTTCCTTCCTTCATCTCTCCCTCCTTCCTTCATCTCTCCCTCTTTCCTTCATCTCTCCCTCTTTCCTTCCTTCCTACATCTCTCCCTCCTTCCTTCCTTCATCTCTCCCTCCTTCCTTCCTTCATCTCTCCCTCCTTCCTTCATCTCTCCATCCTTCCTTCCTTCATCTCTCTCTTCTTCCCTCCCTCCTTACTTCCTTCTTTCCTTCATCTCTCCCTCCTTGCTTCCTTCATCTCTCCCTCCTTCCTTCATCTCTCCTTCCTTCCTTCATCTCTCCCTCCTTCCTTCATCTCTCCTTCCTTCCTTCATCTCGCCCTCCTTCCTTTCTTCTTACATCTCTCCCTCCTTCCTACATCTCTCCCTGTTTCCTTCCTTCCTACATCTCTCCCTCCTTCCTTCCTTCATCTCTCCCTCCTTCCTTCCTTCATCTCTCCCTCCTTCCTTCCTTCTTTCCTTCATCTCTCCCTCCTTCCTTCATCTCTCCTTCCTTCCTACATCTCTTCCTCCTCCCTCCCTCCTTCCATTCTTCCTCTTTCCCTCCTTCCTCTCTCCGTCATACCTTCTTTTTTCTTTCCTTCCTCCCTTCTCTCACCGTCCCTCCTTCCTTCCTCCCTCCCTTTCCTTTCTGTTCTGCTATTTCTCCCAATCATTCTTCCTTCGTTTCTCACTTTCCTTTCTCTCCTCATGTTTCATTACCTTATAACCCTCTTCTTCCCCTCTTTTCTCTTTCCTCATTCTCCCTACGATCCCATACCTCTTTTATCTGTCTCCTTTTATCTCCATGTATTCGATCCGTATTGTTCCTTTTTCACAGTATCTTTCCTCCCTCGCTTTCTTCCCATCAACATCCATCTTTATCACTATTCCCTTCGCGTTCCTTTTCTCCTTCACTCTTCTTTCTTCATTTCCACCTCTATTCTACCTCACCACCCCACTCCACCGTTCTGCTGATGTCGGAAAGTGTGGGGTGTGTTGGCGCGGGGCGCTGGGAATGAGGATCGTGGGCGTGTTTAACACGATGTGCTGCGGTTGTACGGTATGGAAGACTTTCGTGGGATGGAGTGGAAGTGCGAGGGGAATTAGTTTTGGAGGAAGTGGAAATGAGATAATCATGCAGGAATGCATTCCCTGGGAATACATAGTTTACATAGACATGGCATAAAATTGGAATGTTTGGTATTTTCGTAATATAAAAAGACATAGTTTTCTACTAGTTCATGAATTCACCTGTTTGAGAATTATTTTTCCCATGGATAGGAGTACATATTTGAAATTACTCTTAGTTGGAGTACATTGCGTTATTTTGATAGAGAATTAGGAGTGTACAAGAAATGTAACATTTTATCTGAATTCGATAACATTGATGGCCTCGGCGGAGGCGTCTTGTTCCCAATGCTCGCGGGTTCCAGTCCCACCTTAGTCATGGTTGTTTGTGATTGACTTTGTTGTTGTTGGTATTGTTATTTCTATATTTTAAATCGATCAGCTGTAATGGGCCTTGCGCTGTAAGCCGATTTTATATGGATAAATTACTAAATAATTATTAATCCAGTAATTGATAATATTTTGTTTTTGACTGAATATTTATGCTTATAATGGCTCCTCCATAAGGCAAAAATATTTTATATGAAAACAGTACTCAATAATGGAAATGATGAAATTATATTTAATGAACAAGTGTTATCTTTATCTGCTTCATACGGCAGCGTAAAACTTTCAACTGCTATGATCTGATTTGACTGCTACAACGATACAGATACTTTATTGCTGCTTTATCAATCAATTTATGTGTAGTTTAATGTTCTGAATGGGGTCTTTTATTTGTTTTCTATGTAAAATACGCCGCAATAAATACCTGTATATTAAGTTAAATTTAATGCTTAGAGGTTAACTGAAGTCACATATTAAAATGACGATTTTGTTAATGTTATTAACCAGCTCCCTATCTAGTGCGTCAAAGATTATGTTGTCATTTGAAGCACTAGACTATGTATTTTTATTAAATTATCTACGAAACGAAATGAAAATAAACCTAATTTCTAATAAATTAATCCAATAATTGTATAACAAAGTATTGCTGTTTAATATTTGTTTATTTAGGCTACATCTTATAATTGTGTGAAAATATTAAACTTAGTTTTTACTATTTTTATTTCCATCTTACCTTCAAGAAAATATCAAGAATTTCTTACCTTGACATTTTACGTAGAACGCGAAAACTATACTAGGTTGTTAATTCAATTGACTCCGTAATATTAAGCGTGCTATTTTATAAGGAGCCTTAATAGGCAACGCTCTTCATATATGTGCTAAAAAGTGAAAACATTTCCCTGTAATAGAGAAGTATAAAACATATAACGGTATGGAAGCTTTATTGTACTAATTTGGTTTAAAGTAAACAACTTAGCATTATTTATACCTCATTAATTTTCCGTCTTTGATCCACTATGAAAAATATTTTTTCCAGCTATCCTGAGGATTTTGGGTAAAATTTCTCGCCAAAGGAATTCATTTCATAAACACCGACGCGTCGAAAAATAAACGTTTGTGGCATTAAGGTATTCATGAGAAACTTCTCCTTTGTGTTGAATGACTTACAAGAGTATTTAGATAAAAATAACGCCAAATTACAAAAGAATTAAGAAACGACATTAATCTAGTCTGTGAGAATACGGGAAAATTGACAGGTACAAAGCAGGAAGAACCAAATATGGAAATGAGACGGGAAGTGAAAGGAAGACATCGATAATAATAAAACGTAAGGTGAGTGAGTGAGTGGTACGAGAGAAGATTCACAGGAAAAGTGAAAATATATATAAAATCGAAAGATACATGGATTTAGTAGAAGACAAGCAATAGGGAGGAAGGAAATATGCGAAGAAAGAATGGAAAGAAGAAATGGGGGTAAAGAGGCGGTTAGTAGGAGGGAGCTACATTGGGGGATGGAGAGGGGGAGGAGAGAAGTAAAGATGAGACGGAAAGGGAAATCCGAAAGGACGGAGAGGAAGCGATGAAGGTCGGTAGGGGTTAGTGAAGAAGTGGTAGAGAGAGAGAGAGAGAGAGAGAGAGAGAGATGGACTGAAGAAGAGGGAGGAGAGATGTGAAGGGGAGGATGGAAGGGTGTGGTTTGAGGGGAGTGACGGGATTGGATCAAATTCAAGAGACTCTCGAGACTCGAAAGAATAGGTGAAGACGTCTAAGTACTTTAGCGAAGGAGGGAGGGGGTGATGGGGTGGATAGAGGAGAAGGAGGAGACCTCTTTCATGCGGAGTTTCACCTCACCTCTTCTCCCTCCCTCTCACTAACCACACCACCTACTCCACCTCCCACGTCCTACGAGACACCGACGTCCACCCCACCCTATAACATCCGACGAATATGCTTCTAACCACTTATAAAATGGGGAAATTCCGGATAAATTCAAAAATCAATATTTTCGTAGGTTATTCCCGGTAATTATTTTTTGACCATATTTGAGCTTTTTCCCCACTTAATTTTGACCTAATTATATTGATTAGCTCCAGCTTGGAAGATGGCTCTCGGAGGAAAGAGTTCACTTCAAGTAGCGTCACACACACATGGCCCCGGAATCTTCACCCTGCGCTTCTTTTTCCCCGACGAAACCGCGTCGGGAACCGAACATTAATACTCTTCCCGATTCGAGAGAAAGAGAGAGAGAGAAGTATATATCTTGAACTCCCGCTCATAATGCACTGTGACTCGGTGTGGAATGAGGGAAAGAGAGATGGGTAGAATTGGGAAAAGAGAAAAGAGAGAGGGAGAGTCTCGGAGACTTGCGGAGGAGTTATTGATTAGGATAAAAGTTCTCGGGATGAGACCACAAAGGTAAGCCACAACAAAGGGCCTGTCGGAGGGCGCCGCTGCCGAATAACTGGAGAGCTGGAGTCTGGTTGCTATGGAAACGCGGGATAAGGATGAGGCTGAGGAAGAAGAGGAAGGAGGAGGTGGGAAGGGAGGATTCCTGGAAGTGGTGGAGAGAGGGTTTGGAAAAGTGAGAGAGCGATAGAGAGGGAGGGAGGGAGGAGAGTGGCGAAGGAAGAGAGAGAGAGAGAGAGAGGTGAGGTTGGAGTGGGGTGGAGGGAAGGGGAGGAGGAGTGGGTGTTATGAGATGGGTAGATAGAAGCTAAAGAAGGCGGAGGAGTGAGAGGCGGCTAGCAGAAGAGGGAAGAGGAGATCTGAGGAGGGAAAAGTAAGAAAAGAGAAGAAAGGGTTGCGAGGGAGGGAATGGATGATGTAGTGGGTGGAGGGCGGAATGTATGGAGGATGGGGGGAGGGAGGGGAGGGGCCGAGTTGCAGAAGGAGGAGAGCGGCTTCCTTGGCGTGGAATGGCGTCTCATTACTGCGCGTTGCCTCCGCCGTGGGAGTGCGCAGAGGGAGAAGGGAGCCGCCGGCTTTGTTCCCTCTAATTGGGCCTGTTTTCTCCTCACACACGTCACAACCGCGTGGCAAGTTAATTTTCCCTATTATACGTCGGGAAATGAAATTTTCCCGCAGCAACTGCGTTACACAAGCCGGGGTAAGGATTTGATGGCGATTGTTGTGGGATTAGGGTGCGGCGGTCTGAGCAGATGGGGCGGAATTTAACATCTCGTTCGAAGTAGTGGGTGGGGTGGATGGGAGAGGAGGTATTCGCTTTGAACCAATATTTACTTTAACACTTACGTGGGATTAGAGTGATGACTGGGAGCCCTCTCTCATGATAAGTGAAAAAAAATGACTGAGAGATTACTTATTTGGACTGCTAAGAGGGCTTAAAAGAGACTTTTTACCTTTTCCTTTGATGAAAGAGGAAGAAAACTTAAGCGGGGGTAGATCCACAATACAAATCTTGGGCGATAATCTTACCTCCAAAAAGGTTTGAGAGCAGCACCCCGTTAATCCAGACGAGACTCGCTTCATTATAAAATATTTCTAAGGACTATATTTTTCGTGCTTATCCAAGAGTTGACGATAAGATATTACGTGAGTCTGTTAGGACAAGGATGTAGGCTAATTATTGTTTGTATTGTAGGCTAATTAATGTTAGTATTAAGGATTTTCTCTTCAAACGAAAGACTTGAAGTTAACTTACATAATCGGGCTTGCACTTCAGATTAAACTTTCGAAAATGTCTAAAATGCCGCCATTAAAAAATACGCACTCCCTAAAAATATGCTTAGAATGAATCAGTTCTTTAGGTTCTCAACATTATTTAGCCTTCGAATTTTAAAATTCATAAGCAAAGTAATTGATTTGGCAATAGATTTATAACATAAGCCAAAATAATTGAAAAAATATCAGAAGAGAAAATGTTATCCGTTCTTACTCCCTACTTATAACTATATATTTGAAACGTGTAAATACACTAGTTGAATTTGAATATGAATAGTTAGTATTTGTTACATTGTATAATGATTGACAGTAATTTCAAAAAACTATTGTTTTGCTTTTTAAACATCATTAAATATTTTCTTACTTTTTAATATAATTTCAAATGTATTTGAATTCATCTAATAGTGATATCGAAACACATAAACGATATACGTAAAAACATTTCAAAAAGAACAACTAAGTTTTCCAAAAAGTGTCCCTTGAAATTTTTGTCCAATTGGAACCTGCATACAATCCACATCGCTATCATGAAATCCCTTATTTTTTAACTTATAAAGAGTTTATGGGTTTCTTATTAAAATTCGAAGTTTCATTATTCGTGCCTCTCAAGTACGCTCTTCATGACCACGATGTGGAACAAAGGAAAACACACGAGACTTGGAATGCACGCAGAAAAAGGAAACTAAACCCTTTCTTTGCTCGCAATTTCCCGCAAACCTTCCCAGATGGCGCGTTTAAATCTTTCAACAATATGGTAAGGATCCGAGGGACTGAGAGTGGAATGGAGGGGAGATAGGAATGGGAAGGAAGGAAAGAGGGAGGATTGATGTGAGCGAAGGAGAAAGGAGCGAGCATGGGAGGAAAAGGAGGAGGAGGGAAATGGGGAAGGGATCTTGGGTACACGGAGTTCCTTCGATATCCCGTTGAATCAGTCTCTGGAGAACTACCACTCGCGGGGCTCACTACACCCAACCCATCAACCCAACGAACTACTCCTCTTTTTATTCCCATAATTACGAAGCACTTTGTTTCCTTCGGCTGATGAAGCCACGAGCGGAGGGAGGGTTCGGTTTCGTAGCGGAGAAAAAAAAGGGTATGGGGAGGGGATCTCGCGCCTCTCGCCCCCGCCTCCCAACGGTATCCACTTCAGAGCGTGCGCCGTCCCGTTCCCATCCCCCCCACTCCAATCCCCCGTTCCCCCCGTCCGCCGCTCTCGCTTCTATCGCAAGCTGCTCCCGGAATCTTTTCGGGAGTAAAGCGTGCCCTTGCTCGCCGCCCGAATAATATGGCTCTCTTAAAAAGCACGCGACCCTCGGAGGCTTTCAAATTTTAATCCACGCGCGGAAGAGGCGACCGCGGACCCGCACCTTTGGGTGGAATGAACGTCTCCTTCCACCTCCCTCTCTCCCTCTACCTCCCTCTCTCCCACCATCCCTCTCTCTCTCCCACCCTCTCTCTCTCCCACACTCTTTCCCACCCTCCCTCCCTCTCTCTCTGTCTGCCTCGGCGGCCGAATATTCCGACGCCTCTATATGAGACCGCTCCCTCCTTCACTCCCCCTCCTCTCTCCGAAGCCATCTTTCTCCACTCCATCTTCCTCTGCCTCCCCTCACCGCCACAAGACCCTCCCACGCCTCCTACCCACGAAGCAACCCTTATGGCACCCGTAAAAGAAGAAAGTGGACTTCATCGATTCATATCCTCGCATAAGAGGGCTGCACTGCGGGACGAAATGCTACGGACGCGTTTCTCGCCACTTGATACTCTTGGGTGTCGCGAGGGCGCAGCCGCAGAATGGAGCGGTGTGGATAGATAGAGGCCTCCGACCTCGCCGCCGCCGCTTCCCCTTCCCCCTTCTCGCCTCTGCCTTCAGCCTCCCCCTCCCTCCCGCCTCGCTCTCCGCGTGCCTCAGCCACTTCAACCCGTCCCGCCCTCGCCGCACCTCTAATCCCTGCTACCTCAGCCGCCCTCGGATTCCTTTTTTTTCCCTCCCCTCTTTTGTTTTTACTTCTCGGCTGCAGGCAAGAGGCCCTCCTTTTTCTATCAATAGCCGACCGTAAGTGGCTAGTGTTAAGAGGCGACTCAAATGGTCCCTATGAAATCTGCCTCGCGCAATCCGTGAAAAAACCGTCTCGTCTCTAAGCGGGTCGCTCGGTTGGAAGTTGCGGTTTTTTTTCTTTTGGAGATTTTTGTTGGTTGGCGTGTATAAATGGTGGTTTGTGGAAATGAGAAATTTTCCTTAGAGAATCGGATTTTTCAATATGTTTATTGATTACGCAAATCATTAATCGGTGCAAATGACCAAGTTATTCCTGGTGACCGAAACTTTCCCAATTGCAGGCGATAAAATTTACGCCGGAGGAAACTATTAGAGACCCGCTGTAACGCGGTGTAACAGAAGTCTCTTTATTTTAATATGGATTTGTATTCATACGAGAATTCCTACATTTTTTGAAGGGATATTTCTGCCAATAATTGTAAGTTTTTATTTATCGTAATTATTATTGATAGCAGTAAGTTTTATGTATCTTAAAAACTTTTTATCTTTATTCGTTTAAGATTATTCTGAAAACTGTTTTCCCTATGAAAATGCCATTGAAAACCTCGTTTTTGATCAACAGTTTCACTCCTACTAGTATCTAAAGCTGAATTACTCTGAACTAATAGTATTTTTTCGTTGATTTTAAGCAATATGAATGGATAAGTCAGTATTTTCATTGATGAAACAAAAGACACTATCAAACTTCTTACTACTTATATACCAAACATTCTTACGTTTTCCACTGAGTTCTGTATTTCTGTCTGACATTCTCTCCTCAGTAAAAAGATTAAAGGTTAAATATAGAGATCCCCACATCACTCAACAGCTGGTAGACACTATTGCTACTTTTTAAGTCCATGTAAGCAGAAAGGTTATCATAATTATATTATAGAGTTTATGCATATTAAAGTATTAACTATACAAAAGTTTGTTATAAAAATTCATTTTTATATCTTTACTTGTTTTAATATAAGTAAAATCTCAATCTACGAAAGGAAATGCCATAATGATCAATTTGAAGACATTTATATGGCATTGGAGCTTCAAAGATCATTCAGCTTTGACGACAAACGCTTATCATCACGAATGTCACTTCATAATCAATACAGAGAGGTTTTTTCTGCTTATAATCGATCGAGAGCGATTCTCGGAGCTAAATTGGTGTTATTACAGCTTCTAGCGCATCAACAAACGTATTTTGAGCATTTCCAGTCCGTCACTTTCATTTCGTAAAAACGAAAGTTCCGTTAAAACGGTATTCCGTAAAAATGGGATTTTATTATATATATTGTATATATTATTTATGGATATTCCGCGTATAGTGAATCATATGTATTATATTGCCGAATATTGTCATTCGTGGAGTATTTATACTTGGACAGTTTTCAACACGTTGCGAAGTATACTGGTTATATGTTATTAAAGGTTACAACGGTATCCTATAAAAATGGGATTTTATTGTACATTTATGGATATTCTGCGTATAGTGAATCATATGTATTATATTGCTGAATATTGTCATTCGTGGAGTATTTATACTTGAACAGTTTTCAACACGTTGCGAAGTATGCTGGTTATATATTCTAAAAGGTTAAAAATATTTTTGGGTTCTAAGACAAGTCTACTTTGCCGAGTTACAGTATATCGGGTCCCCAGTATAGTACTATTTGGTAATAAAATCGTGACTTTTGAAACGGGCTCATTTTCTTCGGCTCTGTGATCAAATATTAATTTCATACCACGTATATTTGCTCACCTTTTCTTTTAATTTTATATGCTAAAATAGAAATGATTGCCCAGTTATGAAGAAATATCTTTCAAAACAATACGGTTGGTATATTCTTGGTGATTAACGGCTCTCTTGGAGATTAACGGCTCTATGACTTCCACTCTCATAGGGAGTCATTATTTGTTGTAATTAGCCTATACAGCTTCATGTAGATGGTGCTTGTTATAATTTTCTTGGAATGCTCTACTTCAAGCCAGAACTACTTTGCATGCACGGCTCTCAGTTATTTATTATATAATTTGGCGGTATAACATGTGACATAAAACATCTAGTAACCCATTTATCTGAGTTTTTGTTACACAGATAATCCTATCAATGAAAGCTATTATGTTAATCGATTGCATAATATACTTATTATTTAAGACATGGAAAACCCTCAATGAAAGCCATGCCTCTTTTCTTTCAGCGCTATCAATAAAATGCGCAAAGCTTTTTCTACTACACATTAAGCCCCGATATGGGTCAGAGATGCGTTCCTGGAAACTACGACATATAGCGAAAACTATTTTTTCATATACATAACCTTAATGAAAGTCTTGGTTGACATTTTGACACATTTGTAACATTTGTATTACAAACAACATATGGTAATACAGTACATGAGACATACTGGTTAAATAAAGATCAAACAAAATAAGTTAAACAAAATCAGTACATTTAAAAACACGGGGACGATTCTGATGTTCAAATTATTTATTACACTTCCATTACGCACAACAGGTATATCAAATGATTTTTGAACGTATAGCGGGGAATTACTGTACAATCGAGGGAGAACCCATAAACGTCGCATAAAATGTTATAATAATTATAATATATTATATAATAAATACTAGTTTCTTTTAAAAAATTGGCTATCGTTTCCAAGCTCTGTCCGTCCTCTAATCAAGCTTTACGACATGATTCTTTTGTTTTTAGCTTGTTTATCAGATTCTATATTCATTTACACAACCTAATTTTAGTCTTAATTTAAAACTCACATTTAAATGTTGTGGGACATCATAACCGTATGCAAAATCATCAAATTGAGATGTGCTGTGGATATATATATATATATATATATATATATATATATATATATATATATATATATATATATATATTTATATAATAGTTATTAAGAGCTGGTGTGGAAGATATTCTTACTTGGAATTTCTCAGCTCCCTCTATTCTGCACGTCTTTTCATTTTTTGCTCTCCTGATTAGAATCCATACAGTTATCTCAAACGCCCAACGCTTGTAACTTCCTCTTCCATTGTGACTTACTAACTACCGTTTGTAATTCCTCACTCTTTCATTTACGATACTGACACCTGTCTGTTTTTGTCTAGTCGCTCCATTTACGGTCTCTTCGGGAAAGCCTTGGCATACATCTTCTTGTGTTCCTTTGCGTGTGCGAGCGATAGAATATTCTAGCGTTCAGAATCCAATTTTCTGATATAGCAAACAGAACATACTATTCATATGACTCATTTTGAGGAAAATGTGAATTTTCATATATATATATGTGCATTTGATCAAAATGCGCTCTTTCCCACCTTCATCCTAATACTGTTTTCTAAAGAAAAGCAACCATATTTAGTGATGAGAAGACCCATATTAAGGTATTTTATGAATTCCTCGGTTTTTGCTCAATCGATTTCTATCTAGGTTTTCAAAAAACATCTACTCGAGATTTTTTAATTTTTAAAAAATTTTTTTGTTGAGGATCATTTTCAGACAATACCCACTGCTTGCCATTTCTTCGGCTATTTCTTGTAGCGATTTTGTGCTTTTCGAAAAGATTAGATACTTGTCCTTTTCTTTTTGTATATAATAAATTCTGTGGTTACCTGTTGCGGCGTTCAAATTAGACCTTAATTGATCGCCTTCTACAACGGAATCTCCTCATAATATCCTTTGACTCATAAAATGTGACCTTTACACTGATATGATTTTATTGTAAGCAGGTGGAAGAGAATACGTGGACAAAAAGATAGAAAACTATATATAAATGTTTAATTATTAGAAAGTGATAGACTTTTTACTTAAAATTTATCCCATTTATAGTTTTATAGTTTTAAAATTCACCAAAATGCTTAGGCTCGTTATCAGGGTATACTGCCCGCCGTATAATTTTCTATCTGACCTCCATGTATTTTGAGTTTAAGACCTTTCCAAAGTGATTTATTTATATTATATTGGAAGTTAAGCAAATCGTAAAATTGAATATATGATACTAATATTGGATATTACGATTTCCTTAAAGTCATTTTCGTCTAATCACATTACTTGGATTAAGATCACGAAAGGATATTACGGCATGATAGATCAAATATAAATTTAAATTACTAATCACGACTTCATTTTATAACAAAGTTTCATGATCGTCATTCTGCCGTCCATAAATTGCATACTTAAATTTAAATGGCTAAGATATTACCAGAGAAATTTCGAAATGACTCGGTTTCAAAACTCGAGGCAGTTATTTTGTATGAGCATATATTTTCAAAGTTATTCTTCGTGGTATTTATTACTTATGTCATTTTGTGTTGGACGCGTACTTATAGTTTACCCTAACGTTAATATGATCGCAGTGGAATGTATTCTTCTTGAATAGTTTGTTTTAGGAACGCAATTCCTCCATCAAGCTCATTTCATTTGTCTCATTTTTTTCCGACTCCCTTGCTTCCGAGTAGGGATGAAGATTAGACGATGGTGATCAAATTGGGTTTAGCTTACCTCATTAGGATAACACATTTTTATTCCATCGCCGTGGAATTACGGGAGTTGGAGAGGTAAATAATGTAGAGTTTCAATCTACTTCTTCCGCGTCACCCTAATTTTCTCGTCTTACCGCGCTTACCTTGTTACACGAAACTCGGGATCAATTATGCAGTCGTTGATTGCTCTCATCCACATCTCAAGAAATTTCTTTTTGCCCCCTAGCTTCGATAAAAATGTTTCTTCTATATTCAGGCATGAGACTCGAGAAGGAAACTTTCTTATTACTTGCTTAGTAATCATTGCTAAAAGGAAAATCTTTTCGTCTGTGTTTTAAAATACTAAACAAATTAAATTTATCACTAAAGTGCAAAAAAAAATATTTTATTATTTATAAAATTGTGTTTTTCGACACACCTAAATTCCATAGACATGCTAAATAATTAAATTGCTACTTTTTAGCTTCGTGAACTCATAATAAATTATAAAAATTGCTAAAGAAATGGTTATTATTATTTAAAACTATTTAAGGAAACAATAGTTTTTGAAAAGCTTCACTAAACTGCAAAGCAGCAAAAACAGCTCGTTGAGTTGCACAAGATAAGAACTTACCGCTGTAGTACACTGTTTAGTTACTGATGGCATCATCAGGTTAACGTTCATTTAATATATTGAACTATTTTATCAGATTTATCGCAGATCAAATATTACATGGTTGATGAAGTGTAACAAAGTATATTCAACCTCCTCAAAAATCCGTATGTGATATATGGGTTCCAAATTGATAACTCGGTGAGCTTTTCACATAGGATATTAATTGTGCAGCAATAGCTTTGCGCGCCAAACATTTGTCGCGCGACCTCTACTTGTCAGGACATCGATAGTACAAGCATTTCAAAAGGGCGTATGAAGAAATAAATGTTAATAAATATTTCTGCATGTTATTGTTAGGTTTAGATTGAAGTTTAATATAATATCAATTAATTTATTTAATACTGTTGAAAGGTTGAAAATCAAGATTCACAGTCATATAAACACACAAATAAGTAGCCTTCCTTTTTCTTTAGAAGTTAAAGAAATATTAGAGACAATTTATTAATATCTAAAATATTTGGCATCTCTTCTCGGAACCTACACTTTTTTCTTTATTGTCCATAGTTTCACTCCAAATTTGATTTTGTATGCAGGCCTAAGGCAAAATTCTAATTTCACACTCGGTAATAAAATGAGAATTTTTCAGTGTCGTGTAAAAGATGCATTTTCGTATGTGTGTAATACTAAATGCTGGAAGTATCATTCGTGATGCTTCTGTTATGACCTTTTCGCTCCAAAAGTTAACATTTCATTGTTTTCTGGCAACTCATGTAATCCACTTTCAACCATAAATAAGCATTTAACTATTAAATTATGTATAGACTAGTGTAATTGCGTGTCAAAAATGACAGGTATACATAAATAAAGTATTAAAATTAAGGCACCTCCCAATCCTCCTGCCTTTCTCTCTTCCTCACCCTCATTTTACTCCCTCTCTTCCTTCCTCCGTCCTCCCTCTCTCTACCATTCTACTCTCTCTCTCCCTTCTATTCTCCTCCCTCTTTCCCTCCCAATCTCTTCTCTGACTTCCATTTTCCTCCCGCTCTCCCTGTTATTCTCCTATCTCTCTCTCTCCCAATCCCTATCTCTTTCCAATTCTCCCTCTCTCTTCCTCCTATTCTCCTTCCTTCTCCTTCCTACTTGCTGTTTCCTATACTTTGTTATAGTTTTCCATGTATTTTTCATGTATATTTTATGCATAATTAATGTATTTTTATCTATATTTTATGTCTATTTATCTATATTTCATGCGTATATTACTTGAATGTCTTTATATGTATATTTGTGACGGTTTACAGCGATGCGATGTACTTACTATTTTCTATATTCTGTTGTAGTTTTACATTGTAATATATACACTATGTAGGATTTTCGCAGGTTTTTCACACCTCCCTTCTATGTGGGTGTTTTCCTGCGTGGGTTTTACTAGGAAGAACAACTCTGCTTTTACCTAGGTTTTCCCCACAAATTTAAATCACTTATAGCTTTTTGTTTTGTAAATTTGATATACTCTTCATTGTAATACTTTAATATTTAATATTCATGATATTGACGAAGGGTAAAATGTAAGAATGGGCATTATGGTCCAAATTTCGCCCGAATAAAGACGATTATCTATCTATCTAGCCATTCCATTCTCCTTCGCACTCACCTTCTCACTCTCCTAAAAAATGTAGTTATCCCACTCGGGGTTATGCATATAAAAATACATTCAAAATAATTATTTATTCGTTAAGCTTTACGCTAGACAACTCTTATATGCCCAAAACTATTTTATCTCTCTGGAACATGACGCCATATGAATTTTATATTTTTACCTTTTATTGCATATATTACGTTGTTTCATTAAAATAAATTTATAAATTTTATTTTCCTAAAAGTATTTACTTACATTTAATATTGAGAGATTTAAATACTTCAATTGAATCAAATTGATTAACATACTGTATAGTTTTTGTTATAAATATATTGACAATGAACAAAAGATTATCGCGTAGCATTGATCAAATTGTTTACAACTCAAATCACAACCAAAACATTTGCTTAACTATAAAGTTCAATTTTTCAATTTTCTTCACTCAATTACATTATGTTCTTATCCGTATAGGCAATTTGCTCTCCTCATTCCTAATCATATGCAACCACAATAACAAACTGCTCGCAGCACTCTCTTACAGCGTGACACAGAATTATCTTAGATTAGTAAGTACTTCTTAGGAATGGAATAGTTAAATCGAGCATTTTTGGAGTATACTAGTTTTAAATCATATTTGTATTTCATTGATCCATAAAAGATAAACTGCATAATGTTGAAATTGGTTTTGGCATTTGCATTAGTAATTTTGTATTATATATGGGTCCATATGCGGCGATCTATGAGAGGAAAACTTTTGAAGAAGAGAAATACACACCGAAAATATTTCTGGTTCGCCTAGGTGCAATTTAAACAGATAACCACATTTTCGATGCTAACCCACCGCAGCTGTAGGCATTACTCTATGAATAACGATGCTAAATGGCTATTTTGAAAAGATAATAGATAGAAATTATACTATTATAAAAGCAGGTAATTAGCTCTAAACAAAATAATAACTATTTTTTCAACACGATTTTTCACCATAGATACCCTCGGATAATATTCTATTTCCTGATTCTTCTCGACATATTTTATAATTAGCTCTTACCATGATACAATTCTATCTTAACAAATAAGGAACAATGCAAACTAGAAATAAATCCGTATTATATAATATTTTAAGTTTATCATAAATATAAAAATTACGTAAGACTATAAGCAAAACAATAATTTACACATTTAAATATCTAAATTGATAATCAATTTGAGCAGAAATCATTAAGTATAACTTGTTTGTTATGTAAAACGATTAAATAAATATGCTGTCCTATTAACCTGTGAAAATTCTGAAATGTGTAAAATAAAATAAGCAAACATAATAGAACCTTAAAATGTAGAAAAATGAAGTTATTCTAAAAACATCGGCGCGGGCAGATATTTATTTGAGATTAAAATTTGTTCCATATAACAGGTAAAACATGATTCCCAACGCTGAAAATTATAATCCGATTGCCAAGTTATTTCTCACCTGTAATCTCGTTGAAATTCCGTTATAATTATTTTAACGGCGAGGGAAAATTTAGGGGCTCTAAATATTTCCTATGCCAAAGGCCTCTCTCGACTGCCTCGTCTCCTTTGAAGCGTCCGCTATCGAACCCGAACACCCGAAACCCCCTCCCGCCTCTCGCCTTCACCTTCTCATCATTTTTAATCCATTCCCACCTTCTTCCGCAGCGCCCTCGCTGTAGCTGCGGCGGATTGCCGCAGCTACGCAAATCCTCTTTCATAATTTACGGTTTCATTCGTGAAAGAGGATTCCTAAATCTTACTCCCCTTCCACTCCGCTCTTCTCCTGAACGCCCTCTTTTCCTCATCCCCCTTCCCTCCACCTCTCATCATCTCTCCAAATTGTCTTATCTCTGCTTTCCATGACGCAAACTCAATTGACTCTCTCGCCAATCTCTTCATCTCCTCCAAATGTTGCGTCCTAACCGAAACGTAATATTCCTACGCTATCACATCTTATCGTACATTTCGACAGATTTTTTTGCTCGCCATTTCCCTGTCTCTCCCCTTCTCCCTCAGTATCTTTCCCTTTCTCGTTTCTCTCTCTCTCTCATTATGCCCCTAACCGCTCTCCTCCTATACTCCCTCTCTTTGTAACCCTCTCTTTTGCTCTCTCCCCATTCTTTCTCCTCCCTCTATTTTCTTCTCTCACTCCCTATCTCTTCACTCTATCATCTCCTCTCACTTTCTCTTCTCTATCCTTTCACTCTCTCTCCTCTCCATCCCTCTCTCCTCTCCCTCCCTCTCCCCACTCCCTACCTCTCTTCTCTCCCTCCCTCTCGCTCTCCTCTCCCTCTCCTCTCCCTCTCTCTCTCCCTCTCATTCTCTTTCCTTTCTCCCCGTCTCTCATCTGCGCCTCCCTTCATAACTCCCTCACCCCCTTTCATTAAAA
This sequence comes from Tanypteryx hageni, assembly GCA_028673005.1. Lineage (NCBI taxonomy): Eukaryota > Metazoa > Arthropoda > Insecta > Odonata > Petaluridae > Tanypteryx > Tanypteryx hageni. The sequence continues at coordinate 102,238,378 of CM054120.1, read as the reverse complement.
AACTTTTCATTCATTTTGCGGTCTTTTATTATTCTGCTCAATTCTCCGCTCTCCAAAGGCCCTAAAAAACCCTCTCCGCTCGATACTACGATCCCGTGCGTCACACGCCAAAGACTCCGCTAGTTGTTCCTCGGAGCGATTGCGTATGGCCCCTCATACCTTTCTCACGGACCATGAAATTACTCTCAATTGAGGGAAGTGCGCCTCCTCACCCCCTCTACTCCCCACCACTCGCTCTACTGTAAATGCTTACTTTCAGACCAAACCGTTGCACGCTCGCTGCGATAACGTCCGAGATCGATTTACTCTTGTTTCACAGAAGGCTGAATAAGAGGTTTCTCTTCTCTGTCTACTTCTAAAAATGACGCCGACTGCTGTTGAATTATATCACTTCCTTTGTCTTAACAGTGATTATTGGCGAATGAGAAGTGTGGAAGAAATGGAATCAGTTTTTTTTTCATTCTCTATCATGAAACTGAGTTATTTATTTTTATAAAAACCACATTTACTTCGCTTTCTTTGAGTTCTGTATAGATCTGCTATATTCGAAGTCTTCGCTTGGATAAATAATAAAACGAATCAATTTTCTTTTAGTTTCTTTAGAAAATTTTAATTTGACCGTCTAATATAAACTGAATTGGAGAATTGTATATATTTTCAGGATGGTGAGACTTCGCTTTGTTTTACTTAAGTTTGTTTTAGTTACTCTTAAATCTTGGGAGATTTTTGAGAATGAAATTTTTTCACTACAGCCAGTTATTTGTCTTTTGTACATTTTTTTGTTTTAAAAAAGTTTAAATTAGGATTTTTTATTATTTCTATAAAGATGAACGCTAAGCCTCAACCCAATATGATAATCAAACGACAGTATAAAATTCAGTCATTTAATTTCAGGTGCGATTTCGACGGAATAATTCATTTGCTTAACAAACTAACATCTTTTAATAAATACTTCAAGAAAGACTTATAATTCACTTATTTTCCACATCAGCTTTCATTTTCATGGGAATACATTTTTTATTGATGTTTAAAAATTTGAATAGCGTCTTGGTTGTATTTCATTTTCAAGTGCAAGAGAATTAAAAACAAAATTTGATTGAGATGAGAGAGAGATATGTGTTAATGGTTTATCTTGTTGCCACAAGGAATCGGAGATTCCTTGGTGGAGTGCCAAATTCGATAAGAACTGAATTTTGGGCGGAAATCGATGAAATCCTCTCAATTGCTGGAGTTGAGCTCTGGAAGACTTTTGTTCTCACAAACGAACCTATAATCGGGCCCCTTTCGAGCAAATTGGAAAAGGAAGTTGTACTCAAAGTTAAAGGTCGAGTGGCGTTAAAGATTTTCAAGTGGCGCACAAAAGTAGATTTCCATATATTTGAAGATATTCAGTCAAACGACTCGCTATTTTCCGTCGAAAAGTTTTCTACCTTTTTTCTAAGAAAAACTCTATAACGACACAGACAAATAGTTAGAAAATTTGTAGATGGTTTTAAAATGTTATAAGCTAAAACCATTGAGAAAAACCATTTAATAGTTTTGAATTAGTATATATGATTTAACGCGTAAAGAGATGCTAAGTGGTAGCAAACGAACCTAAACGCATCCTTATCGCGTACATAGAACCTTTAATTGGAATAGTCATTTTAACTCTGTACCATCATAATAAAAATAAACTGATGTGGGCAACACATGACCTTCTCCATATTTATATGGCAAATTACATGTTGTTAGCTCTGGGATCGCTGTCAATATTTACTTCCGGTTGACAATTAAGAAAAGAAAAAGGAGCGTTACTAAGAAGTAACTAAGCGTCAATTCTTAACAATAGTCTTCGGTAGGTGGCGTGGTGGTGTCAGGTAAAAATATAAGATATCTCTTAAACAATGCATTATATGGAAAAATGTATCAAACAGAAGTTGTAGCAAATAAAATTTCCTACAACCTTTATTTCTAATACATTTTACATTTATCAAATATTAAAGCAAATATTTGAAAATAACGGATAAGTTACAAGAGTAAACACCCACTTCCGGTCGACCGATTTTTACCAAAAACTAATCAGATCTTCTAACTTTTATCAAAATGTTAAATATAAAATTGCGTTGATCTGATTAATAGTTTTTTAGCTAGAGCGCCGATAAAAATCTATCACATACAGACAGATAAACTGACAGACATCATCGATAAAATAGTCAAAACGTGTTCAGGAGACCTTAAAACATGTATTTCCGTTGAAACCTCGAATTCGATTTTTTCATGAAAACAATACTTTCTCTATACTTCGTATATGGAGAAATTAAAAATTTAATCGTATCTCCGTCTGTATTATGTGAAACCAGTTCATAGAGATTATGGCAACGGGTTGAGTTGTTATCATTAAAATTGAGTAATTTGTTTATTCCCACCACAATGAATACAAACATTACCGAAGTTTACTTCCCTCTTTCATGTCTTCCTTAAAAGTTATTCGTTTGCTGAAAAACATTATCAAAAAGCTTCTGAGTCCCAGTTTCACACGCTGTCAAAACTTAATGATATAAGGTAACTTTGTAATTGATAAGAATATTACCTTATTGTACAGCTTATGTTCGGAATTTAGCGACAGGATTAGTTATAAGATTTAAGTCTATGAGTATTTTAGGTATATAAGGAATAAATAATTAACTCCGTAAATTTATATTAATCAACTGCAGAACGAAGCACTAGATTTTTCTTCCATTTCTTTGTTACGTTCATTATGTTTATTTTTATTGCTCAATTTTTATTCGCCATATTATTTGGGTACGAATACCTTCATTTGATGAAAAAGAAATATTAGATCCTCGATGGGGTTAATTGGTTGATGAAATACACTGTTTACTCATTAACTTCATTTAAATGGAGTTACATTTCATTGAATGATAGCGCAACCTAATTGCCATGATTACCGGTTAAATTTACAAATAATCGTTAGTATTAGAGCTATTGATATATTTTCGATAGCTATTAAAAATAAAATTTTGAAGCACTGCTGAGTGTTCATTATCCAAGCGTAATTTATCCAAACGTAATCTGACTTTTCAGCAACTCTATTTTGATATTTTACAGCTGAATACGTCGATGAAATTTAGTACAACTTATTTCAATACTACTTTGAATAGAAAAGAAAAAACAAAACTTTTCACTCTTATTTTTTAAGACACTATTTTATGCACTGTACTGTATTTTACAGCTGAATACGTCGATGAAATTTAGTACAACTTATTTCAATACTACTTTGAATAGAAAAGAAAAAACAAAACTTTTCACTCTTATTTTTTAAGACACTATTTTATGCACTGTGGAAAATTTTGCGTGTGTTTCTAGATTATTTACTGCCAGATTCAGTTTATGTTCGACTTTCCGAAAAAAACATAAAATCCTATCTAGGTGCCCTTCCAAATTGGATATTCGTCGCTCTGCTATATTAAGTTTCAGCTGTGATTAGTTAAGTATGAGTAATAGGTTCGAATTATTGTATTAAAAATGAAACGAATATCCAAATCATAAATTTAGAAATATACGCTATCCACATAAATCTACTTGGTATTAAATAATTTAAGATTTCATAGCTAAACTGATTTACCCCTAAGGTAAAATAATAAACAAAATTAGTTTGTAAAATAATTTTCCTGAAGTTATAAATATTTGACTGGCTATTTACGGGGACATTTTGAATTTAAAATTAATACAATGGTGAAATATATTGAATACAAGTTGTTGGTGCTTGCATTTTGTATGCATTTCATCTCATCGTGATAACATTAATTTTTAAGAGAGATATATAATTATTAGAAATATTTTTTTAATTCAAAAGCTTTCACCTATGCACCCATTTTCGTTCTTTCCTTATGGAAAAATATTTGATTAGAACAATGCCTAAAATTTGCAATTTTAGGAATATTATAATTTTTCCCATGTGGTGCACTAATGCCTCATTTTTCTGACATAATTTAACGTTTCAGCTAATCTAGAAGTGAAATAATATTTATCTAATTGTTTAAAGTTTAAAAATTTTTAACGGCCGCTATAACAAAACCAAGGAAAATGTTTATTTGCGCAATTTCACTAACCTCTAAATAACTTTAAAATTTCAGCTTCGTAGCATGCCCCGTAATACCTAAATATTTACCTAATTGTTTTAATTTTAAGAATTTTTAAAAGCCAAAAAATAAAAATATCCAAATTTCTATAACCCCTATTTCGTTTTTTTTATAAATTCTACCTTTAAAAAAATCAGCTTCGTAGCATATGCGGAAATACATAAACCTTGAAAATCTGTTTAAATAATCGCGAATTTTTAACATTCGCATTGTTGAACTTTTTCAAGATTTCCGTTTTTTTCTAGTCGGTATTGCACATAAACCTACCGTAGTAAAAAATTCGAATCTCCAGCTCATCTGGAAGTGCCTAAACATTAGTATCCTCCTATATATCATTATATATAGACGTTCCTTACAGAGGAGGATATAACATACTAGTAGAAGGTGCTTGCATACTGCAAGCATTTCATCTCACCTTAAAAAAACTTTCATTTTTCAGACAGATATTTCATCATTCAAAATAATTTTTTAATTCTAATGTTTATACCTCTGCAGCGATTTTCGTTTTTCCCTTATATAAAAATAATAGATTAATACAATCTCCAAACTTTGCAATTTTAAGAATTTTATGATTTCTCCATTATAGTATACTAATGCTACACATTTCTGCCAAATTTTAAAGTCGTAGCTCTTCTAGAAGTGAAATAATATTTTTCAAATTGTTTAAATTTTAAATATTTTTAAAGACCACCGCAATATGTTTACGGAGAGATTGAAATGTTTATTTTTGCAAATGCACTCTTCTGTAAATAATTTGAAAATTGCAGCTTCCTAGCTCATCCTGTAGTACCTAAAAAATTATTAAACATTAATGTTCAAATGGGGTTAAAACAACCCCTAAAGCTTACAATTTTAAAATTTTCGATTCTTATAGTTGGTTATGAGAAATGTTCTATAATCTTGCAAAATTTCAGCTTCCTAAACTTATTAGATTGGTCTACACTCTGGATTGCGTTTTCCCATGCCAACTTATGGGAGATATTCCGCGGTCTCTGGAGTCGAACGCAAGACACTGTAAGTAAAACTGACAATAATTCCTAATAGATAATGCGGCCATCTAGCAACACTGAAAATTTCATTTTTCTAGCTTACCGGCAAGTGCCCATAATTAATTTACAAAAATGGCGCAATGCTTTTCTTATGGGAAAAAACGCAACTTTCGGAATTTCTGGAGTCGAACTCATGTCACTTAGGCAAAAAGTCTCATTTTATCTGTAGGTTTCTCCATTATATATAAAAAACTAAAAGTTTCAGCTCTCTAGCTTTTGTATGTAAATTATTTAATTATAAAAAATTAGGTAAATGTTATTTCACTTCTAATTATGCTATAAATTTAGAATTTGGCAGAAATGTGTGGCATTATTAACCCAATGTGGGAAAAGTAAAATAATCCTAAAATTACAAAAATTAGTGATTGTTTTACTCCATTATTGTTCCATAATGAAAAAACGAAAACCGATCCAGAGGAGAAATCTTTAGAATTAAAGAAATATTTCTCATGATGAAATATCACTCTTAAAAATTAATGTTTTTTCAAGGTGAGATGAAATGCTTGCAGTATGCAAGCATCTTCTACTACTAATATGTATATATATATATATATATATATATATATATATATATATATATATATATTAGTAGTACTGCACGGTTTTCGTTTTTTCATTATGGAACAATAATGGAGTAAAACAATCACTAATTTTTGTAATTTTAGGATTATTATACTTTTCCCGCATTGGGTTAATAATGCCACACATTTCTGCCAAATTTTAAATTTATAGCACAATTAGAAGTGAAATAACATTTACCTAATTGTTTAAAATTAAATAATTTTTACAACCGCAATAACAATTTCATGGACACATTTAATATTTATTCGTTTATATAGCCTAAACTCTAAATAATTTAAAATTTTCAGCTCCCTAACTCGCCGCGTAGTGTGTAAGCATTTACCAATTTGTTTAAACTTTAAGAATTTTTAACAGCCAAACAAATCAAAATATAAAAATTTCTATAATCCCTGTTTCGTTTTTTTACAAAACCTACCTCTAAAAAAAATTCAGCTCCGTAGCACATTCGAAAATACATAAACCTTGAAATTTTGTTTAAACATTTGCGAATTTTTAGCGGCCGCCTTGTTACACTTTTTCAAGATTTTCATTTTTTCTAGTCGGTTTTGCACAAAATCCTACCCAAGAAAAAATTTCGAATCTCCAGCTCATCTGGAAGTGCCTAAACATTAGTATCCTCGTATATATTATATCCTCCTCTCTTAAGTAACGTCTGTATATAATGATACTAGTAGAAGGTGCTTGCATATTGCAAACAATTCATCTCACCTTGAAGAAACATTCATTTTTTCTGAGATACATTTCATCATTGTTTAAAAAAATAGAAATTTGTTGACTACGGCTAGATGACGTGGAATTAAAAATTAAAACTCCTGCACCATAAATGATCCAGATGACCAATCATACGTCAATGAATAAAAGAAAAAGACAAAAGATTTTAAAACTAATACTTATAAGTTTGCTGGACAGGTGTGGTCCGCAGAGCCTTTTTTGTCGTAAGTTTTAAAAAGATTTTTAAACACACACACGCACACACGCATCCACGCAAAATCGCTCGGAGACTCTGGAGATATACTTATTTCGGGGGCTATGCTCCCACCTTCAGTAGTTAAGGTCGTATGAGTTGTTTTAGTTTCGTTCTCTGCCTTTGTACCTTCTGGGGATAGGGGAGAGGAGGGGAAGGGGGTGGGGGAATTCTTAACCATCAGTGTGTAGATGGAGAGTATGGGATAGGCCCACGGTCATGGTTCATTACTGTCTCTTGGAATTTGTTTGTGAAAATGCTTTCGTAACCGTCGAGTTTCCAGTCAGTTGGCGTTGTTTTTAAAATGGCCATGTTTTCAATTACATTTTATCCAATGTAAGGTACTAATTACACACATTTCTGTCCAATTTTGAAGTTGTAGCACATATAGAAGTGAAATAATATTTATATAATTGTTTAAATTTTAAAACTTTATTGCGGCTGCAATAATACCTTGTTGAAGATTTCCAAATATTTTTTAGTTTCAATGCACTAAGCTCTACATAACCTTAAAATTTCAGCTTCCTAGCTTACCTTGAAGTACCTAAACATCTATCTATTTGTTTATACTTTAAGAATATTTAACTGCCTAACAAATTATATTATCAAAAACTGTATAATCCCAATTTCCTTTTTTTTTAATTCTACCCAATAAAAAAATCAACTCCCTAGCACATTCGGAAATACAAAAACCATGGAAATTAGTTTAAACAATTCCGAATTTTTAGCGGCCGCATGGTACACTTTTTCAAGATTTTCGTTTTTTTCTAGTCGGTTTTGCACAAAATTCTACCTAAGAAAAAATTTCGAATCTCCATCTCATGTGGAAGTGCCTAAACATTAGTATCCTCCTCCTCTGTAAGAAACGTCGATATATAATGATATTAGGAGGATACTAATGTCCAGCCCAAACTACAAGAGATAGAGAGCTCAAGGTTTCAGTTTTAGTAGATATAATGGAGACACCTACAGATAAAATAAAACCTTTCACCTAAGTGACATGGGTTCGACTCCATAAATTCCGAAAATTGCGTTTTTTCCCGTAATAAAAGCATTGCGCTATATTTGTAAATTAATTTAGGGCACTTGTCCATAAGCTAGAAAAATAAAATTTTCAGTGTTGCTAGATGGTCTCAATATCTATTAGGAATTATTGTTACTTTTGCTTACAGTTTCCTGAGTTCGACTCCAGATGCCCCGTAAAATCTCCCATAAGTTAGCATGGGAAAAAGTTATTCCACTGCGTAGACCAATCTTATACGTTTGGGAAGCTGAAATTTTGCAGGATTATAGAATTTTGCTCATCGAAATTTTGAAATTTTTTAATTTTTAGTGGTTGTTTAAACTCCAGTTGCACATTCAAGATTAATAATTTTTATCTTGGAAACTATAAGTAGTAGATTCGAGTATTTTCAAACATTTTGTATCAAATTATACATACAAAAAGAAGATATTTTTAAAAAGTTCAACAATGCGTCCGCTAAAAATTCGAAATTGTTTAAATATATTTTTAAGGTTTTTGTATTTCCAAATGTGCTACGAAGCTGAAATGATTTTACTGGTAGACCTGGTAAAAAACGAAATAAGTCTTATAGAAATTTTGATGTTTTAATTTGTTTGGCTGTTAAAAATTCTTTAAGTACGAACAAATAGATAGATGTTTAGGTACTTCGGGGTAAGCTAGGAAACTGAAATTTTAAAGTTATGTATATCTTAGTGCATTGAAACTAAAAAATGTTTGAAAATCTCCAACAAAGTGTTATTGCAGCCGCAATAAAGTTTTAAAATTTAAACAATTAAATAAATATTATTTCACTTCCATATGTGCTACAACTTCAAAATTTAACAAAACAGTGTGGAATTAGTACCTTACATTAGATTGTGTATAATATTTTTCAAATTGTAAATTTTAGGCATTTTTTAAATAAAATATGATTCAATAAGGAAAGATTAAAATTGGGTGCAGAGGTTATATCTTTTGAATTAAAAAATATTTCTAGTGATGTTATATCTCTCTAAAAATTAATGTTTATTAGGGTGAGATGAAATGCATGCAGAATGAATGCACCAACTACTTGTATAACACATAACATATGTATATGAGAAGGATACTAATGTTTAGGCACTTCCAGAAGAGCGACAGACTTGAAATTTTTTTATTGGTATATGCGCAAAACCGACTAGAAAAAACCAAAATCTTGAAAAAATTCAACAATGCCGCACCTAAAAATTCGAAATTGTTGAAACAATTTTTCAAGGTTTTTTTGTATTTTCGAATGTGCTACGTAGCTGAAATTTTTTTAGAGGTGGGATTTGTAAAATAAAACGAAATAGGGAACAGAAATTTTGATATTTTAATTTGTTTGGCAGTTAAAAATTCTTAAAGTTTAAACAAATAGGTAAATGTTTAGATACTACGGGGCGAGTTATAGAGCTGCAATTTTTACGTTATTTAGAGTTTATTATATATAAACGAATAAATATTTCAGTGTCAGCATGATATTGTTATTGCGGCCGTTAAAAATTATTTGATTTTAAACTATTAGAAAAATGTTATCTCACTTCTAAATTTGCTACAACTTTAAAATTTGGCAGAAATGTGTGGTATTATTAACCGAATGTGGAAAAAGTACAATATTTCTGAAATTGCAAATATTAGTGATTGTTTTACTCCATTATTGTTCCATAAGAGGAAAACGAAAATCGGTGCAGATGAGAAAACTTTTGAATTAAAGAAATATTTCCAATGATAATATATATCTCTGAAAAATGAGTGTATTTACAAGGTGAGATTAAATGCTTGCAATATGCAAGCACCTTCTACTAGTGTAAAATACAACATATAACCAATAACATATAGCATATAACATATATTATATAGCATATATCATATAACATATAACATAAAGCATAACATATAACAAGTAAATTGCACAAGTGCCGGCGAGGCAATAAACAGCATTGCATATTAATGTTTGTACTATTAATTCTTTGCCTAAATTAATTTCAGCATTTTATATAATTTCTTGGTATTGTATAGAATCCCCAGATAAAATATAAAAGATTAGATCAAAAGACGCTTATTTCATACTTTGCCAAATCGTTTTAGGCATTGAATAGAATGCCTACAAATTTTATTCAATGCCTGGTTTTTACACTTTGCCGGTAACATAAATACTATAATCGAGCAGTAAGGTGTACCGCGAATTCGTCGCGGGCAATTCGTCGCACGGCAATTCCTCGCGTGTCAAATTAGTCGCAGACAAATAAGTCCCATGGTAAATTCGTAGAAAGATAAATTCGTCGCATGGCAATTTCGTCGCAAGACAAATTCGTTGCAAATTCAGTAATCGTAGAGGAAATATGAAATAGTATATCCTTTTCTTCATTACTCCTGCGATACACGATATTTAATGCATGGGAAGGGTTGACGATGCCTCATAATTTTCGAATAAATTAAAGAACTCCTGTGTAGATTAATCACAACAATTATCCTAATAAAAATTTTGGAAAATTTAATTGATGAAACATGAAAGCTTAATACCCAAACGTACAATCATAACGATATCTTCCCATTGAGGAATCAAAAACGACTCCGTCGCATTAAGAGCACTCCGACAAACGTAATAATAAAACTTCTTGATCGTTGCCCGCTTCATTCAAGCAAGCGGAAATTGGTGTGCTCGAAAAAAGGAATTTCAAAACGAATTCAAAAGCTGTTTTTCCTTCCAATAACTCTCTCGGGCCGTAGTTTCCCCGTGGGAAAAGTCACGGGTGACATTTAACTCGAAGATATCCTATGCGTGGACTTTATTACTCCTACTTCCTTCCAGATGGGCTTCAGGGCGCAAAACTTTTGGTCTTCGCGCTATAAGTATACTTTTCCGAGCCACTCGGGAAAGATGGAGGCGTGGAGGAAATGGAGCGGGGGGAGAGGGCGGCATAAGGAGGAAGGACGAAGTGGAAGTGATCCGACGGCCCAAAAGTACGATTGCTCGGGCCTTAAAATCTTCTCGTTGCCTTGGAGACGAGGCAGTAACCTTCGCAGCGTCTAGGATTCGAATAATGGAAGATTGGTAGAGGAGCACATCCTGCGCAGAGTTGAATTGACGCGAGGAGGGGTACGGGTGGGGATATATGTGGCGAGTGAATGGAGAAAGGGGAGAGTGAGGGAGAAAGAGAGATAAGTGAGGGAGAGAGAGAGAGGGAGCAGAAAAAGAGGGGAGCCTCGTGGGGGAGGCATTGTCAGTTTCCCGCACCCGTCTCTCATCCTCCGCTCTCAACCACCCGCCCCACATCCTTTCCGAGCATTTCCCTTCTTCTGAGTGGTTTTCTTTTCCTACGCAGCCACTTCCCGCGATGGGATCCACGTCTCTACCTACCTCATGACTGCCAATGAAAGGAAGGCTTATAGAGTAAGAAGCTCACAGGCAATCACCTTAGAAATTTATTCTCTACTCCTGATGACGTTTATGGGACTATTTCGCCCATTTTATTTTTTGCGTTTTGTTCATTTTTTCGAACGAATATAAGGGTAATTGATAGATTTGAGAAGGTCAAATTATTTTGTCCGCCTGAAGCTGACGTGAAGAGAAAAGGAAATTTTTACGGGAGTTGATTTAATTTCTTTAGAATTCTCACAATGGAGAGAATATTAAATGACATAAACTCGGTGAGAATTTATTTGCTGAAAAGTCTCTTTTTTATACATTTATACCGTTCGGCGTTATTGTTTCCGGAGTATTTTAAGTCCCTTCGACGCACTAGAAATGGAATTTAACTCATAAAAGACTTTTCTCAAACTAAAATTCAAGAATATTTCTTAAAGGCCAAGTAAAAATAAAAAAATTGCTTTCGTGAAAATTTTTAACATCTCTATGTTACGCCTCATGGAGTCTTTTACTTTAAAATGCAGAGAGTAATTCTTGTTATAATTTTTGGGCTCCCCATTTTGCTTGATTTTATCTTATAAAAAATTTAATCAAAATACTCTTTCACGATAAATTAAATAGCAAAACATCTAAACATATAATGTTGTATGCTCTCAAAAATCTCATTATAAAAATATTTTTATTCGTAGAGATCGGTTTCCATTGCATAATAAATATTTTTGAAATGGAAACATTACCAATAGTTTAATAATTATTTATCAAAGTTATATTTGTGCTACCGTTTATTTTTTTAGCTTCAAAATTCAGGGAAGATGTTTACTGATATGTGAATAGATGCTACCTATTCGTAGTGGTAATACCTGTTACTTATATAGATATATTTATTTTGGAGTTAGAACCCGTGAGAAATTTTGCTGCAAATTTTTCCTGTACTCGTTGGAATCATCTTTATAAATATGTGAATTGAGCCCATTGAAATTCTCGGGGAGTTATAGGAACCAATATCCGCTGCTGAGCGGAGCGGCTTTGACGTTGCCGTTGAAGGAATCTCAGGCAGCTAATAGTTGTGGTATAGAGCGTTCTCCCGCCATGCTAATATGACTAGAATTCCACGGTACGGGTAAGTTACACTTTAGATGATGTATGATCATAGGAGTAAATGAACCGTGATACATAGTGGATATCCCCCAATAATGAAGTAGCATTTAATTAATAATGATTATTCATTCCAAAATTTAATAACATATTATTGGTAAAAACCCGTGTTGCCTGAATTCACATGGGGTAAGGGTCGTCCAATTTCATATCTCTGAATTTAGAAGAATTCACCAAGAAATCATAAATTTCCAATTCGAAATTGCATAGGATCGCTTTCATGGAAATATGGAATGAAAACCTTAGAGATACGATGAGCTGATGTTCAAATATCCGAGCCATTGGAAATAAAAAGAACTAAAACATGATTTTAATTATCTCACGGTACTGCGGAGAAGAAATATGAATCACAGATGATGAAACAGTGTCTATTTGAACTATAGGCTCTGGATGTGTCTTAAAGTACAAATTCTTAATTTTTAGATTATTGATAATCACAGTACAAAATAATTGAACTTGTACGTTCCTAAATTCGTAGAAAGTAATTTTAACATGATATGTAAATTACGTCTAGTATGGACATTATTTATTTGCCTGCCGAAAGGAGAATACGGTTAAAATGCATTTCCATCCATGTTCCAATCGTGACCTATGTGGTGGCAGTATTAGCGTGTACGTGAACGTCTTACGTAATATGTTTCCTAATTGGAGTTGTTGAGTTCGTTCCTATGCCTCTTGGATGCGAAGCTTTTGCGATTAATGAAGGGAACATTCACCTTAATTTGCTGCGTTGGTAAGCAAAAAGCCTTAATTTACATAATACAATTTCCCAAGCTATATTTATTTTTTGATAAATCGTACTCGTCGGTGTGCCCAGTACAACTGACATTGCTGAGAGAACGCATAACGTAAACCACGAAATCCATGAATAAATCAAATAATATCTCATAATTTCATCGCTATTTTGATTTAAATAAAGGTATTACAGCGAATAAACTTATTTAATAGAAGAACAACTAGAATGGTGTATATTAGTCATTTTTGCGTGTTTTAAAGCTATTAAATTTATTAAAAACGTTTATACTTAACGTGCAATCATTTTTTCTTGCAACATTACGATTAAAGAAAATTGTTAAACTTAACGATTTCTGATCACAGAAGGAACAGCAAAATCAATATATCTAATGTTACTATATCAAGATAAACTAGTATTACCAAAATCACATGATTAAAATTTGTACAGTTTTCCAAATATATGTGTTTTTATGAAATATATAGATAGTTTTTACTATAGTTTTCAAAATTTATATAAAGGTTTGGCAGTATCAATAATGTCCATATCATACTTACCGCATCAAAGGAAAAGCAGCAATAATTAACAAATATCAGTTCGATGAGATATCTCCTGATGAAAGTTTCTTTGTATTTTCTATACATTTCAAGTCGTACAATAGATTTAATTAATACGTATAATAGTCAAACTTGCAGTAACTTATTCTAAATAACGTAATTGGTTATTTTTAACAGATATATTCTACAAAATTTTATTGCTTCCATTAGCTTTTTTAAAGTTTAACTGAAAATCAATATCCCATATTTTCCGTATTAGTTTTTGAATTACTGAAAGGTTTTATATGGATTTTTGCGATAAACAGATATTCAACTGATAAGCCTATGATTTTGTTTTAATCTTAATTAAAGGGCCACCGGATCGATTTGTGAAGTTTTTCCCTTTTTAGATTTTAGCGAAAGCATCATGAACGTTTCAAGTGCACAGCTCCAGGTCAGTATTTGGCAATGTTAGAGACCATTGGAGCCGTGTTACCTGGCTCGGTTCAGTCATAAAGGGAGATACGTTGCCTACCTCGCCTCCCGAAACTCCCCTATCTCCCTGGGGCTGTGTCTGGCCGACTCTCTCTCTCTACCCCACTTCCCCCCTCTCTCTCCCTTTCTCTCTCTCCTGGACCAATGAGATGTAGGTAGGATGGGAAGATGTCCTCTGCCGTGCACATCGGATACTAGGGTTTTGGTTTGAAGTTGCATCGTCCTCTCGACATATGGCTGCTTTTAGAGCTGTGCGGATCGTGAGTTAAAAAATATTTCACGCCACGCTGCGCTCGCTAATCCAATGTGGGTCGCATTTGGTGAAAGTAGTGAAAGATGCGGTAGAAGAAAATATTTTATGCAAGTTTGGTTGCGAGCTTAGGAAGGATTTTGAATGCCCTTACGCCTGAGTAATTTTATGTTTTCGAGGTTGTGTATGTCAACTTTATGAAGGAATTAGCGGAAAACTCTCGTGATTTTAGCCGAGGAGTTGCTTTCGTAAATAATAGGTCTTGTAACTGCAGAAAAGCTTGTCTGCCTTTATTCCCGGTATAATTTACCCCCATTAGAATGATTTGTCTTAAATCCTCTGATATGTAAAAGACTAAGGAAATTTTAAAAGCCCTAAAATTACTTCAATTTGGGTGTGCTTGTAAGTATATGTATGTACAATGTTACAAATTCTCTTTTATATGTGTAATCATGTACGCATATTAAATCTATTTTAATGCTAAGGAAAATATGATTCAAATTTTTATTTAGTATCATTTCATTATTCAAAAGTGTCCATTAATATTTAGTCTTTAATTTTTAATTAACTGAAGCAATTAGCAATTTCAGAAATATTTCTCCTGTTTGAACGCGTTCTGCGATCGGTGAATCGAAGGAATTCATCTGGCAGATTTTTAATTTGTTTTCAATGATCTTTATACTGTAACTCTATCTAATGCTATCGAAATTAATTTCAGTAATATACATATATATATATATATATATATATATATATATATATATATATATAAACTCATGTTATCTAAATATAAAAACTAATATGCTTTATTCGTTCCTGTCCTATTTTCATCGTAGTATTATGAAATGCACACTTATTGTTGATCGTGATCAGTGACAGCTGACTGTATTTTGACTGTAATAGAAAGTAAAATATTTTGTATTTTAACGCTTGTAGCGTTTAACGAAACGTTTTGTTTTCAACCTGTTTCTCTCTCTTCGTTATATCACCATCATTAGTTTTATTATTTAAAACATCATATTTTCTGCCTGGCTAATATGTGGAAATGTATTTCTCTGCAGTTGAATCTACATGTATTTTGCTCTTTAAAAACAACTTTGATTGCTAATTCTAGTTTATCATGATTACATCTTGTGCAAATAATTAATAGCGAGTAATATTTTTGCACATCGGTGGTATTTACGACAATATATATAGAACGCATTATTTCTTTTTATGTAATTGTAACACAATGGATTGAAAAAGTATTTTCTAAACGATCTTTTACTTTATAATACGTTTTAACGCTATATGACGTCTCGTTAGATTTTAACACGGAATCTTACCTCTTTCATTCGAAAGAATAACGCTGTCTGTTGAATGCTAAAGTTCAGTCAGATTCCTGCTAGGCCTTGAACCTTACAAACATTTGAGCTCGTAAAAAATTATTTCAGCCGGAAAATGTTCCAATAAACGTTAGACCCACATTAAATGCAATTGGAGCAGGAGCCAAGCCTTTGACCCCGTTATCCTATATCCAGTTTTTTTACAATTATAATTTCTGGAATTATGAGGAGGATACTTACACAAATGCGAGCGGCCACGTTCCACCCAACACTTTATGCGGCCCACTCCTACCCTTCCGGTAAAGATCGCTAGACGAGTCGACCGGAGAGGGAGATTGGGCGGTGGGGGACATGGAGGTGGTTAGCGAGCGAACGATAGGGGTCGGGTTTTTGGGGTGGAGTTTGAGAGGGGAAGAGGCGGTTTGGCTCGGGAAGAGCAGGGAGGCGCGTATAAGAGGTTGGGGGGGGGGGGGCGTGAAGGGGAGGGAGGTTGGATTGAGAAATGAATAGTTTTTCGTGGAGAGGCACAGATGGGTTTTCATTAGGGGAGGGTAGGATCTTCCGCTCTTATACGGCTTTCAATTCTAGTCTCACTCCTCCATGTACGAGTCTGAAGTTTTTACTCCGTGCAGATTGCTAACCGCCCACTTCCTCTTTCTGCTCTCCTCCATAGCCACCAATCCTCCTTCCTCTCCTCCTCCCCTTCCTCCTACTCTTCTCCTCGGTGCATGATAATTAATTCCAAGTAATGGCAGTGAATCACCCGCCTCTCTTCCTCGTATGTTCTCCTTCCTCTCCACTCGAGCAACCCCTAAAACACCGATGTCCTGTAACATCCCCCTCTTAAATCCGTTGAAAAATTAATTGCCACATTGTTCTTTAAATCTCCTTTTGTGGTGGGGAAGCGTTGATTATGACATGGAATTATTCCCACGGAGGAGGCGTTTCGACGAAACAATAGATTTTTCGCTCGTGAGGAAGAATACGGACTCTCTTCTCGCATAATCTGTGTTTTAAACTGAAATGAAAAACTTTTCCTTCATGTATGTATGATTTTTATTGTTTTCCATCATATATTGAACGTATTTTTCATAAAGAGATGCCTTTAAAATTCGCAAAAGTTAAGAATATTACTCTAAATAATGTCTTGAAAATAAATTGAGGAAAAGGGTATATCTTTATTTTGGAAAAAACTGAAGAAATTGCTTTTAAGGCAAATGTAATCTGAAAAATTCGCTATATAGGTTTTTGTAAACGTTTGAAAATGGCGTTTAGTTGACAAAATAATTTTTAATATATGGTTGCAACCATCTTATTTCCGTGTGGACATATGTACAAATTGAATATTAAAAAAAAATCGGCAGTTGGCGAAACAATGTGTATTCTATTAGGCAACATTTCATTCAAGCCCGGAGTTTTATCATGAGTATAAGTATTTTTTTTCAACAGAATATTTTTGACTGCTGGATATTATTATTACAAATATACAATGCAATTGGGATTAGACACGGTGGCAAGATTAAAATAACAATAAAAAATATAAAAAACATGAAAAGTATGCAAAAAGTTTTGATAAGTCATAGGAAAAATATATAATCGCAAAAAGGACTTTTATGTGCTCTATTAGCCTCCTGCGTTGAGTTTTCGAGATTCAAGGTTATTTACACATTTTAAGCAGCGTTATAAATATTAAGATGCACATTATTTACTAGATGCGCGCTAACTATCGGAAAATACGGTATGTGTAGCAAGTTTTATGAGAGGAGGATAAAGATGCAATTGTGATATCAATTTATTTTTAGAAAATAAGTATAATAGGTCATCATTTGTAAATACAAAAGTATACAATGATTTGGGAAATGAATAAAATACTTGTATTATTTACTTTTAACTCTTCTTTAATAAGTGCCCAAAATCCGGAGTAGTTCTATTGGTATGGTATGATACCAAACTATGCCTTTTTTTGTTACGGTAATTCTGCCTCCAGAAGTAAGTAATCGAGTTGCTACACGTTCAAGCATCACGTCATAATTATCCTTCCATGTTTTCCGGGTTTCTACCGCTTGTTGATTCTTTCAATGACGACTGTTTCGCAACCATTCCAGGTGGCATCTTCAGGTCTTGTCGTTTGCAGAAAATCGGCCGTTATTTATACCCACATCGGTCGGGTGAGGTGCGTTGTGATTGGCTGTTCGTTTCTTGGTCTCTATTGGCTGTTGGAATACTCTCTTTCACGTGTTAGAGAGAATGTATCCATCCTCTCTATTGAAATTAATCAGCTGTTTTAGAATCTCGATCGATTCCCATATTATTCTGGGGAAATATCGGCCCTCTCTATGGATAACTGTCGTGTTTTCGAAGTCTATGTTGTGTCCTGGTTTGGACCACACATGTTCGGATGTGGGTATAAATAACGGCCGATTTTCTGCAAACGACAAGATCTGAAGATTCCACCTGGAATGGTTGCGAAACAGTCGTCATTGAAAGAATCAACACGCGGTAGAAACCCGGAAAACATGGAAGTAGCACGAAAACACCGCGGAAGCCGTCGCAATAACGTCATAATTATTTTTATTGTTGAGCATTAATTCCATGTCTTTAGACATCTTGTCGCTACAACATCGTCTACGTCTTTAGTCTTACTTAGGAAGTAATATACTTAGCTTAGCCTAAGCCCACATATAACGATCATTTTCCTAAAGGAACGCAGAAGATATTCGAAGCGGAGGATTGAAAGATTTTTATATTTTTGATAAAGCTAGATTTGTGTAATCGGTGTAATTTGATTTCAGAATCAGGTAATTTAAACGAAAATTTTTCTCTTTAATTTTTGCTACAGTAATAAGTTTTTATTCTCTTTATAAATTTAATGTTTTTTGATGCATAACCAAAATGCTGCAAGCGGAGTGATAGAAAATTTCTGTTAAGCTTTATGATTTCAAATTCGGCTTATGGCTGGTAGCAAGTAAATTGTATTAGTAAATAAAAGTTTTTGTCTCTTGGAGGTAACCTATATTATTTATAATTAGGTGATGATGCTTTGAGTTTATGAAAACAAAGTAAAATAATTACTATACAGTTACTTTTAAATGTATCACATGAATGCAAGTAAATTGTTACTTTTGATTTCACTACTATTTAGGTGGAGAGATAGTCGTTGTTTACATAAAAAGATTTTCATATATGCTTTTGGACAAATGCTAGTCGAATTTTCCGAGAGAAGTCGAAGATCTGTTAGATAGCTGAGATGAATCATAGGTGCATGCATTGCATTTATTGTCAAACTGGACGTGAGCATGTTATCCTATCAACCATGGCTATGTCCCGTGGCCTTTGATTTTAGGTATTGAAAGACAGT
Organism: Tanypteryx hageni; assembly: GCA_028673005.1. NCBI lineage: Eukaryota > Metazoa > Arthropoda > Insecta > Odonata > Petaluridae > Tanypteryx > Tanypteryx hageni. The sequence goes on along the minus strand of CM054120.1, from coordinate 102,219,416 downwards.
GTCGTTAATTGTTGATTTCCTCTTCTGACACATTTTATTTTAGAAGAAAACCGCAGCTATAATGACTATGATTGAACAATTTCGCTCAAATATAAAAAAGCATTTATCAGAAACGTATGTTCGACCGGTAGTTAATTTACGAGATTTATCAATTTCTCTCACTCTTGATTCATTATGGAATATTGTTCCCATGTTAAATGACGGAGGATTAGAGATAAGCAATTTGTGAATCAGTTTCTCCAAAAGTGAAAACTCCCTTAATTACAAGTATGTAATCTGTACTGTGGCCGATGAATGAAATTCTTCTAATTCAATAATCCAGGTGATATTTTTCTTATTTCAAAGAGCGAAGAAAATAGAAAGCTGGTTAGTAGTTTATACCATAAAGCTGAGTTTTACATATTTTCCTTCGAATTTTTAAATTACACTAAAGTTTAGTTATTTTACCACATTATGTAATAATATAACTTGTTTAAACAATAAAAAATGTGCATTTGTTTTTTAAATGTTCGAGAAAAAACAAACGGTACTAATTACTTTATTCCATTTTTGCTTTCTTAAGATCCTCCATGCACGCACAGGAGAGAGATATAGTTTTCGGAATTCGTTCGTACTTAGGAATGCTGAGTAGGAACAATCGTTTCCGGAGAGAGGTCTGTAATAGTAGCAGAATATTTTTATATGTTCAATGTCAAAGTTATATACCTCAAAACTCTAGCCGAACAGAGAGAATTTTGTTTAACAATAGATTATATTGTTATTTGTTTAACCTTAATAGACGCACGTAGGCTAAAGCTAGACATTCTCTAGTATTGCTTTTGTGAATTGTATCTCTAGAAAAATATTGCGAGACGTTCGTTTGAAATATTTGATATTTTGAAATATTTGATAATTAGGCCTGGTAGTATTCGATTTAAAACGAAAAACGTCGATAAACGTCGATTTTTTTAAATTTCAAAATCGACGAAAATGAATAGTAGTCGATAATCATCGATTTTCCGACAAGTTGGAAAAGTATACGTCCAACAACCTACTCTGAATTATAATATTTAAGTCGTTTCTGTTTACTTTTTTCGCAGTATTATTTTCTACTTACAATTTCGATCCTTTTTTGGGCTTGCATAAACAGTGGGACTGAATGACGGGTGTTTTCTTACAACTAAAATATGCGTCTTTTTGAAAAGTTCACGCTTCTACTGTGGACAATCAGGTAACCGCAGGGCCCTAGGGTAGTTTTGAGAATACAACCTTTTGAGGTTTTTGAGACTATATTTGCCTACCTAATGGTGGGATATTCCACGAGCCTCATGGATATGGCCTGCTGAGAATGCCTCGACCCCTGTGAAACAAGTTTCGGAATAAAGGAATTTCGGTGGTCGTTTGAAGACAGCTAATCGTTTTCTACCCCTTCCACTCAACAACCCCGTGGAGTGTATTCCGGAAACAAATGTTTCTCGATTGCCTACTAGGGTTTTTCCTATAGATGACCTTGTTGTGTGCACTTTCACCCGTTCTTCCTATGCACAACCCAATCTTTTGGCAGTCTTTTTATTAAAGTTATCCCTGAAGGATCGTTCTTCCCTCATGCTTTTGGCTCTTTCGTCTTTTGCTACAGGTTAGTAAATTTCAATTTATATACATTTGTTTAAAAAAGGTGCGCATAAATTAGCAATCGTTGCTAAATATTGAAGTGCGATTAAGGATTAATGTTGATTTGCTATTTGTTGAAATATATTTTGCCGATTGGAAAAACACATTTTAATCAGGATTTGAGATAAAACTTGATCAAGCGCTCAATAATAGTTTAATTTTTCTCACTATATATTTTATGTTAAATAAAGAGAATATGTACTCCAGTGATGAAATATATCAAATGATACAAAGTATTAGATAGTTCTTTTTTGATATCTAAAATATTATTGTGATAATTATATCGTTAATATTTTATCCTTAATTGTCATCAACGAATTCCTAAAAGCCTTTACGCTGAACTCGCAAATTATTTTTTAAAGAATGTTCTTCGGCAAAATCAACATCATATTGTTCGGATTTCATAACTTAATCGTTTTATAGTTTTCATTATACAATTTAAAGAGGTAAATCTCAATTCGTTATTGGGTGTTTTCCTTAATATTAACATTTTAAAATGAAGAAGTGTAAACGCGCATAAATATAATAAAATTTGTGAATAACATGATATATTAGTTTTATTAATTTGTACATAAAGATTTAACTTCATATAAAAATTTAAATAAATAATCAGAGTATTGTAAAATAAACGTAAGTTTTACGTAGAATTTCGATGTAAAAAGTAAATTTAAATCATCGAATTGAAGGGCCGAAAACTGCCAGCCCTATATTCAGTGGCGTGCAGAGGTTTCAAACCGGGGCCATCTCCTTGATTGTATGCAATTGCATTACATGCTTCAAATTGTCTGTGAAATGTTAATAAATTACTTATGCTTTTATATGGCATTTATACGACATTACTTGGTGACGAGATTTCTAACTAACGGAGGCCACTCAAGTTTCATAAATGCAATTTGTAACTGTTACGCGCCCCTTCGTAGATTGTATATTTAAATCACAAAATACCTGTAAGATTGGGAGTTTGGCACTTGTTTACGTTTACAGTTGTAGGAACTTGTTTACATTTACAATTCCAGAGAGGAAGTAAAAATAACGTGGGACGATATTGTTTGACTTTATATAAGATTTGTGATAATCCCTCGTTTCCAATATGACGCATCAATACACGCATTGATACTAGAATCGTTTTATGCGCATGCGCACGAATATTTGGTACAGATTAAAATATATCGAACACTTTGATTTCATGCTACGAAGCAAAATAAAACCATTAATAAATATATCTGTAAATATTTTACAATGCTTTTGGCGCGAAATAATGCATTCATTAAATGCATTCATTAAGGCATCTTACGCTCCTTTCAACACCTTTACCTCACGAAGAGGCCGCATGAGGAAAAAAATGTTAACAGACGATTTCAAATTTCAAAAACTACATTTTTATTTCACTCTTTGATTGGATGCTCCCGGGGCCGTTGCACCATCGGCCTCCCCTTCTGCACGCTACTGTCTATATTTGAGTAGTAATTTTAAGCGTCGATATTCGTTGAAAATCTCACGAGAAAATAAACGTCGATTCTCAAGAAATTAAACTTCAAATTCCACCAGGTATCAATTTGAAACGACAATATTCGTCGAAAATCTCTCGGGAAAATAACGTCGATTTTTTTAAAATAAACGTCGAATCCTACCGAGCCTAGATATAATATACCACAATAATCAATGCGTGAATTGATTAAGGAAGAGACCAAATGTATTTTTAGAGAAGCGACAATTGATGTCGGCCATTTTATTTGTTAAGGTGATTTTCTTGCATTTGTTTACGATGATACTCATTTTGTTTAACTTAATTTATTCCGCTACCTATCCATTATCTCCCTGAAAATTTCCCGATTCTTCTCAGTTTTTATTCCTCTGCAGATAATACCTTCATCTGCAAAGTCTTTTCTCAGAATTAACGTGATCAGGCAGATCGTTTACTTAGTAATAACAAGGGCTGGTACGCCTGATGTGACTTAAATTTCATTAGAGCAACCCTGTCCTTCTTTTACCCGTTAAGATCTACCTGAAAGGAAATTTGTTAACTATATGATTATCCACATATTAACGTTTGACCATTATAATTCATTTTTAATTTAGTTTAGCAGAATATCATTAGGGGCTGTATCGAAAGCATTAGAGAAGTCAATATCGACGCCGTCAACTTTGTCTACTTTATCAAGCGATTCTGCAAAGTCCGGACAAAGCCCAATTAATTGTGTCTCGCAGGAATAACCTTTTCTGAAGCCATGCTATTTTTGTTATTGTCAGTTTTTTTTATTTTCCAATAGTCGCGTATGTAATCAGAAAGAGTTCCTGCGAACTTCTGATGTCAAACTGACTGACCTTAGTTTTCCACGTAGATTTTTTCCGCCCTTAAAAATAGGAATTGCGATTGCCTTTTTCGAGTCCCATGGGATTATGCCATTATTTAACGTTACACAAAATAAAATTCGGAGATACCGATATCTTCTGAGACCAACTTAATTGCTTCTCTTGCAATATCATCTGATCCTTTCGATTTGTGATTCCCTAGCTTGACTACTTTTTACAAAATGTCATCTTCTTTAATTCGGATGTTTCTCCTCCTTAGCGACCCCTATGATATTTCCCGATCTGGTTGAATATTTTGTTGTTTTTTCCTAATTACTTTTACGACGGTAAAAATACCGGTCTCCTCCCACCCTTTTTATCAACATCCAATAACTGTCAATTAAACCCCCCTCCCCTAGCCTCACACCCCTTTCCCCCTCCCATCTTCCGTTTCCCAAAATATATCCGCTGTAAACTTTTCAAATCGTTTGATTGTGCAGTTGTTACTATTAAACTAAAAACGTGTAAGAGTTTACTTTACTTTTGATATGGGCTGAAATTGTTGCAGAATGCAAGCACCAACTACATGTGTGTGTGTATCATTATATATAGACGTTCCTTACAGAGGAGGATATAACATATATATAACATACTAGCAGAAGGTACTTGCATTCTGCAAGCATTTTATCTCACCTTGAAAAAACATTCATTTTTCAGACAGGTATTTCATCATTACAAATATTTTTTTAATTCTACAGATTTCATCTTGAAAAACTGCAACAATGCAGACGCTAAAAATTCTCAATTGTTTAAACAAATTTTCAAGGTTTATGTATTTCCGTATGTGCTACGGAGCTGAATTTTTTTTAGAGGTAGGATTTGTAAAAAAACGAAATGGGGATTATAGAAATTTTGATATTGTAATTTGTGTTGCCCTTAAAAATTCTTTAAGTTTAAACCAATAGATAACTGTTTAGGTACTACGGGATGAGCTAGGAAGCTGAAATTTTCAAGTTATTTACAGAGTAGTGTATTTGCACAAATAAACATTTGAATCTCTCCATAAATATATTGCGGCGGCCGTTCAAAATGTTAAAATTTTAAAAATTAGAAAAATATTATTTCACATCTAAAGTCCTACAACTTTAAAATTTGGCAGAAATGTGTAGCATTAGTACTCCATAATGGAGAAAGTATAAAATTCTTAAAATTGCAAAGTTTGGGGATTGTATTAATCTATTATTTTTACATAAGGGAAAAACGAAAATCGCCGCGGAGGTGAAATCTTTAGAATTAAAAAAATATTTGTAATGATGAAATATCTGTTCAAGGTGAGATGATCTGCTTGCAGAATGCAAGCACCTTCTACTTGTGTATATATATATATATATATATATATATATATATATATATATATATATACATATACACACACCCACATAACTAATACACAGTTTTTTAATACCCACAAAACTAACATTCTTTGGTAATGCTTTGTTATCTACTAACAAATATATTAACTTGTAATTAATATGTATTTTGTTGAAATCTGTATGCAATTAACTTCTCTTATTTTGTAAATATTGTAATTACTTATATGACGAAAGGGTTAAATGTAAGAAGGGACTACATAGTCTCAATTTTGCCCTAATAAAGTCGTTTGTCTGTCTATCTGTCTCTCCGTATCTGAGGAAGGGCTTAAGCCCGAAAAGCTACCGAGTTTTTTTGTGCCTTACGTGTGTCTCTTCGTCACTACCTTTCCTTTTCCTTAAGATATATATATATATATATATATATATATATATATATATATGTGTGTGTGTGTGTGTGTGTGTGTGTGTGTGTGTGTGTGTGTGTGTGTGTGTGTAACAGTTAATATGAAAATAGTGTAGTTTGTTAAATTTATATATTAACTCAACGCATTCATAACAAACACTATAGAGTTTTAGATTCCTCATGGTAGCCCTTTACTTAGTATTGTAAAACTGGAGAGATATGAACCTAAATTTGCTTTCCTGCGCTAGACGCTATGCGCAAAATTTCTTAGCGGCATGAATACTTTAATTTTCTGCATCCTTTTCTCTTATGTTTGTTCTCAAACGTACATTGATTCTTTCCAACCCCATTCTCCTTCCATAACTCTTTCTCTCCTCGCTCTAACACCTTCCTTTCCCTATTCTCTATCTCTTAACTCTCCTTTGTCGCTCATGTTCATCTTAATATGTCCGCTCAAACTATCAGATGCCTCTCTAGAGCTTCCATCGGTTGGCCACGCTCAATTTTCTGACGTAGGCATGCGTTTCAAAGGTACCTTACGTTGGTTTAATAATTGTTATTGGAATCTGAGTGACGTACTATATTTCCTTTTATGTAAACTTCAAAGCAAATTGAACAAAGTTTTTTATTATATGGAATTTTATTGTAGATAAAACATGATCTATTTGTCATTGTTTTATTTCACAGTTTAAAAGTCGTGCGTAATATAAAATACGTTGTAACTTTTTCAACAAATACTCATGGGACTGCAAAGATTTTTTTCATTTCAATATATTTCTAACGGTAATAATCGTAAGTGCCTACATAATGTAGGAATTAAATTTTTATGGCGATATCGACATTTACCTCTGATGTAGGAAATTCTAATTTTTAATTAAATTCGGCTTAAATTTTCTCTCTCTACGGACACCTTCACAGAAAAAATTTACCTTTTCCATCCAATTATTCCCTCTCCTTTTTATACGTATTACTTGCTGCGCCGCGCGATTTCCGTGAAACATACTAGATTCCATTTTGATAAAAAAAAAATAAAGGAAAAAAAAACGTTTATTCATCTCGACGGCTGAGAGGTAGAATTTAGCTGACTAAATTATTCCTGGAACGATTTCCAGAAAGCGACCATCACCCTCCTTACATTCTCTTCTGACAAACCGATCCCTTCCTCGGCGAAATAGTTTTTCCATCCCTCCACCTCTCTCTCCACCTCTCCCTCCACCTCTCCCTCCACCTCACCCCTTCTTTAGCATACCTTTGCCTCCTGTTCTCGGCGGAATGCACTCCGGCGCTAATCCTGCCTCCTCACCCAACTCCCCTTTCTTGGCGGAGTGTCCCGTCTCCTCGGTACACACGCCGAATTAAATCAATACGCCCGGCGCACTGACTCTTTGCCCAAGTAAGCGCTCCTCATAGTTGGAATGCCGAAGGGAGGAGAAGTGACGGAAACGGGAGAGACGGAGGAGACGAAGAACGAAGAGTGGTTTGCTTCCAAACCTCTCAAAGAGGGATGCCAGGGAAGAAGTGGGGGTGGAGAGAGGGAGAGAGAGTCCTGATGTAGGGTGGGTAAAATCTCCATCCCTATTCACCGTACTCGATGTGAGTGCGTTTGAATTCTCCTACCCAATCTCAAACTTCCCCAACGCATCTCATTCTGCTCTGGTGGCTTGAGAGGGGATAGCGGAGCGGCACGCCGCCACTCGAGGATCGGGCTACCCGACCTCTGAAGCACGAGCGATGAGGTATTTCCGTATCCACGGCGGATGGAAAAAGACTCACCTTTTTTGCGGGGCTTCGTTAATTATTTTCACCTATCGCTAAAAACGGCGGCAATGAAATGATTGCCTCAATCTGCTGCTTCTCACATTTAAGGGAAACATTTCTAATATTTTATTATGTAGGAGTATTGAACCCGAAATATTATAGAACATATTTTCTATCTTTACTTGTTCAGACGAAACGTAATCGCTTCTGAGAGGTCTCAGATAGGATTTGCATAAAGTTTGATTTTTTTCCATTCTCAGACAGAAACAATCTTTTGTAAAACGTATGTAGATCAGAAAATACTGCGAAGGATTTTTAATCGTTACCAGGAAATCGGGTTCGTTGCAATGAAATAAAATTTAATTGAAAAATGAGTTCTATTTCAATCACGATTTTTTTATAATTTCTTATTAACAATAAATTTTAAATGCAAGAATTCGATTTCACGGTCATATTTTTAATATTTTTTATAATTCTTTTTAGAATTATATTTTATGAACATTCATGAGCATATTAAACTTTATAATAGTTTCCATTAACAGAATATTTAATGTTGAATACAGCTTTTTAAAAAAATACTCCTTCAATAATTGTTTAATTATAAAAAAATTAAGGAAAATCATTTAGCTTTTCAGAACCAATGAAATGAAAACAAAGGATTTTTTCTTAAAAATAAAAACTGTAATGTTGATTGCGCTCAAATAAAAGGAATCGAAAAAAACGCGTCCCCTGTCTCTTCTTCCTCTCTCAATTCCTGTCCGACTGCAATTGCCTCACGTCTGGACACCGCTTTGCTTCCTCGATTATCATCGAAAGCATCCAATCGCCGCCTTCTCCTCATTTACAATTAGATCGAAACTATGACGCGGGTTGAAATTGTAAAAAAATTTAGCTCTCCTCTTCACTTCCACGGCTCCGAAAACTTTTTTCTCGAATATCCGTTGTTTTCTCCTGCCACATCATTCCCGCTCCAAAACTCACCCTTCCCACTCACCCCCATTCCACCGTCGTGCCTTACCCCACGCGAGGAGGGCCTACATTAAGGAGTTGGCTGCATATTCCCACGACTGCATTCAGCAACACAGCCGCACCGCTCCGCCCCCACTCAACCCCTCTTTCCTTTCCCAACGCCCTAACACCAACTCTCCCCGCCCCTACTTTCCTCTCCATATCATCTCCCCACGAAATTGAAATTGCGGAAGATGATGAATAGCCCTTCCTTCCCCACCCTCTCTCTCCCCTCGCTATCTCTCTCGCTCTCTCATTTTTATTCTCTCTTTCGCCTCTCCTCGTTCCCCGACTCCCCTACTCTCCGTCCCCTTCCCGCCCCACGACTCGCTCGGCATTGCAGAGTTTCGGGCGCCGCGATCATCGCAACTCGCGGGGGCAAGCAACCCGCCCCCTCCCCGCACACCTCCCCTCCTCCGGGTCTTCTAAATCACGTCGGATCACAAAGCATCAACGCTTGGAGGGTTCTCCTGCCCGTCCTCTGCCTGCTTCAGTGCGTGAAAGGCTACGCTCACCCATCCCTCTCCTCTCTCATCCCTTGTCCCCGGAAAAAACTCCGCTCGTGCCCCTTTTTGCATGTCCTACTCGAATCGGCGGGTAAATTTCCCCTTTTTCACGCGAACAATTGTCTCGAGTTAGTCAAAAAAACTCCATCCTTCCCGTCTTTTCCTCCTTTTTTCCTCCGATTTTTTCTGTTGCCCTTGTCGATTCTTTTTTGGTCGGCTGACCGTTGTGTTTCTTGGGGCACGTAACCACTCCGATGCTTCCGCCGTTCGCTCTCTCCCGTTCCCTCCGCTCTTTGTCTTTCTCCCTCGCCACTCCACTCCCTTCCGCCTCGATAGATCGCCTCCTCCGAACATCTCCTCTCATTTTCCTCCTAGCGTAGCTTCGGGGACCGGGGCTTTCAGTTTACTCGATTGGGTGTCACGGGCACGCGCGTGTGTGCTCATAGATGAGCTGAGCGCGGGAGAACCGTTCGCTTGGGGAAGCCTGGGTGGAACAGGCTCACGGGAGAAATGACGTGCAAATGCTGATTGACTGGCTAGATTCTATCCGTGACCACACCCGCATACCCACCCCCTTTCTATCTCTCTCACTCTCTCCATACCTGTCTCTCTTGCCCCCTCTTCCTCCCACCTTCCTCCATTCTCTCTTGTCCATCTCTTTCTCTTCTTCATATTGCATCGCTTTTTCTCTCTCGCCTCATCTCTCTCTCCTTTTCCCTCTTTTTTCCTCCCTTTCTATTTCTCCTAAATCTACATATCTCCCTCTCACTCTGTACTTCTCCCTCACTCTATACCTCTCTCCCTCTTTCTATACCACTCATCCTCTCTCTATATCTCTCCCTCTCTCTATACCTCTCTCCATCTCTTTCTATATCTCTTTCTATACCACTCTCTCTATACCTCTTTCCCTCTCTTTATACCTCTCTCCCTCTCTTTCTATACCACTCTTCCTCTCTCTATACCTCTCTCCCTATACCTTTCTCCCTCTCTCTTTCTGTTCCTCTCTCCCTCTCTCTCTATACCTCTCTCCCTCTCTCTCTATACCTCTCTCCCTCTCTCTGTACCTCCCTCTCTCTATACCTCTCTCTCTATATATATCTCATTTCCTCTCTCTATACCTCTCTCTCTCTCTATACCTCTCTCCCTCTCTATATCTCCCACTCTCTCTATACCTCTTTCTCTATCTATACCTCTCTCCCTCTCTCTCTATACCTCTCTCCCTCTCTCTGCACCTCCCTCTCTCTCTATACCTCTCTCCCTCTCTCTGTACCTCCCTCTCTCTCTATAACTCTCTCCCTCTCTCTGTACCTCCCTCTCTCTATACCTCTCTCTCTATACCTCATTTCCTCTCTCTATACCTCTCTCTCTCTATGCCTCTCCCCCTCTGTCTATACCTCTCTCCCTCTCTATACCTCTCTCCCTCTCTATATCTCCCACTCTCTCTATACCTCTTTCTCTATCTATACCTCTCTCCATCTCTCTCTATACCTCTCTCCCTCTCTCTGTACCTCCCTCTCTCTCTATACCTCTCTCCCTCTCTCTATACCTCTCTCCCTCTCTCTGTACCTCCCTCTCTCTCTCTATACCTCTCTCCCTCTCTCTGTACCTCTCTCTCTCTATACCTCTCTCTCTCTATACCTCATTTCCTCTCTCTATTCCACTCTCTCTATGCCTCTCTCCCTCAGTCTATACCTCTCTCCCTCTCTATATCTCCCTCTCTCTCTATACCTTTCTCTCTCTATACCTCTCTATCTCTCTATACCTCTCTCCCTCTCTCTCTCTATACCTCCCTCCCTCTCCCTTCCCCATCTCGCCTTTTCTCCCACCCTTTGCTCTACACGCAAACCAATGGACGGTTTATCTTTAGCGACCTCGCTTCCATCAGCGTTTGAGTTATGTGCGGATATCTCATTCAAATATCGCTTACTCCTCGTATGGTTTACAGTCCATTTGCTCTCATGGGTGGTTTTCTTTATGATTGGTTTGGTCTATAAGGCATCATACGATAAAACTAATGCATTGTTGTATTGTAACATTGGGGTTTTAAGTTTCGAAGATGATATTTTTTATAATTGGATGATAAAAATGTTTGGTTTTCATAAATTTGTGGATTTTGTTCATAGTTTTATCATAGCAAATAATAGATGTGTTTCTACAATAAATTATTTGACTTTTGACATCATTTACTAGGATGATATTTTTAAAAAATCTTCAGCGGAAAAGTTTATTAAAAAATTCATACATGAGATTAATATATTGCTGGTGAATTCTTACATTTAGATGTTTCCTCGTATATAATATGTGGACTTTAACTGCTGTAAAACAAAGAAAACTCTTTACTTCGTATTTAAATATATTCATATATTCGGTAATTACTCGTAAATAAATTTCATTTATTGTATTCGGCGCGGAAGTTCTTTGGAAAAAAGAAATTATGCCGCTACTATACACAAAGACGCATTTCACATTTAGCCTTATTTTCATAAAAAAATATTTCCAATTTTATCTTTTGAAATTCATTAGAAGCTCTCATATGCAATATTTTCTTGGCATGATTTCTAAATTAAAATTATGTAGCGTCACAAACGATACGAAAATTTTCCCCTCGAATAGTCTCTAGAAATCCACAATTTATGTATGTGCTCATAATGGCATGAGCGTAATGAGTATAACCAGACTCACTTCGTATCTCCCATACACGGTTGTTTACCTTTGCCGAGCAATATAGATACGACAGCAGAAAACTGTTTGCCAAAGCAGAGCTAACAATCTGGCAACATTCCATCGTCAATGGACTGGACCTGGCGTTTCTAGAGCTATGGCCTTCGTGCCGATTCCGACCTCTAACTTCGAGCCTTAATTATTCCTTTGCGCTGCCAACTTAGGATAGTAGACTGTCATATTATTTATGAAATATCTCTCGCTAAAATGATGAGCATCTTAAGCCAACATTACTTGAGTTTTTTCCTCACAAGTTACTGGGTTGTTAAAACTTAAAAATAATGTGCAGAGGAGACCGCCTCCATGTTAAGTGAGAATGAATTATTTTGACTTTATATATGGGAAATGTTCTTTCTTTGTGGTATCATTAGCTCAAATCCGTCTTTCCTTCGACAATTACAGTCAAGAAAACAACATAAATTTAAGTTTCAATGCTTCTTCACAATAAGTGCTTGTGAAATTATAAAATGGCTTATGGTTTTAACTTAATGAGATTAATATTTAACAGTATTTTAGTTTAATTGGTACATATTATATATAGGTGAGAAGTATTAAATTGTTTATTTTAGCACATATAAAACATGTTTATAAAATATTTAATGCTTTAAAAATATATATTTTATGAAGTCGTAGAATTGAAAATTTTCTACTTACATTGGATAATATTTACCGCTTAAAAAGTCACCGAAAATTAATCAAAATTTATTTTTTTTGTAATTATGGTTATGATATTTTATTATTTAAAAAATTGTACACATGTGATAAAACAAAGATGTTAATTTGATCTATTAATGAATGAAAATTATTTAAATGGTTTTTATTTATCGTCCGTATTTTAAAAAGATGTAGTTTCATATAAGTACTGAAAATTTAATATTAAATCTTTAAGAAAATTTCTTGTAATACTGACTTATTATGGTAAACAATTCGCCGAAGCTTTGAAAGAGAGCTACAAGTATTGAATGGGAATCCTATTCCGCTGCATGATATCTAGTGGAGGTTCAAATGTACTGGAAACGCAAAGCACTTTGCGAGACGAAATTACACGGAATGAAAAGAGAAACCAAAAGAGCAGAGAAGGAAACAAATCCTAAAAATACGGGTCACGCACAGCGACCGACAACTTTTTCCCCATCACTCCATGAGGCGAAAGTGAGATTGAAAATCATTTTTATGGTTCCTTCATCATTCGAAACGGAAATCTTTCCGCCGGAGCTTCAATTCCCTTAAATGTCCCTCTCAACCTCTCACCATCCGAATCCTTTCCCCTTTTTAAGCCTCCTTTCAAGCTTTCCCCATCCACTCAAATCTTTACTTCCCTCGTATTTGTTTATTCAGGCCCCAGGGTTTAAAGGACCTCGGATGGACTCGTAGCTACGATCAAGGAAAATCCAAATGACCTCGGCGGGTCCCAACAAAGTGACTCAAGTACTGTATCGACCATCCCGCCCTCCCTCGCCCACCCATTTCCTGTTCCAGTCTCGGTCCTTTCTCTGTGGTATTCCCTCCTCTAGGCCGCCCTACTCGATCTATTCGCTCCCGCCCATTATACAGCAACCAGCCCCACTCCCCCCCACCTTGCCTTTTCACTCGAATTGCTTTTTGCCCACTGGCTATGATGGAAACATTATCTAGTATACCATTTTGACATTCGTTGAGGCGAGTTTGGACCCTATATAAGGTTTCGAAGTTCTGATGGAATTATGCACGTTTATGATTCTTTATCTCGATCGAGATTTTTATCATATTTTTGTAGGTAAGATTGGATAAGATTTTCACAGGTTTAGAAAAAAGACTCCCATTTTCGGATGAATCAATTTAAAAAGCCCTTTAATAGTTCTTGGTCGGGAGTGTCATTACTTGAAATTTGTTTCTATCTAATTTTTATAACCAGATGAAAGTATTTCCGGCAGTTTTAGAAAAAATCAAGTTATGTCTGGTTTTTTCAACGATACCAAATGCCTGGCCTATAGCTTTTTTATACTGTTTTGAGGATCAGGGATGCAAGTTTACCATCAGCTTTTATCTTTATATAAATCATATTACTCCATGTGGTTGTAGTCATCTTCTGTAATAAATATCATAAAGGTATATTTGCGGTTATTTTCAGCGTTTCCGCCAATTGCTTATTGTTGAGCGCCTCTGCCAAAAAATTATAAGTATTAATTAAAAAATAGCGTACACTCACACATGTAAATCTCCAAGCACAATATCTTCATATTTAACTCTTATGCACCGTGGAATTTAATTAAACTCTTATATAAACTTCGTTAAGTTTTCATTTAAATCAAATTAGCTAATGAATTCATATAAAATATTTTTCCAATTATATTTCGTCGAATGTGTAATTTTTCTGAAATAATATATCGGTGTTATAGGTTGATAATAGTAAGCAATAACGACCTATGTACAGCATGTAATTCAATTTTAAATTAACATAAATGAAAATATTCGCCATTGTTTTGAATTCCAGAAGTATATATTACACTTGCATATTGAAGTAATAACATGTCGAGGATTCTTAATTTGAAGTGTAAATATCAACGGTTAAATGAACTCATAAAGACTAAATGAGAACTTGAGAAGAAATTACTCCGTTCTCAATAATGATAGAGAAACCCAGCATACAGATGATTCTCATTTACCCAAGAGCAACGGATCCAGTTCCAGCTCGAACGGGAATAAAATTTTTATCAGATTCTAAATACATATTAGTAAAAGCACTTAAAAGCGATCTTATTTGACATATTGATAAGGAAGTAGTAAAACAGTCTTTTAGTTTTCGGAATGGTACAGCATGGTTTTATTGTTCCTGAATTTAGAATAACTCATTTTTCCAGCTGTATTACCCACTCCCAAGACAGGCATTGACGGTGATTTCCAAGGGATTACCTCGTTGATGGAGGAGCACTTTGAGTTCATTACACATGCAGTACGACTTCCCGACATCCTAAGCCCACTGAGGTTGCTCCAAATGTCCCAAACCCCTCACTTCGCTCGAAGCAAATATTCAACTGTATGTTGAAAATTAATGACTGCATTAGCAAGGGATATATCTGAAGCATCCCTTCAGACTCAATTCACATGGTATGCCTCAACCTTAACCGTTTCTCACGAAGTCCCAAAGGAGTCGCAAATTTCGTATAATTTACTATCTGCCATCTGAAATCGTAACACAACCGCGGAAATTCTGAATGCGGTATGTTAATATGAATACATTCGACCGCCACATTATGAATGTTGACTGAAGCTAACAACTACCTTATCATTTGAATTAACACTTATTTCATTCGTTTTTTCTATTAGAGTATATGTATTTTTATTGATTGTTAAAATTATACGATAGATCGATACTGATTCTCAATCGATACTCCTCGCATCTTTTGAAACATTTAGTCTTTTAAAAACACTTCGATAATTTTCTGGCGGCAGATCATTTTTATTCCATGTCATAATTTCTAAAGTATGAAAAGTGTTTTTATTTGATTTTGAGGACAATTTTTTATCATCGAGGAATTTCTAGTCTGTTCAAAATTGTTATGTCATTATAAAACAATTAGTTTTTAGATTTTTATATAATTAATGAAGTTAGTTTAAAAAATTAAATTTGAAGATCAAATATGCCTTTTAATTAAGCAACTTGATTTGTATGGACAAATATAATTGAGCTAAATGATTAACTTATTATGAAAAACAACAGTCGTTGAGTGGCATATGCCTAAACGGAGTTATGCTAAAAATTATTTTGATATCAAAATATGAAGATTTTAGAAGAAAATAGGACATCATTGACTTTATGCGATTGAATTTATTCAGAATGAGTGATAAAATATTAAAAATAAAATAAGTTCTTGTATCAACATGCTGTTCATTCTAATAGTATTTTTCATTTGTTACCGAGTTCTGATGTGTGGCAAGCAGGAATTTTTATTGAATACTGCGGTAATGCGAAAAGTCATTGAACTATGTAATAATATATACATATCGGATTTAGAACTTCTCGAGGAGATATTTTTGCAAATTTTTTGGGCGAAATTAAATAGCTCGCTTAGATCGCAAATACATTTGTGTTAATTTATTTAGGTAGGGTCGTGAATATACATGACTGTTTCCTGTTGTAAGTGATAATTTCCCTTTCCTCCCTAAAAATGTTCTAAAAGCAAAATCGTAAAACTTTATTGGTAATGTACACGTTTTAAAAATTGTCTTTTTTAATTGTTTATTCTTCTCATATTTTAAAAAAACAGTATCAATAGAAATATTTTATTTGATTAAAATTGATTAACTTCTTATGTATTATGTTTTATATTTAACTTAAATGCCATTTGCTAGTTTATTTTTATTTTCCATCAAACAAAATAGTTTTATAACAAATTTTGGAAGCGCGAGAATAATGATTGAGGGTCATGCTATTTCATATAAATTCCTAAGTTTATTTTCTCATTTTAGACTTAATAATACTGTTTTACAATCTATGTAACCGTTTTATTGGTTCCAGTAAAAGCTTTTCCGCCGTAAAATTAATCGAAGGAAGTTTTAAGCATATAATAATACAAGGTTAATCATTAAACCTATGATTTGTTATCCAATTAATATTTCGTAGAATTGTGATATTATATTCTTCGAATACAGTTATTTAAACAATAATTTAAAATTTATTGCGCATACGAGAATGCCTTTTGCAAAATTTGCTTGAAGATTAAATTTTATGCTAATTTTTCTTTGTGTTGTTGAAACATCTGATACCATATTTACTAATTGTTATATTGACAAGTAGATTAAACTCAGAGGACGATTATTGTAAACAAATAAATTAGTCACTTTATGCGATAAGAAGATAAAGATGGTTATCAAAGTCATTTTTTTATAATTATGTTTGTTTAAATGCATAATCCGTTAATTCGAGCAATCCTTTTTGTTATATTTTAAATTTTTTGTCGTCAAAGTTTCGTCGAAAGTTAATTCCATACATCATTCCTTCGCTCAAAAAGGTCACCACAAGAAAAATATTGTACTTGAGTTAATTACCCTCGCGAAATAAAGTAATTTTCGCAAGGAGATGAAGATGGGAGAGAGCAATTTCCCTTAATTAGATCCCTTTGTTAGTAACCTCTATTCATTAGAAATAGGCAATATCTCAAATCCGAAATCTCATGCTACTGGCGGTCTTATACCGTGAGAACAAGAGAGAGAGAAAGAGAGAAAGGGAGACAAAAAGAGAGAAAGAATAAGAGGGAGAGATGCCCTTAACTTCCAAATGGATAGCTATTCTTCTTTAGGCTGTATATTGACCAATTAAAATTCCGCTTGATGCGAGAGTTTTACAGCTCCCTCTGGCGCAGAAAAGTAGGGGCAGATAAGAAGATGGAGACTATGGAGCAGACCGGAAGAGAGAGAGAGGGAAATAATTTTAGATTGAAGCCTCAGCTAATGAAGAAACTCTCTCTCTCTCTCACTCACTCTCTCAGACGCTTCTCTCTTCCAACTTCCCATATCTCTTAATCTGATTGTTGGCAAAAATTAAAGCCGCAGCATCGAATAGGATCGTCATTCGAGGAGCTCTTTCCCACCCGCGCGTCCCCGAGAGAGCCAAATGACGCCGAAGAAGAAGAAGACGGTAAGAGGGAGCAACCTCCCAGCTCCCACACTCTTTTCCCCCACGATCTCTATAATCCCTTTCACCCGCGCCATCCCCCGTCATTGTTTGTCCCCTTTTCGGTATTATTGGAAGAGGATTCTTGCGAGGGCGTTTGGGGGGTGGAGTGGCAGGCGAGGCACGGGAGTAAACCTCTGCGGTGCCTCAAAATGGCTCCATTTTTCTTTCGCGTGACGTGAGTGGCAGAGAAGGATTTCGCCTTCTCTGCCTCAAAGGAGGATGACGGGAGTTTTAATGAAGCGGCATTCGGCCACCTTGGGCCTTTCATACGCTCTCGCGGAGCAACACAACAGCGCCGCCACCGGATGAATGAGCCTTTCACTCTGGGGAAGGAAGGTACTCATAACATCTCCATTGAATATATCCAAAGGTGTGTTCGAGGAGAGACTAGTCGTTAATTAATGCCTCGAGCAAAGCCTGGATAATTTCGCCCCCCCCCTATTTGCCTCTTTTCCACCCTCTCCTCGCCTCATCGTGCCTCCCTACGAGCTTAAAGCAGTATAATGAATTGATATATTTCGTTCCTCCTAAAGGTTTTATGCTATGGTTTTAGATATGACTGACGTTTTGTACACTCACGAGGATTGTAATGGATAAAATGCTACAGCATCGTAATTTATTCTCATTAAATTTGCTTTGAATTTCATTACTTTTCCACAACATGCGTCTTGTTAAGACGCCCACCCTTGAAATATGGCGGCTGTTCGGTAATAAACTTGAAAGTTTAAGTTTTCATAAACGAAAATTTTAGCTCTGAAAATTTCATTTAAACTTCATTGTGTTTGATTGGGTTATAAGATATTTCCCCTAATATCTGGCTAATTGCTGGTTAAAGTATAGATAGTATAAAAGTAATATGAAATTATATTAATTACGTCCTGCAGTTTTTGATGATGAATAATTAGTTATGATATGGAAACTAGAAATACATAGTAATTAGGCTATTTATATTGAAATTTTGACTAGGAAAGAATAGCCGGGCGAGTGACGCTAGCCATACTCAGGCTACAACATTTGTCAATTATGCATATAACGTTAAGTAGAAAATGTAGGATACGAGTGGGAGTATATGAATAATGTTTTAAGCACTAATTGACTCAGTAAAATAGGGAGCGTGAGAAAGCCTTAGTTCGCGCTTATATCATCAAGAGGTCACGTTCCTTAATTTACCCATACAAATAATACACATTTGTCTTCATTTAGTAGCACTGTTTTGCCTGAAATTAGGCAGAGTTCCCTTGAAATTCGAGGTCCTTAAACGAAAATGGAAACAAAGCTGGCGCTGATTGCAACTCTCGGTCTTTGAAGATAAGGCTACGAATTGTCTGTTTATTTAAACGTTACTTACACCAGTCTAGCAATGATCTTCCCATGAGCCTCGTGATAGCTAAATGTAATGTTTGGTGAATTTCTATATGCTGCGAAATTTTATATTTTTACCTAAATTTCTACTCTTTTTATTTGCTGAATAATTTTCTAGATATCTACTATGTGTGCATAGACATTGTAGTTGTTTGAATAAAAATCAACAGATGCAGCTGAAGTTAAAATAAAGAAAACGAATTCACTTCGATACTCCTCAATATATACTGTATGAAAGTGTTTGTCCAAAAATTGGTTTAAATTATTAGATATCTATTGAAATTCAAACTTTAGATGAGCTCCATAATTCATATTAGAATTTTTTATTTTTAAATCTCTTGTTTACGAGATAGCCTGTCAATACATCACGACAAAAATATGCATACGTACATTAAAACGGGAATGATTTTCTTCGTTAACTATATTTATCCCATTTGGAACTTCGCCGATTTAAACGGTTTAGTTTTCAAGTTTTATTGATGTTTACAGATGTTCTTTATATCCCCATGGCGATAGATTTTGATATGCGGATCGTTGTATACATCGAAGGCTCTTCAGATTTATAGTTTTCAAAATGATTTCCTTTTACGCATAGAAGTATAAAAATCCGGAGATGAGCTTCTGGTGCTTCGAAAAAGTAATTTGTTCGTTTACTATTTGCGCTATGGTATGGGTGCATTTGATTTCGCTTCGAATGTACATTTTCCTCTTACGCTCATCTCCCTTTACTCTCTCCCCAACCCCATTCCTTTCACTCACCATACATATTTCTTTCCCCACCCCTCGCAAATCCCCACAGCCAAATCCTCTCCATATTTTCGTCATCTTTATTTCCTAAGTGTTTCCAGTTTGATTGAGCTCTTCAGATCCACTTACCGAAGAAGACGCCTTATACAAATTTCATGAGTTTCCCTTCTCTATGGAATCCCATCCCTATTCTCTCCCTTCATCCTCCTCCTCCCTCCCCCTTCTTCGCTCCTTCCAATCCCTCAACTGCTCTTCTCGTGACGTCACTTCACGTTTCACAGACTCTCCAAGATTCTCCAGCCTTCCTTAAACCCCACAACTCGGTCCGACGATTTCCAGCCTCACTACTATTTCCCCTAGAGCAAAACTTCGAGAGATTTTTGTCTCTCCCCTAAATAGGCCGTTATGTGGCGCAGCACGGTTGATACGGATCTGGAGATCGAGATTTTGCTCGATCATTTCTGCCTCTAAACTCGCTCGCTCTATATCCTCGCCTTCCCCCTTATTTCGTATTCTCTCTCTCACTCTCTCTTTCTCTCTCTGCCTCTCCCTCTCTCTCCGTATTCGCATATACCCCCCGCCTCCTCGCCACCACCTCCCCATTCTTCATAATCGGCCATCTGCATCACCATTCCTGCCTTTTACCCTTCTCTTCCTCCCTCATTCCCACTCCGCGACTCTCTTCCCATATTCCTCTTTCTTCTTTCCGTCGCTTCAATTCCTCCCCCACCTCCCTCGTTTCCTCTTTTTCCCTTCTTCCCTCTTTCTCTCTACCATTTTCCCGTTTCCTCCCAACTCTTCTCTTCCTCCTCACTTCCCTTTTTTCTCTCTCGCTCCCTTCTTTCTCCCGTCCCAGCTCCCTTCTTGCTCCCGTCCCAGCTCCCTTCTTCCTCCTGTCCTAGCTCCCCCTGCCGGGTTGCGGGTTTTATGGAGAGCTCTAGACGGGTCTTCTTTTCGTACGCCTCAAAGGGTTTGGAGAATCGTACCGCCGGGACATCGGCTGTGCTTGCCTGAGCTTGCTCTCCAGAGTACCCCACAGGATTCCACCGCACCCCCTCACTCATCACTCTATCTTCGACCGCCCTTCCTCGTTCAGCCGCGTACCCGTCGTCATTTCCCCGACCCCATCTTACTTTCTCCGCCCCGACTACGCCGCTGCAACGTTCCTCAGAGAACCCCAGTCCACGGGTACCCTCGCCTGGTTTCTCGGAGGAGAACCATCTCTCCCATCATAATCTTCCCGCTCTCTCCCCGCCCCCCATTTCACTCCCACTCTCTCCGTGAACTCAAAAACCCAACCGAGCTTTTCCCTCCTTTTCCGACCTTCCCGGTCGTTCATTAACTCAAAAAGCTTTCGGTGGAAGTAGAATTTGCAAGCAATTACGCAGGTTCTCATTATGGTATAAGACGGCTTCTCTGAAAGAGTGTGGGAGGGGGGCGTCGGTGATGGAGACAGAGAGGCGGGGGTGGAGGGGAGGGAGTGTGAGATGGGAAAGAGATAGTGGGGTACGGGTGGAGGAAAAAAGAAGGATTCTACGAGCGCACAAGTGTTATTCAAATGAGACTGGAATATAAATTAAGGGCATAAACTCCTGCGGGAGTAAAACTGCGGCCAAGGGGGGGGGGCGGATGCGTGGAGAGGTGAGGCACGAAGTAAACGGAAGACGCGGCGCAAGCGGCGAGGCGCGGAGAAGGAAAAATGGCATCAGGGCATTAAGATCGCTTTGCATCTTTCGTCGATGCCAATTAAGCTTTTGAAACTTACGCGAGGATAGTGACTAAGGGAGTGGCAAGCGGTTAGCAACAGATGGAACTCAATGTCCTCCATTCAATTCATTATCTCTAGTGTTTTCCATCTCGTCGAATTACACGAAACCTGTACGTCATACCGATATAAACTATCTATATATGTGTGCATTCCCACATAATTACCCACATATATGTGAAGATATATATACACTCATGTAAATAAATAAGAATTTCACCATGTATATCCATGAAAATGTTTTAATTTACGTTTTCGTGCGTGAGAGCAACTACACCTTTAGTCATAAATGAAGTCGACCATCTAAAATCGGACATTGAGGGAATATCAAATTAATTTGTTCGATGGAAAATGCGCATGATGTTACTATGAGCCATAGTATAGAAACTTTGCAGAAAAAGAAAAATTTCTTTGCTTTATAGAGGCTCGATTGTACATCTATGTAACAATGATTACTCACACACATATATTATATATATATATATATATATATATATATATGTGTGTGTGTGTGTGTGAATAACATTCATGCTTAAGGTCAAGGGGCAGTATAGGCTTAAAACCAATTGAGTATGATCCGTGCTTGTATTTATAAGCGCTAAACTTTGCTTCTTTTGAATACATTTGTACCAGTTTCTTTTAATCATTCTGCCGTTCAATAAGTCTGCCCTCTCTCTCCGTGCTCCTATCCACTTTCCTAGTTTTGGGTTGGCCGCGGAACGGAGATCAATGGTGTCGCGAGTTTTGTGTGCAAGTGGGACGGTAAAGGCTTTCCCCGAAGTGATATGAAGAGCCGGAAGCGTGATGGAAGAGAAGATTAAGGAATGCGAGGCGGGGTAGAAATGTGGTAGGTTTGAAGCGCGTACCGGGCCCTCCCATCAATGTTGAGGCCGTTTCGCGGGCCCGGGGGAAATCACCGGACCCGCTGGGAAAGCTGGTAATTGGAGGATTTCCTCGGGAAACTGGTTACAGAATGAAGCGCCCTCCGAGGAGGTCGGTGTCGCTCTATCCCGCCTTCCCTTCTCGCGCATAATCGGGCATGAAGAATGCTTCTCGCCAAACTCCCGTCGAAATTTTTTTCACGAAATATTCCCGCGCTGGGCCCAACATTCTTTAAACCTCCTTTCCTTCCCTCCTTCCCTCTCTCTCTATAATTGTATCGAGCCTTCAGACTACTCTCAGCTTTTTTTTTCATATATTGGTTTAAGAAAACATGAACCCGAGCCCGGTAGCTGGTAACTCCGGCGACTACCTCCCGGAACCAATTTGGTGAAAGGGGCGAAGAATACCGCCATCAGCTGGGATTTCCGTTTATTTTTTACTAGCCGCTATCGTGTCGAAAGTTTTTGTTTGTCGTAAGGCTACGGTGAGAACTAAACCGCCCAGGTTTTCCTTTTATCGCAGTTTTCCCAATCATGCGCTGGGCCGTTATTTTTTATACGTTAATTTTCTCTTCACAAGCTTTCGAAAAAAGTTATCGTTATTTTTAATGGTAAGTCGAATCTCATACAAAAATGAATGATAATAAATTTTGTGTCACATTCCTTTGCCAAAAACATAGTGAATTATTTTATATATGCGGATGTGTATATGTAAACACATTCACTTATATACATATATACAATACATACGCACACTTGTATTGAGCGACCACCTATAGTTTTGAAAATAATTGGATGTTTAAAGTGGTAACGATATGAGCTTCAGAGTATAACGTAACATCTCTGCATATTATTATAGTTGGCTAACTTTACGCAGAAATTAATATTTATCATCTATTTCATGTTCTTATTTGTAGAACTTTTAAATTTCATTATTAAAACTGATAACATAACGCATGTACTTTTACTTTTATATAGGCTTTTTTAATTAGGTAACTTCAATTTTACATGGGGTCCTTGAAATTATTATTAATGATATAGATAAAGAATTGCATTTTGAATATTTTAATTATTTTTGTTATATATAAATTCACTTCATCACGCAGGCATTATTATAATAATTATGATTAAATAAATTAAACAATAACCAGATACAACATTTTCATTAAATTTGCCGTTTCAACAATATTGTCAATTTATTTTGGCTTAATTTTTCCATAAAATTTTGAGAGAAAAACTATCCAACTTTAAACATAACTCGTGCATTGAATAGAATACCGATCATATGCTTCGCTTTACGAAATTCGTAAACAAAGACAATGTTATACTTTTTCCCTTTAGCACGGTAAACATATTTACAGAATAAGCTACGTCTATTAGGGTGTGTAACGAAACTTTCAATCATCCCGTCGCCGAATTGCAATACCGAAATTGTTGTTTCACTCAAGATATCATGCAATTCGTTCTGATATGTATAAAATTTATTCTTAAATATTTTGACAAACTTTACATCGAAACTTATTAGCGTTCATAAAATCTTGCCTCCAGCTTCTGAGCATATGATAAAACGAAACATCATGGCGTTCTCATCATCTTTAAGATTCTTCCATTTCAACAAAGATCTGATGAAAAGCCCCGGTAATTCTTTTTATTTCACATGATATGAAATAAAAAAGAATTTTTGTATTTAAGTCCATAAATGTTCTCATAAAATTTCTCTTTGTATTCAATAAGTTGAAATTTAATTATATAATTTCATTGATGGTTTTTCATATCTTAATTTTAATTTCAAAGGCACATTTTTCTGGAATGACTTACATTAATTTTCAATAGAATGCATATTATTAATAACAGAAATTTCATCGAATTTCCGATTCTTTAAAGCATGACGAAGTAACATTTTTCGTCACGCCATTTTGTGTTAACATAAAAATTTTAGGTTCATCAAATCCTTTTAGTTTCTGTATGTACTGCAAGGGTGTTAGAAGTGGCTGGTGGCTACTTCCGGCCAGGCTGCCAGCTGTGCTATAAGCCTGTCAGGTGTTGATGATAATCAGGGTCTGAGGACAGGTTTTACAGTTCGCCAGCTTTTCATGCTTGTCTTTGCCGCTTGGGCGGTTGTGCAAACTCCTGACCCATGGAGGCCACTGGGCGCCTGAAGCGATCCCATGGCATCACTCTCGTCTGAGGGAGTTTATGGATCAGGTCATGTGGTGAGCTAGCCGTCATCCTGAAAAACGCCCTGGCCCTCATTTCCAGGACTCGTTCAAGCGGCTCGACGCCTGTGGTGGCTTGGAGCTCCGTGACTCGCACGTAGCTCAGCCAGGTGACCCTCAGCATCGCCCGTAGTGTGTTGTTCTTTACTACCACGATCTTCTTAATGTGTTTTCGCCGGACCCGACCAGATGGGTGATACGCAGGTCAGGATGGGCAGTACGCAGGCCCTATATAGTCTAACCTTGGTCCCCAGAGTCACCTCCCTGGAGCCCAGGATAGAGCCAAGGATGCGTACTGCACCTGTTCCGACCCCTCTCAGGCCGGAAACGTGTTGGCGCCAGGTCAAACCTCTGTCTAAGGTCTCTCCGTGGTATTTAGCCTAGGGGGACTATGGGATAACTTGTGCCTGCAGGGCAAGTGCGGCTAGCAAGCTGATGTGTGGTAGAGTACTGCTTGCGGGAGCCGAACTGCTCTGTAAGGATTAGGTTGTTGGCATCCAAGTACCTCTGCTGGGTTGGGAGTATGAATCTCTCGAATATCTTCCCAAAGTTATTGAGGAGTCAAATCAGGTGTTAGTTTTTGGCGACATCTGTGGCCTTATTAGCTTTAGGGATGCCGATGATTTTCGCCCTTTTCCACTCCTCTGGGAAGTTCCTAATTTCTGGCAGCCATTGACTAGTGCCGCGAGATACTCAAAAGCAGCGATGGGCAGCTGCTTGATAACAACTCCGCTAATGTTGTCATCACCTGGAGAGAGTTGAGTGGATAGTATCCTCATCACGGCAACGATCTCTCAAATGCCGATCCGAGAAAAGGTCTCCTGATCTGACTCGGTGCCCCTGAGGATATCAGCCATAGCTGATTCAACAGCTCTTTTGAAGTCAACCGAGTCAGTAGTGGAGGGGTTCGGCTGGAAGGTGCTTCTGAGATGCCTGGCAAACACTTCCGCCTGCTCTCTGGAGTAGCAGGGAAATCCCGCCGTTGTCTTGAGAGGGGAGTCTCTTCGTTGGGTTGCACGCAACCCTCTGCATACCCGCCAGATAGAGTTGTCTGCGAGAGACACCTCAGCTAGGTGTTCCTCCCAGGCGTCTGTTTTGATCACCCGGATCGCTGAACGGACATTCCTGCTGAGTCAGTCAAGGAGGCTGCGTAAGACCGGCGTGCGATGGCGTTGCCATCTTCTCCGGACGCTGTTTCGGTATGTTATCAGCCTCCTGACCGGCTCCGGGAGCCGGCGGGAGATCAACCTTGGAGTACACTTCCAGGGGATGTTACATTGCAGCCTGTACAATTCCAGCAACACAGGCTGCTATGGCATCAACTGTCTCTTTGGTAGTCGGCTCATCTAAATTTTCTTCATAGGCCAATGCGATTGAGTGGCAAAAGGCTATCCAATTTGCTTTGGCGAAGTCTCTTCGCCGAAGCGGTGGGAGCCTAACGGGAGGTTGCCGAAATGCTAGAGGGTCGGCAGGTGGTCTGACGGCAGCTCGGTTAGGGTGTGCAAGTTCATGGACGCCTGGTCATTGCAGGAAATTACTATGTCCAGGACGTGAGGAACTGGGACGTATGTGGGGACTGCGGACCCCAGGATGGTCAACCCTGCCACCCGGGTGGGCTGGTTGAGTTTACTTCCCCCCAGTTAGACGATCTGGAGTTCCGGACTTTGTGCTTGGAATTAAGGTCGCCAAGCAGGACCCGGGGAACCTTTCCGCTTCTGTTCGGAGCAAGAAGTATCAGCCTCCATATGCTCTTCACTCACAGTGGGTGATGCCGTAGCAGTCACTAGATTAGGCTCAGAGAGGGCTTGGGAGGGATTGGGCATGCCTGGGGCGGACTCTCCAACAGTGACATGTATACCCTGTGTGGCGGGCTCCTTGGGTGCATGCTGTCCCAGAGAGGAGATGTCCTCCATTGATTCAGTGAACTTCCTCTTCTAAAAAGAGGAAGCGCCCGGATTTTCAATCTCCATGGGTTGAACTCCAACCCTAGGAGCGAGTTGGGGAACAGTGTTCTCCGATACGGGCTCAGGATGAGCCACCACTACATGCGGTGGGGCCCAAGTCTTTAGAGGAGCTCTGCCCCGTGTCGTCAGGGATACCATCACCTGACCCAACAGTGTGTGGCGTCGGTGGCAGCGCTAACGTGCCCTGGACCTCTGGCTCCAGCTGGACTGCCTCAACAGGACGGTCCGGGACATGTTGAGAGATGTGCGCACGGACGCGTGGGAACTATATCTCTCCACGCTTTCCCTTGAAGACCAGCCCATCTGGAAGACTTGCTGGAGGCTACTCGGTACCCGGCGGTGCGATACCCTGATAGTTAAAGAGAGCTGTCTCGAGGTCTCCGGAGGAAAAAGTCGGGATGATGGCGGAATATGTGGAGGGGGTATTTCGACCCAACCTGGCCACAACAGAGTACGATGCGTTGAAGGAAAACATCGCTAGGGTGCTGGGGACGC
Organism: Tanypteryx hageni; assembly: GCA_028673005.1. NCBI lineage: Eukaryota > Metazoa > Arthropoda > Insecta > Odonata > Petaluridae > Tanypteryx > Tanypteryx hageni. Next base: position 102,192,619 of record CM054120.1, on the reverse strand, counting down.
TTGACGGCGTCCACTGCAGGCTGTGGAGCTCCCTTATTTCTCGGGGCGCGATATTATTGCAGTAATTCGCCGCCTTGAGTTGAGGAGGGCTCCGTGGGATAACGACATCTCCAATGTCGTCCTGCGACTAATTCCAGTTTCCGCAGAATTACTGACCGCCGTTTATAAGGGTTGTGCCGGGATTCCATACTTTCCGTCTGCCTGGAATAGGGCAAAGATCATCTGTCTCCCGAAGAAGCCGGAGACGGCGTTTGGTCCCGGAGACATCCGGCCAATCTCTCTCCTGGTGGGATTCGGGATGATCTTTGAGCATATCATTCAGAAGCCACTGCAGTACGTTCTCCGAGAGAAGAGCATTCTCCCGGATGAGCAGTTTGGCTTACGAAATGGGCACTCCACTACCCAGCAACTGGGTAGGGTGACGCACTTTACCACCAACGCCTTCTACAGGAACCACGCCGTCGCGGGGGCCTTCTTCGACAACTCGAAGGCCTTTGACCGCGTGTGGCACCCAGCACTCCTGTTGAAGATGAGTAGACTCCAGATCCCAGCTTGGCTCGTTCGACTGATCGAGTCGTACTTGCAGGGCGGAACCTCGAACGGAAGATTTGGCTCCGGGTCGGATCGGGACTGCGACGCATCTGCGCCGGCGTTCCGCAGGGGTCCGTCCTGGGGCCGACACTATTTAACATCTTCACTCAAGATCCCCCCCCCCCGGGATATTGAGTGGAACACAATAATTGTCCTGTACGCTGATGACGCGGCGCTCTTGTCGCGCTACAGCAAAAAGTACGCGGCTGTGGAGAAGTTACAATGCGCCGTCGACAATACAATCACCTGATATCTTCGATGACGAATTGCAGTTAAACTCTCGAAAACCGGGATCATTGTCTTCCATCATGGAAGATAAGCGCGGCCTGGAGTCGACCGATCGGTGATGGGATACGTCGTCCCCTGGAGCCCAGAGGTCGCCTACCTGGGAATAGTGCTGGACCGGAGGCTTCTTTGGAAGCCTCAGGTTGAGAGTGTCCGCCGCAAGGCACTCGGTGCGTTATCAAGAATCCGTTCGATTCGGCTCCCGGATGTCTTGTCGGCCGACACCAAGAAACGCCTCTACCTGAGCTGCGTGAGGCTCACCTTGAGGTACGCAGCCCCGATCTGGTCTGGGGTGCCCAAGACCTCCCTCTACAGGCTGCAGGTTGTGCAAAACAATGCACTCCGGCGGATACTCGGTCGTGGTAGGTACGACTACGTCAGTCGGATGCATATTGACGGAAATGTGGAACCCCTGGACGTCCTCTTGCCGAGGATGTCTAGGGAATTCTACTGCAAGTCATCAGCATCGGTGCACGAAGAATTAAATAAGCTAGGCGACATCAAGGCTAGGTGGTGGGATCGCTACTAGGTTGGAATGTCATGACAGGTACTACCAGAACCGAAGCGTAGCGAGTGAGAAGGAGTTGCGTTAGACTACCCCCGCTTCGCGACACCGACCGAAGCGACGGAACCACCAGACCCTTCTGGGTCAACTGCAGAAAGCAAAAAAACCAAAGGTCTTTTTAAGGGCGAAAAGGGGAAGGAAGCCAGCAAGGGCCCTTTTCAGGGCCAATGCACAAGAACGGTATAATTAGGATCTTTTCAGAGCCAAGAGCCCCGCAATGGAAGGGAGCGAAATAGGTAAGGAGGAGGGAGTGAGTTAGCCATCCCCTATTTCGACGGGCAAGAATGACTAAGAAAATCCGTAGGCCAAAATCAAAGTCCAGGCAAAGCAAGGTCAAGATCAGGGTGACGGGGAATGTTTGTAGTTGTAAGCTACAAAACACGACGTTGTGCAGGGGAGTGAGCTTTAGGGACACGAGTACCCAATAGGAGCATAGCTCTCAGCGAGCATTCTTCTCTATGTGAAATTCAAGAATCATAAATGAATGAAGATTTTAATACTCGTGTTCCATTGGCTCTCGTATGAATGCTTTATGCTACAAAGTAATTTCTCAGGGTATCAACGTTGATTGCTCGAGATTAAGCTAAAAAATACCTCCTTAATAATTCACCTAATGTTCTCTTATTTTTAATAAGTAGATAATGTTTCAAACCTTATTTGCTATTGTTGCACCTTTTTGAATAATTTGGATCAATGTAATAACCACTTTTAATTGGAAACCGTTTTTATTACAAATTATTATTTTTATTTCTTTGGTCACCTCTCACAGTGAATATTCTGAATCTATTTGTATAATTGTAAACCATTAAGCAAAAAATAACATCTAACAAATGATTGAAATGAAAAAGAAGAAACTGATAATAGTCTTGATAATTAACTTTGATCAATTTCCTCAATCCTTCATTTATTTCAGGTTATTTTGACGAGAGTTTTATAATATCATTTATGAACTTTGTTAGAAAGTTCATGAATTCGAAAAGAGCAAAAAATAATAGGATCTCGATTAAAACTCTTGGAGAGTTAGCGATCACAAGCAATTTATTAGCATGTTTCAAATGAAATATTGACAAATTGAAATTAGGCTTTGAAATTCGTTAATTTTTGGAAATTAAGCAGAGCTAACTTCTTCTTAGTGAATTTTTGAACTTTTTAGTCGTATTCGCGAAAGAATATGCAAATTTCTGAGTAATAGCTGCCTTTCATGAAGTTTCTTCCAGTATGAGACTGTGAAATTGTCTCTTTAAATATCTTTTAGATAGAATTTACGAATGAAACAGTATATTAATAATAATTCTCGATACCGCAATCACAAGGACTCTTTTGGAGCTTTTGAGACGTCACAAACATGGGGTTGAGTTAGCACAGTACGTTCTGGTGTGGTCATTCTTTTGCAGTGGCGAACAACGACAGATATTTTATAAGAGCGTAAAGCTGGGCTCCGTCAAAGTCATGGTGATATATTTTCCTAGGATAAAACTACTAAGTCTTCATTTGTCGGGGTATCTTACCGGAAGAGTCACATAAATAGATGAGTCCCTGAATAGCCTCGGCAGCCGCGATATCAATTACAAGATTAAAACACGCATGGAAGGTGATATAACGTTTTATTTTCATTTCATTCGAGACGTAAAGAGTTTGGAAAGATTTATACTCCTCACGATTCAGTTGAAAAAAAAGGATTTGTCTTGGCTGCTTATTGATTTTTCAATTTAAGTTATTTTTTCATAACAGCTCCCCAAACAAGTACTTTACGTTTTTCATGAGCTGCATGCAGTTCTATCCTCCATGACTTTTCAGAGAATACTTTATTTCTTCAATATTATGCTGATAAATGGCCAAGTTTATAAATTTTGTTGATTCTTTATCTTTATATCGGTTAATGACTCACATAATGACCAAAGCTTCAAGCATCATATTCAAAATATAAAATTTCTTTTTATTGTCTGGTTGGTTTCTTAGATTTCCAGACTTAGATTGTTAGAATAACGAGTTTGCATTACTAATGAAAATTAATTGCTCAAAAAAATCTTTACTGTAACATAAAGGAAAGAGAACGACTCTCCAATTTATACAACACGAAAAACTGGGTTACAGTTTCTCAATGACACTACTTAAAAGAATGAATATACTGTATATAGTAAAAGTAATCTTCAACGCACTCTTCTGAAATATTTGCTTCTAACACTAACAATATATTTGTCTAAAAGATATATTTCCTTCTTTCACAGATAACAAACGTTTTTGAGAGAAGTTTGAAATAAAAACAAAATAAATGTTTCTCATAACAAATTATTTCGAATTGCAATAATACTGCTATCACCTTCTTCCGTATTTAGCTAGCAATATCTTGTTAAACCCTTCTACTCCTAGAAATCCATTTGGTCACATCTGAAACGAATAATATGGTTGTGTGAATAAAACGTGGATTTATACGAGTTTTATCGTGTAAAAGGTTAACCGGATCCAGAGATTTTCTTTTCCATTCTGGGTTTATTTGATTTGTCCCAATGTTTTGCTCTTTCTTGGTTAGATTTTGATCACTATTTACTATTCTCATGTTTATTCTTCTATTAAATGAATTAAGCGAAGTTTAAAGACGCATTGTTTTGTTTTGCGCGTTTAGCTCTCAAATTTAATATGAAAAATCGTATGCGAAGACGGGATACACGTTACAACTCCGCTAAAATATCAATCCTTCACTTCACGATCGAAGCGCTTCATTTTTCGTTCTCGTATTTTACTTAGAATGCACTCCAACAAGGAAGCTATGCATTTGTTAAATGGAGTACTATAAGATCTACCAAATGCTTCAAAACCTCGAACTTGGGAACATCGTGAAACGAAATGCAGCATGACTCGCGAAGATGTTATATTTAATAATATATATTTTCCTCAAAATAGCGAATGCCTTGCGTCTCTGTAAGCACGGAGTGAGTAACTTTTGATTGACGAAGGCATTAAAGGAGCCATTCCGTGAGAGTCCGTCTGCTTCTACCTATATCGTTATCATATCTGAGCTGAGCAAACGGAATAATGCAAAAGCAATTAGAAGGTGGAATGCGCAGTTAAAGAGAAACATTGCAGCGGAGCAATATTATTTCGACAAGATGGCGAATTTCGGTATATTTTTTCGCTCTCTCATTTCACGATTCTTGTTAGGAAAAATTCAATTAAGTTGGTAATTTGATTATGCGAGTATCCCATAATAAAATATGTAGTAGGAAAACATATCAAAATCTGTACTATAGGAATAACTAGTATCCTTTTTCTTCTCTTTATAAAAACACCAAAGAGTGTGTATTAAGACCATCGTACTTTAATTTACATTGGAACTATTTATTTTAGCAGTATGTCTCAATAATTCTTAGCTTAATAAGAGCTCTACGTATGGTAGTAACAAATTTAATTCTCTTAAGTTATGAATGGTTGCAAATATTTCAAACAATCTTTCAACATCTTTAAGCTTAACCTCATGTATTTAAATCGTATCATGATTCATATAAACGCAACGTAATACTCCAAAAAAGATCTTAGAACCCAAAAATAGCCCATTTTTCAGGTTTTTCATTTTGAGAAATTCAATTGCCGTGACTGCCGCTTGCATACATGACGTATATTAGTTCACCAACCAAATGATCTTTCCCGCTGCCTATCGACAAATGAACCACGTTTATTTGCTTGCTCTTAATAAAAGTCCGTTACTACGGAAAAGAGGTTTTGTCCTAGTAATAATGAATGGTAATAATGTAAATTAGTCAAAAACGGCCGCTGGAAACTCGATCAATCTTTGAACATTTATACAGTCGGAATCCCACGAAGCTACCCATTTCGAGGCTGTAGGCTGGTGTGCCAAGCCCACATATGCGCAAACGCACAGTCTCCTTTCATCACAAATTTTCTGCAAATTCGAAGCTCGGCCATTTCCTACAACCGTCATAATACATTTGATGTTTGAAAGTTCAATTACTCAAATTCGTCGCCACCACACGCATTCGTATAAATAAATTTTTATGAATCAAAATTTACTGTCTTACTCTTAGGTTCGCGTTACGTAGGTTTGGCTGCGTATTCATTGATATGTTCTTAAACTGGAAAAAATAAAAAAATCATAAATTCACATTGTTTAAATCTATAGAATTTGAAATTGAAATTAATGAAAAATATGAATTTTCTGTTAAATATATAAATAAATTGCGGAACTATTTTGTTTGCGTTAATACGTTTAGAATAAGTCCAAAAATTGTCAGAATTTCACCAAATGCGTACTTTTCAGAACTTTAATAGTAGCCGTGACTGCTTCAAACATTTTCGTTAAGTTTAAGGCATTCGACTATGTTTTCGCACTAGTGCCCGCTGTAATAAAAGTCTCTAGTATATATTTTTCATGGATTTTGGTTGTAAATACAATAATGTAAGATTAACAGCATTAATTATAGCAGTAAGGCTCTTATGATAACCAGATATCTTCTCTTCTATAGGTATAGCTTTTTTCCGAAAATAATCATTTTAAGTAAACATATATGAATATCTTACATTCTCGCGAATAGACACAATTCTAAGATAGACCATAAAAGTAGCTATATGCAATTTGCAGTATTACATAGAATTGAAGACGACGCATTAAATAATACTTTCAAATTAACCAGTTTTTCTGTGAGGAAATTTTACGCTAGGAATTTATCGAAATATTTAATTTTAATGTATTTAAACGACAACCTTGAAGCGAACTTCATCGTTGTTCCAAGCAATAGAGGAGAATGTATACATTCGAATCTCAATCAAAATATGGCACAATGCGGCCATAAAATCCTTCCTCGGGAGAGTCATGAGAGTAACAGGCAAAGGTTATGCATACGAGAGCAAAGAAGACGCAATATGGAAGTGAGACGGAGATGGAGACATAGGATGGAAACGCGGAAAAACCACGTGAATCGGAGCGGAAGGAGAGATTTTCCCGAGAGAAGGAAGTGGAATTCGGGAAATGGGAACGAAAAGTAAATAAGTGCACCGAAAAAGCGAATAATCGCCCACGCAGTCAGGGACGCGGTTTTGAGAGTCAATCCCGCCGTCACTGTCCCCGGAATTAACTTATCATGCAATTAAACCTCCGTAACTCCGTAAAAGATACTAAGAACTTCTTACCCCTCGCACCAGTCGACAGTTCTCCTTAGGAAACGACACTGACCTGTAATATGGTGCAGAGGTGGGAGTTATCTGGCTTCTCGCCAAGGCCCTGACAAAACAATTGAGGCAGTAGCATCTCTCTCTCCCTCTCGTTCTCTCTCTCTGCCTCTCATTCTCTCTCCCTCTGGTTCTCTCTCTCCATATCGTTTTCTCTCTCCCTCTCGTTCTCTCTCTCTCTCTCCCTCTCGTTCTCTCTCTCTCCCTCTCGTTCTCTCTCTCTCTCCCGATCGTTTTCTCTCTACCTCGCAGTCTCTCTCTCTACCTCTCGGTCTCTCTCTCTCACATTCGTTCTCTCTATCGCTCTCGTTCTCTCTATCGCTCTCGTTCTCTCTCTCCCTCATTATCTAGCACCCTCATTATCTCTCTCCCTCATTATCTCTCTCCTTCTCATTCTGTCTCTCCTTCTCGTTCTTTCTCTCCCTCTAGTTCTCACTATCTCTCTCGTTCACTCTCTCCCTTTTTATCTCTCGCTCAATCTCGTTCTCTCTGTCTCTCAATCTCGTTCACTTTCTCTCTCTCCCTCTTGTTCTCTCTCTCTGCCTCTCATTCTCTCTCCCTCTGGTTCTCTCTCTCCATATCGTTTTCTCTCTCCCTCTCGTTCTCTCTCTCTCTCTCCCTCTCGTTATCTCTCTCTCCCTCTCGTTCTCTCTCTCTCTATCGCATTCTGTATCTCCGTATCGTTCCTCGCTCAATCTATTTCTCTCTCTCAATCTCGTTCACTTTCTCCCTCTCGTTCTCTCTCTCCCTTTCTTCCTCCCTTTCCGTCTTGTACTCTCTCTCACTCTCGTTATCTCTCTCCCTCTTGTTATCTCTATCACTCTCGTTCTCTCTCTCAATCTCGTTCTGTCTCTCCCTCTCGTACTCTTTCCCTCTCGTTCTCTCATTCCCTCCCGTTCTCTCTTTCCATCTCGTTCTCTCTTTCCCTTTCGTTCTATCTCTCCCTCTCGTTCTCTCACTCCGTCTCGTTCTCTTTCTCGCTCACGATCATTCTCTCCCTCTAGTTCTCTCCCTCCCTCTCGTTCTCTCTCTCAATCTCGTTCTCTCTCTCCCTCTCGTTTTCTCTATAAATCTCGTTCTCTCTCTAAATCTCGTTCTCTCTTTCCCTCTCGTTCTCTCTCTCAATCTAGTTCTGTCACTCCCCCTCGTTTTCTCTCTATATCTCGTTCAGTCTATCACTCTCGTTCTCTTTCCCTGTCGTTTTATCTATCCCTCTCGTTCTCACTTTCCCTCTCGTCCTCTCTCTCCCTTTCTTTCTCCCTCTCCGTCTTGTACTCTCTCCCTATCGTTATCTCTCTCCCTCTCATAGTCTCTCTCCCTCTCGTTCTCTCTCTCAATCTCGTTCTGTCTCTCCCTCTCGTTCTTTCTCTCAATCTCATTCTGTCTCTCCCACTCGTACTCTTTCCCTCTCGTTCTCTCTTTCCCTCTCGTTGTCTCTTTCCCCCTCGTTCTCTCTTTCCCTCTCGTTCTCTCTTTACCTCTCGTTCTCTCTTTCCCTCTCGTTTTCTCTTTCCCTCTCGTTCTCTCTCTCCGTCTCGTTCCCTCTCTCCAACTCGTTCTCTTTCTCCCTCTCGATCATTCTCTCCCTCTCGTTCTTTCGCTCAATCTCGTTCTCTCTCTCAATCTCATTTTCTTTCTACCAATCGTACTATCTCTCTCCCTCTCCTTCTCTATCTCCCTATCGTTCTATCTCTCAATCTCGTTCTGTCTATCCCTCTCGTTCTCTCTTTCCTCTCATTCTCTCTTACCCTCTCGTTCTCCCACTCCCTCTCGTTCTTCCTCTCCGTCTCGTTCTCGCTCTCCCACTCGTTCTTTCTTTCCATCTAGTTCTCTCTTTCCCTCTCGTTCTCTCTCCGTCTCGTTCTCTCTCTCCCTCTCGTTCTCTGTCTCACTCTCTCGATCTCTCTCTCCATCTCGTACTCTCTCCCTCCCGTTCTCTCTCTCAATCTCGTTCTGTCTTTGCCTCTTGTTCTCTTTCCTTCTCGTTCTCTCCTTCCCTCTAGTTGTCTCCCTCTCTCCATGCCCTTCTCTCTCTCCCTGCCGTTCTCTCTCTGCCTACCGTTCTCACTCTCGCTGATCTTCTCTCTCTCTCTGTCTGTCTCCGTCTCGTTCTCAATCTCCTTATCGTTCTCTCTCTCTCCCTCACGTTCTCTCTCCGTCCCGTTCTCCCCCTTCCTCCCGTTCTCTATCTCCCTCTCGTTCTCTCTCTCCCTTCCGTTCTCTCTCCCTGCCGTTCTCTCTCTGTCTGCCGTTCTCTCTCTCCTAGTAGTTCTCTCTACCACTCGTTCTCTTTTTCCCTCTCGTTCTCTCATTCCCTCTAGTTCTCTCTCTACTTCTCGTTCCCTATCTCCTTCTCGTTCTCTCTCTCCCTCTCGTTCTCACTCTTCCTCATTTTCTCTCTCCATCTCGTTCTCTCTCTCCCTCAATCTAGTTCTCTCCCTCTCGTTCTCTCTCCCTCTCGTTCTTTCTCTACCTCTCCTTCTCTCTCTCCCTCTAGTTCTCAATATCTCTCTCAATCTCGTTCTCTATCTCTCTAAATCTCGTTTTCTTTCTTCCTCTCGTTCTCTCTTTCCCTCTCATTTTCTTTCTCCCTCTCGTTCTCTCTCTCCCTCTCGTTCTCTCTCTACCTCTCGTTCTCTCTCTCCCTCTTGTTCTCTCTCTCTTACTCTCGTTTGTTCTCTCTTTCTCTCTCTCCCTCGCGTTCTCTCTCTCCCTCTCGTTCTCTCTCTCCCTCTCGTTCTCTCTCTCGCTCCCGTTCTCTCTCTCCCTGCCGTTCTCTCTTTCTCCCCCATTCTGTCTTTTCCTCCGGTCTCTCTCTCCCTCCCGTTATCTCTCTCCCTCCCGTTCTCTTTCATCCTCTCGTTCTCTCCCTCCCTCTCGTTCTCTCCCTCCCTCTCGCTCACTCCCTCACTTTCGTTCTCTCCATTCCCCTTGTTCTCTCTCTCTCTCGTTTTCTGTATCCCTCTCGTTTTCTCTCTCCCTCTCGTTCTCTCTTTCCGTCCCGTTCTCTTTCTCCTTCTCGTTCTCTCTCTCCCTCTCGTCCTCTTTAAGGGTTAAATGTAAGAATGGACCTTCTGGTCTAAATTTCGCCCGAATAAAGACGATTATCTATCTATCTATCTCTCTCACTCCCGTTCTCTCTCTCCCTCCCGCTCTAACTCTCGTTCTCTCTCTCCCTCTCGTTCTCTCTTTCCCTCTCGTTCTCTCTCTCCCTCTCGTTCTCTCTTTCCCTCTCGTTCTCTCTTTCCTGCACTCTCTCCCTCCCGTTCCCTCTTCACCTGCTGTTCTCTCTTCCCCACCCGTTCTCTCATTCCCTCTCGTTATCTCTCTCCACCTCTTTCGCTCCCTGCCTCTCGTCCTCTCCCTCCCTCTCGTTCTCTCTCTCCGTCTTGTTCTCTTACACCCTCTCGTTATCTTTCTCCCTCTCTTTCTCTCTCTACGTCTTGTTCTCTCTCCCTGCCTTGTTCTCTGTCTCTCTCACGTTATTGCTCGCCCTCTCGTTATCTCTCTCCCTCCCGTTCACTCTCTTCTTCCCTTTTTCTCTCTTTCTCCCTCTCGTTCTCTCTCTCTCTCGTTCTCTCTCTCCCTCTCGTTTTCTCTCTCCCTCCCGTTCTCACTCTCCCTTTCGTTCTTTCTCTCTCTCGTTAACTCACTCCCTCCCGTTCTCTCTCTCCCTGCCGTTCTCTCTCGTTTCAGTTCTCTCTTTCCCTCCCTTTCTCTCTCCCTCTCGTTCACTCTTTCCCTTCTATTCTCTCTCCCTCTCGTTCTCTCTTTCCCTCTCGTTCTCTCTCTCAATCACTTTCTGATTCTCCCTCTCGTTCTTTCCCTCTCGTTCTCTCTTCCTCTCGTTCTCTCTCTCCGTCTCGTTCCCTCTCTCCAACTCGTTCTCTTTCTCCCTCTCGATCATTCTCTCCCTCTCGTTCTTTCGCTCAATCTCGTTCTCTCTCTCAATCTCATTTTCTTTCTACCAATCGTACTATCTCTCTCCCTCTCCTTCTCTATCTCCCTATCGTTCTCTCTCGTTTCAGTTCTCTCTTTCCCTCCCTTTCTCTCTCCCTCTCGTTCACTCTTTCCCTTCTATTCTCTCTCCCTCTCGTTCTCTCTTTCCCTCTCGTTCTCTCTCTCAATCACTTTCTGATTCTCCCTCTCGTTCTTTCCCTCTCGTTTTCTCTTCCTCTCGTTCTCTCTCACTCTCTCGTTCTTCCTCTCCCTCTCGTTATCTCTCTCCCTCCCGTTCTCTCTCCCTGCCGTTCTCTCTCTCCCTCCCGTTCTCTATTTCCATCCCGTTCTCTCTTTCCCTCCCGTTCTCTCTCCCTCTCGTTCTCTTTCTCCCACTTGTTTTCTCTCTCCTTCTCGTTCTCTCCCTCCCTCTCGTTCTTTCCCTCCCTCCCGTTTTCTCTCTCCCCCCCGTTCTCTCTCTCCCTCCCGTTCTCTCTCTCCCTACCGTTCTCTTTCTCCTTCTCGTTCTCTCTCCCTGCCTCTCGTTCCCTCTCCCCCTGCCGTTCTCTCTCCCTCCCTGTTCTCCCTCTCCCTGCCGTTCTCTCTCCCCCCCCCCTGTTCTCCCTCTCCCTACCGTTCTCTTTCTCCTTCTCGTTCTCTCTCCTTGCCTCTCGTTCCCTCTCCCCCTGCCGTTCTTTCTCCCCCCCCTGTTCTCCCTCTCCCTCCCGTTCATTCTCTCCCTCCCGTTCTCTTTCACCCTCTCGTTCTCTCCCTCCCTCTCATTCTCTCTCTCCCTCTCGTTCTCTCGATCCTTCTTGTTCTCTCCCTCCCTCTCGTTCTCTCTTTCCGTCTTGTTCTGTATCTCCCTCTTGTTCTCTCTCTCTCTCTCGTTCTTCCTCTCCCTCTCGTTTTCTCTCTCCCTTCCGTTCTCTCTCTCCATGCCGTTCTCTCTTTCCCCCCTGTTCTCTCTCTCCCTCCCGTTCTCTTTCTCCCTCTAGTTCTCTCCCTCCCTCTCGTTCTCTCCCTCCCTCTCGTTCTCTCTCTCCCTGGCGTTCTCTCTTTCCCCTCTGTTCTCTCTCTCCCTCCCGTTCTCTCTCTCCCTCCTGTTCTCTTTCACCCTCTCGTTCTCTCCCTCCCTCTCGTTCTCTCCCTCCCTCTCGTTCTCTCTCTCTCTCTCGTTCTCCCCATTCCTCTTATTGCCTCTCTACCTCTCCTTCTCTCTCTCCCTCCCGTTCTCTCTCTCCTTCCCGCTCTCTCTCTCCCTCCCGTTCTCTCTCCGTCTCGTTGTCTCTCTCCCTCTCGTTCTCTCTCTCCCTTTCGTTCTCTCTCACACTCGCGTTCTCTCTCTCCTTCTCGTTCTCTCTCTCCCTGTCGTTCTCTCTCTCCCTCTCGTTATCTCTCTCCCTCCCGTTCTTTCTGTCTTTCTCGTTCTCTCTCTTTCCCTTTGTTCTCTCTCTCACTCCCGTTCTCTCTCTCCTTCTCGTTCTCTCTCTCCCTATCGTTCTCTCTCTCCCTCTCGTTCTTTCTGTCTCTCCCGTTCTCTCTCTCCCTCTCTTTCCTTTTTCCTCTCATTCTCTCTCTACCTCTCGGGTCTGTATTAGACTTTAATTTGTTAATCTTTTTTATGTAATTTAATTTTTTTGTAATTTATTGTTATAACACTGACGAAGGGTCATATGTAAGAGTTGACCTTATCGTCTAAATTTCGCCCGTATTAAGACCTTTATCCATCTATCTATCTACTTCTCGTTTTCTCTCTCTCTCTCCCTCCCGTTTTCTTTCTCCCTCTCGTTTTCTCTCTCCCTCCCCTTCTCTCTCTCCCTCTCGTTTTCTCTTTTTCTCTCGTTCTCTCTTTTCCTCTGCTCTGTATTAGTCTTTATTAATTTAATCTTTTTTATTTAATTTCATGTATTTTTATTATTTATTTTTACAACACTGACGAAGGGTTAAATGTAAGAGTGGACCCTATGGTCTACATTTTGCCCGTATAAAGACATTTATCTATCTATCTATTTATCTATCCATCTATCTATACCTCTATCTATCTATCTACCTCTTGTTCTCTCTCTCTCCCTCTCGTTTTCTCTCTCTCCATCTCGTTCTCTCCCTCTCGTTCTTTCTCTCCCACTATCCTTTGCGCTCCAACTGCTCTTCGACCTAACAATGCAGCAGGGCCTACCAATTCAAAACCCAGAGTCACAAGTCGCTTGGTAACCTACGTCGGTTTCATGTGTTAGACATCACATCCTGTTTCGTGTAGCTTCGAATGTCTCTGAGGTTCTTTGTCCTGCGCCATTTAGCATATACCGGTAGTAGACGGTACGCGACTTAGCTGGATGGAAGTTTTGTGTAGTCTGAGGATCGAAGGGGCGTAGGGGAAAATTTTAGGAGGCTTTTAGTATGAAATGTGTTGTATCAGTTAATGATCTCTCTGAGCTACGCTTGGCATTCATTTAAGGTATATATTTTCCTGGTAAAAGTCTCGGGTTAGGCTCTTATTCATTTTCTGTGCGAGACTTGATGTTGGAATGATTTCAACGAATTTCATTCTAGGAATTTCTGTTGCTCTATATTTCCCGGATCCACTCTTCCTTATAAAAATTGCTGGATTTATATAAATCGGTAGGACAAACACATTGTTTCAATGTTGTAAAGACTTTATGATGATAAGGAAGCATTCATTCATTTGTTTTGTCTTGTAATTGTAACTCTCATTTTTAAATTAATATTTATCAATCGCACTTCTGCTACTTGAATATATTTCATAAAAACATTTAAATTATATATGACAAATATTCGTTTAATTTTCAAGGCTGAATTGCAAAATGTTTTTTATATGTTTCTTAAACTAACGACGCTTACATTAGGTGCATATTCAGACAGGAAAGTTAAAAATAAGAATGTTGAACTATAAATTTACCGTATGATATCCTTTGCGTTATTAAGAAACGAAATATGTTATAAAATGTTTCAATTCTGTTTAATATATCAACTCACTTCATTAGCTAAATTGTTTTTTTACATGAACACCATTATGAACACTCTTCAAATTTTAACATAAAAATGAATGCTGCTAGCTTCTCCTGTCTGGTTTCCCGTCTGGCAAGTATTAGTGTTGTACTCTACACGCAGATGGCACGTGTTCTGCTGCTGTTTAACGTAATTTTTACGATATGCCAAAAAAATGCCGAATGCTTCCATTTTAATTGATATAAAATTCTACCAAACGTTATGTATACATAATTTTGCATGGAATTTGGTTCCTTCGCCTCGGCACAACTACTGTTCCTCATAATAAATTGCATTGATGAGATTTTCCGGGTCATTATCAAATATTTACTTCGCCAAATATAAATGGCAGATTCGTCCTGTCGAGTACTTTTATATAGGAAATGTTGTCCTCCATTTGAATATATATTTTAATCGATGCCTTAAAAATCATGTAAGAGTTAGTGAAAGCAATATACGGTTTTTATATGGTTGATTTACGAGTCAGTTGATGATTATGATCGACGCCATATTCGTAGCAATTAATATAAACAATTTTGCTACTAACAGAATCTACAAAATATAAGTTAGTTTGATTATTAAAGGACAATTACTAAGTATGTATTTGATTTATAGATTATGTATTAATTTAACTACGTTGTGTTTAGCTTGATTTCATGGTATAGTTTTCTAATAACAGATAAATCTACAGTTATGACATTTTTAGTACAAGATGCTATAGGAGGAATTTTCAAATGAATGTACTTTTATATTATACACGTAGTCGGTGCTTGCAAACTGCAAGCGATTCTAAAAATCACCATACACCAAGATCTAAACTAGTAAATAAATCATCGCGATCTCCAGGGCAACGGCACTTCAATAACGAGGAGCATATATGTATTAAATAATAACTTCCATGAGTAATAGCAGTATATTTATAATTTTACGTAAAATTAAGGCCACTATCCGTAATTACCAAATTTTCTGGCAACTCGTGTCCAAGTTTTCGTATTTCAAGTTGCGTGCCTCAGATCGCACTGCATGAGCAATAAGAGTAATCATCATTAAGACAATATACTATACATATGGCCTCAACCTCGCCGTAGTAAGAAATAAATAAATAAATAAATAAATACATTAAAAATTATGGAAAAATTAGGATATTTTCCGTTAAGATTATGCTATCATCCATACCTTTAGTACATATTTGGATAAAAACCATCGCGAAACGATGACGCCATTATATTCAACAATTGAAAAGAGTTCAAATTTCTAGAAAAACTACGAAACACAACATTAAAATACTTTTCACGTTTTACCGTCACTACTATCAAGGTTGCTTCTCCTATTGTGATCCCTTATAGCCCTGAAGAAAAAAAACCTATTCGCTCCTTCTTACAGTCGATAACACAAATTTAATCGTCATGTTTGTGCTTTCAGTAGCACGTGAGAATTGCAATTATCTATGATACCCTTAATCACAGTGCGTGATGCAATTAGTGTTTTGGATACAGTAAAATCTTACATATTATCCGAAGAAAATATTGGAGATGACGTTTTCATAATATGCATGATATTGAAAATTAGAGTTATATGCTTATGGGAATAATCTTCATGCTAATTCAATTAAAGAAAAATGAAAAAAATATATTTTAATTTTCTATTACTCGAATAATTATTACTTTACCTTGAAATTCGAGTTATGGAAGTTCAACTGCAATGCGATATGATGGCATTCATTTCCATTAAAAGCATTACATCACTGCAATCGTAACGTATAATATCAGATCCTTTTCAAAGCATTGAGGTCGTTGCTATATTATTTAAAGGTTTTCATTGTTGAAAAGAGGAAAAAATTCACAGTTTTTTCCGATTAAAAGCAAATATTTACGCAAATTCGGTAGGTATTTGAATTCTGCTCCCAGAAATTAAGGACTTCGTTCTTTTAGATAGCCGTTCTTTTCTCGAATTCGTATCTCAATTTAAAGTAATTGAAAAATTCATTTTTAGAAAGCCTTGCACTAAATCCCATGCTTTTCTTATGGGGTATTGAAAGGAACATTGGGGTTAAAAAAGACCCCTTAAATATTAACTTTTTTTGTGATTTTCGAATTTTCTCGTCGGCTGTGTTACTCGACCTAACAACATACCAAATTTCAGATATCTATTCCTTCTAGAAGTTTCTTGGGTTTTGTGTCAGTGAGTGAGTGAGTGAGGCACAAGTAGCTATATTATTATAGATTTTCCAACAGTAAATATTAGACTTCGATTTAGAAAAACGACTAAAAATTGGTATCAATTATGGGTTTTTAGCCGCCATATTGAATATAATATAAAAACTGTACATATTATATACATAATACCGTTTGTCCGTTCTCCGGAATGCTCTACACAAATTCCCATAAGGGAACACTTTAAAATCCCTTTTTACTTTTTTCACTTGCAGACTTTTTTGCAAAATGAAATTAGAAGTAATTGACCTACTAGCTTTAGATAGGAATCATTTTAAAAACAAATAAACATAGATTGTTATTCTCATCGTCGATTTTTGCCTTCCATTCGAAATCGCTCAAGTTATACGTTTAAATCATATTTATTGGAAAAATGTAAACTTTTTAACGATATGTTGCCTTTCCGACAGTGTCATTGTTAAATCTTGAGATTGTATTATCGCCTTTGTACTATAAGCGTATGGAAAACGTTCTTTGAATGCTTTAGTACGAGAAAGAACTCGCCTGAATTTTTTATAATTGAAATCGTGTTATTCACTAATTTCATTTCGGTTAACTTCACATTGACATTTTGGAACATTGATTGTTTTTATAGTTATTTTCATAGTTTTATGCAGTGCATCTTATAATATACCGGAGTTATAAATTTGCATCGCATATATGAATCGCACAAAATGCCATTCCTTCAAAAGCAGACCTTTTTCGTTAACGATTTTAAACATTTCAAGGATGAGGCATTTAACTTAGTTATGCGAAGAGAAGAATTTAAAGCTCATTCTTAAATATCCTAATGTTAGGTTTTAACAAGATTTTTTAACGTTTTCACGCATTTTATTTATATTTTGCCACTGTTGAATCAATTGTTTAATTCTATTTTTTGCTTAATAATAAATGCACCAATTTAGTGCTTTAACACGGGTCAGTCTCTTTCATATGGGTATAACTTATTTACTGAATCTATTAAGTAATTAGAGGGAGGAAGGAAAAGGGAATGGGCATGAGCAGGAATGGAGAAAGAGGAATAAGGATGTAGCATTTGTATCAGGTTAAAAGGAGCTGTAGTACATAATAACAATAATAATTTATAATTGATTATAAAAAAATTAATACTACCGAATCATGCGCCCTTGTTAAATGGTGGAAATTCATAAAACTAAATATAGGTAACGTAATTTTCAATGGATTTCTTTAAATGATAATGCAGCAAATATTTCGAACCGAATTTCTAATAGGATTTTAAAAATAAAATTTTGTCTTTTATTAAAATTTTTTTATATAAGGCCAATTTTCAGAAAAAAATAAAAATTACCATATGTAGTTAAAAGAAAATTGCGATCTTTAAATATAGTTAAAACTCATTGCATATTATGTAAGTATTTAGTTCATAGTAAGTTACTACACATTTATCCTTTCATGGTAAACTGACTGTTCATTCACTTTTCACCTTGTTTTTACGCGTTGATAAGAGTAAAATATTCAGTTATTACGTTAAATTCTGTACGTTTTAAATAACTTATAATATGCTCAATTATTTCAAGTAAATTTCTGTAAATTCTTTATGCATTACTTGTGTATCATTATTTTGATTATCCTCTTATTTTCAGCAAATATTTGGATAATCATTTTGCGGGACCTGTTGTAACGCTGGGACCTCATTGAAAACTGACCGCTGCTCAGATCGTCATTAACTTGGATTAGCCTTTAAAACTCGAGGATTCGTCACGAAACCGAGCTCAGGTACCTGTCCCCTCGCAGCAGGGGATCTCTAGCCGACCAAATCATTTGCAATACAATTATAAGTTTTTTATGTTGATAAATTATTGAGAAAGTAACTCAAGCGTCGAATCCGAGTAAATGCGCTGATTAAGAGCGTCTTTTAAACGTAATTCTACAATGAATAATAAGATATTTAAGCTGCCATGCAATCTTGATGCCCAGAAATACCAACATTTAAAAGGTTTCTGGGACGGGATTGTATTGAACACATGAAAAATGTGTATTATATGGAAGTTGTGTAAGGGTTGGTTGGTTGGATGGTTGAACTGGGTTGGGTCGATTGGTTGGGTTGAGTTGGTTGGGTTTAGTTTGTTGGTTGAGCTGGGTTTACTGGGTTGGGTGGGTTGCAGTACAAACTTCCCAGAAACTCTTAAATGATTGGTATACATGGGCCTCAAAATTATATGTGTGGGTAGAATAACAATTAAAAGACGCTCTTAATCAGCGCATTTACTCGGATTCGACGCTTGAGTTACTTTCTCACAAATTTAACAACAAAAAAGTTAAAATTTTATTATAATAATTGGTCGGCTAGAGATCTCCTAATGCAAAGGGGCAGGTACCTGAGCTCGGTTTCGAGACGAATTCTCGAGTTTCGAACGGCTAATCCGAGTGGTGAGGTTTGAGGAGCGGTCAATTTTGAATGTGATCCCAGCGCTTTAACATGAGCCTATTTGGCCTCTCTGATAATAATTATTTAATCAATATAATTAAATAAATGTTACTTTCAAAAACAGTGATTTAATTGTGAATGAAAGCCAAACCAGATCATAGCATATCTTACTTATTTTTCGTATCTAAATCAAATATATATATATATATATATATATATATATATATATATATATATATATATATATATATATGGTTTGTTGGCAACTCAGTTGTATAATACACGTACATTGTAATGTTAAGGATGTGACAATGTAGCGACCAGTTACAGGTTTGTGAGCATTTATATATAATTATATATATAATTAAGGTTACTGTATATACACGTCAGTATATTTTTGAGGCTAAAGGCCGCTCAGCAAATATGCCATAAATAACGAAAAAACGCGATGAAGTAATGCTCATGTCGCTCATTGAAAGATAAAGAGAAAGAAATTCGACAAATATACTGACCAACTTAATGACGATTTTCACAGAATATTTATTGTTTGTTTTTATGGTTATTTTTTGGAGGAAAATCAACTTTACCGACGATTATAAACAGAATTAAGCTAGGAAAAATGTAAGAAAAATATGAAAGGGGAGATCACTTATCTTTAATACCATTCCGGCTTATGATTGTCATTTTACAACGCCATGACTTCCAAAAAGGGAAATTTTGAAACGTTGTATCTCATCCCTATATCCGATTATTTCGCCAAATAATATGTTTTGGAGATTTTAATGTCAACTTTGTGAAGGGATTGCAAATTTTTTAACAATTCTCTTTTCTTTCTACGATCGCATAAAAAATTTAGGAAGAGCCTTTTCTATTAAAAATGATGTTCATCTCAAGGTGTACGCCCATAAAGGGGAATTTTTTAGTTCATATACCCTCTGATTCTGAAGGAAAATTTAACTTATTAAAAGAAGGTTTACCAAGTTGGTTAGTGGATTGTGCAGGTTTGTCTGTTATCCCATTGCGTTGCCGAAAATGGCAACTAAGTATTTTTCTATGTTTTAACTACATTTATAAAAAGCTATTCATTTTTAATTGCATTCTTATGTATAATTGAACAGCAATTCTGGCAATAAAGTCGTTCAGGTTTTATTTGGCTTGGAAGTTTTATGGTGTTTAACTAGTGTTGCTACCTTATGAGTAGTAGATTCCGGGAGATTTCCACCTCATGAGCAGCAAATTCAGGGAAGGAGTGGCGGTAGTGTAGTGGTAAGGACGCTGGCTGCTAATCTCCTGCTGTTTGAAAAGGCAGCGGCCACGAATCCTGCGCAAGTAGGATTTTTTTCTAAGGTCGTCCGGCCCCCTGTTTGTGTGGTAAGAGGAAACCGCGCAAATTCAGCGTTCCGTCCTTCAGAAGGACGTTAAGCCGTTGGCCCCCTTGGTGTTCTTCGGTAAGAGTAAGCTAATGCCAGCACCGGGTTTCTCTTCTCCTATGCTATCCAGCTATTCATTGCACTACCTCTTAGATACCCATTGCGCGTAGGCAAAAGGTGAATCATCTGGGTACATACATTAGTATGTGAACTTTCAAATTAAGGGAGAATTTTCTCTAAGTCAAAAAACAACTAAAGTGATAAATAAAACTTATTTTATTTACTTATTAGGAAACAATGATTATTTAATATTTATTTTGTTGTTAAAGTTAGAGTTGCCACCTTGTAAATTGCTGATTCCGGGAGATATCCAACATATGAGTAGTTAATTGCGCTATTGTTTGTAGGTTAAAAACAGCTAATGAGAACAATAAAATTTGTTTATTTATTATTTATAAAACATCAAAATATTCGACCTTAATTTTGTTTAAACACTGTTCTATAAAATATAACAAACTATTAAATAAAAAGTAATTAAAAATAAAATTTTTAAGTTGATAACTTTTATGAAGCGCAAAAATATAATAATTTTGTTATATATAACTTATATAAAACGCATTGAATGAAAAATAAATAATTTAAATTATTGAATTAATAAAGAGGTTGAATATATAATAGTTATGTTGCAATTTTAATAATTAGTTCAGATATCTTAAAGAATGCACAGTAACTTTTATATATTCAATATCTCTATTACTTCAATAATTTGAATTATTTCTTTTTCATTCAGTGCGTTTTGTATAAATTATTAATAACAAAATTATTGCATTTTTATTTTTACACTTTTTGTGCACTTCATAAAGGTTATTAACTTAAAAATTTTCTTTTTATTTATTTTTTTTTTCTTTTTTCTTTTTAGTCTTAATGTGAAATATATGAATATGTTTATATATTCTTCAAAAATTAACTTTATCAAATAACTAAGGTGATACCCGTTGAAATTCTACGGGAAAGTCTTTAGTTAAAATTTCGTGAATAGATTATACAGGTTAATGGTACCCAATTACACGAAACCGGCAACAACGCAAATCACTAAGAATGCGTCAAATTCTTGCGTTAAAAAGTCATCTGTTGATCGATTCGATGCGTATTAAAAAATCGATGGCTGGAATACAAACTTTTGTTCTTTTAGGCGTTCGTTGTTTCAAGTCTCAACCTTCTACGATGATTCTAAGTAATTAAATATGCGAATGATTAATGTTGTACATTCTGCTTTATTCCTTCTCGCATATAACGCAACGATCATTTCTCTCTTTTTCCTTCTTTCTCTCTCTCTTGTATTAAAAGCATTCAAAGCACGCTTTCACCCATAAGGTTTGAAATAACAATAAGATTTCGAGGTTTAACAATGTAACTCGTTGGCAAGGCAACATCCCGTTAAAATGGCAAGATTTCCTCAAAATATTTGAATTAAGCGTTTAACATGAGAAATACCGAGCTGTAGGCGGAATAAAATAAACAGAATAAGAAACATTATAATTGTTTCTTTAAAATGGTTCAGATCCGGAGATCGTAGGTTAATATTTTCTAATTTAGATCTCAAAAAGAATAAAAGCCTGCACGTCGAAAAGTCGATGTTTACGTGGTATTTTATGGAAAATGGAATTTGTCTTATTTAGACTCGAACCCAGGTCTTTTTTCCAAATGTTTTTTCGTCAATCACTTTTAATATGTGAATAAAGCATTCTTGCCAAATTTAGATTTTCTATAGTGATTCTTTGTCTATTTTATAGAGCTTGACCAACAAATATATAGATAGATTTATCCTTTGTTCGTCATGCTCGTCGTGGCGTTATTCTTTCACTTCATGCCTCATGAAGAGCAGTATAAGTATGAGGTGGTTCGAATCCTGCTAAAAGTAAGATTTTTTTCTGATGTCGAAGGGCTTGAATAAAAATATATAAAGTTAAATAAAAGTTATTAAAATAGCATTACTTCAAAAGCCATACTTAATTTATTTCATTATAATTTGTATTTTGAACTTCTTCGAGCAGCCTCCAAAAGATCAGGTTTTGATAGTAAAAAGGCATGTAAATCTTTACAAGTGTAATAAAAATTGGTGCATACTTGAATATCTGCATTGAATTGGCACAAACTTAATTTGTTTTGAATTTTACAAAACAATTCATTAATAACATTGGGCACACGTTCGCAGACTACTGGGTATTGGAACTGAAAGTTTTCTTTAATTGCCCGACAACTACATTTACTTTTGAAAATAAATCGAAAAAAATTTTAAACGTATCTTGATTGGTTTAAATTGTAATAAAAATCAGGTAAACATGTAGTGGCGCGTCAGAGGTAGTAACCAACATGATTCTATATAAAGAGTATATTTATACATTAAGTATCGTTTAATTAAAATCAAAGGAAATTATTCTACCAAAATCTCAACTTAATGTAAGGTAAAAATACTAATAAAGTTGAAAATTACTTAATTACAAAGATTTTTGGCACCCGGACTAGGTCTACCAGATTCCGGGAGAGATGTATCTAAGGTGGGTTAATTCTGGGGGACTCCCTGAATTCCGGGAGAGTTGACAACCCTGTGTTTAACTGATCTTACTATATTTGGTAATGGAGATAATGAAACGCACCGTAAATAGATTAAAATCTTATTTTCATGGCTTAACTCAGTTGTTTCCCAACTTTGGGGCGTGCCACTGTGGAGGTCGTGGTGGGTAGATCGGAGGACTCGAAAGATTTGACATATATTTGTTGTCTATTAAGCCACTCTAATCGTGAGAACTACAATATGCATTCGTCTAGTTCTAGTCCTCTACTCTCTAGGACGTATCGTTTGCGTCGATATTAGTAAGGTGGTTATATTAAAGACAATTGTAGGCCCTGTAGGCACTATTTACGAACTACGATTGAACATGGTATAGAGGAGGCGTAAAGAGAATTTTCTTATGTAAACGGAGGCTTGGCTTTGTAATGTTTGGAAACCGCTGGACTAACCTACAAAGTTCTCTTAAAAAATTTACAGAAAATGTCACCTAAGGTAATATGAAACTATATAACATTTTCAAGGGTATAAGGGCCCTGAAAATTAATCAAAAATATTGACGGGACGTACATACAGCTAATATAGTGATTAAAAATTCTATTTTATCTGAATTGAGACAAAGAGTTAGATAATTAACTTCGTTTTAGAAATCTTTAGCGTTAAAAATTTTCAGGCTCCTTACCAGAATGCATTATTAAATCCCTAACTAATAGAGCCCATTGAATTTTAATAAGACTCCAAATAAATATCATTTGTCTAAATAGATTCCGATCAATTGAAATTGTGCTTTTATGCTATAAAAAGGGTATCTTATCTGACAAAAAGTCTTATGTTGTGGATGACCAATATTACATACTATATATATACGCCCATACATATATTGGGTGCCCCTAAAATGTATACACAATTCACATACGTATTTACTAATAAAGTATATGGATAGTTGAACATTGTTCCTGCACTTTGGGTAAGAGCTCAAACAATCGAAACACCCATATCAATATTTTGTTGACAACGGTGCTTTACAGAGTGTCACATTTGTGCAATGAAATAGTAGTACAAGCTAATTCAATTATACTTCTCAAATTCCTCTGATTCGTGGGTTTTCTAGCGTGTACCGCGTTCTTCATAGTATCCCACAAGTTAAAGTAAAAATTGATTTTTACCACACATGTGAAAAACCATTCACAAAATTCAATGACAATGTTTCCTTCAGGGGTGGCGGAGTGGTTAGAGCGTTGATCTTCCACGCTGCGGTCTTAGGTTCGAATCCGACGGAGGTCGGATTTTTCAACTGGGGATTGTCCCGTCCCCTACTTGTGTGTTTTGAGAAGACCGCGCAAGTCAGCACTCCGTCCTTTGGAGGGAGCGTTAAGAAGTTGGCCCCCTTGGTGCTTTTCGTTATGAGTAGGCTAATGCCGGCACCGGGTTCCCTCCTCTCTTGCGAGTGTTTCTTGTGTGTAAGGAGTTACTGCTATAATAATCCAAGAGGTTTATTAGCCAGAAATACATACAAACTAACAGACACAAAAACGTTTCCGTCACTCTTGTCATGCAACAGTCTCGGTATGCACGATTTCCTCTTGGCAGCATGAATAATCCCAAGCACGCTGTTTTTGCAGGTACTGCTCTAATGAGCACAAAGCCTCACAGTTATTCTAGGTGAGCATGTAAAAACTGGCTATTCATTCTCCACAACGTGATGTGCGAGGTCTTCTAGAATGTCCCTTGTGCACACCTTTTACAGTACCGTCCGCTTAAAAGTTGTTTTCAAGCAATCATGAAATGGTTAAACGTTTTGACAGTTCAGCTTAAAATACATATTTCAAGTGTTTTCCACCTCTTTAACATTATCCGTTTTCCAATTTTTCCATAAATACACTTAGGTTGCTTAAATTTTAAACGGGAGTTTCCCGTTTAAATCTGTACTGAATTAATGTATATGAAGTTATGCGTGTTATGATTTGATATTACACTAACGCTTTTTATCAATACTCTAAAAAAGTAATTTAAATATTCCCCCTTGTATCTTAATTTTAATATATTCATCAGAAATCTAGGTGTGTGCAAATTTTAGGGACGATGTGTGTGCGTATTTATCTGTATGTATGTATGTATATATATATATATATATATATATATATATATATACACATATATATATATATATACATATATATATATATATATATATATATATATATATATATATATATATATATATATATACACATATATATATACAATTTGGCCTCTGAACCACCAACTGCTGCTTTTATATTTATTGCTATAAAGCTCACCATAGAGGGGGCTACTAATCAATCACATTCGCGGCGGGATGGCGCCTCATCCATCAACATCACGCCGAGAAACGATTGAATGCGTCCGGCCGTGCTCTCCACTGCAGGGTTGCATCTTCTCCTAGGCGAAGGGAATAAATTTGCATGAGGAGATGCGGTTGGGGTGTCCGAAGAGAGTGATGCTCTTGTAGAATGCGTCGCCGTACAGTTACGCGCCACTGCACTCGGCGTCCCGCCACTCGACTTCTTGGCGGCGGCGCCGCTCCATCCCGCCGAGGCCTCGCTCGGCCGACCTCCGTCGGATTCAGTGGCTAGTTTGGCAGCGCTTCCTACGGTTACGACTCTAGTAGCTTTGTTTAATTACTTATGCACTTCTATGGATCCTTGTCTTATACCAAGTCTCATACATCGGCAATAAGGTCCTTCATTATTCTCGTACTAAGCCTTGAGGGAATATTTCTTCTAAAGGAATGATTTCTTTCATTTTATCATTAGAAAATATAAAGGTCGTAGTCTTATTTTGGCTGTGTGATACGGCCATAATTTAACATTTTCGCATAATCTATTTTAACAGCGTGGAACTAATATTATTATGCAATTACAAAATTTAAAATTCCAGAGATGAATTATCGAGCTTGCCTATTGAGTAAAATCCAACCGAGTCAAGATAAAATTTAAAGTCATTAAGCCATGGCTGAAATTCAGCTATAAATGAAACTACCTCAGATATAATTCACTGATCCTTGATTCAAAAACAAAAAATTAACAATTTATCTTACATATAGTCTTCCAGTTCTGTCTGTCTGTGTGAGACGCTGACGTCATCAATGGCACTTTTAACGCGTTTTAACAAGCTTTTCGTTTAGGTGGAAGGTTGAAATTTCGCAGGAATATTTGATTTAAATATCAAAATTAAATGACGTAATAAAAATACGAAAAAATACCCGGGTTCGACTCCAGGGGGCGATTTCCATTTTCCGTGAGATAACACGTAAAAAGCGACTTTTTAAAGTGCAAGCTATTATTCTTTTGGAAATTAAAATTAGAAAAAAAATGACGCACGATTCTCAAATTTAAACTATGTTTTAAGAAAATTAATGAAATTTCTTTTTCTATTCATCTGTTTCCGCCTACCGTTCGAAATCTCTCATATTAAACATTTAAATTACATATTTTGGGAAAACATCGGCTATTAAACGGGATGTTGCCTTGCCTATCACGTCATTGTTAAACTTCGCGAATCAATTATTCTCTCAACCCGCATACGATTAATATATACGAGTGCATAGATTGTCTTAAATTATCGTAGGATTTTTTGCGAAAATACGTAATCCTAACGGGACTGGGATTTAGTTTGAATTCTTTTGCTTATATAAACGACTATATAGATGTAGAGTAAGAGAAAGGAGGATGTGGGGAGGGAGATAGGAAGGAAGAGATATAGAATGGAAGGTACATACATAGAGAGTAAGGGACGTATAGAATTAGAAAAGGACATGAGGAAAGAGATAAAGAGGGATACGGAGAAAAAGAGGGAGAGCTATGGATTGGGACAAGAGGGAATGAGAGATGGGGGTGGCGAGACAAAAGAGAGGCAGAGAAGAAGGGAGAGAGAGAGAGAGAGAAGTAAAGAGAGAGAGGGAAGGAAAGAGGGAAAAAGTGAGGGACAGACAGACAGACAAACGACTTTATTTATGGCGAAATTGAGACTATATATTCCCTTCTTACATTTAAGTCTTTCGTCATATAAGTAGTTACAATATTTATATATTAAAAGAAATTAATTTCATAAAAATTACAATAAAATATATAAAAATTACAAGCTAATTAAATATTGGTTAATAGATCACAGATTATTACCAAAGAATATTGTTAGATTTGTGGGTCGAAAAAACTGTGTATCAGTTATATTTGAACACAGAAAAAAAGGAGAGAGAGGGAAGGAAAAAAAAGAAGGGAGAGAGTGACGGCGAGAGAGAGGGAGGGAATATTATTATTTATTTATTTATTATTACTTCATTTTTGACAATGGGCTCATCATTTAGCATATCTTACAAATTTTTTATATCGAAATCGAATATATTTGGAATACTTTCATCATAATCCCGTCATATTTGACGGGGAATTACGCTAGTTATCAAATAAAGTCGAATGACTGTCGATGTCGGCTTATTAATTACAGAAATTAGTATATGGCTTACCAAATCGTCGTATGTTTTCGGAAGTTACTTTTAGTGTATCCTCTAGTCAGCAGTTGCCTTTTTATAAGTTTTTAATATTGGTTCATGCAAATATAATGAAGTGTTGCCTAAAAAAAATGATAATTAGATAAAATAAACAAGGATATTTTTTAATCTTCAATTGCACGTTCTAATTTTAAAAAACAGATACGAAAGTAGGTGTTAGAGCCTTTCTTATAATAAAAAGTAGGAATTCCGTTGTTGGTTTGTTCATCCACACAACATCTACAGCCTAAAGAGCAAACTAATTTCGTCAAAATGGGGAGAGTATGCTTTGTGTGTGATCGGAAACGTTAAAATATTTTTCTCATTATCGCCACAAGCGTGTGGCAAGAGCAAGAGATGCGATTGCCTTTTGCCCCAAATCGCTCTGTCGGAACATGTGAATTGTTTCCACTGTTATTTAAAATACTGCGTTTGAGGCTATTGAAGTGTGACCATAGAATATATATATATTTTGGGGGAGCGAAAAACAATTTTTTTCGAATTTCGACCGAGCCTAGTGTGGAAAATTTGCCTTTTGAATAGCCTAACAAAAGGGGAAAAAATGTTTTTGATCGGTCAACATCTTCCGATTCCACCATGCACTCCTTTTTTCAACCGTTAAGATATGCACAAAACGACCCGAGGGATGCAGCTCTTTTCTTGTTTCGGCCTTCTCTCGCCGATTCAGGCCAACGCGCAAGTCCAAATATCTAATCTGACGCAGTTCACCCAATTCTAGCTATTCGCGAATATTCGGGTTGCCCATCCTCTTGTTGGCAGGGGAATAGCTTGTGGGAATACTTTAACTATGACAATGAGTGCAAGAGCTGTCGCCATAGTGAGGTGAAGCTTCCGTTTGCTGTGGTCATGTCGAATATTTCATCGGTGTATACTGTGTATAGTTTACCTAATGGTCAAGAATAAGTGAAAATATTCACCAAATATTACCTAACGTCTGTGATTTAGTCACTAGTCGCATCACCATGCCGAAGTGTTCATGTAAGAAACTGAAAACGCGCCGTGACAGTCATTGTGCCGTGTTCGTTCAGAGGCAAGAGATGAGCCCTCGAGTTTTTCCCACGTACATGGACATAATGAAGCATTACATTTTTTTAAGAGGACAAATGACTTTTGAAAGTTATCATTCAGTTTTAGAAATAGCTTATTCAGTGACAAAGAAGGTGGAGGAAATATGGGATTCTACCTCGCTTCTGATTAAAATCCCATAAACGTATAGTAAAAAGGATTCATGATCACAATGAAAAATACAAAAATGTAAAGAAATGCCACAGCAGTACATACGATGATGTTGGTAAGATTTTCGGAAACCAAGCGCCAAATACTTTGTTTGATGTAGTATCCTGTAAATGTCAATATTTCACTTCATGCACTTGCCCTAAAGAAAGTAAGGTGCCTTTAAGGGAACCGTCTTTACTCCTCGACCAGAGATCACTGAAATTGATGGATATTGGGAGAATTGGTCATGCTACCACTAACAGAGAACAGAGGAAAGGGAAAGCTCAAAATATTGATAAAAGAACGTAGACTACAGTACAAACTTTGCAAGACGAAGAAAAAGCTCTTCTGTTGCCGGTTCGGAGAACAAATCTGAGAGTGACTGCGAGGAAAATCCTTCTATCAGATGATCGAAAGTAAACATTGTACAACCTGAAAGAAAGAAACCTAAGTTTAAAACGTTGGCTACCGCCTGTGACAGGCTTGGTGTGTCAGATAAGGCTGGAGCGCTTATAGCAAGCGCCACAATGGAAGATTTGGGCATCGTAACAGAAGAAAACATATCGAACGTTGTGGACAGAAGACAAATTCGGCAAGTGGGACGGAAGACCAGGAATATCGTATATAAAGACATCAGGGAATTGGTGAATAGCAGGGTGCGTCCCTCCGGAATCTCACAGTTCCTTTGCCGTACGCAGGCCATAAGGAGACGTAAAATTTCTAATTGATCATCAGCAAAGGTTTGCGGCCCAGAAAACCGGGAAGGATTAATTTTAGGTCGACTTTAATCTCGCCATATAATGCCGAGATTTGTTACTAAGAAACACTATCACGCAAATCCGCGTGTCCGCATGGTATGGTGGTTGGGTTGGGCACGGGTGGAACAGCCACCTCCCTTCAGTTCTGGGTTTTTTGGTGCCCAGAAGGCCAAAACAAGCGAAGAGCTGCATCCCTAGGGTGGTTTCGTACGTATCTTAACGGTTGAAAACAAGAGGTGCCTGACGGAATCGGAAGATGTTGACCAATCAAAAAAAAATTTCCCTTTTGTTAGGCTATTCAAAAGGCAACTTTTCTGCACTGGGCTAGGTCAAAATTCAAAAAAAAATGTTTATCGCTCACCCGTTATATATATATATATATATATATATATATATATATATATATATATATATATATATAATTCTCTTAGGTACTTCTAGAAGGACTAGACATGAAATTCGGCATGTACGTAGGTCGAGTAGCACAACCGACGAGTAATGTCGAAAATCACAAAAAAGTTAATATTTAATGGGTCTTTTTTTAACCTGAATGTTCCATTTCAATACCCCATAAGAAAAGCATGGGATTCAGTGCAAGGCTTTCTAGAAATGCATTTTTAACCCTTAACTGTGCTGGTAAAAATAAATTGCACTTACATGCTGGTGGGGTCTGATAGACCCCAAATTTAAATGGTGTTTTATTTTCATTGACAGACAGTATTTTAATGAACAACTATGCATATACACAGATTGTAAACGCAATATTAATTTATTTTAAACGCAAAATGTTCTTCTCAATAAAATGAAATACGATAAATAAAAAAAATCTCATCAGGAAACAATCGGTAATATTAAATACCTGGCAATGTTGCACTACATCAGTGAATATATACAAAAAAATCACTTTGAACATTCATTGCACCCAAGGTTGCTGTGTTCCGAGCGTATGAATTTTTTACATTTTGTGCAGCTGGGCGTATGAGAATACCTAGACACGTAGCGCTGCCTTGCAGAAAATAGGTCAACTATAGAAAAAAATCAATTGACTGGGGTCCAGTAAACCCCACCAGCACAGCTAAGGGTTAAATTACTCAAAACTGGATTACGAATTCGGGAAAATAACAGTTGTCTATCTGAAATAACGGAGTTCTTAATGTTTGAAGGCAGAATTCAAATACGTGCCAAATTAGTGTAAATATTACTTTCAATCGAAAAATGTGAATTTGTCCTCTTTTCAACAATGGAAATCTTTAAACACTAAGGCAACGGCCTCAATTATTTAAAGGGATTTAATATTATACGTTACGATTGCAGTGATTTAATGCTTTTAGTGGAAATTAATCCCGTCATAACCAACTTCAATAACTCGAATCTCAAGGGAAAGCAAAAATTATTCGAGGTATATAAAATTCGAGTTACAGAAATATATTTTTCATTTTTCTATAATCGAATTAACAAAGTTTATTCTCATAAGCATATATGTTAAATTATTCTAATTTTCAATATTATACATATTATGAAAACATTATCATCAATATTTTCTTCCGACTGACATAAAACCCTTAGGTACTTCTAGGACGGCTAGAAATCTGAAATTTAGCATGTATGTAGAAAGAGTGGCACAACCGACGATAAAAATCGACAGTCACAAAAATGTTAATATTTAAAGGGTCATTTAAACCCCAATGTTCCGTTTCAATGCCCATAAGAAAAGCATTGGATTCAGTGGAAGGCTTTCTAAAAATGCATTTTTAAATTACTTTAAATTGAGATACGAATTCGAGAAAAGAACGGCTATCTAAAAGAACGAAGTTCTTAATTTTTGAAAACAGAATTCAAATACCTACCGAATTAGCGTAAATATCTGCTTTTCATGGGAAAAAAGTGTGAATTTTTTCCTCTTTTCAACAATGAAAATCTTTAAATAATATGACAACGACCTCAATGCCTTTAAAAGGATCTGATATTATATGTTACGATTGTAGTGCTTTAATTCTTCTAATGGAAATTAATGCCATCATAACGAATTACAGTTGAACTTCCATAACTCGAATCTCAAGGAAAAGTAATAATTATTCGAGTAATAGAAAATTAAATTATGGAAATATATTTTTAAATATTTGTATATGCAATGGAACATCTATAACTTGAATCTCAAAGGAAAGCAAAAATTATTCGAATTATAGAAAATTCGAATTATGGAAATATATTTTTCCATTTTTCTTTAATTGAATTAATATGAAGATTATTCCCATAAGCATATAACTCTTAATTTTAAATATCATGGATATTATGAAAACATCATCACCAATATGTTCTGTTTTTTTGTTTGTATTTATGACTAATCAACCTCTAGGGAAGAGGGAAACATGGCCTACTCATTACAAAGAGCACCAAGGGGGCCAACTGCTTCACGTCCCTTCCGAATTACGGAGCGCTGACTTATGCGTACTCCTCAAACCACACAAGTAGGGGACAGAACGAACTCAGGACCGCTGAGTGGAAGGCCAACTCTCTGAAAACCACTGTCTTAATACCTTCACAAACGTTACGTTTTACTTTTGGTGATATCAGTGCGTACAACATTGAAAAAATACGGAAAACTAGGAGAGGTCTCTCATTATTCCATGCCATAAACCCCCTTCTTCTTGCGCGGTCGGAGATCTGAACGCAACACTGAGGAAAAAACGAAATGTTTAGCTCTAGTGTTCCATTTTAGGTGTGTCTTTGAAATATAT
Source organism: Tanypteryx hageni (assembly GCA_028673005.1). Taxonomy (NCBI): domain Eukaryota; kingdom Metazoa; phylum Arthropoda; class Insecta; order Odonata; family Petaluridae; genus Tanypteryx; species Tanypteryx hageni. The sequence continues at coordinate 102,161,251 of CM054120.1, read as the reverse complement.
AGTCCGAAGACTATTCAACCAATTACTAATCTGAATGAAGTTGACGGAAAATGGCGAAATAGTTTTATGAATTCACTCTGATCATGCATTTCCAGTCATAGAGTTCAGAGAGCGGTACGTTGCTTATAAAAAATTCACCTTATCTAAAAATACTCATTGTCCTCGATCATTTATGGCCGAACGAATATTATGGAGCAACAAGTTTCATGTTTTCGGAGAAAACGTTCCTATGAGTCAGTTATTTAATCAATATAATTGCGTATCGCTAAAAATAGTCTTTTATATAGTTGTCATATATAAAAATATATTAAGGAGTCAATCAATAAACAATTTTTTTACTTGTTCCATTTTTCATTCAATAAAGTTTTGAAAGCTTGTAACATTATATATAGATAACGAATGGCCGTATTTTCCCATCGATAACGCGCATTTTAATGTTTTTAACGCTGATTAGAATGTATAGATACCGCGCAGTCGAAACTTTTCTGCTAAATAAAAGAAAAAAATTATAACCTCTGTAAAAGTCGGGACTTGACTGAAAGGCTGCATTAAAGAACACAGTCTTTTGCCAACCGCTAATTTTTTAAAACATGCCCAATCTGTGCGTAATTGTCTTTCAAATTTAAAACTATTAGGTTTTTATCAATGAAAACTCTTTCTTCATCACCCGATTCTGCCGAATTACCTACATTCGAGCTGCTAAACAGAATTAGAATTTGTCGTCGAAAGAGCATAGAAATCGAAGAATCATAATAATGAGCGTAAAAACCGAACCAAAAAAGATAATTCTGAACCCATACCAAAACCAAAAACAATTATTCATTCAGTTTCTCTTTTTAAGATCAAATAAATAGTGAAATCAAAAAACGGGGGTTCTCCACAATTCAGATTTCCTCCATTTTCAGTATCTCTCACATCCCTATCCGAAGTTGCTTTTTGCCTGAGCAAATACCCCGCCTTTAAAACTCTCAAATGGCAAACAATTATTTTGGAGCGATGAATGCAAGGTTGGCTCGATAACAGGTCGGAGAGCTGTTACAATTCACACCTTATTCCCCTTCTGGGAAGAAAAGGGTTGACGCGGGTTCGAAGAAGCGGATTGTCCGTTTTGCTCGTCGTCTTCTCGGCGTGGGTAAGACTGATTGTTGGCTTCGCAAGAAGGGGGTATATGACATGAAATGGTTTGCAATCTCGCCTAGGTTTCCAGCATTTTCAATGTTGTACGCAATGGCATCACGAGAAGAAAAACGTGACGTGTTTGGGGAGCTTTAGACGAACGAGATTGGATGAGTGGTATAATTTTGAGTGGCCATCTCTCTATGCAAGTGTATGATTCAACGGCAAACTAGTGTCTTGGGTGGCACAAAATCAGTGGGCTTTAATGTGAGTTGGACTGTATAAATTGGAGGACAAAATGGTGCGCGATTGGGGGCTTGATAATAGTGGTACATTGGTGCTATATTGTTGGTATACCCTGCTAGAGCAAACGCGTGTTTGGTGGCATAAATGTTAGGGTCCAACGATGTTTTTATGGTGGTATAATTCAGGGGTAGATCAATGTAAGTTGAGTTGAGTTGGTGGTCTAGATTTTCAGGGGGCAAATATGTTGGTAGTGTGATATACGTGTTAGGTGCTGCCTATGTATTCATGATGGTCGGCTTCAGGGGTAGATTAGCGTACGTTGGTTGGTATAAAATCAACGGGGACGGGTAAGTTTGGTGGTGTAATTTTTTAGGGAAAAAGTGTCGGTTTTGTAGTACATATATAGGTTTTAGGCAGCCGTTGTAGTCATGGTGGTATGGTTCAGGAACTACTTTGAGTTTGGCGGTATACGTTGCAGAGGCATTAGTGATTATATTGTGTGCCATAATTTCAATGGAGCATTTAGTGTAAGCTTGGTTTAATAACAAAAACTATACGTTGGTCGGTTGAGTTTGATAAGAATCTACAGTTTTCGCGTCGAAAAGCCTTTTTTTGAGTACTATTTCTGTATGTATAAGCTACTACGGCGAATTTGATCGTTAAAATTCCGTGGCGCCTTTTCAAAATTATTACTCTTCTTACGATGTTATGCAGCAGACACGTATTGCTAGTATTGACCCAAATCGTGTGTTTTATGTGCATAAGAAGATCGCGATGGATTCATTTCCCTCCATTCTGGACGCATTCTTGTTATAGTTCTGTCATCGTGATGAGAAATGTGAGCCTAAAATGGAAGCAAAACAATGGTTTTATTGGCCATAAACTGTTTTATGGAGGAATTGTGATTTAATGACATACCTGTATAACAAAAATTTGAATTTTTAGCTATAAAGGAGTGAATTTATGCTACATTCGAAGCTATTACGAAAAGTATTTTCATTTTACCATTATTATTGCTATTTTTTAAATATAGTTTTATTTAATTCACAATATATATCTCTGATAAAAGTGTATGTGTATTCATTTGGAAGATAGAAGACTGCAAACATACTACGTTTATATAAATTTAGGGTATATAGACTGCGCAGTTATATTCGGACTTAAACATCAATTTAAAACTGTTCAAATTTTGTAGTTTGTTAATCTGAAAATAATTTAACCAATTTCCGAAAATATTTTATTAACTCTAGAATATGTACTCTAAATGCATACGATTACGAAAAAAATCAAATAGAAAATAAATCAACGGCTATGAAAAAGTAATCACCTGAATTAATTTAAGAAATTCTAAAGAAAGCATCATTCAATTCCAATTTTTTCATCCCTAATCAATAAATCGGCACCTCTCTAGTTTTTATAAATTAAAATATCTATCGTAAGGAATCTAAACTACCATTACCATTAATATTACTAGTGTGTTCCTAGCGAATAAAAAAACACGTATATAAAAAGTGGCGTAAAACAAGGCAAATAGAGATGGAATGTAATCGCTTTTAGAAATAGCTCTGTGATATCCGTTTTTCTCATCCCACACTTGGCCCTCCCTCATACCTGCCGCTCCCTTCTCCTCTGCCTCCACTCCACACCCATCTTTACCCCTCCTCCCAGCCGCTTTTCCCATTCACTCAAACCAACCTCTGCAACGAAATCCCGTCGTTTTATGCCGAGCCCGCTTCAGCCTCGCTCATCTGCATATGAAGGCCCAAATAACCCACCCAAATGTGTACAAAACCAAAAAATAAAGCAATATGAATTTGAAGCTTAGGGAGACAAACCTTGTAAATCTGTTATAGTTATGTTGGTGAGCTTACATTGTATTGTCAAATATGTTTAACTGAATCGCTTCCATGGAATTTAAGTGCGTTAGTTTTGATGATATAAGGCTTGTGCATAAATGATTATTATTATTTATTTTGAAATTTGTATATTTCTGTAAGGTGTATTAGAAGGTTCGAGTTTAATATTTTATGTAAAGTATTGCTTGCTATTTAGTCACATTCAGAAGTAATTTCAATTATATTTTAACATTTTAACAATATTTGGTTTATAAAATGGATGTTTATTAAGCTCTCGATTATTTTATTCGAATCAAATGCGCGAGCTGACTTACTTGTTGAAAGCTAGATCTTAAGGAAATATGCATAATCAATGAGCTTATTATTTTGAGCATTATCATTTTAACATTTAACACAGCGGTGGTTTTTCAGTGTTTGCAATATTTTACGATTGCATAAAAAACTAAACTTAATTTAAGGTCAGTAATAAAAAATTGAATTTGTATCGAAAAGAAACTCTATGTTACGTGAACTATATCATTGCCCTTCCCCTATTCAACCCGCTCTCAAACAACGATTAACATGAATTTTGCCAAAATTCGCTTTTGTTTCCAGGAAGAGGCTACTTTCACTCAGCTTTCGTGAAATATTAAATTAAGTCATAACCATTTCTTTCACTCGGAGAGTATTTAATATGGTAAACGGGGCTCGATATTATATTCCGCACGTCTAAAAACTTTTGTTCACAATGATCAATGTTTCTGAACTCACTTGAAAGAAAGTGTTAATTTTACCACAACTTAATGTAATTTCTGTATAAATTTAACCGATGTGCGTGGTTCCGTTGTTTCCCGCGGCATTATTTTTCAGAGAGCAACTAGTAGAGATCGAATGATGTACCGGCTATCCTGTTCTTAAACCGTTGGTATCCAATGGGAAATCGGTTCAAGGGAACATAAGGATCTCTATCTTTTTCTCCCATTCCCATCCATCTCCCCACTCACACACTGAATCATCCAAAAACGACACGTTTACTGCTTCCTTTTATTACACACAACTCCCACTCCCCTGATGATGACGTGGACGTCATTGGATACCCGTAATGACTTCCAGTAAAACTGAGTTCGGCCGCCGCGCTCCGACAAAAATATGTGCGGCGATAAAACTCCGCCTCGACTATTCCCCAAAAACTAGGCGGAGATAAGAGAAAAATGGCATTTTTCATGGATTTCAATGATATTAGGTAGAAATATTATGATGAAGGGTAAGGTAAACCGTATTGAAGTTTATTGTTGTACTTATGGTTTGTCGGTAGTTTCGAAGATTTATGTAGTCCCGCTAGTACAAATAATAATATAATGCCGAAAATGATGATAAAATAACCATATTTGAAAAGAAGATTGGTTTGTGAACGAGTATAATATTTCGAAGCAACAGGAAATGAAAAGAATTCCCTTCGAAGACAGTTATTTACACTGAATCTACCGTTGAAAAATGTAACCACTTTATTTGAGAAATTAAATATTTTTAATGAAATAATTAAGATAAATAAATAAAATTAAATCTATTGTAGGTTTTTATTGTATCTTTCAAAAATTCGTAGTTGAAATGCTTTTAATCACTTACTATGAAAATCTGTAGAGCATATTTCAATGTGTATTCTATTTATGAACATAAGCTTCAAAGGCAATTGGATTGTAAATTTGGAGAGTATTTTCTTCATGAGAAACACAGCTTTATGAATCTATAAGAAATATATTTTTATAACAGAGTAAGGTCCATTAAAATATATAAGATAATTTGTGCCTTTCAGGTAACCGACATTTTCATTTACGATTTTCATTTAGATTCATCATTTTTAAAAAATAAATTGTTATTGGCATTTATCGTTGTATATCTTAAAGCTAAAATCTAATATATAAAATTGAATGTCTGTTTGCCTGTCTGTTCCTTATACATTCCCACATCCTTTGACCTATCGGGACCAAAATTTGCAAAGTGACTTCCTATGACCCTACGGGTAACATAGGGCACCCGGGAACCATGAAAACTACCCCGCACAGACAGACAGACGGATATACAGCGGGTGCTCATATATCGATTTGTTTTCTTTAACTTATATGAATAAAAAAAATAAACAATATGAATTAATCATAATAACATAGTTTGATTTTTAAATTTTCAGAAATCGCGATGCTCTAAGTTTCTATAAACTGTTATTAGAAGCCCGAGCAACGCCGGGTACTTAAAGCTAGTATTATATAACATTGAATAAGCAATATCAGCCTTCTTATCATAATCGACATTCTCTGAGGAAGAAATCTTTTCGGTTGAAATGAATGGATATAATTTTGACTATATTATGGCTATAATATTTACTTACGTCATTTAAAATAATAAACAAAAGTATAATATATTGGAGTAAATTTGGCAGGGTAATCATTTAAACATTAATTGCACATCAGCTGCAGCGTAGACGATAAAGCTCGCCTTTCTTTCGTTGGCACATGTTCAAAGAGTAGAATGGTCCGGAATGCAATCTGGCAGACAATGGCGGTGTTTATTAAGGATTTGCTAGAAGATAACCTTCCATATTATGAGCGTATGCTTCACCAAACTTTTATTCAATCTCCTATATAATTTGATGGGTGAGATTAGGCACAAGTGATTAGTAAGAATTTTTGCCAGTTTGAACTTTGAACGCTATATTATTCGGATAAGGTACATAGAAGTGTTGCAACGATATTTTAAATCATATTTTACATTTACTGATATGGAGATAATGTGGGAATAGTGAAATAACTATGATAGAATACAAAAGAGCAAACCTAATTAGGGGAATAACTACAAATAACAACGATATCCGTGGAAACGGCAAAGTACTAGCACTTTAAAGAGTAATTTCAAACTGTTATACATGCTTTGATTGTCACAGAATAATTTCTTTAACTTGAGAAGATCTCGCGGTATTTTGTAACGTAAGAGGTCGCGCGCAGTCAATCTGACCGCGTTGGAAAATCAGGCAAAATATTCAAATTACCAATTTTAATTTATTTTTTCTTTAATTTATAAACAAACTTAGTTCATAACATATTTTTTAATGATACAGCTACATTTAATAGATGGATAAATAGAAACAAAGCTCTATACGGAAGAAAATATTGCTTTGTATGTTAAATGAAAATAAGCTTTAAACAAAAATTGAATATCAACTATAAAAATTGATAAGTAAATACAAATCTCTCAGATATGATTGCACTTAGTCTTCATCACCTTCCGCTTTCTCATCCTGGATTGCGGAATTACCTACGGCGTTATAGCAAAGATCTTTTCTCAACCAGGCACACAGGCCGACTGTCACTCTGGCATAAAACACAGCCAATGATTTCTTTGTGGGTTGTTACAATTTAGTGAGGGTAGGGTAATAAACACATCCACGAATGGGAATAACAGCTGACGTCATAAGGATGGGTAAACAAGATCATTCGCTCTAATATATCGTGCGCGGCCGTCGGATAGAAACAATGTGGAATAGAGAAAACCCATATAAAAAATAAATATTGACACAAAGAATCCTCCAGACCTACAAGTCAATAGATAGTAAACTCTAGGAAAGGTACTGACAAGGCCTTGAATAAGATTTTATTATGGGGTAATAAAATTAATAATGCGAAAAGCGCGCGGTATAAAGGACCGCGCTGTACTTCTTATGGGTTAAGGATTGCCTTGGATTTTACTTTTTTGTTTATTAAATTGTGTTTTTAAACACTTTTACGGCGAACCAAAGAAGCTCTTTTTAAAAGTATTTTATTTTAAATTAAGAGCATATAACCAGTTATCAGAAGAAGAGTACGCATTATTTGAGAATGGTATTTTTCAAGAACTTTGGCTTCATATAATTTCTTGCAACCAGGAACAAGTAAATCAATAAGACACTTCAAAAGAAAAATGTATCTACTGCGCGCGTAAATATATTTTAATGGTTCGTGCTCAGATGTAATCGCTGAAAGAATCTGGTCTTATGATTGTTTTTATAAATGTAATTTCTCTAAATATTTCTTTGCTTTTTGTGATTCCTATAATTAGTTCATGTGTATTTTTCATGATTAATAACGAACATTTTTTTCGTCGACTTTTTCTTATATGGAAGTAGATGCGATTATTGCGAGCATAATCATCTCATCATTTATTTAAAATCATATTAAAAACTTTATTTACTTAAAACCTATCTCTATTTATTATATCAGTAATTTACTCTGCAAACAAATTATTCTACGAAATATATAACTCAAAAATCTGAATTTTCTAAGTGCGAATTTAACATGCCAGGGCGATTTTTTATTTGGAAATCGATTAATATTTACGTACCGGAAATTTGCGTCAGCCTCTTTTCCATTATGATGGAGGTCTACTTATACACTTTGCCAGAAATAAAAAATCGACCTTTTCTGGAATTTCCTCGCATAAATGTGTATATGTCCCATGGTCGTTACTTTTTTATAATAATCACGTCCTGAAAGTCCTATTTAACTCGTCTTAAACCTAACTATCAAGTGGACATCCCTAGATAAATAAATAATAACCCTCCTACGCGGATTGTACTCACCGCGGGCATATCAACTGAATGTAAACACTAGCGGAAGATACCCTGAACTTGAGGCACCTCTTTTTTCCTTCCCTTCCTCTTTTTGTGTACTTCTATATTAATCACGAACTGTTAGAAAGAGTAGGTTGCGCTGGTGACACCTTTATTCGAATCGTGCCAAGGGAAAGGATTTGATGGCCATCCCTCGGGAGTGGTTCCCTCAGTGTATGCGATCGACTTATTCGGTCACCTCAGTCCCTCCTTTCCTTCCCTCTCACGCATAGCAGTGCTCAGCAAAATCCCTTCCCGATCCCATCACAGGCCTTCCTCCCTTACAACAGGGATCACTTCTCCTCTCCGAGAAATCTCTCCCCCCAGTCCTTTCTCATCCCACTATATCCAACGAGGTCCTCTTTTAACCCCTCCACTCCAATCTTTATACGACTATTCCTCACCCGACACTCCCCCTCTCCCCACCAGCTCCCCAGGCGACCCCATTAGGGAATAGCTGGCCCCCATATCCGACGTCCCCGATCCCTTCCAACTTCCCCCTTTCCATCCCTAGCACCCTCCCGCAAAACTGTGACATCCCATCCGCATTTTGGGGCAATCTTAGCTGGGATAGCGCCAAGGAATCTCTCACCAGTAAAGGGACGCGGGACATAGGACGAGTCTCTGGGAATGGTTATTCCATCTTCTAGCGTTCTTTTTTTGTCCGTAATGTTGAGAGATTCTCCTGACATCAATCCAACACCCGGAGAAGCGTCTCGGTAGACTTGGCTCACCGGACGGTTTGAAGGCAAAAAGGGGGGATAAGGGGAAAGAAAGAATCTGTTTCCTTCGCCGCCTTCCTTTTATTATCTCACCCTCCGTCCGAAAATGATCTTTTGAATCACAGAGCGGAGTGAATCTGCCCATCCTTTCCTTCCTTCCGCTCCTCTTCCATTCCTCCCCCCCCCTCTCTTTCTCCCTCACAGACGCACACACACCGCCACCCTCTCTCCCCCGCTGCCTCTCACTTCTTCTCCCCCCCTCATTCTCCCTCTCTCTCTCTCTCCCTTCTACGCCCCATTGTAATCCGGGTGCGGCAAGTTGTTTCCTTTTATTCCCGCTTGCGCTTGCGATGCCCGGTGGTGTGGGTGGAACGGCATTGTGCCGCGGGGCGAGAGAAGTGCCTCTGGCGGTGCGAACAGTCACCGGTTGTGCGGAGGGAAAGCTGGAGGGGTAAGAGAGTGAGGAGGGAGAAAAGAGAAAAGATTCGGAAGGTAGGAGGAAGAAAACTACCAAATAGCGGCGAGAAAGAACGCAGAAGGAAGATTCGGCAAAGAGTTAGCACGAGGGAATGGGAGTTTGGGTGGGGGTGGGATCAGGAAGCAAGGAATGGGGAGAATGGGAATTGGGTGGGATGCGGGAGTGGAGAGAGATAGAGAATGGAAGTGGTGGGGAGTGGGAGTCGGGACGCAAGCGTGGGAGGGTTTGGTAAAAGGGTTGGGGCAGCGCGAGAGGGAACATCGAGGGGTGGTAGGAGCGGTGCGGCAGAGTCCATTTGGAGAACATTACTCCGAAGACGGAGGAGAGGAGGGGAAGATGAGAGACTCAGAGATTCTCGCCTGCTTGTATCGTCCGCCTTGGATCAATACAGCGGCTCCCTCCTCACCCATCCTCCGCAAACGCCGCCAACTTAATGGACACCAAAGGCTCTCGAAATATCCACGCGACTCCATTGTGGGGAGAGTGGCCGCTCGTGGAAGCGTGGAGGTTTGGATGGAGCAAAAAGAAGAGGGAGGGAGGAGGCGGGTGGCTGAGAGAGAGAGAGAGGGGAAAGGAATGGGGAGTGAGACGTTGAGGAGTGGTATGGTCTCTCGAGAGGAAAGTCCTTCAAAGGTATGTGGACTCCTGGACACCACTACGAGCCGTCCCATCTCTCCTTCTTTGGGAGAACTTGTCTGCGGAGAGAGATCCACAAAGAATGGAAGAGGGGATGGAACTTCCGAGAGGGTTTGGCAAGATGGCTGCCGAGAGGGATAGAATGGTGAGGGGGTGTGGTGATGAGAGATCCCTCATCCCTCCCGCCCTTAAACACTAAGGCCGTTCCGTTCGGATACTCCTAGAGCTCTCAAAACCGCAATCTCCGAGCTCTCGTCATATTTCGCCACCTTATCTCGCCACCTTATCTCGCCATGACGTGATCTGCCACTTTGGTCTCCGGAGGCGGAAGGGAGGCAGTTGTCCGATGGGCCCCTCTCTTTTTCCGCCGGCCTCTTCGAGGTGGGGGTGGTGAGTGACCTCCATTAACCCTAAGGGGCTGAGAGGAAATCCTATCTGCCACATGAAGACCTTCCTTTCTGAACGGAACGTAAACTAATTTTCACTCGACTGATTGGATTTTGGCGGGCTCTTTGATAGACTTACGGCTCTCTTTGTTTCGCTAAATATTTTCTCCGACTATCGAAATTGACTTAGATTTGGGGATCATGCACTTACCGTTTCCGCAACACTGAATGTGATCACCTCGGAAATTTTCTGCGATAAAAGGCTTTATTGAAATAAACCGAACGATGGTGGTTCTAGTCTTTTTCCATGTACAAAGACATCCCCAGAAACAGCAAAAATGATCTTTTATGTTCTTAAATTTTACGTGAGAAGTTAAAGAGAATTTATCGTAGAAACTAACTTAAACAAATGTTTTATTTAAGGCTATTATAGATACTTCCTTGATATCAACTTTTCAAATAACGAAGTTAAGCGCTTCTATGACGAATTGAGAGGCTTTTTAAAATTCTTCTGATCCAGATATAGTCTGTAATTATATTGAAATAGAGCTGGCTTGCGATCGGAATTATATAGCTTTAAATTCCGGCAAAATGTAGCAAAACATCCGACTCGGAACTTTTCACGAGCGTTTTATATGATTTTTTGTTTAAACTGTTCTGAAATATTTTAAATCTAAAAATTAGACTAAATGTTAATAGGATAGGGTTTATACGTATTAATATAGATAGTCACTCAAGTTATAGAGAAACAAACAGGTGTTTAGACGAAAAATTTAACTGAATTAGCGCATTTGATAAACGATAAAATAAAGAGAATCAATACGCTAGAAACCATCGACATATAAAGGCGAAAGAGCGTCGTGCAATCTTTCAGATAGCAATTATCGACTTCGTAATTTTTCAGGTGTGATTTTAATTCTCTACAGCTTAGCCATTCTTCTGCATAAAAATATGGTAATGATCTTTGAATCCTATGTTTTCAGTGGCCAGGCCTTCCTGAATTATATAGATATTTACTGCCTTATACTTCAGTATTACTAAAATTTTCAGCAGGCAATATTTTCCGAAGTATGAAGTTAGTTGGCTCTAGTATATTTCGCCGCTGTCTACAGTACTACGGTCGGAAATATATGGGCTCTTTTATGAAGATCGAAAGAGCAATTTTTTTCATTTTTAATGCGTAACAAGAAAATAAAAACGCGGGCGATTGAAAAAATATTACATAATGGAACCTCTCTCAAATAACGGAACTACGCAACTTTTAGAGCAAGTCTCCTTGAACATATGTTAATAATGAAATAAAAAAGAGCGAACTCACTGGGAAAACACGACTTTCATCACACATACATGCACTCAGGTCCATGAGTTGTAATTTCTCACCAGGGAGCAAATGGAACAAGATAAAAACTTTTTTACGGGTTTTTATCTTCGCCGGACTTATAATCTAGAAAGGACGCACTGTTTTTACCAACATACGAATGTAGGTCCTGTTTTCACTCTATATACCCTCATTAAGAACTAATTATTTCGATCTTATGAGAAAGAGAAAGGCATCGATAGTACTGAAAAACATAGCAGATATGGAAAATGTTGCATCAAATGAAAATAATATGTTTTCATACAATCAGTAACAAACTTTTCACAACAAATGGAACATGGTCCTTTAGAGGAATAGTTTCAGTTCAGTTGTTTTCTTTTTTATGAATATTTATTAAAATTTACGCAATTGTCGAGTGTCTGTGGGTTTAAACGTATAAAAAAGATCTGTTAATAGATCATCTATATCAGGGTAGTTTGGTCGTATTATAAAAGCTATGGAGAGCGAAAGTAATTGGATACCGCTGTAAAATTCCGCAGAAGACCGCTCAGTATAGATTTGTCCTAACACAATATACATTATTACTCACTTTAATTTAATTTACTCTGTTATATATATATATATATATATATATATATATATATATATATATGTTTCTTTTAAATTTTTCTCGCTTTATATCTTTGCGGGCTGAAATTTCGGGTATATTCTTATTTCAGATGACAACCGACGAGAAAAATGGAGTCACAAAAAAGTTAATATTTAAGGGGTCTTTTTAACCCCAATGTTCCATTTCAATATCTCATAAGAAAATCATGGGATTCAGTGCAAGGCTATCTAAAAATGCATTTTTAAATTACTTAAAATTGGGATACGAATTCGAAAAAAGAAGTTGTTTAGCTGAAAAAACGGAGTTCCTAATTTTTTAAGGCAGAAGTCAAATACATACCGAATTAGCGTAAATATCTGCTTTGAACCGGAAAAAGTGTAAATTTTTCCTCTCTTCAACACTGGATATGTATAAAAACCATGGCAACGACATTATTACTTTTAAAGGCGTCTTTAACGCTCTTAATGGGAATTAAAGATGTTTTAATGCTTTTAAGGGAAATTAATGCCGTCATAATGAATTATAGTGGAACTTCCAAATATATTAAGAATTTTCCTATATTGAAATAAATTTTGAAAATTCAATTTATAATCTTTGCAATTTTCCATAATCTAAAAACTCAGTTTAACTTTAAAATATAAGAAGACTAAAAAGGAGAGAAAAAATGTTTTTCAGTATACAAACTTCTATGTGCACTAAAAAGTAGAAAATAAATTTTTCTGCCCTCAACTTCAATTAAATTTGGTGTGCAGAATAAGAGTGGGTGGCAATTTATACTACCCATTTTATTCTGCACACCAAATTTAATTCAAGTCGAGGGCAGAAAAATGTATTTTATAGACCAATATAACTTCTTTAATTAACAACCTTACATCTATGTTTCCTTGTTGATTAACTTTTTGTGGTGTAAGGAAAAATTAGACGCCTTTATAAAGTACAAAAATTACTCAATAAAGCAGGATAAAACCGACTCGATTGATCTTATTTATATTTTCTCATTCCTGTCTCTGAAAGACTTTTTTGCGAGCAAATATTCACGGAAAATTGTGCAGAGGGCGTTTGTGCCGGATATAACGAAGATTTTTTGATTAATTAATATGAAAGCGATAACATTGACATCCTGCGGAGAAGGCTTTTATGAGAAGAGAGAGGGAGGGACGAGAAGAGGTTTGGCTGGAAAGTGTGCCGGAGACGATCAAGGTTAGGGAATCGGCAAAGGCGGCGTAGAAGCGATTGGCAAAGGATAAGGGGTGGCGGCGGGTTACGCGAGTCAAAGGACTTCCGGGAAGGGCCTCCGGGAGGAGTACGGAGGGTTTGGGCCACGTCCCTTTGACTTCCATCCCTCGGAGAGAAGCTTCACTTGAATGGATCAATGGTGGTGCATTTGGGAGAAGAGATAACATCCGGAATGGTTGAGGATTAATTAAAACCACGTAAACGATCCCTCTTGCCATTCACTAAGGTTATCTAACCACGAAGAGTCCTTGGATTGAATATTTATAGGTTCATTTGAGCATTTTGACGAGTTCAACGTCTTGAGTTCGCACCCCTCTAATTTTTCGTGAAGCGGAGGCCTTTGAACTGACGCCTTATATTTTATTTTGGCATAGCTCCGAGGATTTCATCAGATAAGGTATTTATATTATCTCTTTATTTCGATTCCGAGTAGCCTATCTTCCCTGCTATCTCATCGTGATACTCATTCAGTGTTCTGCCATCAACCCCTACGATATCTCCAAAGAGAACGCTTTGGTGATAAAGTACGACGCAAAACACACATCTGTAAAATTCAATGAAGACATTTATCGTAAAAAAATATATTTTTCGGCGTTTCAGAAGGTTTTTTAGATGAAATACTGTCTAAAGTATGAGCATAAATGATAAGGTCCATTAAATACCTTTCGAATATATTTTCATTTGAATTTTTTATCCATTGTAAACTAACAAATATCAACGTTAGTTTTGAGTAAAATGTTAACTGCTGGAAAAGAGATCGTTCTGCCTTTCTTACTATGCAACTTAAAGGTATTTCTGTCGGTTAATTTTTCTCACCACGCTGAAAAAGTTGATAACTGAGTCGCAACCGTTTGTCATAGTACAAATAATTGAAAATATCAACAATCGTTCTTTTATACGGATTAGAATTCAAACAAACATTCGCAAAAGATGTGTAGAAAAGATATGAAACTTTATCATTAAATAAAAAAGTAAGGAGTTAAGTTAAGACCAAGTCTATTTTTCAGTTAGTGACATTTTTGTTACAAAAAATCTGAGATAAATTAGTGCGTCGCATATATCGTTTGTGGTATACTTAGTAAGGTGTGGTTTAAGAGTTAACAATTCTATATTCTCGTAAAAATTTCAAATTTCATTATAAGTAATGATAAACTACAGTATGTGCAAAAATATTAAATTGTGCCGTTTTTCATAGATGCGCACATACTTAGTTTAATATAACATTTGAGAGATAATTTAATTATAAGCCTGCTCCTGCTGCATGTGATCAGGAGAATCGAAACATCGAATGAAGGCCAATATTTAAAAGCAGGCTTATTTTTTGGAAAACCTTCTTTTTTGCGTAGATACCCTTTTGCGTCCATATATTGGAGAGCTTTGAAATTTAAAAGGCATAATAATCATGTAGGCGATTTTCCCTTACATTTAATCGTGTTTTTTTCATTATATAAAGCGCATTTAAGTTAAACTATTTCGCCAACGGTTAACATAATTTTTAATATAGGTTAATAAAAATTTTACATTGTGATACAGTGGACTTTTTTATTTTACTCTGTAGTAATTGGTTATTATTGGTTGTTTTTCTCAATTTTCGGCATTACAAATGTCCACAATAAGGACAAAGACGGCAAAGGGGAAAGTAGTCTGTTTTATTAACGAAATTATGATGTTTACGTGAATTTCGAACCACATTTAACTCATGGAACGCTGCTCACCTAAGAATAATCGAGTTTGTTTAAAATAAAATTTCCTAATTATGAATATATATATACAGAGTTCGTTAAAATTTTCGGTTATTCGTTTCTGAAAATATCTGGAAATAATTTTACCCCTTAGTGTGTTATTTTCTGTAATTTCGCTATTTTTGATATGAAAAGCAAGTCCATCATTTTCCTCATATTTCGCTAAAGAAGTAAACCTTCCAATAGAGAGCCGCATCCTGAAACGTTCGCTCTGGCTGCTCAAACACCAACTCTCCAACACTACTTAAAAATAATCCTCTTTGAGCGATCAAACACTCTCAAGGGACAGAGGAGCGAATGCCATCGTTCTCTCAGCTGAAGTGCTCGTTAACTTCGACGTTGGTCAAAAGAAACGAGTTTCGACGGTAAGCTTTCATCGCGACGCCGTTTTCCCTACTTCGTGAAAGGGTGCATTAGTACTTAAAAGACAGAACAACTTAGAAGCGGCAGTTTACCGTCCTCACTGGTGGTTCTTCATTTTTTATTTTGTTTTTGTAGTTTTTCAGGAGCTTCAATTACACGACCGATATCAGTAGCATGATACCTTTTGAGTATCTCAATCAACGCTGCAAATAAAAAACCAAGATTATAGGGACACGTGGAACTAACTGTTCCTTTAAAATTCACTCGTTCTCTTGCTCTTCATCGCTTGGTGGAAAAATTGCGTAAAATAATACCCACAGGCAACGTTCTCATTTTCTTTCGAGATGTATGAAAGATAGAAAATTGACTTTGGTGACCGTTTCTGAACAGATCTAATCATGGCATAAAAGACTATGTATCCAAGAGGCAACGGAAAAAATAAAACCAATAGCGTGTTCCTTTTCGTCCGCCATAATTGAGCTCTGGCCTTCATTTACGGGCCTTCACGGGCCAAACAAAAAGACCCTCTTACCTCTGAAACTTCGTTTGCTTGAAAAGGCTATTTTTTTCTCTACTCGTTCTGTCAAAGTTAACCACATGAGCTGTGGTCTATTCAGATGTATCCATCAAGTCTCTCATAGCGCTATCAGAGCCCGACGAAATGAGATGTCTTTTAGAAGTAGTAAATATATTTCATTATACATATTTACTAAAGATGGAGTTCTAACGACGTCTTGGCGAAACGTTTGTGAGTCAAGTGAACCATTTAGTCTGCAACAGAAAATGTTTTAGTCAATACACTGTAATTTATCTGTTTATTCAATCTGATTATTATTCCGGAAACTGTTCGTGTCCTCTAAATTTTCAGTTAAGTAAATAGACCGGATGATGGGTTTTTATACGTATTTATATTTTTTAGCAGTAGTTTAAGTTTGTTTTAACTAATAAAAAGTTGATGCATTAATTTTTTAGAAAATTCAAAATATAATTTAAGTTTTTTACTATTAGAATCAAAAGAAAAAAGGAATATTTTAGATTAAACTTCAAAAGGAAGTCTGTTTCAATGCACGAGGAATGCATTATTTATATAAAAGTAAAACTATATTAAAAATAAATTAAGTGTAAATTTTAGCATGGTAAATCACTAAAACTATAAATATTTTAATTTTAAGTATTGCCTTGAACATAAATCAACCTATTAGATTTTATTTTATGAATTGGATTAGCTTTTTTCTTCAAGTTTCCGTAATTTAATGAAAGAAATAGTATGTCGTAATTTCATTTCCCTATGCGAATCTAATTTGGTGAAAAATGAACCAAAAATTGTATTCAGTCACCAATCTAAAATTCCTTTTACATTAACCTCTATTGGCCAATCATCATAACGCAAATGCTTAAAGTGAACGGAATATTTTTTTCCGAATATCTAGCTTGTTGAGTCCAAAATAGCATCATTCTCAAGAGCACATTGGTTTTTGAAAAGTTTATTTAATTTTGAGGGGAACACTTTCTTAAATGTCCGAGGGCTTTAAGTTTCCCCCCGCGCCTCTTTTTTATTGGAGGGAAAAAATATTTAACGGATTCGTGGAGAATTGCACTGGAGCTTCAATCTTCATTCAGGTCACGTGCCTCCCGAGGTTTCCCAATTAAGAACCCGAAGTCCGTGGAACTATCCGACCAATTTCAAGTTTGGGAAAAAATATCCACTCTGAACCATTACGCAGTCTCTTTGCTAACTCTTTAGACAGAAAAATCTTTTTATTAATGAGGCACGCCATAAAATTCCCCAAGGTAAAGTGCAGTCCCTGCAGAACAAGTTGTAGAGTACCAAAGCGCCACTTACCCAGTTAGCAGTGCTTTGAGTAGACACCGATCTCCTTTGAATCCTCGTTACGAGAATAACACGCTTCATTGCTAATTATTTTCTCTATAACTGTGCTCCAAGCCATTCAGATTCAGCAGTAATATGATGTTATAAATTGTGCGTTTTGTCTTAGACTGCTTTGAATTATAATATCATTGGATTTATAAGGGTAGGCAAATCTTACAAGAGACATTCAATTCTATGTATTTATATCTTCTTCAGCAAAATTATTGTTGGAGTTTCTATAAATCTAGAACTGTAATGCTAAATTTTGTCATAACTTTTTCATTCATATCAAAATAATTTATTTAGGTTGTGTAGAAATCTATAATATGTAGATAATAAAGTCGCCGAGTCAATACGTAGCAAAGGCAGTATAGCAATACCTATATTGTCAAAGGAATATAATTCATAAATCCTGCGGTGTTTTCAATGCATTTTCCCCTTAAATCCATAAATTAAAAAGAAGCACTTTATCACCCTAAATTAACTTCTGTGGGGAAAAGGCATGAAAATAAGATGGTTTATAATTATTGTAAAATTTCTTACAGAAAAAGGTGATATTTATATGACATTTTAGAAGATTCTAAATGTAAAAATAACCTAATTAGCAACTTTACACCAGTATGATTGGCATTAATAAAAATAATTAATCGAGTTCTCTTGGGAGGTTTCAATAAAATCTTGATATTTTACACACAAAATGGAGCGTTAAATGTCCATTCATTTACAATGGATAAATAAGTAGTATGTAATTTAATATTATATTTTGAAGGCTTCGTAGCGTATTTTAAAGATTAAGGATGATTTTATGTATAACATCTATTTATAAGATTATTCTGATTTTAGACCGTTGCATATATTTTTTTAATTTTCAAAGTTTATTTTTCATGTTCACTTAATTAATGGGCATACGATACTTGTTATGAAATTTATTTTATAAATAAGAGTTCATTCTCAGCTACGATAGAAATACATAGTCTATTAGTTACTCCCATTTGAAGATATAAACGTTGTAGTCTTAGCGTTTACACTTGTTCCCCAAAAGAATATGCCCTAACGAAACTTATTTTAGCATAACTAGAAAACAGTTCCACTAAAGACCAGAAAAATAGTAAATACTAAATTTTGAATGCCTTAAAGCCATTTACGAAGTTTGTGGTGAGGTATTGATTAGCGTCCTCCGTTGGAGTTTTGTTTGTGTTACGCAGACTGTAAGTAGTTAGATCTTAATCTGGGATTTTAAAACAGGATTTGATTTTTCTTTTCCCTAGTAAATTAATACCTCCAGGAAATACAACTTATATGTAAAAGTCACACAAAATCAAGTTAAATCTAGTTAAATCAATACTTTTTTGTGATAATATTTATGTTTCTAGAGTTGGGGTATTATTATGAGTCGTATTACTCAGAATATCATACCAAAAACTTTCTCTCGAATGGAGGTTTGAATGCTACTCTTAGAGTTAATCTTCATCCGTCAGATTACGTCGTACAATCATTCTTCTTTAAAGAGCGTTTCGCATGGTAGTTTCACTATTTCCTTCTGCCCATACATATGCATGTAGGAGCGCTGCTCTGACCGAACCGAATTTTATAATTCGAATACGTCATTTAAATAAGGCGACCATTTTGATGTACATCATTAAACAGTGTCATAGTAAAATCAAATTATGATGCCATGAGCAACTTACTCATCAAAATGATGAAGAGGCGACAAAACTGCGATGCACGTGTCAAATACGGCACAAGAAGGGATATTTTGTGTCGCGCCAATAATTTGAAAAATGCTGTCCTGGTGCACACGAATTATTGATCTCTCCCTATTAGTGTAAAAGAATGCCGCTATGAGCGTCTCTGCTACACCAAAAGAAAAGAATAAATATCAGCTAATATTAGAGGACAAAGTAAAATTTCAATTGTTTTGTTTGATTGTTTCGCTGACAATGAACGAGAGCTGTGATAGATGTCAGATTAAATATGCTTTAAGTAGTTTATTCAAATTTTATTGTTTTAGAAGAACTACGTATTGTCCTTCGAAACACTTGAAAATACAACTACAGGTACTAACATGTTCTAAAGATTTCGAAAATATCTTTCAAATCTAAACATCATTAGTCAAATTAGCTCAGCGAAACATATGGAAAGGCATTATTGCTTTAAGACTGTTTAATATATTTGGGTCATCAAATGTCCGCTAAAAGTTTTTTGTAATGCATTGAAAAATAAAAACAGGAATAGAACAACTTGGTTTAAAGTTTCTCGCAGCGCGATTCTATTTTGGTGAAGTTTTCTGGTTTTCCCTACTTGAGGAAAATTTATAATTTTGGACGTTTTACACGCGTTGCCGTAAGCAACGCTCTGATGCTTCTTACTACCCATATGAATATGGCATAGGCAATACCACCATTATGTTAATAACTCTTTGAGAACGTAAAGGCTGAATAAATGATTTTGATTTATCAATAGATCTTGTTTTCTTATACACAATGGGTTCACGCCATTCAACGAAAACAAAGTAAAAATTTAATTATATAGTTTGAAGGTGTTAATCTTCGTGATATTCACTGTCGCTGATATCAGCATTGTGATCTGTCATAGAAATAGTTAATTTATTATTTATTTTTATCACTGTTACTCAGGACCGGTTCAAGGTGTATTGGCGCCCCAAGCACCAAATATGTTCTAGCGCCCCTCTCCACCAACATTTTTCAGTGTTATTGCAAAATTCATATATAATCTAATATAATTGTTATTGATTTTTATAACTTCACTATTCACTACAATGAGATACATTACGATAAAGATTAAAGCTAAAATGATACAATGAGCCACATCCGAGAGGTTGGTGAAAAAATTGTGAGTAGAATCATTGTATGAATTTGTATATAAATTCTATATGACAAAGTCATAAATGCTTTTTAGATTGGCACTTTACAGTACTAAGTGACCGCTCAACACTATTACTTGCAAGACCTGAACGTTTTAAGGTGGCTCTGATTCGATCGTACCCGGTCACTGAGTTAGCTAGCAAATTGCGATCTTCTGTTTTCCCGTCAAGGTTGTCCGCCGAATTACCCAGCGCATTTTCGCATGCGGTATATTATGTACTTCCTTTATCAAGATATACCCACTCAATCACTGCACACATAGTGAGGAATACTCTGTCTTTGGAATTGCGAGGGGCGCGTATGCTGCCCGAGCTGTACACACCTTACATAGCCGGCACTAGAAACTGAAATTACAACAAGCTGAAGGCTTGCCAATTATTGTCTCAAAATTTGAATTTTTAATAATATTTATTTAAATGTTTTTACATTATTATACTGAGATTATTAAAATCAGATTATTATAGCCACTTCAGAAGAAATTGCTTCACCAAATCACTTTCATAACGATACATATGTAGCGATAACTAAAATGATCGATATTCGTTATGGAACGCTACCGGGTACAATCGCATCTGTACTGTCAGGTTGCTCGTGATCAATTTTATTACTTTCTATAGGTTTTTCTAGATATAAATGACAATATGATGGTTTTTGAATTTTTAATGCGAAAACACGCTCAACGTTGGGATGAAAAGTTTTCATTGAAAAAGAGTAAAAATTCGGCAACTCATTTTATCACTGATGTGGTGTTTTTACATACATTGCGCCCTTTTGGGCAATTGTGTTAGATTTTTTAAGAATTAACTACAGTTAATTTTTTATTTTGGCGCCCCTAAAATTCGAGCCCCGAGCCTGTGCCTCAAGTGCTTGACCCTAGAGCTGACCCTGCTGTTACTCGTTTAAAAACTTGAAAGTAATTTTTGTTCCCATTAAATCAAATATATATTATCTGCAAACTATGTATTATCGATTAAGTAAAAGTAGAGTTCAATTTGTCTTAAAATAAATTCGTAAGCAATGTTATCATGATTTAATTGTTACGATCGCTTTTACGTCCATGAACGAATGAAATTTATGCAGAGTACATCCATTCTCTCAGTTGTATTGGACATGTACAAAATGAACGCTGTCTATTGCGTCTAGCTAATCAAATAACAATTTTTCTTCGGAGACAAGTGATTTAAATATTACTCCATACATCTCACACCCTCGTATTTCATTGGAACAGCTATCACTTACGTGGCAGAATTTCAATTCCCCTACGCCCTTGGAAGAGCAGAATTAATGTATTTTAGCTCTCTTAGCGTTTGTAGAGAAAAATGCTGGTGCAGTAGTTAATGTATACACTTGGTATGGCAGTCGATGGATTCAGATCCCTGAAGCGAGCGTCACTCTTCCCGTAGCCCATTGATGTGGGTTGACTGATTGATTTCCTATTGTTGGTAGGAGACGCAAGAGGGAGAGAAGGAGAGGGCTATAGGATGGGGAGGAGGAGAGGATGGCAGAGACCCGAGAGAGCGAAGTGGGAGAGATTATTGCACATCCCAGCGGCTAGTGCAACTTATCACCGACACCCCTTAAATGATGGCGAGAGGGGAGATTCTCCCACCGCCTCATCTCTCAATCGCTCTCCCTCGTGTATCTGCTAGATACCAGATACCATTTTAGGCCTCCATTAAGCAATGGTCGACGGAGAAAGATTGAGTGAGAAAGGCAGAAAAACCAATACTAGGTCCCTGGGATCGGAAGATTACTCGCTCGCTATTCGCATAGTGGTAAAGAACAGAGCTGTAACTCCGAGAGCATTTTTTGTGTCAGTTGTAGCAGTAAGTTTTTTGCTTCTTATTTCTGAGATATGGTTCAGTGTCTCTCGAATCCGAGGTCATCGACTTGAAACTTTAATGGCAGTTAACGCTGCACATCACGGCTTATAAATACAGGCAAGAATTGGCTTTCACCGTAATTTATGTATAAGGCTTGATAGGAAAAATTTTCTTTAATTTCAATTTTCAATTTCCAGTTATATACGTAAGAAAACACATGAAGTTCCCGAGCATATAGCCGACATGTATTAAGAGCATGATATTAATATATTATTAAGAAAACGGTAAATTTTAGTCTTGATAATAAAGTTAAAATTTAATATGGTGAAATCCCGTTTTTAAGGTGATGAAGAATTTCCTGAAAAAATAAAGTGGACATTAACTCCAGCAGTTCAGTTTTAAAATCCATATAAAACTCTTAAGCAGTATCCTAGTTAAAGACATTGCAACAACAAGCTTTGAGAAATAATTCATACACAGCTACTTGCTTCAAAGTCTTGCTTTTATCTTGACAAATTTTGCGGTCTAATTGATAAAGTAATGTGATATTTTGCAAAAAATAATCGCAAAACCGATTTGAACTCCTTACGTCATCTAGCTATTCATTAAACGTTTTTAATCTCTAAGCAAGACGGAAGGTGAGACGTGGTTATTCTGATTTATGTAATTTTTATGTACAAAGAAATAAAATACTTTCCCAATGTTATGATTGCCGTATTTTCGAACAAAGTGATTTTACTTAAAAAGTATGAGAAGGGAATGAATGACTGGAACTGTAGGAAATGGAGCAGATGCAATACACTCAGGCCATATTACCTGCCTGTCTAGAAAGTCAAATATATTAGCTTGCAAAATAATACACAATTTCATTTTTGTTCGAAAATCTATTCTAGCCTTTCCTCTATCACCAGCGCATTCATTTTTGAGTGAAATATTTTCCGTATGGTATTACCATCTGTTTCAGAAAAAATATCGGACAAGTGGAGAAGTTATGCAAATAAATAAGGTATTTCTTCCTAACAGCTATTCTTTTTCGCTGGTAAGGAGTATTATTTGATGAATACCAAATTCCTCTCTCTTGTTTCATTTAGTAATGATATTAAATAAATGTGGATATATTAAGAAAAACATAATAACTAAATGTTTAATTCGATAGCAAATGGAAATAATTGCTGTGTATATTTCGATGAAAAATATTATTTCAGTTTATCTTTCTAGAATGGCGACTTTAATATTTTAAAAATTAATATTTATCCCTAAACTGATCACATACTAACGAAACACTTTTATTTTTACAGAATCAGAGGGGACATTCATGGAGAATCAGGGTCCGACATTCATAAAGGAACCGCCGCCTAGAGTCGACTTCGCAAACGTGACCGGCGCTAGAATAGACTGCTCGGCGCAGGGAAGCCCTCCGCCGGCCATTCAGTGGGTATCCCAAGAGGGAAAGCCAATCAGGAGGATCCCCGACACTAGGGAAACTCTATCAAACGGAAGCCTCTTGTTCCTTCCTTTCCATCCGAGCACATACAGGCAAGACGTCCACGCGGCAACCTACAGATGCGTGGCATCCAACTCCGTCGGAAGGATACTGAGCAGAGACGTACGAGTTAGAGCAGGCAGGTGTCCCAACGAAGTGAATCGATTACCCATCCCCTCGATCAATCAATCCGTTTAAACTCACACGAGCTCACACGTATACACACACAGATGCGAGGTGTACGGCCGGCAATCCGCCCCTTGGCCGTTCCAGTCAGTGCGCGATGGCGCCAAAGTCCGTCCCTAGCGTTGACCTTACGGTGGCCTAATTAATCAATTACTCCCCCCTCTGTCTATCTCTATCCCTTTAAACTCTGCAAACCTCCATTCCATTATTCGTCAACCCCACTCGCTGTAACCCAATGCTCTTTTGCCGGAGACCTTATCTACCCTCTCCATCGGTCGGCTCCGATGCGCCACCCACGCTCATATTTTAGGCGGCAGAACCCGACGGTATGCCACATACACGCCTTTCAACTATTTTTTTACAAATCTCTCTCTTACTCGTTCTCTCTCACGATAAATCACTCGAGGTATTACTTTATAAATCAGGTTAATATTTCAGACGAAGCAAAATTAAAGTCGTTACTTTCTAATGCGCGTGAAAAGCGGCAATTTTTTTGTTTTGCTTTATTTCGATATGGTAAATTTTTACTAAAATACAGTTATCCCGTTTCCAGTTGGGCAATAAACATGCTTCCAGAAACTTGATCCTACAGGATTTAAAATAGGACCTCGGAGTTTTACTCGTTATTTTAATTACTCTGGAGGGTTAATTTTTGCTATAAAACATTTACTTTTGATTCTAAATTATTTGATAAAATTAAAATGGGCTAAAGCTGGGAATTTATTAAAGCAAAACAAAAAATATGGTCGAATGGAAGTCGGTAGTGGAGAGTTTTACCTCTTCAAAATTTATAATAACTAAAATATATTAACACTGAATAGATATTAAAATATATTTAAAATTTGCACCCTGGGCAGATAATTTTATTTTCACTATTGGGGCACATATTTTGTTTCCCTGAAATTTATTTTCATACATTCTTATATTACGATTAATTTAAATTGATATTTACCATATGCATCAGAAAATCTTCGTTCTCTTCTAACCTTAATAACTTTAATATTTCAATATAATTTTCCCTAGTGAAAACTTAACTACCCTTTACTATATTATAAGAGAAATACTAGCGCACTTAGTATAATAATACTAACATGATGGTTACTCATTTTTTGCCTACTTTCACATGAGAATTTTTAAAAATCTGGATGAAGGTTTCTATACCTTGAGTGATTTAATTTTTATAAGATATAACTTTTTCCTTTTAAATGCTATATTCTGCCTTTAAATATTCACAAAAATTAGGAAATATTTTCCGCGTTTTCTAGTATGAACTACATCCATGATCAGGAGATGTTACTAAATACAACACAATTTTCTTTTACTAAACCATGTAGAAATCCTGAAACATTGTACACACAATCACCAAAGTTATTGTTACAGGTTCAAATCTATGTATCAAACAAGTAATATTCGTACGAATGTTAAGAGAAAATTTTAGTTATGGTTAATGCTGATTATTTTGACGAAATAATGTTCTAATAATGATATTTTACCCTGGAAAAGCCATGAAATATTACTTACTCTCCATATCTTTTTCTGAGAATAACATCAACGACACATCGATTTTTCTGAGTTACACAAAACAATTGATATTTAATTATAAATTTACGATGCCGGCTTAACTTGACGTCGCTTCTTAAATTATTATTTCAGTTGTTCTTCAATACTATGAAGTACAGGTTTTTTATAATAAGAACGTGATCCGTGGAAACACAGCCATTCTGAAGTGCACCATACCGAGTTTTGTAAGAGATTATATCACCGTCACTTCCTGGGTACAAGATTCAACGTTCAATATCTACCCATCTATTAAAGGAGGTACGTAAAGCCTATTTTTATATATATTTTTTCTTTTCGATGAGAGTTCTTTAGAATTAAAAGCTGTGAAAGCTTCTGAATTTGTATTGTTCAGGTGGATGCTCTAAAGTTTAAGCCCATATTTTAATCTTTCTAGAATATTTTGAGGTCCTTGATACACCTTACATAATAGTTTTAATGCATGAATAATTTTATTGTGTTGAATTATTTTGGGAAACCCTGCCTTTATTATCCGTGTATGCGTTCTCTTTCCGTCATCATTATAGCAAGTAATGTTGTGGGCGTATATTTTTAAATTAACGAGTCTCCTAAGGCGGACCAAGGGAATATCTACAGTACATACTCGAATCTAAGACGAGGTTTTCTCTAATTTTTTGGTTGAAGTTGTGGAGTGTCGACTTAAAAACGCATACTTGCAGAATTTATCTTAACACTTCTTTTTCGTATTACTCTTAATATTTTATTTTTTAAAGCCATGCATCCAAACAATTTTTGAAGCTTGAATACATTATTTTTGCTTGTGTAAGAGATGCAGAATTTTGATTTAATTCGTAAACAGGAATGCTTGAATTATAACAACAGAACACTGCCATTTCTGTTTCCTGGAAAATTTCGGAAAATATCCAAGAATTTCTATGATCACACAGTTGTAAGGTAATGGTTTACAACTAATAATAATTATAGTTATAGTAATTATTCCATTTTATTAAAAAATCGTTTTCGTTTATGGAGGTCTTCTTCAGTTCCAGTGATTGCGGTATGTTAAAAAGAGTTCATTGTTTAATGAGTGAGCTCAGGTAAACGTCTACCACCGAAAAACACTTAAACCGACAAATGCAGAAATTAGTCTTCATCAAGAGTGTTGTTATTAGTATCCCCAATTTGAGATATGTTAAATATGATTTGTATGATGCTTAAAAGAGCATACATTAAGTTTGATGGTAGTTGGAGTTTGCTATAACAGTCGATTAAAATAGTAAGCGTAGTTTACATGAATACCAAATTATTTGCGTTTATTATAATTATTTCACTAATATTACCTTATATACAGGCATAAGTGAAATAACCTAGATACATTTTAATTGAGGCACCTAAAATATTTTCCCAATATTTTTTAAATTTTTAATCCATTGTATTTATTATAGTAATTAATGAAATGTATTAATCAATGTGGAAACTCTGTACGAGATAATATTTAATTTTACGATGAATAAAGTATGAAAATTATGAGTTTTTGTATTACTTTTAGGTCTTTTTTAAACGAGCATAAATAATTCCAGGAAAATATTGCGTATTTACATTTGGCTCAGTGCACGTCCGCATGCTGAATTTATTACTTAATAATGAACTTAGTCAAAATATAAATTTTCAATGTCTTAGAAGTTAGTGATGCCCGAGTAGCCAAACACACACAATCTTTCACTAACGCGTGTGCAATCATACACATATAATTGTTTCTGTTTAAAATCTGGTGATATTAATTTGCAATATTCTATAGCACAGAACCCTCCAAAACATAATCAACATTAGTTATTATGATAAAAATCTTGATGGTGGGTTAATTTTTTCATTAATTATATTTGATAAAAATATTCTTTCATTATTGGTGCCAACAACATTTTTCATGCCGCGCAAATCCGGGGCTCAATCAAAAGCAACATGATTTATTAACTCCACTATATTACTGAAAAACGAAAAAATCTGCATAAAGGCGTAGTATATGTTATGAAAGAAATGTTCATCCAATGTTATACATGTGTATATAAATAGCCATAGATATAGCAATGCTGGTATAGTATCCTTTTTATAACATTTTGATAACCAGACTAAAATTATTGATGTTTGGGAGTCCAGATCAATCAAACTTTCAGTAGTATATAATACTGAAACACCTTGTTGTTAGTATGTCATACATACAAATATATTTGTGTTATAATAAACATTCTATTTAAACGCAGTTGAAAAACGACTTACATAGGAAAAAACAATTTAAAATAGTATGTTTTATAGAATAAACTTCCCACATTTTCAATTCGAAATAAACTTTAAGTGAAGCGTTACTTTGGTATATTCTTAAAATACAACCTTAGACTTATAATTAAATTTTTTATATTCCAACTTTTCTTGTATTCTATTAATGAAGTTTTATTTGTATATATAGATTCAATCTCTGTCCATCTCGTTTTTGGGCCCATGTAAATTAAACTAAGAGTTATATTTCTTTATATACACAAACACACACACACACACACACACACACATATATACATATCGTACATGATCATCAATTATGGCCTGAGAAATGGAAAATATCGGAATAGTCCCCGAATTCGTTTCTGAGGACTTTTCTTTACCTGTTTGTTAATCAACACAACGGGTATAGGATTTATCTTTTGAGAAATGCTGTGAAACCCCGATTTAATGGTAGTCACTGATAACTGAAGAGCACTGAAAATCCGCGTTTTTTAAGGCAAATTTTGGTATAATGTCCTTCAATTACTGTGCAAATGTATTTAAGTAAAAATTAATGAACAATATCAATTAACACGCTCTAGCAAACTGTAATTAGGGTGTAATAAATTATCGAAAAATTCAAACTAGTTGGTGGCATATCTGACCTCGACGTGAGGTGATAAGATTAAATTGCTACTAAGACACCTACCCACTCATAGAGTAAGTTGACATTGCTGCGAATTTAATCAGGTTCTTGCTATACAAGAATTTCTATAAGTATAAGGGAAAACGTAGCTTCATTTCAGATAAAAATGGTAAAAATATAACTGGAAATTTGTCTCTAGTGGAACAGAACTTTTCGATTTATTTGTTTTATCGGCGAATGTTAATTAAACAGTGAAATACATTTAGCTATCATTTATCATATAAGCGGGAAAATTTAAACTCGCTTCAGAACGTTCATTAAGTCCATTGCACGGTTGATCCGCACACGGATAACCGAGGTTCAAATTTGATTAAAATAATCATAAAAAATCTGCGCTGATATTTATGCGCGGACATAATAACATATTTAACTTTGCTGCTAATAATACTAAAATAAAATCCGAATATGGAGACCTATAAATTAGTTTGAAATCGAATAAAAATATCAATTGCTCAAGATTTTTAAAATGAATAATTAAATTTCCCCATTTCGCTGTTTCCCCGTTTGGAGTTGTTTGAGTTGACATGTTTACACAGATACCAACTTCTGGCCGGAGATTTACGTTATCTAACTTGTTATCGCCATTACTAGTCATGTTTACTGATGTGTGGATGCAAGACAATTCAACAAATGAAAAGATTTTAAAAATTGGTTGAACAGTTCTATAGTCATTTGATGTTAACTATATAACATCAAAATTAAGTTCTATCATTAGAAATCTTGATAAAGCTATCGCTTTCTCTAATTTTTTGAAATTCAAGTTATCATATATTCACAAAAAAATTTTGATTGCATAAATATTAACAAAAAAATTTCCTCCAATAGCCATAAAATGGTTGAATTAGAGCTTAAGCTACAAAGTATTTGTCCTCGCTGGTAACCACCATCGTATCTTTTTAATAGGATATTAACACTTGAGCCTATAGAAATTAAACTTAGTTTTATATTTTGCTGAACCACCGCTATGTTATTCTCCGTATGTCTTTCAAACAATTAATTGAATAGTTTTTAGCTATGTATGCTCATTTACGAAAATAAAAATATCGTTTTTAAAGTTTGCTGACAGAGAACACATTAACGCTTTAGAAAGAATGTGTGAATTCATGGGGTTAATAACATTAGCTTAATTCTTTAAACGTAATGTTTAATATAAGATATTATAATGCTAACCTAATTTTATAAGTGAACAAAAATTTATTATTTCTTTTTCTTAAACTATAATTGTTTTCCACTTCTTTAACTCCTCATTATATATTAAGAACAAGCTATTTTCTTTTAAGTAAGTGAATAACTCCAAAAAATTATTCCGATTCGGTTTGCAGCAACTAAAATAAATATTTAATTGAATTTATTATTCGCTCATTTGCGACATTTACCAAGAGCTGATATTGTAAGTTTACTCAAAATTCCAACATTCTCCTGTTGCAGAATAAAATCCGATCTCTCTTTTCTTCTTAAAATCATGAATGGTAATCTATACTCCTCTCTTCTCCTGTCTTCTTTTTCTTTGAGAATTACATCCAGATCCACTAGACTCTCTTTTATTTGCGTACACCTCGTCTCTCTATAGTTCAACGCTCTCTTTTCTTCCGTCTTCCCAATTCATGCAATCTCTTCAGCAGTAAATCTGATCTCGACATTTTTCAAAATAGAACTACTTTTATGACATCTCTTCTCTCTCTTCTTAAATAAGTCTTTCTTTGCCTTCATTTATAAATTATTGTACCTCTTTTTTGAATTTTCATGTTTGTTTTGTTACTTAGTTTATTTATATGTTGCGTTAGTTTTTATATTCTTGATAATTTATATGTAATTTAATTGGCGTTGTGCTGTTTCTGAGTTCCTGCTAATAAATAAATAAAAGCAGATGGAACGTGTCGCTGAGAATTATAATTCGATATCATTTTAATAATTCTAACAAATACGTCCCATGTGCGGAACTTCTGCCTTTCTATCTTTGTGTATCCGTGAGATCTTCAGTTTGTAATCTAAGGTACTTCACCCGCGGGAAGTCTACCGTATATCAGTCTATTGTGCAAAGTTGACGCTCGCAGCTAGCAAATCCGCCACCTTAACAAGCGTCGCTCCAATGCTCTTTGCTTCTCTGTGAATTCTACGTTGTGTGTAATACAAACCTAATCCACCTAATTCTGCTTGCTTGCCCCTTTTACCATTTTTCCAGACGGGAAGTACCATATGCTACCCTCTGGGGAGCTCCTCATCCGAAATGTGGACGAGGGTGACAAGTACCGGACCTACCAGTGCCGTGCTGTCAACCGACTCACCGGAAACACGCTTCTCAGCGTGGGTCGTGCACGTTTCATGGTCACCGGTAAGTTTACTGCGCTCTATTTCACCAATTATCGAAATGTTTAGGTTTTACCAAGAAAATTTCTCGTGCTACAACTTATATCTTGTTCTACGTGGATTATTAAGTAAATAGATCTAAATGAGATTTGATTGGACACTGTACCCCATTCAAATACTTAGTTATCTAAGCTTTAAAAAGCTATCACCTCACTCAGTGCCATCAATTGCTCCATTGGAAATTGGCCCTGGTAGAGTGGAGGTTTAATATTTTAGGTTACCTGACTGATGCTGGCCAAAAGTCACGGGTGCGGGACAAAATAATATAATCCGTTTATTGCACTCGGTCATTAACCTCGACCAAATTCAATTTCGCAGGTTTTCCTCCTTAGAGACGTTAAAATGTTTACACAACTTTTTTTGGCAGACTGTAATTAGAAAATAGGCGTTTCTGTGAGTCCCCATGGAAATAAAAGCAAAAAATGTCACTATCAGTCGATATAGAAAATAAATGAGAATACAAACTTGAAATTGCATGCACTCGTAATAATAAATTTATTGGAAATTAATAATCTTCCGTTAAATATGCTGCAAACTTTCAGGAGCAGAAAAATTAAATGTCCTATAGTAGCGAAAAATTCAAATACGCATTAAATCCAAAAACAAAATATATGGCAAACGTAAAATTTTCTAAGAAACATTTAAAAAATTATGCAATATTGGTTGTGTTATTTTTTCTTCTGAGATTTTCTTAAATTATTAAAATAAAAACCACAATCGTACAACTTCGTTGAAGAAATCATTTTCACCTTCATTTAGCACATAATATTTTAAAGCCTTAAGGTAACGTAAAACCTTAGATGCTATTGGCATTCACAGTTCATCACAATCTTCCTCGCTCTATTTATCGTCTGAATTGGGAACAGTTTCATTGCTTTGTGATTCCACCACAGTTTTCAAGTCAATTTCATCTATCTCTTTGATAACACGTTCATCAATATTTATGAAAATTTTTTCTCTCTTATTGGTATTCTGAACTTCATGACTTCGTCAATCAAAATTTGAATTTCACAATAATCGTTATCACTATACCCTATTCCACCTCTAGCAGGTAGAATTCTTCCTTTAGGGATATCGCCATTTCTCTCTTTTCAATTGTTTTTCTTGTAGCTCCGTCCTATACTCCCGCTCAGCTGTCATAGTATATCTCGTTATTATGATGGCACACTCGTTTAAAGTTATCATGCTCAATCGTAACAAATTTCAGGCTGAATCTGATTAT
Source organism: Tanypteryx hageni (assembly GCA_028673005.1). Lineage (NCBI taxonomy): Eukaryota > Metazoa > Arthropoda > Insecta > Odonata > Petaluridae > Tanypteryx > Tanypteryx hageni. The sequence goes on along the minus strand of CM054120.1, from coordinate 102,129,614 downwards.
TCATATTTTTAATTTCTAAAAATCGGGAAAATTATTAAAAGTAAAAAAACTAAACATTTCGAAAAGGTAAGTTTTGTAACAATTTTTAAACAAACAACGTCATAGAAAGATTTGAAGCTTTCCCGGCGAATCATCATGGTGAATTTTTCTCGGGTTTCCAACCGGGTTGTCTCGGAGATTTCTTCCGACGTTTCGGCGACTAGCTCTGTCGCCATCTTCAGGGATCCTGAAGATGGCGACAGAGCTAGTCGCCGAAACGTCGGAAGAAATCTCCGAGACAACCCGGTTGGAAACCCGAGAAAAATTCACCACAAACAACGTCATATCTCGACTTCTACTGATCTAATAGTAAGAACTTTCTTCCTTATGCCTCTTGAAAGATATTAAATATGGATTATATAAATGATAAATATATAATATTAATCTAACGCCATTAAATTATAATAATATAATTCTTTCCGAAAAATATTTCTTGAGACACAAGAAAGTCGGTCTGCGCGAAACTTTTTTCATAATCGATTTAAATAGATGCATTAAACAAGCGAAATGTGCAGAAACGTTTCCAATATAATTTTTAGTTCCCATGATTTGGATGCTTAAACAAAAGCATGTTACGCTTTCGCTGAGAAAAAGACCAGCAGTTAAGACGCTTCTGCAAAGCCGAGGCAGTATTACGATAGCGATGTGGCTCCCAACATTTTGAAAGGGAAGGCTGCCTAATTTATTTAAACATATTACAGAGTACTGGAGTAAATGCCCGTCAAGATATCGGGAATGAATTGTTATCGAAATTTGTTATATTTTCCTTGCTACCTATAAACATAACTTATAAATAATATTAAAAGAAGAATAATTTCATTTTCTATAAATCACTTGAATTGCAAAAGAAATATTTAATTGAATTTTGAACTATTCAAAGAGTTCATCTGACATTATAGTGAACGAATGTTTTGCCCAATATTTCACCCATAAATTCCAATACCCTGTCCTTTCCTAAAGCTTTCCTCCCTCCCCTCCTCCCTCACTGGCTTATCCATTAACTCGGCTTTTCATTCACCCTTCCCTTTTCACTGCGTGTACCTCTATACCTCTTTGCTCTTTACCTGCTGCTCCCTGCGTATCCTCTTCTTGTTGTAGGTCCCCCTCCATTCTTCACCTACCGCTGCGGAACCTACTTTGTACAATCTCATCTTTGTCGGTACCTGTTATATGATGGTTTGATTTTGGCGGCGTGGTTTGCCCAACCTTTCTTCCCCTTCCACCAATTGTCTTGCCTTCCCTCACCCGTCCCTGCATATTTCCATGTATAAATTTCATGCGCTATTCCTCTTTGCAAGATGATGCCGTATCACGTGCGAAACCAGGCGCAATAATAAAAATCTGTGGAAAAGTACAACGTTTATCATTTAATATAAATGCAAAGTAAACCTAACTTTGAGTGGCGTAACTTCATTCAAACCTTTCTCTTTTCAGAAAACTATTTAATGCCCGAAAATGAAACAGTTTTTTCTAAAATTAAGAATTCATTTAAAGTAAATTTAAGAAATTGTAATGTAGAGGCCTGTCGACAGTTAACGACATATTCTATATTGTAATCTATTAAATAAATAATAATAACAAATTTTCGAATTTAATAGCTACGTTGTAATTAATTCTTAATTGATGAAATAGAGTCACGTTAAATTACCTTTGAAAGAATCGTACTTACACTTACCCGTATTTTAAAATATACTTAAAACTTCATTTATTAACGATAACATCGGTAACAGTGGGCAGTAAATACTGTTTTAGACTGTTTCAATTTCAGTTATTAAAAAATTCCAAGTCCGAAGATCGTAGGTCAGTTTGTATAATAATTTTAATTTTTACGTGTTTTCTTATGACAAATTGAAATTGTACCCTGAAGTCGAACCAAAGACGTTTTCCGGGATTTATTTTCGTAAATGCCTTTTATTGTCTGAATCAGGCATTCCTGTCAATTTTAAACATTCTTAGTAGCCCGTAAATTTGTTAAATTACGTTAAAAATTACTGTTCATTGATATTTATTTATTCATATAATTCCACATAGTCGGCCTTTTGACTGTCGGTCCTTTGGCTGTCGCCCCTTTGTCCGGAACTCCTCGACAATATATTTATGTATATGGCCTAACCATGAACTATCAAATAAATTTCATACGGAATAAGGAAAACAAAATAAAATATTCAAATGTAGAATATTGTTGTTTTATTTACTGGAAAAAATTTCTTATTCTTCTCCGCTTACAAGGCAAGCTATACAGAAAATTTTCTTCTCGTCGTGGGAGGTTGAGCTGCTAGCGATTAGATCAGTGATTCCAGCATTTTTGTGTGTGCGGCACTCATTCGAATGAATATAGCATTTCGAGGTACCCTCACCATCAACCAACTTTTGATTGATATTACACTTGTATACTGTTTTCCCTCTGGATTTTAATGTAAATTAATCGTGGCTGTCGTAATTAAATGTTGTGCACGAGATATCCAGTTCCTGTCTTGTTGTTGCAGGAAAACCTCGCTAATTCGAAACACACGTGACTGAAATTCATGGCTTCAAATTATCTGATATGTCTTCATGGCACCAAAAGTTTTAAGTCTTCGATCGCTCGCGTGGTCACGAATGCCCTTGTTGTCGCCAAGTAGGTGTTACTGGGTTGTGTTAGCTAAATGGAAAAACTCGACATTGGATGTCAAGTACGCATATTTACCTAATGAATGAATAGTTATACGTACATAAATGCATTAATATGAGCAGCCATTAACAGATAAACACCATGTAACATGAAAATTAAAAATAAGTCAAATGAAAAATAAGTCATCATTTCATTAATTCATATCAACATCATTACTTGAAATATTCATTAATTTTACTTTGTTGAAATATTATCTTGCATTTCTCGGGTACGAATTCGTTTAATATTAACTATAATGTAATCCATATTACAGTTCATTAGAGATTCTAGGGCAGAAAGCGCTGTGAAGGCTTCCTTTTGCATAGGACTTGCAGGTTCAAGTAGCCTTTCCTTATCGTCCTCCCTTCTCACTCCCAGAAGCTGCTGTAAGATCAGTCGCTTCTATATCCATTGCAAGAATATCCGTTAAGCTTATACATTGTCCAGAAGTTGCTTTCATGTTACCAACATTAGCGAAATATTCAAAGCGTGTTATGCCGGAAATTTCACACCTAAAATTAACCCAATCGTCAAAATCCGGAGCTACATTTTTTATATCAACCCAAAATGTTTTGTTGCAAACTCTAATTTTCCAAAGCGATTTGTAATGACAAGAGATTCTACAGAATTCCACGAAAAAACTGTTTCTAATGGGATCCAGAAAATTCCATTTGCTGATATCTGCCACAGGTATGTTCCCCTTAATCTCGCAGAGATAATATCAAACCAACTGCTATCAGTATGACCTTTATGGTAGTTAATAATTCTTAGGATTGCATGTAACTCGTCATGTTAGCGGGCAGAAATAGAGTACTCACGTACTTATAATCCGAGTCCGTTTGATTGTGAGCTGCGCACTGGTACACCAGTAGAAGACTTTTACTGTTTTGGGAAGCCATTCGTCTCTCCAGTTGCATGAGCTACTCTTGGAAGAGTTTTTTCCTCATCCAAGCTTTTTTGTGGACCTTGTAGAGTGAAATAAGATGAGCCATCCCTTTGAAACATCGAGGTTTTTTGGATTTGCCAACAACAAGTAAGTTTAATTTTTCACTTCCCTCTGCATTAAGAGCTAATAATAATATTTCTTTGGATTTTTTCCGCCGTGCCAAGTTCCACCTTTGAACGCGAGCGTCTTATCTGGCTTTAGATTATAAACAACCCACTTCCATCGCAGTTGAAAATATTTTTCAGCTCGTAATTTTAAAGAATGGCTTTGATACTTTCTCGCTAACTCTCAACAGCTATGATAATAAATAATGATACTTCGCCACTCATCCACAACTCTGTTATATAATGCCAATTTTGGAAACGCTGAATCCATCCATTTGAACACTTAAATCAAGTCCCGTCTTCTGCACCAATTCATCCGCCTTTTCCTTTACAGAAGTGCTCGATATTGGAATAGTATTAGCCCTAGCCTCACTAAACCACTCGAATAATTTTGTTTCCAAGTCCGCATATTTTGCCCCTCGCATTCTCTTCTGTTCGTTAATGTCTTTCTTTCGTTGCCGCTGCTTCTATGAGATTCCAATTATTACATATGTCGACAATATTGACAACGAAATGCAAAACTCCTTAGCGATTCCATTTTTTTGTTTTTTTTTTTCATTTCTAACCATTGCACAAAGAATTTTGACTTTCCCTGATATCATTGAAGCGTCGTGCTTTCTTTTAACCAGCTTTTAAAATTTATTAACCTAATCAATATAAATAATGAATATCAATGACGGCAGACTTTAAAACCATGTGAACACTTGCTAACTTGATGCGAGATTGACACCCGGCACCAAACCCGTACCGGTTAAAAACAGTCGTCTTAATAAAATACCAACAAAGAAGGGCGATACGGCACTGGACGATTGGAAAGAGGATCTAGAGTTTAACAAAAAGTTTAATGGAAGATGTAGGTGTGCGACTGTGCGAGAAGCTAAGATTTACCGTCATAATGTTCGTTTATGGCCCCTTTTCTCATCCCTCCTTTATGCGAATAGCTTTCGCGAGCCCGTTTAGAGATGCCTGCAAAGGAAACGTTAGGAGAGAATGGTTTCATTTCCAGAATCTCAGTCATCACTTCCTGTCACAGGCAAAATGTCTAGGTAAGGGTATACTCTACCCAATTAAGACTCTGCTCCTCATTATCGAATATGAGTGCTTCCACTCAGAGCATCCACCACCCTGGAAGGATCACTTAATGCACGTGTATATTGTACGATTTTTCAAACAGTTAACCTTTCGAGAATTGCTTACCAGGTGAATCTCAGCGAGTTAATGTTGGGTATTTCCTAACGATTTCGAATTCTTTGTTACGTTGAGAATCGAGATGAAACATGGTTAATGTGTAAATAAAATCAAAGATCAAAGCCGAATGCATCAAACGTCAGAAAATTAGTTGGATTAACTAACCAGATTTTACTGTGAATGTACTACACACACCACTTTCAAAATTAGCTGAGTTTTTAGCAGTCAATGTGATTAAACATTGTACTCAAATTTAAAAAATGTGCACAGAGTGTAAAATACATTCAAACATAGAAACACTGAAAGGAATGTCTTCATACTACACAAAGAGGCAGAAGAAATTTTTCGACGACCATTATCTAAAAAAACAACATTCTATCACCATTGTTTATATTTCAAGAATTATTTTGTTCTGGTTTATAACTTTTGCAGAAACTATTTTCTCGTGCTGATATTTTACTAGTTATAGCAGATAAATATTTAAGTTTTGTTTAGGGCAAGTGGATTGATTTCACTAAAAGAAGTTACTTTCACATTATACATAGATTTAAATCATCAATATAATATTTCATCGTAATTTGTTCAGCAGTAAAGTGCTAAAAGAATTACAACGAGACAGTTTGACTAAAAACAATGGTTACTCCTTTACTTTCCGACGTACGAAAAAAATTAGAAAAAATTGTGATAGTTAAAAAATTCTTTTCCGATACTGATGGATGTACACGTTTTAGTGGTTTTGTGATGTATTTTGCCTCTCTCTAGTCTGTACGCGGCATTATTGCATAAACAGTTTTACAAAATTGAATTATATCTTGTAATCATATAAAGTCCCACTCGGAATTGAATTGAATTGCACCAACTTCATCCCTTTTAAAAGAAATTCGCCTAAAACTTTTTCGTATTTCATAAAGTCTTTGTTTCTTATTTGTTTCTTATCTTTGGACAGAATTTATCGATTCAGACCAAGAATTAAATAGGTTTTGTAAAAATGAAAGCATCGATAAGCAGTCATTATTAGTACATAAAAATACTCCACAAATTAACTAAAAATAGTAAATCTATATCATAAAATTTCCAAAAAACCCCAGTGAGGGTAATTAAGTACTTGTGTTTAGTGATTCTTTCAACTCACCATTGGTACTTTTAATTAATTCTCCCTAATTACTCTGTTCCTAAACACATCCAGATCCAAATATACCAATAAATTAACTTTAGTTCCCTTTTTATGACTGATGTTTTAAAACCAGATTTTGATTTTGATATTTTATATGTACAAAGGAAAAAGTTTGACTATTTTAAAAAGATATTATCTGAATTTTTGTTTGGTATTAGGAGTTGCACCTCGGAGAATTTCCTATCTAACTCAAATGTAATGGGTTTTAAAAACAATGTAATTAGCTTCTGTAGAAATATTTCCCTCTTAAATATACAGTTCACCCTAATTCCCAAATCTCCCTGCCACACGACTTGGCGGACTATAGGGTATAAACTGTAAAAATTTGTAAATGAATACAGTGGCACATAGACTGTATTTGTAAAGTGCCTTTAATATTACGATTTATAGGCTTAGTGCATAAGTGACCTATATAAACATCAAGATGTTAATACCAAGATGTTTGGTCAGGCTAAAATATGACAATTCACGAAAATGCCTGAGAGGCACCTTTCATTGAATATAGATTTCCCATTTTTATCCAATAATTCTACCATCCTCAAAATTTCAACAAAAGGTGCACCGATTCATATAATACCGACATTTGCTAAATTAGAGAGATCCGGACATGAACTCAAATTATTATATTTAAAAGATTACATATTATATTAATGACTGATAGGTATATGATGAGATATTTTATTTATGAAGAATTTATTGTAAGCTGATTTAAATCTTTGGAAAACCTAAATTTTTCAATAAAGAAGTATAACAACGTAACATGACGTGGAATACTTCATTTCCGCGAGGTTACTAATGACTTACAATTGATTCCTCTTGTGTAATGTGCAACATCGTTTTGCAAATCACCCTCCAAAAGATGCCCTGATAATCGAGAGTCCACTGATGATCTCTTAACAGTGGTGGACCCATGATTTTCGAGGCCTCGTTAAAGAACCTTATCATGGAGCTCCCATCCCCCTTAACTCGTTCCCTAGTAAGGCGAGGTCGTTAACAAATGTTTCAGGCTACTAATAAGCGGGGTACCATCTTCCCTCATTGGTGGCTGGTTCATCTGAACGACCGGAATGTCTGGTGCTTTTAATAAAACCACATTTGGTCTCCGTGTAGGTTATTTCGAGGTTATTCCCATCTCTCATTTATTTTATCACGAGTTTCTCAATGCCATCCATCTGTCTTTCATACTATGATTTGGCTATATTTTTTCCCCTTGTTTTAGAATTTCTGCAAACGGGGACGAGACGTAGGTCTAATCAGCACATCTTTACTCTGAAATTTTTCATCGAGTACATAATGTTCCTCTTTTCCCATTAAAATTTTCCAATTCCAGTAACTTAATGTTTTTCGCTGGTAAAAAATAATACCTCCAGCTAATGTATATATTTTTCTCCACCAAGTATCTTTGAAAAAACTACCATTTCTTTAGATTAATATATAGGTACCTATTATAAAGAGGCCTCAACCAAGTTTTAGATTCTATCATGAATTGGCAATAATTAACGAAATGAAACGTTACTCTTTGGTGTCACTTGGCCATTATATTAAGTCAGAAATGAATAATGAATTTTTCGGAAATCGTATAAATGTTTTATTTAATTAATTATAATTATATTTTATGCTATATGATGGAATAGTAATATATTTTAATATCAATAACTTTTATAGATTTTATTTTGATAAAATGCGCCCAGAGCAGAAATCATTTAAAGTGGTATCCGGTAGAAATGAACTAATTTCCTTCCTCTCGCTCCTCAGTGGTTATATATACTCCCGCTACATACGGGACCGAAAAGGTAAAGAGACAGGCAACATTTTGCAGAGACAAGCGAGGTACAATGATATCTCGAAGTCGAACGTCTATAGCTCGAACTTTTGATGATAACATAACACAACAACATAACATAACATATTGTAATATAATTTTAGCAAAACGTGAAAAGTATTTGAATGTTGTGTTTCGTAGTTTTTCGAAAGTTTTTTAACTCTTCAATTATTAAATAAGTATAATGGCGCCATACGTATTTCGGAAGTTTTTTATTCAAATCTGTGCTAAAGGCACGGATGTTTCCACAATCCTTATACAAAGCATCCCAATTTTTCCAAAAATTTTACATCTACATCTACATATTACCCTGCAAGTCACCTTGACGGTGGATGGCAGGGGGTGCCGCGCACCAAGTTCCTAACTAATTATTATTCACTGTTATCTATTGTGGTCACGTATTGTCCTAGGGAAAAAGGACTCCTTATACCTCTCCGTCCTACTATCTATTTCGCGAATCTTGTCGTCATTATCCCTCCGTCCGATATACGTTGGTTGTCGAATAATATCCTTCATTTTATTTACGAATATCTCCGACCTATATTTATCTAGAAGTTTAAGTCTCGCCTGTAATCTACGATCTTTCAACGATGGCCAACTCAACTCATCAATGAGTAACGTAACGCTCTGTTTTTTATCGTAATTCTTTTTCACGAATCTAGCTGCTCGCCGCTGTATTTTTTCTAAATCCTTTATGAGTCCCCTCTGATATGGATCCCAAACCGCTGCTGCGTATTCCATTTGAGGTCTAACCAACGATAAATAACAGGATTCTCTCACCTTTTCCGTGCTTTTCCTGACTATCCTACGCACAAAAGCCAACTTCTTATTTGCCGCACCTATCACTCGTCTTATGTGGGTGTCCCAAGACAGGTCACGATTCAAGGTTACCCCGAGGTATTTCACGGATTCCGAAACAGGAATGATCTCACCATCTATCGAGTAGGTAAACACGGACGATGGGCTTCTAGATTTCCAAAAGTTTAGAACGTTACTCTTTTTCTGATTGATTTCTAGCTGCCATTCCTTGCACCAAACAGAGTGTAACATATAGGCTATTGTCTTTATGATGATAATTCATATTGCTCGTACTGGGCGATCCGAGTCACGAAACTTGAAATACGAAAACTAGGACAGGATCTGATTGCCTGAATATTTGGACAATACGGATAGTTGCCTTAATTTCGCTGAAAATTATAAATATTCTGAGATAACTCATGGAATATATTATCTAATTAATATGGGCCCCGCGTGACTCCAGTGCTGTTGCCCTGGAGATTGCGTTGGTTAATTTACTAGTTTAGATCTTGGTGTATGGGGATTTTTTAAGCGCTTGCAGTATGAAATTATCAACATCTCGTAATTTATTTTAAATTTAAATTACATTGATAACAGTAAAATGTTACTGAATATTAAAAATAAATAAATTATCTGCTTTAAATTTGAATCCAAAATGGAAACATTTTTGCATGCACCTCCACATAACAAATAAATGCACTGAAACATAAATTAAATATAATAAATATTCAAATATCGTTACCAAATTCAGTGGTTCGTTCGATATTAAGTAGTACTCACACGAGGAAATGTCATGTAAACTGCATAAAGATTTATGAATAAAACTCCTACGTTAAGTTTAGTCGAGTTCCCTGAAATGACAATTTGAAAAACTTCAAATGAAAAATTTTTTGCGCAGCACATTTATACAAACCAAATTTATGGGATTCTAAATTTAAAATATTTCATTTTACTGCAAGTTATCACCATTAAGAATCGTGGGACAAAAAAACGAAATAATTAGATTTTTTCATGGATACTCAACAGAATTTATGCTTCAAATTTTAATATTATAATTTATACTAACAAAATTAAAAGGTGGATTTGAAGATTGAATTTTTTATAATGTGTATTAAACGTCGATTTTTGGAGAAATTATTTAATACTAACGAACTGTCACATTCTGTGCATATATAAAATTTGAATAGTGACATTTAATCCCGTGAAACCTCATCAAACAAATTCCTTGATTGACCTTAAAAATCAAATAATTATAGCGAGGTTTTTAGGATATATAGATATATATTTTCATTGATGAGGTTGATATTCACAGAAAATTAACCAGCAGGTAAACGTTTGTACACCTTTAGGTCCCATTTATATTTTCTTCAAATATTCGCTAATTTAATTGTTTTTCCCATACATTAGTTTCAATAGAAAGTTGTCGAGTGAAAAATTTATAATTTATTCCTTTAAAAGACCAAACGTTTGATACTAAAACCATAATCTTAACAGCTGGTAGAGATAATAGCACTTTTAAAATTTTGTAGTGTTATGGCTAAATATGTTTAAAATGTTATCTAATCCGATTAATATTACAGATAGCCAAGAAGGGCCTTAATTCGAAGAGAAAAATTATCAATTGGAGCATAAAAGGAGATATATGAGATGCTTTATATAAGCGTTATATATTGTGGACTAAAAGTAAATAAATGTAACCAATACAGTTTAGGTGTATATATTTCTAAAATATAACTTCCGATTCCTTAACAATTCACATAATTTTTTTAAGAATGGAAATAAAACTACGCTACATCCGTTTCGATTTATTTCAAAATGATTCATGGAAACTATTCTGGTGTTGAACCCAAGTTTTTAATATAGATGATAACCTCCTAAATCAGTTAGAGTGCCCTTCTAAGTGTATTTCGAAAAATTTATTGAGGTCGGGCTTTCTGTTGTTGACTTCTTTCCAATACTCACGTTCATAAATAAACAGGTTAAACGCTGTTTCATCAGCAAAGTAATTTTTGTGGCGTATAAAAAATATGTTTTCTCTTAAAAAATGGTGAAAAATGGAAAAAAGCTAGTTAGCGAGCTCATTAATCCGCGAAGTAGTTATGGCAGCAAATTAGTCATCGCGGTATACCTAACAGTTTCGCTTATTTGGTTTAAAATCTGTTTGAAACATATTCGGAACAAAATACAGTTTAATTTGCTGAAAATATTAACACTTTTTATGTCCTTACGTCCATAGCTCCTATTTCAATTCTAACGAATCCAATTGTATTATTATAAAATTCAAACTAAGTATATCCTATTCTCATTTATGTTTCAGTCGATTGAGGAAATAATTCGCTCAAGATATCAAAACTTGATCTTAGCATAGATACTAACACGTCTAAAAATGCAAAGCTCACACTTGGTATCCGGTAAAGGATTCGTCGCCATCGAACAAAGAGTTATTTGCTTTAATTATAAAAATCTTACACAGAATGAAACTTGATTTCAAAGAAAATTAGAGAGTAAATTGGATTCAACTAATCTACCCTCTATGAAGCGTGGCCCATGGGTTTCGACTTATTTGCTTTGTAATAGTTGGCTTTGTAGTAGTTTACTACAGACTGATTGCATTTCATATGTAAGTAAAATATAGTCTCAGTAGAGCTTCTAAACATAAAGGACAAAGTTTGCCTCGATAGAACGTTGCAACTAAGCAAAAGGGAGTCTTGAGAGGTAAAGGGTAGATTGCATACGGAATAGTCTGTCACGGATGATCGTTCCAAACTCCGGGAGCAATTGCGCGGCAGGGTGGAAAGTTTGATTAGTTCCTCCGACGGTTGGAAAGTATGTAGGGCAACAGGTAAGGGGTGGGTGAGGGGAGAAGACCGTGGCCCCTCAACGCGTCGAGGGAGGTACACCGCTTGAAGGTTGGGAAGAGAATGTCTACCCTAATTCTGGGGCCTCTTTGTGAAAGAGGAGAGAGTTCTGCAAAGGAGAGGAGAATCCCCCTCAGAGTTTCTTCTTCCTCTTCTGCGAAGACATCGACCTCTTTGGAGTGAATGGTAGGGTGGGGGTCGGAGGCCATTTTTAATATTCCTCCTCTTTCAAGTTACTTCGGAGGAGAGGAGAGGGGAAAAGGGCGTTAACGTTTAGAAGGAGATTGCCTCACAGTTACACGTTTCCTCCCTTCCGGTAATACATGGCCATCGACTGACCACGTGCTACTTCTCACGCTATCTGATACCTTCTCGCAATGCGAAAATGGTTATCGCGGAAACAAAATTAGGTGGGTGCTATTTAATCCGGCGGGCGTCCTGCACATTTCGCCTCCTTTCTCCAGTATCACAGAATCAGCAAAAATTATTTTTATTTACTTGGTTCCCTTGAGGAATTATAAAATGATCTTTAACTGTTGGTTACGCATTTGATGACATATTTTTGTATGAACTGCGCGTATCATCAATAAATAAGCATTATTTTTAAATACTGGAAAATCTGCTAGGACTTATCTATAACAAATATCGAAAAATCAAAAAGAGGTTGAGAAAACAAAATTCCAAGGATATAGTTTGACTTAACGTGTACAATACCTTCCTAATATATGGTGGAATTACAAAATAAATAAAACAATATGTTGATTTAGATAGCGAAATATGTGAAGATCTAACTTTATATCTACATTACAAGTATTAACTTGAACAGTTGTATAAAACTCCTTCAGCCAAAAAATTAACTTGATACACAACTAATAACAAAAAAATTCAGTCATTTTCTCCAGACTAATATTGAATATTCGAAATAAATGAAAAAGAAACTTCAAAGAGGTTTCGCTCGGAAATGGAGGGGATTTTTATAAAGATGAATAACGTAGGTTCGCATAAATGTGATGCTATCAAGTGAACGAATATACCTAATTGTTTCTGCATCATAGAGTTTTAAAATTCATTTCACGCTATCTACAAATAAGATATGAAAAACGCAAAGAAGATCAAGGATTTAGTGAAACATATTTCTTATCATCAATATTGCTTTATAAGGACGAGATATTATCTATCCAAATAAAAAGACAGACGGAAATTTTCAAATAGATTGAAAAGGCATGCCACCTTCCAAAATGCATTCAGAATGTATGCACGGGAGTGTTAAAAAGACGTTTGAAGAGTTTAGAATTGTTCAAATACTTATATTACATTACATATATAATTAGTGTTCAATTTCTGTACTAAACGACTCATGTATTACATATTAACATCAAAACAAGAACATATGTAATACTTTCTAAAATTAAAAATACACCTTATGTACTAATTGACAATTCTTCAGAATATTAGCAATGAACTACATATTGGTTTCTATAATTTTATGAACACTAGATTTTTATAGAATTTTGAGCACGTCTGCGCAATATAGGAAGAGAGAGATGTATTTTTCCTTTCATGCGTTGAATTCCTGTATTCGCGCAAGGTACAAAGTAAAGGGGTTCGCATTAATTTCTAGACTATAATTTTTTATTGAATTCGACATAAAATTTCCGGCTTGCGTTATTTAAACCTTATATTATTAACACACCATTTATTTATTTTACATTTTCTACAGCAAAGATGCTCTTTAAAAAAATCTGTATTTCCTAATGAATTTTAAATCGATTAAGTTTTTTGTTAATGTTTACAATTATTCTCATATAAATTCGAATTATTCTATACATTAATTGCTGTACCACGAAAGGAGGTAGCGTAGTCCGTATTAATTTTATATTTCCTCTACTCTACGTAATTGGGAATATTCTCTCATTCCCACTCCCTTCTTTCTCCTTCTTCAAACCTAAACCTTCCCTCGTGGTTAAAACCCCTAACTAGTGCAGTGATAAAGCGAAATATCTTATATTCTCAACGTATATTTAGACTTATTTAATTGAGGAAACTCTTCACTAGTATTGCAAATATGATTTTCAGTAAAAGAGAATCCATGCATATGAAATTTTTTCTTTTAGTAGCTTTTCTGTGTTTCTGTGGAACTAAGCATTTAAAGAAAACATTTATACTTAAACAATTATTTGTATCCAATTAATTACTTCAGCATCTTGAATGAATGGATGGAATTGTTAATTGCATTTCATTCATAAACATTTTCAAAAATTATATATAGCTCCTTATTTTCTGGTAAATCTTATTACGTCTTCTAAATTGCCAGCGTTTTATTACAGTTCTATAAAATGGAAATATTTTCTAAACTCGCATTTTAAAAATTTAATTAGCTGAAATGGATATCAGCATAATTAAGTGCACTTTACAGATCCCGGAATAACATCAGCCCCAAGACCGCTTGAGAGGCAGTCGTCAGCCGTGGTTCGTAAGGATCATTCGGTGGTTCTACCATGCCTCGCAGAGGGTCACCCGCCACCAGCAATCCGGTAAGCAAAGTTAAATATCTTTAAACCTTAGATTTACTCAAAATGGGGAGAAAGTCTTAAATTTTTAGTTGCAATATTAGATTCCTATGCATTTGTATTTATGTCCCTATATAACATAATCTTTATAGCTTATATCGATTTTACCTTAGCAACCGTTTAAAGGTTATTAGAGCCATTAAAATCATCTATACAATTCATAAACATTCGCATGTTTTTATATACTAGCTCACTAAAGATATTGCTTAACAATCTTTTTAATGTAAAAATTTTAGATAAATATCTAAAATGATGAAGTTGAAAATTAAATATATCGTTACATCCACATCTACATGTTATCCTGCAATTCACCAATCTTGTGGGTGGCAGGGAATGCATGCACCGAAGCCTACGTAACAGTTATTACTCGTAGATTTAACTTTCCTATTATGGTATTGTTTTCGGAAACTATAAGTATGGTATATGCAATAAGAATTAAATTTTTATCATTCTTTAGAAAAATAAAACGTTTTTAAAAGTTTCTAATGAACACTCAATGGAAATATATCGCAATTTATCTGGTAATTTAAGGAGAAAATTGAAAACGAAATCGATGGCAGTATCTCATGCCATCATTTAATTCCATCTTTTGAAAGCGCTGAAATTAGGCAAACAGTAACTTGGCATTAATCTGTTTATACTCATGGACGAGAGTAATGTAGCCAATTGACTACTTTGTTTATACTAAAGTCTTTCCTGCGTCTTGGAATCAGTTTCTATCATAGAAACTCGTAATTATCAATGCTACGTTTCAGAATATTTTTGAAGCCCTAAATCTAAGTTTTTGTGGATTTTTTCTTGCTCTTTTTCAATGTAAACCAAATATTTTTATGTGCTATTGAACGTATTTTGATTATATTTCAAAAAGATAGGCGTTACATCTGATATAAGAAGATGATAAATTTATTGCTCGCTACTTTCACTTAATTACCCAAACTTGGGATAATTTATCTTCGTGCATTACAATCACGTAACAGAAAAATATAAAAAATAAGTCTCTACGCAATCAAGTCTCCAAATATATGTTATAATAATGAGATGAATAGGAAAAGATTAAGAACTCTGACGTAATGCCTAATTTCATCCTATGGGTGTTTGGTTCCTTTTTCCTTCGAGGAGCTAGATAACGACGTAGCTCCTACAATGAACTTCCTTGAATGGGGGGGCTTCTTTGGTTTCCCGTGGTCGATGACAGCGCAGAGAGGGCCTTCCATGAAATGTGGCCTCTACCGCTGAGACCGTTGCTGGAGAGTGACCCTTAATCATGGCTCATCTTTCCTCACCCCACAGCGTCTACTCAACCCCTTTCCACCGCACAACCTACCCCCTTAACCTTCAGGTCCTTTATCATCGCACCCACACCCCTTCCTCCCTTTCTCTCCTTCTCTGGGTCATTCCCCTCAAACCCACTCGCACGGCTCTTCCTTCTTCCTCCCCTATTCTCCACCCTTACATTTACCACCTGTTTCCTAAACATTTCTTCGCTTCTCTCCTCTCTGCTTATTCCCTCGCGTCTCTTTCCTTTCTCTTTATTGCTCTTTCCTCTCTCTTCTCCCTCACAACTTCTTCCTCCGCTCCCGACAATATCCCCAGCCGTTTCTGATACACTTTTGAAAGTTGGTTTTGGGGTGGTGAGGCTGATTGATGAGACGGAGGAGGGACTTTTTCCACCCGATGATGCGATATAATCGCTTTTATTATGTTTCGAATAAACGACTTTCTACGACCAAAATGCCCTCCTTCACCTTGAGGTTCGGTGAATGTATCTTGTGTTATAAGCCGCAGACAAAAAAGCAATATTTCTTTCGGCACTCAACAAAATCGACCAATAAATCACTCCTGATTTACTAGTCGCCATATATCGCAGTGGGATAGTTTTCACAATTACTTTTCCTCGTTTATGACTACCTCAAATCCCGCTCTCTCCTCCGACTAAGATTATTCTCCTTAAGACCAAGCAGAGCATCAAACTCGCGGCACGTGCTACGCCTCCCCCGAATCTTTTATCGAATTCCAATATTTTCTTTTTAGATAAATGTCAGCGATTTTTGAAGAAATGGAAGGAAATTGTTTCACGGCATCGCTGCATATCGGCGTACCCACTCCGACGGGTGCTCCGTATTATATGACTCGATATCGATGAGTCATGCTAGTGGGGCGATTGTGGTATCTTGGAAAGAATTTTTCGGCCGGGGTGGATTATGGGTGTCGCGAGTGTCATTCTGCGTGGATGGGGAGAGTCATCCGCTACATAAACTCGAAGGAGGAGGAATGAGAAGACCTGGGGCAAGGGTGATATTGGCCGCAATATGAGAGAATCATGGTTTAAGGCACAGACATGAAGGCTCACCATCCATGAAACATGACATTCCAGTCATGCATCGTTTGCTTAATATTTTTAACATGGCCGCATATGCCTACGCCTACCATTTTCTTGGCTCGGTAAAATCAAATATCAGAATTTTGATGCGTGTTCTGAGTTGCGAACATGGGTAACGCAGAAACACTTTCTTGTATTTTTTCGAAATATTTTACTACATTATTGGCCATACCTCCTTTATTAAACGAAACTTATGCTTGTATGTCGAGCCGTTTTAGTTTATCTTAATCTCAGTATAATGCTCATATTTAATATTTGTGTGCATTAGGAGAGAAGTAGAATTGAAAAATCGATAACTTAAATTTTTACGTCTACACTAGAATTAATATTAATTTGAGTGTGAGTGAGAGTTTGAATATGCTGTGTATTAGGAGCACACCTAGGTACAAAACAAAAATGTTTACATAATGTTCATTTAGTTATTCAGTACATAATAATCTCTATGAAATTCATTTATTGTTTACTTGTAGTTCAAAAATATTGTATTTAATATATCTGGTAGGCTTAATTTCGAGTAAAAGTAATTAATTTTGCCTAACAGCCGAAGGCTGTCCGTTTAACTTAGTTGTTATTAAAGGACATAAGTCGTTTTTTTTAATCATAAAAGCAGCTGTAACATTAATCACGAAGTTATTCCATGAAAGAGACCATATGCAAATATGTTAAGTATAATGATAAATGATTTTCTGTTTCACTACACTTGTACAGTTAAATATATATATTCATTCATAGTGTTCTGTCTTACGACAGGTCATCCCAATTCATTGATTGATTTTACTAGGGAATATACATACACGGTGTGGTGGTTTCTCGTTGCCTTCCACACTGGGCACATACAGAAGGGAGGAGGGAAACTATATATATATATATATATATATATATATATATATAGTGTGTAATATTTTATGCTTCAATCAAAATTTACTTCAATAAAACACAAAAATTATAGAATAATATTTAATATACTTCGCTTTAATTTACATCAATTCTTACAGCAAATGTCGGATTCGTAAATATCAAATTCTGTTCATTTTAAATTTAACATATATTATCAGCATTTTACTGCAAATAATTAAAATTGTTCATAACTTCACCAGAAGCGATTCAGAGGCCATCTGAGAAACGTGAGAACATAAGTGCAATTAAGCCTCTTGAGTTCCGGCTTACTAGGGTGCAAACTTCTTTAGCAGACTTAGCACCTAAACAACTAATCAATTTTCCAAGCTCGTTAACACTCAGAAAGTTCTTAAATAAGTTTTATTTGTAATTATTGTTTGCCGAGTTTTACCACGGAATCATCCTTATATTCGACACCCTTTATTCCATCATTGGAGTTATGATTACAAGAGCAGTGTTTTTAACATCTTCATGTTTAAACTTCAAATTTAAATAAATCTATACAGTTTTTGTTTATAATAATAATCTTTGAGTTTATTTAGTATTTATTAATTAAACCTTTTTTATTGAATAAATATCAATGGCACTTTGAATATCGGAATTTCTTTAATTCTTGCTAACTGCAAAATCTCTCTATTTTCCACTCCGGGAAGTACAAGAATATTAAGAAAAATTATCTCTAAGGTCAAATTTTATTTTTTAGTTTATTTGTTTCCATTTGAATGGTAATATTCGTTGTGTAGACGCGGATATTAAATCGCTGCTCCATTCTCAAAAACCCTATTGCACTTGCATAGTAATATATAATTTATAACGAAGAAATTGCTAAATTGTCTCTATCTGCGATATTTCTCATTTTCTTGAAGGTGGTTTCGTCAGGATAGACATCAGCTCCATGGCCTTGCCGAGGACGAACGTGTGTTCCGCGTGGCAGAATGTCTTGTAATCTTACACGCCGAAGAGGCTGACGGAGGTCGCTATGTGTGCGTAGCGAACAATAGTGCAGGTTCCGAGAGAATAGAAGTGGCCCTGACCGTCTCGTCTGCTCTCTCCGTATCCCTGCATCCGCGACACGCCACCATCGACGCCGGCCACCGAGCCGAGTTCCGCTGCCATGTGTCCGGAGCCCGCCCCGGAACAACCGTCTCCTGGCTTAAGGACGGCCAGCCGGTTGGCGGTGGCGGCGGGGGTCCTGGCGGAAGGGTGTCCGTCGACGCGGCAGAAAGACTCGTAGTGGACGGGGTACAACGGGAGGATGCAGGGATGTACCAGTGTATAGTGCGAGGGGACGAGGACAGCGCCCAGGGATCGGCTGAGTTGCGCCTGGGAGGTAGGCAACTTAGGCACTATTTTGTGTTGCATACTCTACAGAATAGTGCGCTACGTTTTTCAATTAAGTGAATACGCGTAGATGCCCTTGAAGGCTACTGCATAGTTTAAACTATTCCCGGCAAACAATCCCTTAAATTCATGATAAACAAAGCAGATGGAAATCCCCTCTGTTTGATTTTTATTTTCTCATTTTCAGTTGATCTTTTAATTTCTAAGTTTTGTGATCATGCATCGTTAAGTTACTTACTTGTAAAGAATAATATATAAATCACCTTACCATTTAATTTCAGGATGTATTTTGCTAATAACGATGCATTTTCTAAATTTATTTTCCTCGGGAAAAATTAAATTAAATTAAAAGTTTATTGCTCATGAAATAATTAATGAACATTTAACTGTCAAATTTAATACCGTTATTTTTGATATATTTAAGTCGTAGAAAACAATATTTTAAATAATCGAATTAACTGCAATGCAAAGAGAAAATATGCTATTTTTGCTTCTTTCAACGATAAAAATCGAGTTCTGATAGTAGTAGCAGTAATCTTGCGACTGTACTGAGTGTAATACTCAGCTAATAGTACGTTATTTAGCTTTCATCTGTGAATATTTTAAATGTAATAGTTTACTACGAAATTGGTGCCTTGTTTTCTCAAAATCAATAAAATATTTAGAGAAATTTTAAAATCTCAATTCATAAAAGAATCATGGTTGAAAACATTCTAACAACGGGATTCATCTCACTCTTTCGATGCAGCTGCACACCCCATACTCATTTACAAATTCATCCGTCAAACACTTCAACCTGGTCCGCCTGTTTCCCTTAAATGCATTGCTACAGGAAATCCTACACCACAGATGAGGTGGACATTAGATGGCTTTCCATTACCACAGAGCGAAAGGTAAGTTACTTTCTGGATTTATAAAATATTTAGCAGTAGATGAAGTGCATATGAAACCTAAATTCAACATTTATTTTCAAATATTGTTTAGTTATTCATTATTATTTTTTAAATTGATCCAACATTGTTGAACGTTGCATTTTTGTCAATAAATAATACGTAAAATTATGCAAATTATTATATTTCTTGCATTGCATTTATATATTATGTATATATCTATAGTATATGATTTAATTATTATTAGATTATCTATGATGACATTTACTGTTTATATGGCATACATTTTTTTAATCTTAGAGATTTCATGAATTTAATGCGACTACAAAAATTTCATTTTTATTCATTAATTTTTATTTAAAATCTCAATATTGACTGGAAAATATTTATATCACTGACGTGTAGAATACAGATGAATGATTCCCAAAATTCAAAATTTTAAAGCTTTTCTTTTTCTTACTGACTTTCATCCACTTTCCCTATCCTTCCCGTTATTATTTGAATGCATAAGGTATCACGTCAAACGTTGATTTCTAAATTATTTACATAGCATTACTCTAAAAACATGGTGAGCCACTCCAGTATTTTAGGTGAAGGCGACGTCTCTTCTATTCCCAAATACTGGAAAAATAAACAAAACTCTTCTCACAGTTACATGCCACTCCACACACTGCCACTCACTTCCTCCTACGCATTCTTCTCCTCCCACTGCCCTTCCATGCGTAATGTCTGTTTTCTCTTTTTCTCTTCCTCTCTCTCACACACTCACACAAATCTGGACTCCTCGCGAGAACCCTGGTCGCTTGCTCTATTTCCCTAACCCCTTTTACACCCCTGCTCATCTCCTTCCTCTTTGTCTCCCTCACTTTTTTCCTGCGGCTTTTTTCTCCCCTCCACACACTCTTGGTTTTAACCTTTTTCATCCCACTCCCTGCTCAAATACACTTCTGCCGACCCTCACCCCTAGCGTGATACCCAAGGGCGCTCGCCAGACTTCGACCCCTTCCTCTTGTATTTCTCCTCACCTCCCTTCCGTCCTCCCACACCCCAGGGTCTTTCTCTCTTTTTCCCCAGAATTCGCTCACATCATATCCATTCATTCTTTCGCGCCAGCTTCGTCCTCCCTCTGTATTTCTCTCATGCCCCCCTTCTAGTCTCCCCTTCCCACTGTTTACAACACTCTCGCCACAAGGAACAGTAATGGAAAGTAAATATCCGGAAATTTCAACAGCCGGAGTTTGATGCCTCTTGCTACAGATTGACACGTTCAGACTTTGGCATCTAAGCCTGAGGGGATAGGGATGGGAGTGCAAAGCGTGTGCGCCGGAAAGGCAAGGATGGAAGATTACCGGTTGGGCAGTGGGACACAAAGACATCCAAACGCCCTAAGCATTCTGTTTGGCGGTCGTAGGGAAAATATTCAGCAATGGGTATTTTTTTAGATTTCCATGGACATGCCTTTGCAATATATGCGCGTTATGGATTTCTATTGGATATTTTTTACCCTTTTTCCATCAGATTTTTGATCGGACAGTACGTCACGGTACACGGTGACGTCATTAGCCATGTCAATATAAGCAACGTTCAAGTGGAAGATGGTGGTATATACCAGTGCACGGCTAGAAACCGTGTCGGAGAAGTGATGCACTCTGCTGACCTTAGGATATATGGTAAGTTTATTTTTAAATTTAAAGTGTTAGCACAAATATAAGTCGCTTCTGAGCTAAAAGGATGTATCATTGATTCAATAAATTTCTGATTATGGGAAAACAATAATTGCTGCTAATAAATTGGGAAATATCTAAAACAAGGATTTTATATTTTAAATCGTTTTGAAAGATAATTTCTAGAATAAATGCTAGAGAGTTGACAAAAATATAAATCTTTGATGGATACCTAGTTTTTGGATAAATATGATTCAGTGAAATTGTTTTAAAAATGTAAATTAAAGTCAGTACAAAAAATGTAGAAATTTACGATCAAATAACTTCAGAAATGACGACACAATTCGAATCTCAGCACTTCGAGTCATCATCGCTATTTAGAGACTTTTATATTTTATCATTAAATAAAAATTTCGGCGAAGCCATAAAATTAATATATCGGTTCGAAATGTGCTTATTTTTTAGTTAATGTAATATCCTGTTCATTGTTCTATAAGGACTCGGTATGGGTATTTTTCTAGTTTTCATCCGTTGAATAATGTTATTACGGGCTACAATTGACTCAGAAGTTTGATATCGTCGCATAAAATTTCCAAATGTGAACATATTTTAAGAAGAAAAGTGTAATGTTTGTTACAATTTCAGTTATTCCCCTGCCAGAAATTTCTATCTTTTGAATAACATTTTATGGTACGATATATAAAGTAAGTTTAGATTATCTTTTTCTGGGAGAGATTAGAGGGCTCTCCTAATCGGCTTCCTGACTTTTATATATTCGGTGGCGTCCCCAATGGAGAAGAAAATCATGTTTATTACCATTAAGGAACCGTTTAATAATTCCTTTTTAGTTTCCCTTCAAAATCCGCTTAAAATTCCAACGATTCCTACTTCTGGGTGTAGCCAAATGTCGCTTTGAAAAAAATCCTTTTTGGAAAACAGTAAGTAGGCTTAGTTGTTTTGAGATAAATATCGCAATTGAATGTAAAAATTATATTGAAATCATGGTTGAATTAGAAGGTTTATTCATTCTTTCTTTTCTAATATTGGATGACATTTTACGTGGATGAAAATTGCTACATGTAACCTATTTAGACATCCTCCATTTTGTGGATGTTTTCGACACTGTAAAGATAATTTCCTTATATGTTCAGCGTTGCTTTCTCAAAATGTTGAACTTCCGTATCTGTTGTGGTCAATATTACTTTTTTTTACTCAACGAAATTACTCAATTTCAAATATGTTAATAGCCAATGGCTTTAATTCGAACGTTTTATTGCTTTTTTCGTGAAAACATTGTGGCTTTTCTAAATACATTTCTTTATTTATTGCTCAAATAATTCATAACCATTCTCATAAAATGAAATATATCTGTCCGCGAGTCATTATTTTTCTTTTGTAAATAATGATACAAATTTTTTAAATTAATAAAATTTTAATTTCAATTTTATTGTAACGAAAAATTGAAATATATATCCTCTCCGTCTTCTTTAGCATAGAAACGTACATGATTTTAGATAGCTGTGGCAAATATGTTATTGACCCAAATTTCTCTTGTTATTTCTTTATAAAAAAATTGAGAAAACAATTCCTTCAATTCTATTTTCCTTCATAATTGCTTAACTAACTTAATCCGATTCAATGCTTCTACAGGTTCATGATGATGGAAAGATTTTATAGAGAAAAAACTAGCAAATTCTTGGTTAAGTTTGTGGGAACATTATATACAACAAAATGCCAGTGGAGCCTTTAATTATTAGATTCGGGAGTTATATTCCCATATAAATAAATCAAAAATGAAAATAATTGGACTATTCGTGGAAAAAAGTGGTTAACTCTCTCCGGGATCTAGAACCACGTGTAATGTTCTATTATGTTGCATTTAATTACGCTTTCCTTCACATAATTTATTCTTTTCTGCATAATATGAATAGATATTATAAGTTTTGCGTCTATAATGGTAAAACGCTGTCATGCCTATGTCTTCAACTCTACTTGATGATATCTTTTATTAATTATTACAAACGCGAATTCACAGGTAAATGAAACAAGATCAGTCATGCATAAATAAATCCTATTCATCTTCATAAGAGTGTTTATTCGCATAAATATTTCTAACTATTTCAACAGGATTACCTTCCATCCGACCAATGCCGAACGTGTCTGCAGTAGCGGGAGAATCGTTATTTATTACTTGCCCAGTTGCCGGTTATCCAATAGACTCAGTTACGTGGGAGAAAGGTAAGTACTCCATACCTATTTCAGGTAATACCTGCTAATAGTTAGTAAAGATGCGTATCCTTTTTGACTTCTTCGTTAAAAAAGGAAATGTATGCGTTCGCGTTGGGGAAAATTCTGTAAAACGTCGATTATTTGAAAGACAGTAATCTTAAATATCAATTATTTTAATATAATTTACTCTATAAAATAATATCTAGCTTAACTGTTCCTACATTAAGAGACAAATATTTAGGAGCAAGAAAAGCCGATCATGTTTAGTAAAAGACATCTGTTGTCATTTTCAATAAAATTCTACACATTGTATGCATTTTCAAAATAAAAATGCAGTGATGTCTATACATCTAGTTCATTTATTATTTGATTTCGCAATATTTCAGTAATCCGAACAAAACCAAAATCTGAAACGGGTCCCTCTCAAGTTACGTTGGATAATTGATGCCCTACTGCAGAAAAATGGTTCATAAACTTCATTTTGTTTTTGAGAAAATTTTATTCCAGATGGCAATAAAAACGTAAATGAAGGAACAAAGCATTTTTCGGCTTTTATTGGTTTCACTAGCTCGCCCTCTATTGCCTTCCAGCCATATTTGACTTCAAACGACCCCAATAAATTTGAGGTTGAAAATATATGGGGAGGAATTATCCCACATTTTTAATGGTCATATATTTGGGTAGTTAGGATTTTCAGCCTTAACATTGATGAAGTGGTAGGTCGTAACTCACTTTTAATACAATTACTTATCCGGTCATACCATTTTCTTCTATTTCATTTTTTCGCCAATTTTTATTTTAAAGCGAGGATACATCCAAATGAAAATATATTGGACCTCTTGGAGTTGAAGTTTATCTATATGTTTCATTTAAAAACCTACAATTGAGTCTGTTGGTATTTATATCAGATATTATTGGGATTATTAGCAATTTTACGGATATAAATTCCTGAATCAATTTTTCTCCTGATTTCGTTCATTTATTTCTCCAATTAATCCACATGTAAGTATGTACATATGAATAATTTATATTGAAAATGTGCTCCAATTTCAACTGAATGAATATGCAAAATTTTACCTGTAAGTTTAATGATCTACTCGCTAGCGAAGAATGAGTACGACGTATATGTATGCGGTCGGTATAGTACTTAATTTTGTAATTTTAGGTGGACGGAAACTGCCTCTCAACCGTCGTCAAAGAGTATTCCAAAATGGTACACTTCTCATCGAAAATGTGCAGAGAGCTCCTGATCGTGGTCTATACAGCTGTACGGCATCGAATAAGCAGGGCCGTTCTGCATTTCAAAGTGTCAATATTAACGTCATAGGTGAGAGGAAATTTCCGGTTATAGTTAATAGCCATACTTTGAAAAGCTACCCTAGTTTATCCTTCTATTATAACGCAATATAATACATTTATGAAATGTGCTATATATTTTACACAGTATAAAAATGCTTTTCTTAGCAATTTGCATTGTCTTGGTTTTATATAATTTTAATGTAGTTTTAACCATAAACTTTTGAGTGATATTATGCTATTATCTAGGACAAGGGTTGGCAACATACGGCCTGCGTGCCGGATGCGGCCCCCGATACCAATTTGTGCGTCCACCAAAGCTATAATGAAAAAGTGATCGATACAATTTACCATAAAATTTTGCATTTTTCCAATCAAATTTTGGTCTCAAAACCATTTCTGATTTATACTTACCGCTAGAAAATTATTAATGTATATACGATTTTTACTAATATGAGACCACAGGATCTTTGGATAACTTCGGAAATAAACACTCATCCGGCCCGACGAAGCTCACTTGGCTTTCAATGCAGCCCTCCGAAGCCTTATGAATGAGGCCCGCCGTGCAGAAAAGGCTGCCAACCCCTGATCTAGGAAATGCAAATAAATGGGATTATTGTTTATTCTTCATCAGATAACATGGATTTTATGAGGGATGTCATCTTCTCCTGCTGCATGTTAGTTTTATAATAGAGGCTGTAAACCTTTTTAGAGTGTCTGCGTTGAATATAATTAATCTGCTACAATACGTTAATTTATAATGAAAATTATATTAAGTTGACCATTAAAAATAAATTTATATATATATATATATATATATATATATATATAGATAGATGTCAACAAGGTGTTGGGATGAGGAAACCTAGTGAGCACTCACCAATCAGACGACTTCAGGTTGGCGAGGCCCCGGGGATGTCGAAGCGACACACGTAAAATAACACAAAAACACAGAAACATCACAAACGTAAAGCTTTCGGAACTACTCCTTCTTCAGCTACAGCTGAAAGAAATTTTAAGGAGCATTGTCAAGCAAAATATTCTAGAAAATCATTTCAACTATACTTTATTCGGGTAGAAACACATAATAGCGTAAATTAAACCAAAGAATAGCCCTTTCTTCCTAGCATACTTGCTTCTCCACATGTATTCTATGAGATATGCCTCCAAATAACCTGGTGACTTTCTTCCTACCCTTCTTCTTATATCCCTTTTTATCACCGACTCATTATTTTGAGTATGGGTCTTCTGGATTCATAAAAGTCTTATAGTGATTCACATTAGGGTGGTGATATCCCAAGTCTATTGGCTCTGAGTATCCTCGCCACATATTGGTCTTGAGAACCGATCCTTTGGCTACGAGTCGCCAAATTACGCTTTCCAGAGTTTGTTAATTCCTGTTTTTAACCACATTAGGAATGTGTTGCGTGTCGTCCTATCAATTCCCCAGACTACCCATTTAGTTTTAGTCAGTCGCCCATGGTTATATTTCCAAGGGCCGAAAGCGCTCTCATCAATCTCAAATATGTGTCCTAGACCTCCAATTTGAGTCGAATTCTCCTCCAATGACGCGGACAAAAGCTCCCTAAAACAATATATCAGTCGCCTGATTGTCCCTTGGCGATGGCTTGTTTCCCTAACAATAACAAATGTTGGATACTTCAATATCCACAACAACGCTACAGATCTATACTGTGACTCTCTCTTTTTCCCCTTTGAGATAATCGTCATCCAGAGGCCGCAATCTCAAATTTTAACTTCCGGAATCAGATCTAATGAGACAAGAAAATTTAGCAAGCCACTAAAATCAATAAGAGCTTAAAAAGTTAGCATTATTTCCAAGTAATCCACTCTAAAGTTCTCCTCAAGGTCTGAAACTCACATGACCAGAAATCATGCACTGAATTCGTTTTATTCTAACCTTCGCAAACCCCCTACACCAGGGCTACTGTATTGTATAGCGTGAAAATGCCTAATGCTCCGTAAGTACTTCCTAGAAAAGCTGTGGTCAATGCCCAACAATCAAAATTCTATGAACTCCACTGCATGTAGATGTAGTCTCTGGAGTGCCGCAGGGTAGTGTGATCGGACCTATGCTTTTCTTGCTTTATATAAACGACATCAGCTCAGTTGTAAAAAGTAATATCAGGCTTTTTGCGGATGACACCGTAGTCTATAGAGAAATTAGTGGTCCTAGCGACCATCGTCAGCTTCAGGATGATCTGGATGCGTTATCTGTTTGGTGCAAGGAATGGCAGCTAGAAATCAATCAGAAAAAGAGTAACGTTCTAAACTTTTGGAAATCTAGAAGCCCATCGTCCGTGTTTACCTACTCGATAGATTGTGAGAGCATTCCTGTTTCGGAATCCGTGAAATACCTCGGGGTAACCTTGAATCGTGACCTGTCTTGGGACACCCACATAAGACGAGTGATAGGTGCGGCAAATAAGAAGTTGGCTTTTGTGCGTAGGATAGTCAGGAAAAGCACGGAAAAGGTGAGAGAATCCTGTTATTTATCGTTGGTTAGACCTCAAATGGAATACGCAGCAGCGGTTTGGGATCCATATCAGAGGGGACTCATAAAGGATTTAGAAAAAATACAGCGGGGAGCAGCTAGATTCGTGAAAAAGAATTACGATAAAAAACAGAGCGTTACGTTACTCATTGATGAGCTGAGTTGGCCATCGTTGAAAGATCGTAGATTACAGGCGAGACTTAAACTTCTAGATAAATATAGGTCGGAGATATTCGTAAATGAAATGAAGGATATTATTCGACAACCAACGTATATCGGACGGAGGGATAATGAGGACAAGATTCGCGAAATAGATAGTAGGACGGAGAGGTATAAGGAGTCCTTTTTCCCTAGGACAATACGTGACCACAATAGATAACTGTGAATAATAATTAGTTAGGAACTTGGTGCGCGGCACCCCCTGCCATCCACCGTTAAGGTGACTTGCAGGGTAATATGTAGATGTAGATGTAGTTGTCGCGAGAACTTATCGGACTAATGGCGATTTTAGTGTCCTTCCTTCCCTCGAGTTTGAAATACCCTACCATTGCACTCGACCAACTCTAAGAATTCATAATGGTCCATCCACATTCAAATTAGAAATTCTTAGTACTCTAATAGTGGTGGAAAGGTCGGAGGCAGCCTTGGCGCGTGGGAGGGGTGCGGGTTCTTCCCTGAGAGCAAACCGCGCCAAAATGGCGGCTCGGGTTCGCCTGGGTGCGGAAGCCGGCAGAGCGATCGGGGAGGCACCTGGCTCCTTTTCGCGGCTCGTGGGTCCTCCGGTCAAAAAGCCCAATGAGTGGTGTATGGTGTCTACTCGGGGGGATCGTGGGGTGGTGCTGCGGAGGCAGGGAGTTGGGAACGCTTCGGTGGACCCTCTTCCTGTTAGTAATCGGTTTGCGGTGTTATCGGAGGACGACTCCACTGCCGTTACGCCCGCACCCGCTCCCGTCTCCTCGGTGGGGACCGGGCCCAAGGGGAGCTCGGGGGGAAAGAGGGGGCTGTTAGTGATAGGGAGCTCCAACGTTCGGCGTGTGGTAGCGCCTTCACTGTCAAGGGCCCGCCGGGAGTGAGTTTATGAGCGGGTGTTCTCCAGGTGTATACCAGGAGGTTCGGTGCCCCAGGTGACGAAGAAGTTCAGGTCGTCGGTATTGGGCACGGCTTGCTCCTCGCTGCGGGTGGTGGCCCATGTTGGCACTAACGACGCTGCGAAGCGCGGGTCCGAGGAGGTTTGAAGTTCTTTTAAGGACTTGGCCACTGAGGTTGCCCGTGTCCGAGAGGAGTCGGGTGCTGATGTGCGGCTTACTATCTGTAGCATTGTTCCTCGGACTGACTGCGGTGCAGTGGTTTGGATCCGAGTGGTCGGGCTGAACCGTAGGCTGTGAGACTTCTGTAGGGGCAATGGAGTGGACTTCGTTGACCTGAGGCCAGTCCTGAACTCATTTAGGGCATCCCTAAACGGTTGTGGTGTGCACTACACTGCCGAGGCTGCGGAGCCGGTAGCGCGTAGGGTGTTCGAGCATGCTATAGCTAGGGCTTTTTTAGGTTATATTTAAGGAATGGTAATTATTCACCAAGCGTTGAGAGGCACGTCAATAGTAGTAATACGTCCGACCGTCATACCACTATAAACGCTATGTTAATTAACAGTAGAATACATTCTAAGCGTAGAAATAGTCGACGTAATATGAAGGACAAGGAAGCAGTAAATAATATTAATAATTCAGTAGCGCGCGAGGCATCGTTACGTAGTAATAGCGATAAACTAAAAATCATCTCGGTTAACTGTCGCAGCATTCACAGGAAGGATGCCGAACTTGAACATCTTCTTCGTAGTCTGCGTTCTGACGTAGTGATAGGTACAGAAAACTGGCTAACGGCGGATATAGCCAGTCAGGAGATCTTTTCTCGTGACTATAGCGTTTTTAGAGAAGATCTATATAGCCGGTCGGGAGGTGGAGTCTTTGTAGCAGTTTGCAATAAATACGAAAGTTACCCAATACGGATTAATGACGACGAAGTCGAAAGTGTTTGGTGTAGTGTGAAAGGGAGAGACTGTAAAACTGTAAATATAAGCGCCTTTTATAGACCACCAAATGCGAGCCTGGAAACTATTTATTATCTAGAGAAACAAGTGGCGACGCTAAGTTTGATTAATAAAGATAAAGCCATTATAAACGGGCGATTTCAATCTTCCGTCAATTGATTGGAGGTATAATTGCTTTTATCCCGGTGATAGAGAGCGTGAATCTTGCGAGGATTTATTTGAAACTTTCGGCAAACACTCATTATATCAGTTAGTGAGATTTCCCACGAGATTTAATAATATATTAGATCTATTGGCTATTAATCTTCCTGAGCGTATGAATTGGGTATCTATTGCTGAGGGAATAAGCAATCACAAGGCAGTGTACGTGGAGTTTCAGCTAAACATTGAGAAACATGTTAAGGCTAAAAGAAAGCTTTATGTATTCACCAAAGCCGATTTAACTAGATTTAGGTCTTCTCTGCGAAATAAATATACTAATTTCTGCGAGGTAACAGATATGGAAGACGCGGAAGAATCCTGGTGCATGTTCAGAGATATGATGCGAGAGTGTGCAGATAAATTTATTCCAAGCAAACTGAAGCGTGAAAATGCAGAACCTAGATGGTACAACCAGGGAGTTAGGAGCGCTCTCCGACGGCAAAGAAAACTCCACTCTTGCGTAAATAACACATCCTCAACCGCTACGGTCGAACAGATAGTAACGTTAAGGCAGCAATACAAGGAGGCGCGCTCCATAGCCAGATTTTCAATGAGTAATGTGTTTAACAATTACAAAAAGAAGGTTTTACAGGATAACTTGAAAGAGAACCCGAAAGCATTTTGGCCATATGTCAGAGAAGTTCAAGGTAGAAGCCCCACTATTGCGTCACTGAGATCGGAAACGAGAAATGTAGTTTACGATACTGCGGAGAAAGCAAATTTTTTAAATCAACACTTTCAGAAAGCTTTTACTCCTAATGACGATGAATGCGAAACCCCTATTCCTATGCATCAGGGCGATTTGATGGAAGATTTGATATTTTCCGAAAATGGTATTGCGCTCCAACTTCATTCAGTTAAACCAATTAAATCTCCTGGGCCGGAGGAAATACCCGCGCGAGTATTGAAAGAGTTAGCTTATGAAATCGCGCCGTATTTGAAAATTATATTCGAGAAATCCATTGCGGAAGGTGTAGTTCCTAAAAATTGGAAGATGGCCCATGTTACGCCCATCCATAAGGGCGGAGACAAAGAGAACCCTGAAAATTTCAGGGCAATTTCCCTAACTTCATTATCGTGCAAGATACTTGAGCACATAATCTTTAGTTCTGTAATGCGCTATTTAGATAGTCACTCATTGCTTGTTCGTGGATGATTTGTTGCGATGCGGAGAGAAAGATACTCAGGTCGATACCATATTCATTGACTTCAGAAAGGCGTTTGATAAAGTATCTCATAAGAAATTAATTGCAAAGTTAGGACAATATGGTATCAATCCGAAAGTTGTCAGTTGGGTGAGAGATTTCCTCTCGAATAGAGAACAGATAGTTGTCATCGATGGGAAATACTCGTCCCCCGTTAAAGTTGCGTCGGGTGTTCCTTAGGGAAGTGTACTGGCACACTACTTTTTGTAATCTATGTGAATGATATCTGCTCGGTAGTTCTTAGTAAAATTAGACTTTTTGCCGATGATACCGTTCTATGTAAAAAAAATACCAGGAGGACCATCAGTCGCCGCGTAAAGACTTAAGAGCCATTTCAGCGTGGTGCAAAGAATGACAAATTGAAATTAATTACACTAAATGTGCCGCAGTTACGTTCTGTAAAACTAAGAATATAGAAGTAGGCTTCGAGTATAAAATAGATGGAATAAATATTCAAGCAGCCGAGTATGTTAAATATTTAGGAGTAACCATTTGTCGAGATCTTTCATGGGGCATGCACATTCGTCAAGTTATAGGCGCGGCCAGCAAGAAACTGGCTTTCATAGGTAGAATAGTACGGGACACTTCAGAAAAAGTACGCGATACATGTTACATATCACTGGTCAGACCACAAGTGGAATACGCCTCATGCATATGGGATCCGTACGATATAATTCAATTAGAAAGGGTTCAGCGCAGAGCAGCCAGATTCGTAAAATAAAAGTACGAAGATAAGGAAAGCGTCACTTCATTATTGAGGGATTTGAATTGAGTACCATTAGAGGATCGTAGATTGAACTCAAGGTTGTGGCTTCTGGAGAAATATAGATCGGAATGTCTAAAAGACGAGGTTGTAGGAATAATTGAAGCAGCAACGATATAGGTAGAAACGACTGTGATGATAAGATACGTGAGATCGATTGTAGGACGGAACATTATCTAGGCTCGTTCTTTCCGAGGACAATACGAGATCACAATAGAAAATTTCACCTGCGTTAGAAAATCTTTAGGTAGGTTTTGGTGCATTGCACCCCCTGCCACCCACCAATTAGGTGAATTGCAGGGTAACATGTAGATGTAGAATGGTTCACTACACGGATATTTGCTCTTATACTCCAGTCGACGTTTGTATCTCTTCAGCCATTTCTATTCAGCGTATTTCCATCCTGTCTCACACGGGATTTTCCACGTAAACTAGAACATGCGAAGGGATGCGATAAGTTTGGTAATAAGTTGATTGAACATGACTATTGATTGTAAAAGATATTTTTATAGCATTTAAGGAGCCTGCAATGATTTTGTGTCATTTTTTATATATTAAACCCAAAAATCAAGCGAGTCGAAATTAAAACTCGGTTGGAATGGAAACATATTGGTGTCATGTGGCCTCGTGATATATACGAGCGCTTAAATTCAGCAGAAACCGCGGGAAACAAACCACTGGGTTGGTAGCTTTGTGCGAAAAATATCAACTTCCTTAATATTTTTCGAAGAAAGCCGTTTAAAAGACATGCATAGTCGAGAAACTATCTAAAGTGTTAAACAGAGATGCATTCTCATCAGAAATTAATTAAAAGGTTCTGATTAATTCGTGTTTAATCATCCCTGCGGTCAGAGGATATCTCGCTGGGAAGGGTGAGCTCAGGAGTCGAGGAAGGGTTCGCACAGCTGAGGACTTGAAGTATCTCGCGCGCTAATGAGGGTCCAAGGAATTGACCTCTGCGAGGTCCCCGTTTATCTACTTTTAACCATATATATATATATATATATATATATATATATATATATATATATATATATATATATATACACCACCTAGAATATTAGTATAAATTAAACTTGGTTAAATGTTATCTTTGGAAAAATGTCTTGGCTTTGTTAACCCTTAAAAGATAAAATACGTTTCATAAAGATAAGGCACTCTCTTGACTTTCACAGAAATCTTTTTTCGTGTGGCATGAAAAAATAAAACGTTTCGCCTAAATGAGCTTTGCTTTAGGTTGACAATTTGAAAACAGACACACCATACTGGAATAACCCTCCTCCTAGCGTAATTCTCACACCGTAATTTCATTGAGATAAATTATAAAAATATATTATCGGGTTACTTCTCGCGTCCCATTTTGTAGTAAAAGAATCACTTCCACGTAAAATTTCTATAATTATCCATTCATAGAAGTTCATGTGCTTCTTGTTCTTTCATTGAATATTTTACGTGATTAATGCGAAGAACTGCTATAAATGGTCGTCAGTACCGTTCCACAAGACAGTGGTTGGCGCTTGCCATGTGTCGCCAAATGAATTCGTCACCCTTGCATCGATATCAAATAAATTATTCTGATGAAATTCCATTGCTTTTATTATTTATTAACTGACGCTGCCTAGAACAGCAAATTTAAAATTCGTTAATATTTATTTATTTTTAAACCATAACGATATGCCAGCTCTGCGTAACAAGTGATACATGAGGTCAAAATTTAATTTAAATAAAGAAATGAACAACAAAATGAGATCTAAAATCATTTAAAAAATCCATTGTCATTATTTGTTTAGGCTCACAAAATGGGCAATATGACCTACATAGGACGTATTGGGGAAACTTTGACTAGTAAACATATTGCGTTGGAAGCACATGACATCTCAATAAATTGCCAAACCAATCACACCACTAATGGTTGAGAGAATTATCTTGTAGAATGCCTAAGGTCAAATTAAATAATTAACTTTTACCTGTAAAAACAATGACTTAACCAACGTCTTGAAATTAGATGCACGTAACCAGCCAACTGAGCGCGTCCGGCGGAATTCCATATAAACACAGTTGTTAGCAGTCTACCGATATACTGCAACCACCATTTATCAATTTTGTGACGTAGTACGTTCGATACGGCAATTAGGCCATATTGGGGAACAGGTCATATTGGGTCGAGTTACCTTATGACGTTTTTCTGTAAAGATAGCTTAATATTTTCTATGGCGTATTTTTGTCAGCGATGGCTTTGTTAAGTGATACTGATAAGGTTAAGTCTTCTTAATTATCATATATTCTTAATTACAAGCGGAAATTGTTTATTAACCAAGTATAGTGCATGTTAGTGTCAACGTACTTATGTTTATATGTAAAATTATTTTACTGTTTAGAATAAAATCCCAAAATGTTTATAGTTTTACTTGTCTTTCCAAATAAATTAATAAGCTATTTTCTTGCAGTCACCGGCAGTGAAGTTTGTTTGTAAGTAAAATTACATTTAGTTCTCTAAATATGAGAAATATTGTAGCAGCTACTATATAATTTGACACGCATTTGAAATAATTGCTGAAGATGAACTTGATGCCACTTTAGTAGTTATATAAATAACGAAATGGATTTATCTTACATACCTTTCTTTTTTGTCATTCATGTCGAACTTTGAAAAAACATAATCTAACTTCTCAAATGTGTGCATTCGAGAAAGCAATGCGAATCAGTTTTCTTTTTACAAAGAATATCTGAATGCATTGTAAAAAACAATCAGAGTTAAATTCAGTATAATATTTTAATTAATTTTACGACTGAATTTGAAATATTTTCGTCTTATTTTGAGAAATTGTATTATATGCTTCAACTTACTTTGTCTTTTATTGGGCCTTTTACCTATCTTCTCGTATTTGAAAAACACTGAAATCTATTCCTTCCTCTCATGTCTTTTTTTCATTGCATATTATAGCTCAATTAGTATACTACCATACTCTAACCGTTCTATGACTACTTTATTCCCGCCAATAACCATATCTATCAGTTTCTATCTCCTTTGTCCCTTATTAATCGCACTTTCAATGTTAAAGACTCCAAAAATATTGTTGTTAGTATTTCCAAACTAGTCAAACGTTCCTCATCGTAGATAAAAGTGAAATACTCTTTAACTCCTTCGTTATTTTATGTACAACGTTAGGCCGTCGGCCGTGTGTTTCATGTTCCAGTCCCCCCGCGTATTGCACCATTCGCTTTCCAAACCGATCTCCATCTGGGAGACCGAGCCGGTGTCCAGTGCTTCATCAACAAGGGAGACCTTCCCTTGGATATCCAGTGGAGGAAAGATGGGGTCCCCGTGATGGCAACATCCTCCTCCCCCTCCTCTTCTCCCTCTTCCTCCGCCCCCACCACTCTCCCGGGTCTCTCCATACGACGACTTTCGGATTTTGTCAGCTCCCTCACCATCGAGAGCCTGAGGCCGGAGCACGCCGGAAACTACTCCTGCCTCGCCAGCAACGACGCCGCTCAGGCATCGCACTCATCGAGACTTCTAGTGAATGGTAACGGTGGAGCTTATGAATCATCCTTAATCTCTCTCTCTTTTTCCAAACGCGAATACAGTTCCTCCGAGGATCGGGCCCTTCTCCTTTGGAGACTTAATAGAAGGTGTACGAACCCAGGTGCAGTGTGTCATACAACAGGGTGACCCACCCTTGAACCTCACGTGGCTGAAGAACGAGGCCCCGTTGCCCCAAGAGTTAGGAATTCTTGTCAAGAAGGACGACTTCTCTAGTACTCTAGCGATCCCTGTCGTGACGTTAGCTCACGGGGGTAACTACACCTGTGTGGCCAGGAACCAGGCCAAGGAAAGTCGTCAGTCGTCCTCTTTAGTGGTCAGCGGTAATGTAGATCAAAATATTATTTGGATAGCCGTTTCTCTTTTCCACCTACGCACTGACCGTCACTTCTGCACCAAATTTCAATGGATGGGAAAATGATTGAATGGCTGAGATCTGTTGCACAATGCACCATTGCACTGCAAAACCTATGATGCACAAGGTGAACGATTTTGTGTCCGATTGCCTCACGATTTTGAAGCTGGTTTTTTTCCAATTTAATGACACTTTGCA
The DNA here is from genome assembly GCA_028673005.1 of Tanypteryx hageni. Classification (NCBI taxonomy): domain Eukaryota; kingdom Metazoa; phylum Arthropoda; class Insecta; order Odonata; family Petaluridae; genus Tanypteryx; species Tanypteryx hageni. The sequence goes on along the minus strand of CM054120.1, from coordinate 102,093,937 downwards.
CTGTTTAAGGTTTGCATAGAATATGCTCATAAGTCAATATGCTTTTGTGTGTAAAAATCCACTGCCGTTACTTCACATTTACACGCTTGGTGGCAAGTAATAGTAAGCTGACGTTCACATAACGTCATATCGCACTTTATTTAAGCACATTTACGTATTATAATATCGTAGTTTTTTGTATAAAAAGCACCATTCATCAAATGTTGGAATGCCTATCGACTTTCTAATAATAACATGAAGGCATGACTCTTTGCTAAAAAAATTCACTAATATGTATGAAAGGCCAAAATTGTTGAATAACTATATCTTTTCTGGTTCATATTCTTAATATTCAATCGTTATTGGATTCATAAATGCTCATTAAATAAAGCAATTTTCTCAAAGAAATACATTTTATATTCCTTTAAATACAGAGAATGAGTCAAAATACATCAATGAATGATAAAATTTCACTCAAGGGAGTGGAGTTTAGTAGCATATTCTTTCATAAAAATTGAAATATCGTGATTCTTATTGTACGGAATTTTTTGGGAGAAAACTTGTAGTAAATTCGTTTGAGAGGGGATATTGTATCATCATTCAATGTAATAGACACCTAAAATAAATGAGACAATTGCTAAATAATGCATCCAGGATCGATTTATATGCTAATTTTCTTATTTGCATCCATTATATTCTGAAAAATATATAATTTTAAATTTAAGACATTAAATGGAATTTGGCTTTAAAATAAATTTCACTTGTAATATAAAAATTTAGGCAAGTTTCAATATAAGGTGAAATTTCAGTTGAGTAGAAACAGGTTTTATACGTTGGGATATGAGCGAAGTCTTGCTCACAAACGATCACTTGGTTAACCTCACAGAAACGTATTTGTAGATAACGGGGAATTTTATGTCAAGCGCGTTGAATAGGCGCTCGTTAATGATAACTTTAATTACTGTGGTTTAGTGCCCCCTCGGTGGTTGCGTGAGCCTCGGGATCAGAACGTGACTGTTGGAGGATCGGTTACGTTTGAGTGCCAAGCGGAAGGATTCCCTACGCCCACTGTTATCTGGAGAAAAGTCATTGGTGAGTGATTATTTATTCTTTAAAGTATTATTTTCAACGCTCTACTTTTATACTCTGAGATTTAATGACGATTAGCGTGTTAATTAACGGAGATTAAATTTCTTTTATTTTAAATTGGATTTTATCGCCGTGTACATTTCAATTTCAATCATATATTTTTTCGATATGTTTGTAATATACAATGCTGAATTAATAATTTTAAAAAATTATAGTATACGAAATTAACTCGTATCAATCACGCTACGTGACCAAAAATTGAATAATTTATTTCGGGGCAGTAAATCGGCTAATTTCCTTTTTTGCACGACATTTTACACAGAGAATATCGCTTCACCATTTCACCACTTGTAGTCGCAACCAATGCAGTAAAAAAATGGATTCTGAAAAGAGTGTAAATTTTTCAAACACCTTTAGTAAACAAAAATAGCTTTCACATCCCTCTCTATATAAAAGTATATATATATATATATATATATATATATATATATATATATATATATATATATATATATGTATATATATATATTTCATAGATACACTAGAGTAGCTAGGGAGTAATAAATAAATTTCTTGCGCTAAATAAATATTAAATGTTCATTGCAAACAATATTTGTGGATTCCGTTTTCATCTCTCATAAGTTTCACTATTTTGAGCAGTAAGTCCAATACAAATATACGGTGGTAATGGACGAAATCTAAAACTTTTGCGTTTCAACTCTAGTCCACTAGTGCAATATTTTATCTATATGCACCATTCAAAATACCTAATTAAAATTTTAGTGAATAATTTCGTCTAATTTCAAAACTTTGCATCTCCAAAATATTCGCAAAAATTAATCCAACGTTTGAAAATCGTTATCGATCCCAACTTTACTGTAATAATTCTACATTTCACTTAAAAACAGAAGAAATGTTACTAAGTTTAAAATGATATCCAACGAAGAACTATTACGAAATACCAGTGAATTTCTCTAGGAAGGCAGCCAAGCGAGTATCAGGACTTGACTCTGCGAAGTAGAGGAATCCATTTGCTCCTCAACGGATCACTGCAGATAAGACAAGCCCTCCAGGAGCACCAGGGGCAATACCTATGTGAAGCTAGCAACGGTATTGGAGCTGGGTTGAGTTCAGTAGTGCATCTCACTGTTCACGGTAAGGAAAAATGCCTTAATATACTTCCTTCTACTATTTTGCTCAGTATTTCCTAATACTAAGCATTGGACATATGCAAATCGGCGCGTAAGTTTACATTACTGCAAATGTATGAAAACCACTTATAAGTTTCAAATTTTTGGCGTGTTATTTTAATCGCCTTTTCTCTCACCAACTCAAAGATTCGAAAAAGTTATAATAATCGTTATAATATCGAAATGTATACTTTCCTTTTGAAAAAAAATGTAAGTTTAACTTAGTAGTGCTCCCTCAGATTATTATTGTACCCATCGTTAGTTAACGCGTTATTCCAAATATACCATTATACGTATGAACTTTAACCTTTCAGTACATTTCCCCAGGGTTATCATTCATCCTTTCAACGGTCGCACGTCATTATACCACGTTCTCGTATTTTTACAACATTATTTTTTATAGAATTACTATTGTAATCCACGTGACTGATAGAGTCAGTCGTTCGCTGGTAATATTTTTGTCAAAATGTCGTGATTTTATTTATAAATCATGTTATTTCGCGTTGATCATGTTCATATTCACAGTTTATCTTTCAAAGTATTTTGATATTGTAGTTGACTGGGCAAGGCACTGACAGTGAAGACGAAAGCGATTCAGAGGTAACTTTTATCGACAATAGCGATCATAAATTAAACTCGGAATGAAGCCATGAATCGGCTGAAGGAAGAACGAGGGTAATGACAATTAATGACAGGGTAAAGACAGCAGCACTAACACTAAATGGCGAAAGTGAAATCAAGATCAAAATGTACGAACTTGGGCATTCAAACTTATTTTGCATCTATCTCATTCAAAGAGAAAAGCCAAGACAACATAAAATGGAAATAATTACTAAAATTTTTCTATATTTTCCGTTTTTCAATCGATTAATTCTGAATTGCGATGGAAATCCACGCGAGTAGTAACATCTATAAGTAATGCTTGAGCGTTGCAGCGTTAATAAATGAAATGCGCGGCATTTTTCGTGAGCGACAAAAATACGTCTCATGCACCGTATGAATGATGATGACGAGCCGGTATAAATTATTTTGTGGGATTTTCCACATTTTAAACTTCTTCTAGTACCTCCTGAGTTTGAAGTGAAGTCTGCTCACGCCAGTGTCCGCCGTGGAGCACCTGAAGCACTGACGTGCGAGGCCCGCGGGGATGCACCCATGTCAATCGCGTGGCTTAAGGACGGCGGACGAATGCTCCCCCACGCAGAGCCTAGGTGAGCAAGGAATCTGAACTAAAAGAGGTCATACGACCCTTAACATGGATGTAATATTAAGCGCGTATATTCAGTTCAGCTATAAAGCAGCCGTCGTTAGTTACAATTCATTGTTATTTGATTATAATAACAATTAGATCCGCGACACTAATTTACCAGTATCAAAGATAGATCGGCGACACAAATTCTTATTAACGGTGAATAATCATAACTACATAACCGTATTTATGATGCAGATGTTATGATACTACATTTAAATACTATTTAGTTTTCGAAGCTGAATTTCGCAGCTGATTTGCATCCGTTTCATGGCTTTAAATGTTACCTATACCATTCATCTCGTGAAGGAGTAAAAGTAAACGTTTAACCTACTAAAATTTTAACTCAAAATTAATTAATAATCTTAAAAATAAAGTGGGAATGTCTTGAAAATAGAAGAACTTTATATATATATATCATTCTTAGGATTAAATTCAAAACCGCAATAAATATATTAACTGAATGAAAAATCACTCAGAGAACATAGTTTCTTAAAGTCCATATTATATTTTGTGAAGTTGTTCTGTCGTTATCAAAACTTTAAAGTTTTTATCGCCGTGATTCATAATCTTCTGTCTTGCTCAAAAAATTCATTTTTCCAGGTTTCAAATACGAGAGAGTCCTATGAAAGATAGTTTCCTTTCTGAGCTCATCATATCAAGGACTCTGAAGTCGGATAGTGGTACATATACCTGCGTTGCTACAAACCCTTACGGTAGAGATCAAAGGACTGTGCAGCTTCAAGTTAAAGGTAAGAATGTTATATATTTTACCCACACAATTTATTTAAATCAATCAAAGAGAAATGTTTTCACCATAATCAAAATTTCTCCAATCGTTTCTTAATTTAAAATTTCTTCACTTTTCTGTTTATATTTCAATCAAGAATATCGTAATCAATAAATGTAACGTAACGTTTATCTTTTTGTAAATTTATGTTTAAAGTTTAAATTCAACTTGTCGAAAAAAAATTTATAGAATATGAAATGTTTCATTTTCCCTTGTATATGCATAGGCATCAAGCGGGAAGTCCATTAGAATATAGCAGCCTTTGTAATTTATGTGTGACAACACAGGCGCGGCCACTATATTGTGGCCCGGGGAGTCAGACAGCTCGCTCCCATCTCTCTCACTCTCTCCCACTCCCTCTTTTTCTCTCTTTCTTTTTAACCGCTTCCTCTCCCCTTCTACCTTTCCTTTTCCTCCACCATCCCTTCACCTCCCCAAATATCGAACACTTTCTTATGTGCGAAGAGAAAAACGCTTTAACAGACCTGAAGAAAAAGCATGAAAACATTTTTAAAAATAAACTTTTGAAATTCGTGTATTAGCTAATCATAATGTGCTATTAATTGCGACTTTTACGAATAGTGTTTTGTTTCGTAATTATTATCTCTTTATTGCTTCTTTTATAATATATCTTTCACTTGTTATCATTACGCTAAATAATGATATCATAGAAGGTTATTTGTTACCCAGTCCAAAATTCTGTATTGAACTACTAGCTAAAATGAATTCATCAGTGATAAAAAATCTGACTATATGTTTATTTATTGATTATGTTTCTTTTCTGCATTTTGGTTTTTACGTAATTTCATGGAATAGTAAAATCTGACTACATGTTAAAGTCTCATTTTTTAATATGTTTAATTACAAAATCTAAATAACTTTTTGCAGCACTCATAGCATATAAAGCCCGATCTCGGAGAGATATCGAAAAATCGATTTTTATTATAAATCTGAGGTTCAAATACTTAAACTACCTGCCAACGATCTGTTTCTATATAAAATTTTCACGCCATTAAACATTGCTTTCACTTTTTCTAGACCCTCCTTCTATGCGATCTCATCAATTTTAGAACGTCATGTTCCGTCTGTAGAATATCCATGTAATCAATATATTTATATTGACTTATATTTATTCCAATATGTATGCACGTAATTACGTGAAGTAAAATTTGTTTAATCATCACATGTTAGTCGTTCACTGTCGGATGTCTCGGTGCATACACGTACCCTTATTTCTCTACAAGCAGCATTTCAACCTGTATGTACTCTTTCAAGTATGCCTATAAACGCTTTAAGATTGATGTTCCTCCTCAATTGATGCTACTCTCCATTGCTTCCGATTTCGTACATTTCATATATATAGGCTTGGTAGAATTCGACGTATATTTTTGTTTTAATGGACGATATAAATCGACGTATATTTTTCGAGACATTCGACAAATATCGACGCTTAAAATTACTACTACTTTAGGCTTGGTAGTTTACGACGTTTATTTTTTCTAAAAACCTGTGACCAATATATTTGTAGGCGTGTTTATGAAGTTTCACTTTTAAAATTTTAAGCAATGTTGTTTTGGGAATATTTAGTTCACTAGATGCGCGCCGCAGTGATTTTTTTTTGGACTTCTGTTAAAGGCTTCTGCGACTTCAGTTACAGTCTCCTCACTAATTCGGGGTCTTCCGGATGGTGGTTTGTCATTAATTGAACCGGTTTCTTGAAACATTTTCATCCACCTATTTACTGAGTTTTTATGGGGTGAATCTTTTCCATAATGAGTAGTAAAATTTCTTTTCACAGCTGTAACCGATTTCAATTTCGTAAGCCAAAGCACACATATAACCTTTTCTTCAACTGTCGCCATTTGGGGTTTATCCAATATCTACAAATTAAAGTAAATAAAGATAAGAATATCATTTTAGAACGTTGACCTTCAATTAACAATTAGTTCGCGAACGATTCCCAAAAGTGAACTAAACTTCCCTTCTATATTGGCGCATTTCGCAGATGTCAAAACAAATGACAGCGTAATTCATCGAAATTCATCCTTCAGCAGCTTTAAGTCATAAATTCTTTAATTTTGATTTTGTCCTATATTCGTTTTAAATACGTCACACTCGACTTTAAATGGCTGATCATGTATAGATAAGATTAACAATAGCAAAGGAAAAGATATCCAAAGGAATTAGATGTAGCTATAATGCCAATTTGAAACTGATAGTGATAAATTACGCAAAAAACTAATACCATTACATCTAGTAGAGAATCCAATATCACTGAAGCAAATGTTAATAGATGGAAACTCTTAAAACAGGAACTTGAAAGTGCTAAATCTAGTCGGAAATCAATCGGTGGTCCAAAATGTGGTCACTTTCATGATGCAGAAAAACAATCGTAGTTGGGTTTGTGTGTATTTGGAGACAGCGCGAAATGCCATTTCCGCGTGAATCGATTAAACTCCGAGCACAAGAAATTGCATGTGGACTAAAAATCCCATGACAGAAATTTAAAGCCAGTAATGGTTGGATCGTACGAATGATGCGAATAAATGGTTTTTCCTTACGCCGAAGAACTTCACTGTGCCAAGAATTGTCTGCAGACTTCAGTGAAGAATTTTTTTTCTTATTAAAAACATTTAATTGGACTTACAAAAACCAAAAGGAAAAAGTGTAAATCTGTGATAATAAAAACTACTAGTAACGACAAAATGCAAGTTACAGTAATATTACCTGTTTCAGCAGATGGAAAAAAATTAACACCGAAACAAAAACAATGCCCAAGGAACAAGTTCCTACTGTAATAATAGATGGATGTCATTAAAATGTATAGATATGAACTTATGAGGGAGTGGTTACACATCAACTAGAGTAGAAGACCAGGAGCACTATTTAGAAAAGAGGGATGCTTGTACTAGATCCATTCAAAGGATGCGTAACTCCAGAAGTTATTGATTCAATTAGCGCAATGAATATTGACCTTGTAATTTTACATGGAGGAATGATATCGCAACTTAAAGTTCTTGATGTTGCTGTCAACAAGCATTTGAACGATAACTAGGGTCCCATTGCAGTACTTCCTGCAAACATTTAGGAAACTTTGGGCTTAGTGGCCCAATGCGATATTTCCCATTACAAAAAATTGTTACACAGGGTGTTATTAGCTGTAACACTTTTATTGCCCCTCTCAAAATAATAATATTGTTCACAACATTTTCGTAACAAAAAACATAGACCTACATGATTTAGTCTAACACGTATAGGTACACAACAGTTTTTGTTTTGTTCACTATTTCAGATGGTACAGCAAATCACATGTTCTGTGGTTTATTTACTATCAGTTGATCACTATAAATGCACCTACCACGCGTCAAAGCTCTTGCTTAATTATCAAAAGAAATTAATCACATACATTATCAATATAGTAATTTGCTTTAAACTCCAAAATAAAATTTTCAAACGAAAAGATGTTTAGATGTAAGCGTGAAATATGTTCCTGTTTGAAATGTAAAGTTGTCCATTATTACAATGCATTGGAGTTGTTTGTGACTTCAAGTTTCTTCGCAAACTGTTTCATTTGATTTATATTTACACGAAACTTTTCATAACAATTTTCATTCGGTTATTGTCCTTGATGTGTTTGTTTCATTGTAAACTTTGTGCAAGTTCAATTGAAAGCCCGTGTCCAACAATGCGAAAATCTGAGATCAACAATACCAGGAACGTTAGAAAACTTCATTTTGAAATTTTGAAAAATCGGAAAAAAATCTAATCTAAACTTAAAATATGAGCAAACGCGAATTAAACAACGAAATCGAAGGTAAGAATAAGAATTTTCATTTATTTCTACGTGAAATATTGTAAATGTCGAGTGAAAATTTCGATTGTAAGTAATTTTAAAATGTTAACGAATAAAGGTCTACACATCGTATTCCAACCGATTAAGTGTTAATCAAATGCAAAAACGAAAACTTTCGTGATATCGTACTCATGACTTTTTGGGAGACGACTAGCCGCTTTAAACCTGCAAGAGTTTGCGCCGAGTATTAAGGCGAATGATTTGTTGAAATCGAGAGGACCGTTCTTGATTTATTTTCGTTTATACTGGGAGGTGACGTCATTCGAGGCTTAATCTGCTTTTGTCCTTCTTGCGTTTCAATGTAAGCTTAGTGCAAATGTACTTGAATCCCGAGTCTAACAATGCAACAATCGGATATGAAAAATGCCAGATACCCTAGCAACCTCCTTTTTGAAACGTCGAAAAACCGGAGAAAATCGAATATAAACTTAAAATATGAGCAAACATTAATTAAACAATAGAATCGGCGGTAATAATAAGAATGTCTATTTCTTTATAAGAGAATGGATAAGTGGTGACTGTAAGGTTTTTATGAGTTTAACAGATTAAGTAATATTTAGGGAGCTTAAATTTCATTATATTAAACATTTAAGAAATGAAAAAATGCTTTCCTAGGAGAAAAAATTATGCCACGTTGTCAAGATGCGTCACTCCAGCTTGGTGTTTCTCTTCAAACTAATGCTTCTGAAGGTAGTTGAGCACATACTCACCAGAGATTAGCACCTCTTTGCATTATTACAGCAGTCATGAATACCTGCTCATATTAACTGCCCTGCTCATAATACCCAACTTTCCACGAACTGTGCTTTCGTAGAACGGTTTCTTTTATATCCTTCTTGGGAAAAGTCCGCTGTTAAACCCAAATCTTCATCAAATTTACCAGCTGTTCCTTTTAATTTTAAGAAATTTTCATCCTTTCTACATGCCTCTAAAAAGACCCTATTGAGTGTCGCAGAAACCACTATAGAGACAACTAATCAAAAACTGTAGTAGACTATCTAGTCCACTACTAGTCTAGTGTGAGAATTTTGCGGTATCTACCGCAAAATTCTCACACGAAATATTTACCTGCGCGAGGGCCGCTTTAAAAATTTACGGGGCCCGGGAAAACTACTCTAGATGAGCACCCTGTTTACATTTACACATTGACCAACGCTTATGATTTTGTACATACGTATGTATATACATCAACATTCATCCCTCCGCATTCGCGGGGTATACATTCCTGAGATGATTGCGAATAGCAAGATTCGCGACTAAGTTTTTGGACTCGAATGAATTTTAATGAGTCACACAGTGCCTGAAATGAAAACTTCATTAAGCTATGGAACACAATGCGTGACAATAAGCATAATACAAATACAAAAAAAACAGCGAGACGCGGACTGACTTGATGTTAGATACCTGCAAGAAGATGCGCGAAGATACTCGATCGCGAATAAGCGAAACCGAGAAAGCTGATGCGCGAATGCGAAGGGAAGACTGTATGCGTGAAAACCTCACGTAAGTTCACACACCTATACCAGCAGAAGAAAACTTAATCACGCTCTCGGAATTCACCGAAAATATGTCACATTTCGTTCGTTATCGGGATAAGAACGAGATATTAACTTTCCTTAAAATGATCTAGGGTAGGTTCCAGGAAAAATTTCCTTCGCTTATGTATGTACATAGTTTTTAAATTTTGATATCAACTCGCCCTTGTTATACTAATAATAAATAATAATGAATAATAATAATAAATAATAATAATAATATTAACGTGTTTGGAAAAAATACCTGGGCAATAAAATGCTTGTAACACCGTTTTAAATCTTGAACGGACTATCTGAAAATATAGTTTTTATGATAAAATACTCCATTAAAAATGCTTACTTACTCTTATTATATGAAATATTCCCAAGGCAATTACAGAACTGAATGATCATTACGATAAAAGAGAATTTGAGTGCGTGAAATGATCAAATACATGAATCTCATCGCTCTGATGAGATTCACGCATTTGTTTATTCTTTCAATAAGATTATGCCCTAATTATGTCTCATACACACAAAGAACTCCTGGCTCAGTCTAGAAGGCTCTTGAAACCATAGCGAGATTACATTTACAAACAAATATACGAGAGCCCGAAACTCATGGGAACTTAAGTTCCCTTTCGACCCTAACACACTAAATTTTAATAGAAAATTTAGTTCTCGTTTATTCGCAGCAAGGTGGCCGCCCTCACGTCCGGCCGCCCGTGGCTTTTGCCCACGCCTTGGGTTGGCCCTGGGCCCAATTAATATTTCTGCTATTTTTGTATATTCTTTTTATTTTGGCAGGAATCACAAGTAATTAAGTCATAAATTTTTTTCTGATATGACACTTTACCAAAAGGGAGGTGGTCATAGATTCGGGTAAATACGGTAATCGCTTAATAGGCTGACTCGCCCTCCGACACACACACACACATACCATAATCCCACAGCGTAACATATTCTAAAAATACGACTTTAAACATTATATTTAAGAGAAACTCAGCCCCAAAAACTATATAAATTTTCTATTACTTTTTTATAATCCTTAAATGTCTTAATATTCTGACTCGGGAGTTTTTAATTGAAATTTTTTTTCATAACACGGAGACATTTCTAATCCCCCATGCATTTCTCAGCTCTGCAGAAAATACCTCACTTATAATGAGTTTTTATGATGATAATACATTTTTAAAACTAAGCGCCAAAACTCAAATTATTCATCGAATATTTAGCGACCAAATATTTATTTATCACATCTTCATAGTTTAGATATTATAGCTGAATCGATTTTTATATGTTTTTATTGAGCCTTCAGCTTGCATGGAAATGTGAGACTTTTTTGCGAAACTTTCCTTCAATATATTCTATTTAAAAACGGCTAAGGGCTTATTCTCTCAACAGATGCTCCGGGTAGACCACTTGGCGTGCGGATCGTAAGCTCTGGGAGTCGTAGCGTGAGAATTGGATGGATGGGCCCAACTGACGACGATCGAAGCCCTGCACTACATTACACTGTGCAGTATATTGAAGACTCTGGTGAGTATTATCACAAGCAAATATATAAGCTCCAAGTCCCTCTGCCGTTCATAGTTAATCCAACTAGTAATTGCTTACAAAAACCAAAAACAATCTTCGTAGCAACTTAAGTTAACTAGATCTACTATAAATACTATTAATTTTTTTCGCACGCCTACAACATATAATAAATGAAAGAAATAGATTATCCACGACGACGAAATGAACCTGAAAACGTTTATTTTCTTTACAGGTTTTGTAAGGGAAAAGAAATGAACAATTTACAACAAAGGAATAAACGTGAATGTTAGAGTGTGACTTTATTTCAAGTTAGATATGTTTTAAATAATTATCGACTGTTTTTTATTACTATTGATTATAAAATAAATAGATAAATCACAAATTCAATATTTTCTTGACATCGCTTCTGATATATCGATTTATAGTGCTTAGACATTAGACCAGAGGTGCACAACTCAAAAGTTAACACGGGCAAAAATCGTCCTTGATTAGGACTGGGCTGGCCACACTATGGAAGATTCGTACATAAAAAAATTAAGCACACTATTGCAGATTCTGTGATTACCGTAACAACTTTTACGTGTAATTTATATGCGACAACAATGAAGTGAAAAACCAATATAATTTATTCACTTAATGAGAGATGTAGTTCCGTTTTTCTCTCGCCATTCCCTTATACCCGGAGTAATGCTTGTAGATGCTATTCTTAGAATGTCTCTTAAACACTGATCTGTCAGTGCTGAACGTAATGGAGCTTTGTTTAATTTCATAAAAGAGAATGTTTGTTTACGTATGCCATAAATATCCATAACAAATTTTACTTGTATTTTTTACGGTAATGGAAATCACCAGCTTTGTTAAATCCTGCCGGGCCACACAAGATGTGTCGGTGGGCCAAATTTGGCCTGCGGGCCGTATGTTGTGCACCTCTACATTAGACTAAGCCATTAATATATATATATTTTTTGACATTAATCGTAAAGAACACCATTGGAAACTCTTTGTACTCCAACGTCATAATTAATTTGATATTATATTGTCTTAACATACTAAAAAGCAGAAATATTCACAAAATAACTTTTATGCAATAATCCTCACTATTTTTTGCATGCTCCGATTCATATTACAATTAGAGTGCAAGCTATTTCCAAATTTATGGAAATAATAACAAATTATCAACACGGACGTTTCACTCCGAGTCGTCTGACACAATTGAATATCGGTCACCTGTTTATTTTTAAAATACCTTCTTAAATAATGCATTATATCGGAAAATGTTTCAAGCAAAAGTTAATCTGATTAATAGTTCTTGAGTTATAGCACCCACAAAATTCATTCACACACACACACAGACATCATCGAGAAAATGGTCCAAACGCGTTCAGAGGACTTCAAAACGTGTATTTCCGTTTAAATCTCAATTAAGATTTTTTCATGAAAAAAATACTTTCCCCTATACTACGTACGGAGAAAGTAAAAATTAGGGCTTCCGGCAGGAGATATCCACGATTAAGAGATCGAAGCCACAAACGCGAAATATAACGCAAATGGAGCGCGTCGCCGCAAACTGTTCCAACGTCATCCGACACCGTAGTGGACAGGAAGCGTCTCCAGATTTGTCGGAGGAACGACCACCATGGCGCAATCTCCCGAAAATAATTGTAAACTAGGAATATCTAAAAACTCAAACAAAACTATCCCTTCTGTCTTATAATAAATTGGTGCGGAATGTAATTTTCTGTCAACAATTTCACTAAATAGATAAAATAGACAGTTGCAAGCCTATGAGCTCCTCCCTTTGGTATGTCTAGGGTTAAATATGTATTCTTTATTACCCGTGATTTACCGGAAAGTATAACTCCTCGCAACTTGAATACACAACACTAACATGAGCTTTCATTGTTTCTCTTTGCCACAATGGCTTGTTTTACGTGTAAATCTTGGTTTTCGTGTCAATTTCTGATATAATTGTTTCTTCTATCCAGTCAGAAATTTATCTTTTGGATGCCCTAAGGCAGGGGATTTTAAACTTTTTTCTCTACGGCCCAGTAAATGAGAAAATATATGTCGCTGCCCACAAAAATCTTTATTCATAAATTGCTACATATAAATTATTAATTAACGAATCTGCGACACGAAATATCGTAAATTAATTAATTTTTTCGTACATAGTGTTCAAAAAGTAATATTTCATACAAAGAATATATATTTGCGCTGCTTGTAAACTAGAAATGCAGAACTGAATTTAATTCTTAAAAATGTATCTGCATGTCGTTGAATACAGTATATTTAAACCGGAAAATGGAATAATCCATGTAGCGCGCGCAATTTCATATCGGAAAAATGAAATACTTAGTTCCTTTTCCAATGAAAATTGGCACTGATTTTATTTGGAACTCATTAGATATTAATTTTTTAAAAACAGTATTTTACTGTCTAATTACCGCACTATTTACGCCAATTAATTATTTTTAAAGCTGAGGCGCAAAAATATGCAAGAAATTTTCCTCAATGCCTTTATATTACTAGGAAGATTGAAATAATCGATACCTACTCTTTATAATAAAATAGCACATATGGTACTAGCTTAATATTTATTTAGAAATTATTAATCAAAACTATATTTAGGTAATACTATTGGAAAAATAAGTTATAAATTGCGCAAGGAAAATCAAAATCCTGTTTACATTATCACAAAATAGGGTCGGAAATAACATGACGAAAATAGAATATAAAGAATAACCACTTGGATTTCAGATGCTGTATCTACTCGCAGATGGTTCTCCATTCTGGTCACCAAAGGAAAAAAATTACTGACAAATCCCTTTCCTTCCTCTTTTCACACGGGGAAGCAGATTAAGGTATTAATTTGACGACCTCCCAAAACAAAGGGATTTTAAGATTTCGCCTTACAATCGTAACTAAAGAAACTATGAAAGGCAATGCAGGAGGTTGGGGTGAAAGAGAAGCATTAAAGGCTGGTACTAATGAAAAATGGAGAAACCTCCTAATAACTATAAAAATAATAAAAAGGAACTGCTCACTTGCCGGTTGAGGTGAAATTACACCTAACACTCATGCAATCTCACACACTCTCTGGGTTCCTATTGGAAACTGTGTGTTTTTGTTCAAAGAAGTTCATGAATAAATTGGCTAAAACAGGGTGAAAGCTGTCCAATCATGATGTTTGTAAAAAAATTTATTGAATTGGAAAAAAAGTTTGTTTCATGTAGTTTAGAAAAGTTCATTTATTCAACGGATATGTCGGGTGAACACTTATCTTAGTGAGCCACTCTTCGAGAAAATTATGTGTAGCATTTATTGGGATGATAGGAAAGAAAGATTTGAAATCAAAAGAAACTAATGCTTCAGAATCACTAAGTATTAATTTTTGGCATTTTCAATGAATCTTCGGCATTTTAGATAGGTTTTTAAATTCGTCAACTATCCATTTATAAAGGAGGTAAGTGTGGAAATCAGTGCATGACACAATAGGTCTCATAGAAATTCCAGGTTTGTGGATGTACTATTGAGATGGTAGGATTTAAAAACGTGATCTTATAACGTAAGACCTCTTCTGAGTTTTGGACAGTTTTTAGCCTACTTTCCAAAAAATAGAAAGCAATCTTATGAGATCGCCCGGGTGTCAGTGTGTCCCCCCTAACATCATCTTCATGATTGAACCGATTTCAACTAAATTTAGTACATAGAATAGGCACATAAATTAATGACCAAATTGACATCATTGGACTGGATCGACATTGCAGGGGTGCCACAGTTGCAGAGTAAAACTTTTCGGTAATTATGAATTTGGAAATAATTGACCCAACCGATTTCAAAGAATTTTTTTTTAAGTAGGCATGCAACATAAAATAACAAAATCATGATGTTTATTATAGATATAGATAGCAGGGCTGCCACAATACAAAGAATTAAAACATTATTTTTACACGTATTTGTGTTGAACTGTCCACATCAATTTTAACCAAATTTAATACTTATATTATGCACTTATATACAAAACCATATTAGCATATTTAAACCGAATCATCCAAACAGGGATGCCACAACTACAAATTAAACTCTTTCAGTAATTAAGGATTTGAAAGGATTTGGCTTAACGGATTTCAATTAAATTGTGTATATAAGGATTTTACAACATATCATAATGAAATCAAGATGTTAAAGTTATTCATCTGAAATATGCGCAATGATCTCAGGTACTTTAAAATTAACAAGAATAATCGAAGTCTCGGAAGCATTCAGTTCCTCTTATAAACATTTAAGGAGACCATGTTGCTCGATATTTTCCCTTGCTTTCACGGGGATCAAGTGGTGTTTCCGGGACTCTTCTCCTCAGCCGTGGACGGTGGGTGGGGAAGCGCCGGTGCCGCGGAGCAGGCGGCGTCCACCGGAGGCGAGCAGTCAGCCCAGGTGGCTGGCCTCCGGCCCGCCACACTCTATCGCTTCCGCGTCGTCGCCGCCAACGAGCTGGGTGCAGGCGAACCCAGCGAAGCGGTGGTCGTGAGGACAGAGGGCGAGGCCCCAGCGGCCCCTCCTCGATCCCTCGCCGCAGAATCCCTCTCTTCCACTGAGATCCGGGCGACATGGGCACCGCCGCCCATGGAACTCTGGAACGGAGATATACTGGGATATTACGTGGGGTATCGCGAAAATGGGTAAGTTTATCTAAACTGCTTTATTTTTTGGTGATTTTTATGCGCACAGTAAGTATTGACCAAAATAATATCACTACGATGCGATCGCGAATTCAAGAAGTTTTGGAAATCGAAGGCTTTCATTCACATTATTTACATTTGTTTGCTCTTATTGACATTTGATTTAAAAAGTTTGTCCTTACTTAACTGTAAATAAGTATATATTATAATACTTTGTTGGAAATGATGGCATTATTGATTAAATTGTAAAAAGTAAAAATTTTATATTTTAACTTGGGTGGTTATATTATTCTAGCCAATACTGTATATAAAAAAGCAATTCATCTAATAAGATAAATTTACATTAAATACAGATTGAATTGAATGTTTTATTAATTGATGCTAAGTTATTTTTAAATTTTACAAAAAAACCTTAAATTTAACCATAAAATACGTAAATTATTCTACTAATTACCATTTATCTACATGTTGGAACTACTTGCAAGAGTCAGGTTTAAACGTTAAATATTGAGTATAACTAACGCTAATTTTAGATCCTCACCATATATTATGTAAATGATATCAAGGAATGATTGATTAAATTATTACGAATTTAAATCGCTCCCAAAATATATTTTCAATCCAAATTGCGCTTAGGTACTCATAGTTTCGATCGCATTTATATTGACGAAAGCCTATCAAGAATATTTATTTGGCATCAACTTTTTGAAATATTCGTACTATTCAGATGTTTAAAGTCATAAGTTTTATTTGCTTATCGATTGAGATGAAAATAAAACTTCCTCGATTAAGAGAACGATTTGCATTATAGCCATGGTAATTACGATTTCCAATGCCAGCAATTGTATTATTTTTAATCAAAACATTTTCAATTTGTAACTGCTAAATTTCAGCGGCAGCTAAATTTAACTTTATTTTCTCATATTTATACCTGTTTAAGTTCGAAGGTTCTATGTTAATCATAACTATTTTTAAATGAAATTTTATAGCATCCTTCACTGAAATAAAGGTGAAACAAAAGGACCGCAAAACTCTAAAATATTTTTATTTCGGAATTTTTTCATCCACTATACCACTAGATATACCATTATACCAAATTCCAGATCTGTCAATTCTAGGAATAACTTTGGATTATTGTTGATCGGTCAATCGGTAAGCGAGGCCGAATCACCATTTATGAGGGAACAGCTGAAAATCAGGAGAATAATTATCCCATAAACGGTAACCAAACCCAGGACTAGCACTTCCAGGGTGGTTGTTGTACAACTGAACTATCGAAGCAGAATAGGATAGAATATTGTTGCACGAAGAAGTCTCGGGTTCAGTTACCAGTCTCCTGATTTCCACGTACTCCATTCCAGCATAGTGATCCAAGATCTTCGTCAAAAATAGAAAGTAGTTCATTCTTGTGTATTTTCACAAAATATATATTTACTCAAAAGAGGCTCTAAGGATGATAAAATCGATGGATGCAGCCTTGACGTGGTGGAACTCCATATTCTGGAAAATGAATAAAGTGTTTGGTAAAGAATCCACTTTAATAAAATTAAAGTGGATTCTTTACCAAACATTTTATTCATTTTCCTATCTAAGGATATATCGTTGGTAGCTCAATAACTTGAGCTCAGATTATTAAAAGTAAAGTACTCCTTTAGCCAAACAATTAGGGGGTTACAACCCTTTAATTGTTTGGATAAAGGAGTACTTTACTTTTAACTTAACTGTCTAAGGATGATGATTAATATTCGACCTGTTATAGAACTTCGTGGGACATACGATACTATGTAAGCCGTAAGTCTCAAAATTTACTATATAGCGTTCTGCGTCCTTACAATATATCGAATCTCACTTCCAACTACCACCAGGCTCTCGCCTTTCCAGTAGCAGCAGCACTGTAGCAAATAGAATAACCACAATAAAATATCCCCCCCATAAAAATATCTTTCAATATAAACAGTGACATTATTATGCGGTCTAGAATGACACAGGTATGAGAAATTTTGAGCAAAGTATGTTGCGTAGATTCTTTATTCTAATGTTTGCAGTCAATGTTTAACTCCAGTTACTTATAATGGACAGAACGCACTCTGACAATAATCAGGTTGTTTGACTGTAAAACATGTTCTTTACTTCCAAATGTATATTGCATTCCATTTTGACCCTTCTGTTGATTTCGCCTAGAAGAGATTCGCCTTTAGGGGTGAGATTATTAAATAAACAGAACTTGTGACTTCCTCAAGTTCAGCTCCATTGATGTTTATCTCCTGACAATGCTTGAAGTCGCCTTATTTGATATAGGTTTTATCCGTTTGGAGATGAGTCTCACATACTGTTAGTTATAGTTCCTAGGTATTTTATGAAACTCTTTTGTGTTTCCAGTAAATAGAGCAGTGTCATCAGCAAAACGCGGACTATTCAAATAACTGACCACTTACCTTAGTATCTCTTTCCTCTCTAGTGTTTTCAACACCTCCATGAACTCCGCCAGGAATAATTGTCCCAGTATTAGTTAAATAATTAAACTAAAATTTATGAGGTCATTTAAATTGTTACCCTGCTCATATTACCATTTTAAGTGGTACTGTTTGAATAAACGCAAAGCGTTCCACTTCTTTGATAGTTTTATAGACACTGGACACTTATTCTGCAAATATATCTGTAATTTGAAATACGTAGAATTTTGCACCTCGGTTGATAATTTGTTCATTTCTTGCCAGCTCCTGCATCAATGACGGATCCTGGGGGTGAGATCACCCCTTCTTTGGATCCGCCCTGGGCACCTATTTGTAATAAATCCCTTGATTCAACGCCGCAGCTTAGATCCGTAAGAGAGCAGTTTCATCGCTTTGAAAATTTCTGTATTCACATCTGTCCCACGAAAAAACCTCTTAGGAGAAAGAAAAAACTAACAACACATTGTATGAAAGAAAAAAATCTAACCGCGTTCATGTTATTAAACATACTCCTTCGTTCTATTTTCCTTCCTAGGATTGGACGACCTACTGGGTACAATTTCACAACAGTTCCTTTTAATGCAAACAAAGGAGGAGTTGTAGTACTTAGTGGGCTGAAGAAGCACAGGAAATATGGAATTGTGGTTCAGGCATTCAATGAAAAAGGTCCAGGACCAATGTCCAACGAAATCGAGACACGAACTCTGGAAGATGGTAAGTACTTTCTATTTAATTCTAAAATCTGTATTCGACTTTTTTACTAGGCAAGTGTTTGTCATACGTTTCTTTTTTTTAACGAAACCAAAATTAATTCCATTCATTGAAGATAAAAATACTATTGATAAACCTTCTGTACACCTTAAATTACTTTATATTTATTTTTACTCTATTATTAGTAGTACTTCTTAAGTTGCTCACGAAATACCTTAAGGTGAATTTTTTAAAATGCGACTGATATTGAGCAAGAAATTTTCTGAAAATAAGACATCTAGTCAAGAAACTAACGGATTGGCTAGGTCGACCTTTATATTCATCGTTGTTGATTACAAGAGAAGACCAATTCATACAAAATTTGGGAGCAAGATTTTAAGAAATATTTAAAAAATATCTCAGAATACCTAATATACTAATAACTTCTCTACTAGAGTCCAAATTTAGTGTAACGTCATAATGATTATACCAGCGTAACCTCCTTTGCTCTAAAAGCATTTAATACGTAATTGGACAAAGATAACTACGGCTCAAGAAATGGAATTGAATGAAAAATGTGTTGAGTACATTTATTGTTATTAGAGTAGTTATTTCAGGAAATAAAAACGAATAGAATTGTGTTGTAAATAAACTGCAATAATGAAATTATAAGTTACAGTCTATCAGTTCAGGGGTAACATAACCCTCTATTAACGGTTTTCTTGTGCTCTCCTGCCTTGTCATTTGATTATGTAAAAAATTATGCAAAGTGCCATAGTCTTAAAAAATGAAGCAAAAAATATCTGAACATCTGAAGACATGAATTTTATGGCAGACGATTTTTTCTCATTTTTTCTATCCCTCTTTGTATGTAGTTAGAATTTACACTATAGCTACGCTTGGTATGATTCGACGTTTATTTTTTTTTTAATTTGACGTTTATTTTCCCGAGAGATTTTCGGCGAATATCAACTCTTAAAATTACTACTTGGTAGAATTCGACGCTTATTTTGTTTCAAATCGACGTTTATTTTCCAGGGATATTTTCAACGAATATCGCCGCTTAAAATTACTACTTACATATATGGCTGACAGTTTTCGACCTTACAATTCAATGATTTAAATTTACTTTTTATTTCGAAATTCTTAAATTTTAAAGGTTAATATTAAAAAAACACTGAATGTCGATTTTATTAAAATATTATTTTATTTTTTACTTACAGTAGAAAAAGTAAACGATGCATAGTAGTATATTTAAATCGTCAATTTAATCTTTTATTAATTAAATCGTGACCAAGAAAATCACCACATTTGGGCCGGCCAAGTGATATCGCGTGCTTTTTCTTTCGGAGTTATGAGAAAATGTCCAGGAACTGAGTGTAGTACGGGAATTTTAATCCGGCACACAACGTGTTAATGTAAAGTATTGTGTTTATATATATATATATATATATATATATATATATATATATATATATATATATATACAAGAATATTTTGACTTGAAATCTTACCTCTTTAAAAATAGTTAGTGCAGAAAAAAGTTCATTGTGCTAACATGAAATGTTATTTCTTGTTCTTGTATTTTCACTTCTTTCTTTACAAACTTTGCCAAACGTGATAATTTCGACAACCAACCTATATGAGAAAACATATTATACCTGATTCACGGCTTTTACAAACGGAATCTTGATGATTAAACCAAATTAGGACCTTGCATATCGTTCACGAGAATATTATTGTTGTTCTACCACACCGAAACTTAATATATTTTTAATCCCAAATATCCTAAGCTAGTATTTCCAAATCTAGATATTTTTGATTTCGTACAGTAATTCTTCCAATCGCGTAATTGAAAAATATTTTATTTCGCGAATGTAGACAGTTTGAAATCCGAAAAATATGCTGTTGCTTTTGCCGAGAAACATTCTTTAAAAAAAGAATTTGCCAGTTCAGCTTAAAGGCTTTGAGACATTTGTTGATGCCAATTAATGACTAATTAAGGAAAAACATTAGTGATATTATTATCGCAATAATATCTTAGGCTTCAAAAAAGAACTATCTAATACTTGACTTTGTATCATTTGATATACTTCATCACTGTACTAAATATTCCCTTTATTTAACATAAAATATATAGAGAGAAAAATTAGACAATTATTCAGCGCTCGATCAATAGTCTTACCTCAAATCCTGGTTAAAATGTGTTTTTCTAATCGGCAAAATATTTTACAAGAAATAGCAAATAAATATTTATCCTTAATACCTCTTCAATTTTTAGTAACAATTGCTAATTCATGTGCACTTTTTTTAAACCAGCATATATAAATTGAAATTTACTAACCTGTAGCAAAAAACGAAAGAGCCAAAAGCACGAGAGGGAACGATCCTCCCTGGGTAACTTTAAAAAAAAGATTTCCAAAATATTGGGTTGTGTATAGGGATAACGGGTAAAAGTGCATACAACAAGGTCATGTATAGGAAAAACCCTAGTAAGCAATCGAGAAACATTTATTTCCCGAATACACTCCACAGGGTTGATGAGTGGAAGGGGTGCAAAACGATTAGCGGGCTTCTTCAAACGAACACAGAAATTCTTTTCTTCCAAACCTCGCTCAAGGCCTTTAAGGCCGTATTAACAGGGATCGAGGCATTCTCAGCAGGTCATAACCATGATCTTATCCGTATAGAAAGGCTCGTGGAATATCCCACCATTAGATCAGCAAATATAATCTGAAAAACTTCTACGCCATAGTTCGACATCGCACGCAGGGTAAAGCACCCTCTTTAAGCATCCCCTCCCTTTCTCATAATCGTCTTATTACAGATCTTAATTAGCTTCATTCTCTCATCAATGGTTTCTATCGCTCCCCTGTACTTTCATCCTATTTTTCTCTCCGTGTTCCATCTCGCTCCACTCGCCTTCAAAATCTTTTTCATTTACCAAAATTTTGACTTTCCGTCTCCCAACGCTCTCTCTCTCTTGCCGCCTCCCGTTCGCATATAATTCCTTACTGGCTTCACGTCCGAATCTTGACATTTTCTTACCCACTTCTTTCCGTAATCAACTACCTACTACGTAATCCTACATTTCCCTCATTTCTTGCGCTGTTTTGTTACGATCATTTCAATTGCTGTAAATATTATTGTTTCGTATTTACTATAGTTATTTATTTTAATGTTATATAATTTGTTATAGTTATATGTTTCAATGTAATGGAGCCTCTTTGCTGTTTTTGAAACTGAATAAATAAATAAATAAAAGGAATGAAATCGTAGGTAAAAAATAATACTGCAAAAAAGTACACAGAAACGACTAAAATATTATAATTCAGAATAGGTATTGGACGTATACATTTCCATCTTTTTGGAAAATCGACGCTTATCGACGACTTTTCATTTTCGTCGATTTTGAAAATTTTAAAAATCGACGTTTTTCGATTTAAATCGAATACTACCAAGCCTAACTATAACATGCTTATAGTATAACATAAAAAATCATGCTCTAGATACAACATTATATCGATATTTCACTGTATTATTTTCTGGGAAGTTACTCATATAGTTCGACATTAATTTGCACATTGCCTTTGTTAATCAATTATTTTCATACTATATTTGTTTCATCCTTATAGACAGAAGTAAATATCATGTTTTTTATTTCTTGTGGATGCAACCATTAGATATAGAAATAGTTAATAGCGACTTGATGCACGGTGTTATCATTTCATTAATAGTTCCATTGCGCCCACTAATATATTATAAGGTTTTTTTGATTCATGCCAGTTGAGACTTATTAACATTCTTAGAATATCAGATTATCTAATTTGAATTCGCCGCCCTTTTTCCAATGATATTTTTAGTTAGTTATAAACTGACAATGAGCCATGCCTTAGAAATACTGCAGAATACTATTCTTTAAATTCATTTATTTTTTTCAATACATCTACAATTATCTCGCCTCTGCTATTTTTAAGATTTCCAATCGCTCCTCCGTTGCCTTTTCGCCATTTAATATATGTACCCACAGAAATGAATATTATCATCCCAGTTTAATATATTAGCAAGATATCTATCGCGATCAGCATTTTTCTCATTCTTTAACATCTTTCGTTAGCGCGTGTATGTTTGCCTAGAACAAACGCTCGACTTTAGCCTCCTGTGTACTGTTCATTGCCTTTATTTTCATGGTCCTGATCAGTCTGTGGTAGAATTGAGTCCGGATTTTTCCGAATGGCTTTCATAGCAGAAAACTCTTATTGCCCTCTGAATGCTATTGATTTGAACACTTAACATATATAATCCACCCTATTATCATTTCCAACCTATTACCTATTTTATAGAACAAAAACATTGGTAACCTAACGTATCTGCACGATGTTCTTTCCAAATTATGGTTTCTGAGAGATTATTACTTAGTAAATTTCAAAGCCCGTTTCAATTCTCACTGCCTTATGATAACTTATACATGGGAAAGTCTCACTCATTTGCCTATTTGCATCGTGAATGAGGCTGTTTAAAAAATTTTTATTTCTCTTCCCGTCTCTAGTTGACCCATTCCAATTTACCTTCGAAAGTTTAAAATCTCCTGCAACTATCCGACCTGCCTCCGACATTTTTCCTGTAAAACGGCTTTGCAAACACTCCAATTAAAGAATATTGTCTTCCGGTATCCTACATGCTCCGTTTATTAGTAGTGATTTATAACTAACATTCCCGAATATCTTCACGCACAATGTCGCATTTCTCTTCAATCCACTTAAAATTACTAAAAACTTCGGCCATCACGCATATGAATACCCCTCCAACTCTCGAATCGCATGCTCTTCTATAAACAGTGAACCCCTCTGGAAAGATTTCTTTAGTCTTTAACGAAGACTCGGACCCAGCAATTACATCCCCTTAGAAGGCCTCAATTAATGTTTCAAATTTATTTAGAGCGATCGCCCGGTGGTTCGATTGTTCCGGCTTATTCAGTCACATGCTAGGACCGGTTAGAATAAAACGCCTTGGCCGATTAAATATAGCCAGTCCGCCATTGGAGTTGCTCATGATAATCTAACAGTTTACCTGAAAAACCCGTAAGCCCTTAACTGAGTCTGTATTATTTTTATTTATTCCAGGCGACATCTTTAATTTCTTTTTATCTCTACCTTTCTCTCCATCCCTGGCGTCCTATTAAAATTTTCTTGATTTACATGAAATTTCACTACGTCTACCATGCTTTCGCGCTCCCCTCCTATTCAGATTTAGTCCGTCTCTCCCCAGATTCCTTTCACCGAGCTACCAGTTCGGATCCAGAAAGAACAAACAGAATCAGTGTCCTCATTTATGAAGTCATCCCTTCTATTATTTGCGTCACTTTCACGTATTATGCAACCCATTACAACATTTGCATGTTTTATTTTTTTTGCCGTAACACGCATGCCCCACAATAGTCCCACCACATGGTCTACGGATTTATCCCCCTTCACCTCTTCCTATCTGTCATTGCTCAGCTCCTCGATTTTTCTCTCTAATTACTCCGTCCTTATCCCTGGGAAACGGGCGGATTGAGAGGGATCAAATGGCCCTGTGATTATTGAGAAGAACCGGCGCAGACCTCCTCCCATCACCCTATTAGCGAAGAGTGGATCAAATCTTATTGAAAATCAAGTAATACTAGCAGTTGCCCGATTTAGTGCTTTTGGAAAATTGATTCATGGTTGAAATCCACAAATTTTTGTAGCTCCGTTCACAGAGATAAAAATCGGAGTGTTCAATGAAAATTCCTGCATCTTCAAAATTAAGTTCGCGGTTTTTATAATGAAAGCTTCCCAAGCCTGAAATAATATCAATTTTTATAACAAATGTATTTTGTGAACAATACCTACAGCATTATTTACCTATATATTTTCCTGGTCATAATGGCCTCAATCATTCATAAGAATTTCGCATTATAGCACCATTGCCGACATAGAAATTCGAATTTTCCTTCCTCTTCTCCATAAATTGAGGTCATCCGAGGTCTACCTGATGTACGGCATCGGCCCTCTTCGGAGGCGCATTTAAAAATAAGTTTTTTATGTATGAAGCAGAAAGCTGAAGTCTCTTAAATATTCTTTAATATTCGAGCCACTCAGTCCAGATTGGAAGCTGTTAAGTAGTGGGAAATGGTTCATACGCCCACGGCTTTGAAGAGAAACGAACATTAGATATAAATATATCTCCAAAAGATGTTACTTGCCCTTTTATGCTGTTAATATTCTTATTGGATTAGCCCTTCATTGAATTTTCGTTTTTTATTTGCTTCTTCCGTAGAAAGATTGGGAGAATGCAGGAAATAGTGCCTATGACATTAGATTTTAATGTTAATGAACATTGCAGCTGAAATATTGAGGTTAATTTGTTTTTTGAATTAATATAAACCCAAATCTATCTATGAAATAATTAAGTCTAGCATTGAAATATGTATTACAACTATACGAGTATATGCATGTCAACCTGGAATTCATCAGACAGGTGGTTGGCAGGGAGCACAGTGCAACAGATTCTATAAAATATCTCACTTTCAGGCTTCTAGGGAAAAGAATCCATGATATCATTCCATCCTACAGTCAATATCATACATTTTATCCTTGTGATCTTGGGTGCTTCAATTATTCCGAGTACTTCCTCCACTAAGCTTTCTGATCTATATTTAT
Source organism: Tanypteryx hageni (assembly GCA_028673005.1). NCBI lineage: Eukaryota > Metazoa > Arthropoda > Insecta > Odonata > Petaluridae > Tanypteryx > Tanypteryx hageni. The sequence continues at coordinate 102,068,229 of CM054120.1, read as the reverse complement.
CTAGAACAGGAGTCGGCTACCTTTTCCTCTTCGATGCCACTCTTTATCAGCATTCATAGGCTGTGACTCTCCGTGCGTGCCACCCTTAAATTTATTTTAACATAACACTTATGAAAGGTCAGTATTATACATACTATAAGACATCATAAATATATTAAAGCATTGTTGCAGTACTGTATTATGGTAAAAAATACAATTGAAATAAAAGTTAAATAATTTTAAAAATAAATAGTTTTATTAGGTATTCTTCTCTGAAATATCTCCTCGTAAAGCTTTTTGCCACGTGTGCCATATTTTGCCGACCCGTGCTCTGGAAGTTACAACCTATCCTTCAGTCGACGTGACTTGAGGAGAGGCGAGACGAGCGTGGCCTTTGCCCTAGGCTTCACGCTAAGGAAAGCATTGCGGTGGTGACTTAACTATCGGGGTATATTTTTATCCCGAGCAAATGACCTCTGCAAAGACCGATTTACTTCCAAATAGAGTATCTTTTAGAATCATATTGCCGATACTGTTGGAAGAAGAGGGATTTTCCGACAACGATTTCATTCGATCTCGAATTTCCTGTACCTATTTATTCTAACGACCCACATTCCATTGTTTATAATCTATATTGAATAACCGCGGCGTCTAAAGCGCGCATAATGACAAAAATTATTCTCAGTTTGTTGTATACCTTGTCTACCCTCAAGCAGATCTGACGTTCGTTTCCTTTCATCCTTTCATTTTTTGGTGCTCAAAAAACATTTTGCCGCTAGCATCGCATAATTTCGCGCCGACCCTGCTGATACGACCTCACGGTTTGCGATTTTTCGAGTAGTACATTTCTTTTGTTACTGTAGGATTACGATTACCACAAAATGTGAGGAATGTACAGTCAACAGTGATAAACAATTTCGTTAAAACTTGGTAAAATGATTAAAATGTTACAAATCGACTCACAAAAATATAAGCATATTGTGTGAAGCAAGTAAATTGTGTAATGATTTCTTTGGCTCAAGGCATTTCTGTCAATACCTATTCAATTTTTGAGAAATATCTGGTTGGCATCTTTTGGAAAACTTACGGTATTTTTACACCTCAAAATTTTACTGCAATTAAGAAAAGTGTTTATTCATGAACATGTGTTTTTTACAGTGCCAACAGCTCCACCACTTGAAATAGAGTGCATGGCTCGGACAACTCAAAGCCTTTTCATTCGATGGCAGCCCCCACCTCAGCTATTTCAGAATGGGATTATTCAAGGTTACAAAGTATATTATGAAAATGTCGAAGAGTGGCCCCCAGGTTGGTAAATATTTCAATAAATTTCAATAATATAAAGAGTAGCTGTTAATTTTTATATCAGTGACAGTTATATTATTCAATCCACATAGGTCATATTGAAGCAGAAACCAAATTAACATTAGAGTTAAGCACTGAAATTCATGGGTTACAGAAGTACTCCAACTACAGCGTACAAGTTTGGGGTTATACCCGAGTTGGTGATGGAGTCAAAAGCAAGCCCATCTTCTGTCACACCGAAGAAGATGGTAAGAAAGATTATATCTAATAGAAAGCTTTGATTTTTTCATATGCACAGTGAAGATATATAAATTTTGCTATTTTTTCAATCTAGATAATGCACCAATTAAATTGCATTAAATTATTGAAATGTCCAATAATGATTGTCATTGAAATATGTAATTTGATGTTTTTAATTTAAAATTGTCCAATTTTTATCTAAATTACAATTAGTAAAATATTATATACTGGTGTGTGAGGGTCAAATGTATAATGTAATCCAGGGGGACTAATGTGTTGTTCAAGTTTTGCCTCCTCAAAATGTTGTCATATATACTGCTTTTTTGTTTTATAATTTCTCATAATGTATATTCTGCCAAACATGTAAGACAAAGTATTGCTAATTGTAATTATAATATTTTCCAATTATGTTTTATTTAAAAATAACATAATTCACTTTAGTTCCAGAAGCTCCTGCGGCCATTAAGGTTGTACCTAGCTCTCCAACATCACTTACAGTCAGCTGGCTGCCACCATCAAGACCACATGGCATCCTAACAGCATATCACATTTACACTCGAGTCCTGGAGGCTGGCAGTGAACGCAGTTCATACAAGAAGAGAGTGATTGCTTCACGAACCCGCTATGATGCCACTGACCTACACCAAAAAGATGCATATGAGTTTTGGGTCACTGCTCTTACAAGAGTGGGTGAAGGTCCAAGTACCAGAGTTGTGTATGCAACACCATCTTCCAGGGGTTAGTACTCTTTATTTTGCCTTATATTTAGTTCTTTTGATTAAACTTATTGTGTAGACCTGAGATACAGCAATTGTCACTTATGTCTCTGCACAGCCATGTTCTCACAGGCACGATAAATTTAACAGAATAAGCTCTCATTACTTTGTTGATTTAAACATCAGTCGTATATCCTCATTAGAATTGCTATTGCAGCACTGCACACCACTGTTCATCATGATTGATTATATATGACATAATAATTTCCTTCTTTTCTTCATCGATGATCTGTTTGACTGAAAAATTTACGGTAAAGAATGCAAACACCCATGTTGACACAATGAAAATGCCTGCCCTAAATAGATAAAATAAATGGATACTATGATCATTATGCTGCATGCATAACCTGGAATGTTGGGAAATTTCGTAACAGGAGATAAAAGTATGCGATGACTGGGAATCAAATCCAGGTCTTCTACATTCATGTTCCGAAACAGTAAATTTACAGCATTACCTTGCTTTCTGTAACAGATAGGTTCCTGAAAATTTCAAGCTAAGCAAAGTTTGTGCAAAATGGAGTTATTACAACAATGAGGATGTAAGTTCCATGGACACAAAAACTTAAGCGTAATATTAATAAAAATATATTATTAACCTGAAAAAAACAGCTTATTTTCGGCTTCCATCCATCAATGCCAGATACATATCTTTACAGTTTTTCAATAACTTCTCTTCATCCGTAATTTTCAAATGGTAGAGAAAACTAAAATCTTTATTATATTCTGGCAAAATAGTAATTATTTCCTCTAAGAATGAAATTCTAAATAAATCAGCAAATAAGTTTTATTCAGAATGTCACATTTCTTTAGAAATAATAATGCCAAAATAACCGTTGATTGAGTGTGCCATCCTGGGGGTTTCCTCTATTGCTTGGGTGTGCCACATCCTAACCCTAAATGTGGATCCAAAAATGATTACACTAAAATCAACAAGCCTGCAAAAAATGCAATTTCCAATACTAAGTGACATGGGTTCTACTCCAGAAATTCCAAATGTTGCCTTTTTCCCCATAAGAATAACATTGTGCCATTTTTGTAAATAAATTTTGGGCACTTGCCGATAAGCTGGAGAAATGAAATTTTGAGCATTGCTAGATGGTTAGAATACCTATTAGGAATTGGTATGAACTTTTCATACAGTGTCCTGGGATTGGCTCCAGATGCCCCGGAAAATCACCCATAAGTTAGCATGGGGAAAAGGCATTCCAGTGTGTAGACCAATCAAAGAGGAATAGGGAGCTGAAGTTTTGCGTGATTATAGGATTTTGCTCACAACCAACCGGAAAAATCGAAAATTATTAAATTGTTAATTCTTGGGGGTTGTTTTTACCCCATTTGTACATTAAAGTTTAATAATTTTTATCTCAGAATCTAAGCTTTTGCAAACATTTTGTATTAAATTCTATATAGAAAAAACAAAAACCTGGAAAAAGTTCAACAATGCGGCCACTAAAAAATTTGTAAATGGTTAAACAAATTTTAAGATTTATGTATTTCTGAATGTGTTATGAAGCTTAAATTTTTTTACAGGTAGAATTTGTAAAAACAAAATAGGGATTATAGAAATTTTGATATTCTAATTTGTTTTGCTGTTAAAAATTCTTAAAATTTAAACAAATAGTTAAATGTTTATATATTATGGGGCGAGCTTGAGAGCTGAAATTTTTAAGACATTTAGAGATTAATGTAAATGCACAAATAAACATTTGAATATCTCCATTAAGGTGTTATTGCAGCTGTTAAAAATCTTTAAATTTTAATAAATTACATAAATATTATTTCACTTTTAGATGTGCTATAACTTTAAAATGTTGCAGAAATGTGTGGCATTAGTACCCCACAATGGAAAAAGTATGATATTCTTAAAATTGCAAATTTTAGGGATTGTTTTACTCCAATATTGTTCCATAAGTAAAGAAATAAATCAGTGCAGAGGTGAAATCTTTAAAATTAAAAAAAATATTTCTAATAAAGAAATATCTCTCTGAAAAATTAATGTTTTTTCAGGGTGAGATGAAATGCTTACAGAATGCAAGCTCCTTCTACTAGTATATATATATATATATATATATATATATATATATATATATATATATATATATAACAGCTTACGGAAAAGGAAAGGTAAAATGGATATATGGATGGCAACAAGGTGTTGGGATGAGGAAACCCAGTGAACACTCACCAATTGGATGACTTCAGGTTGGCGAGGCCCCGGGGATGTCAAAGCGACACACGTAAAAGAACACTAAAACACAGAAACATCACAAACGTAGAAGCTTTCGGAGTTATTCCTTCATCAGCTACAGAGAGAGAGGGTTTCCTCATCCCAACACCTTGTTGCCATCCATATATATATATATATATATATGACCATGCTCTGTAAGGAGAGTCTATATATAATGATGTACATACTATATATATACACAGGTATGTCTCATTTAGCACATTATATATATAGTGCCGTTGGTACCTTGGAACTAAAATTTTTATTTTTGAAAAATTTTAAAATATAGCTCCTACGGTCGTTTATTATTGTTCCAACATTTTTCTCACTTACCCTCATTCATACTTCACTCTCTGTTCAGTGATAGTCACTCCACTCTAATTAAAGACTAATTTTATACATTTATTAGCTTTAATTAAATTTCACTTGTTCACTTTTACTAAGTTATTTACATTGATTTCCTGCAATTCCACAGTCCTTTGCAGTGAATCTAACATTGGAAGTTTTAAACTTGCTAACGTTACTGTGCAGAGTTGGATCCGCTTTTGATGGGTTTTTGCTTGGGATTGGGTTAGATTAGGTTCATGACTTAATTTTAACTCTTGTTGGGGTCAGTCTAGATGAGTATTTGTTTGCGTTAGATTAGGTTCGTGACAACTTTTTCTTTTGCTATTATGCTTTCTTTGCATGAAGTGAATGTATCTACAACATTTTATTTAGGTAAATAGTCACAAATTTTAATTAGTGTATATGTAATTTCATCTGAAAATGTTAAACAGAGAAATTGGAAACATTACAATTTTAGTACTACAATTCTTCATTAAAGAGAAATTAAAATTTAAGATAAATTTACTAAGATAAATTAAATTTCCGCTAAAGAAACTACCATAGAAGCCATAGACTCAGTTATCACTTAATAAATCCAAAACCGTAACACTCCTTGAGCTTGCTTTACATCTGACAGCTGTAGAAGTTTTGTTCAATGTGAATGGATTGATTTTTATATCCTACAAGTTAACCATATTTCCATAGGCCACCCATGAGGCAATGCTTAGGCATTCATTGCTCATTATTTTACATGGAAAGCTCACCAGCCTTAAACCATGCTAACACTTTCTATCCTAAAGTGCTCTGATCTCAAGATGCACAATTACTATCTGTCAAAATGAAGCAATCTATGATACGATGAGCCATTCATTCATCCAACATACTACAAACCACTACCTTCACACACACTACATACCTCTACACATACATGCATACACACTCGATCTCATTCAGATACCCTTAACCCATACACTCACATGGTTACACTGTCATATACTCCCATCACAATCTCTTCTTCACTCACACAAACATTCAACACCCAATCGCACTCCTATCTACTACTCCTATTCTCCTAAGCTCGCAAATTCTAACCTCGCAGATTCTAATCTCACAGATCCTAATCTTGCATATCCTAAGCTTGTAGGTCTTAAGGTCACAGACCAAATATCACAGATCCTAAGCACACAGGTTGTAATCTTGCAGATCCTAAGCTCACAGGTCCTACTCACTTGCAACTGTCACACGATTTACTGCACACATGATTCACTTTACACACAATTCACTGTAGTTCCTCGCTTGCACAGCACTCACGATCCTGCAAAAGTTCAAAATTTTACAGGATACTTTAAAGCACATCTTCACTGTACAGATTTCTTCAGTTTTGCAATAATAAGTGCATTGTTTACATGACGATACATAATCATAGCACAATAAATCTGAGTGCAATTGTTTTAGAAAGAAAACATCGCATGAGTGTTTACATGAACAGAATCATTTTAAGCACAAATTTTATGAATGTTCAAATTAAAATTTAGAATGCTGCTGGTGATACATTCATGAAACAGTGGTGAAAGCCTTGCTGATTCAGTTTGATTGAGTTCTAAAATGCAGAAACCCAATTAAAAATAGGAGCTTGTAAAATGTCTGTCTGTGCCAGAAATATTTCTTATTAAAATTATTGAAGTCATCAGCACTCACTCAAATAAGAACTTGATCTCATGAAGAAATGTTTTTCTTACTAAATTTCAGAATAGATGGATCACCAATCCCCAGGCCTAGGATTACTCCACTCTCAGTCTTAAAGTAAAAACACGGAATATCTTCCTTAACATGATAGAGGAGTCTGAAATCTATATGATGCTTAAATGTAGAGCAATTGCTTAAATGGAGTGAATGCAATGGAATTATTCTTCCTGAATTGAACCTGGCAAAGGACATTCAAATAAATACTGCAGATGCAAAGAATGAAATACATACAAATATGTCATATCCATGGAATGTTGCAACTAACATTCGAAAGAAAATGAACTAAATTAACTAAACGAAATCACTCGAGAATTATCAACCTCAGTGGCTGAAAACAAATTCCAGAATAAGCACTCAAGTATCAAAATTGAAGTACCTGTCTTAGGTGTGTCCAACACCCATAACAAGGTGATTGCTAAATCTGTTAATAGAAGTGAATTCAAAGAGTATGCTTGCTTGGAATACTTTATTATAGCTAAAATTGAAATTTTCTCAAAACAGTTTCTGAGACAGGCAATCCACTGACACTTGAATGGTAATTTTGCATCACTTATGCAGATTAAGATGATTTTTGAACATGCCGTTAGCCTTGCAAATGTTGTTTTACCAATGCATGCAATTTCCAATTGAAGCTATTTACAATGGAATGAGGACAGAGAGAATGGTAATGCATTTATTTAAAAATAAATGAGTGCCCTATATATATATATATATATATATATATATATATATATATATATATATATATATATATATATATATAAATGCAATATTTGCATATTAGTAGAAAGTAATATCCAACATCCTAAACAAAGATCAGACTAATACACTTATATTATGCTAATCCTAGCCAAAACTCAATTTCACCCTCAAATGTTTTTATTTAGTCATGTGCAACTTTTGATCATGCAAACTAATACAACTTGTACAAAACCTTAACTAGGAAATTATAAAATGTTTTTCCTCCTTTGACAAAAACCCAACCCTTGAATGTCGATAACATAAAGACGAAAATACAATTTGTTGTTATTCTTAGTATTTAATATAAAACGTATATTTTATCTAATTAAACCAAAATATGAATTAATAAATTTTACTGTAATTGATGTTGTTCCTTTTCATTCGTTAATGTTAAATATTAGATAAAAGAACTTAAACTACTATTATTATTATCATCATATTCTTTGAAACTTCTTGCCCTGGCTGGAATGTAAATTTTTAAAATCATAGCAACTGATATCAAAATTCGTCCTGAGGAGCTACTTGGGTACATTATTTTATTATTATTACTATTATTATTTACTTTTGCATTTCACAGCTTTTGAGCCTGTTATTTCAATGAGGTACAGGCTTTGCCAAGCACTCTCATTACTCGGAACTTAAAAATTGACGTACTATTCTGGTTGTATTTAGTATGACAGTTTTCTGTAGGAGAGTATATTGCAATTTAGGTAAATCTATTATTTTTATACTGTTGTGTAAGTCTGTAGGTATAATTCCTGTGGTCGATAAAACTATTGGGACTATGTGTACAGTATTCATGTTCCACATTCGTTTAATTTCTTCTTTTAGTTCTATATATTTGTGGTGCGTTTCTACTATGGTTTTCTGAAGATTGTGTGTATTTGGGATAGCTATGTATATTAGATAAATGGTTTTGGCTACCTTGTCCTGCAAGACTATGTCCGGTCTATTGCTGTGTATAGTTTTATCCGTGATTATTGAGCGGTCATAATATAACTTAAATGCATCAGATTCCAAAACAGGTTTAGGTTTGTATTTATAGTAGGGCGTGTTGTCTTCTATTAATTTATGTTTTAGAGCCAGTTTTTGATGTATAATATTTGCGACTTGATTGTGACGGTGTAAATAGTCAGTCTGTGTTAGTCTGATGCATGCTCCTGTAATGTGCTGTATAGTTTCCGGGTGTTCTCTACATTTTCAGCATCTGTCATCTTGAATTTGTCTATTCTTTATTATGTACTTCTGGTAGTTCTTTGTATTTATCACTTGATCTTGTATGGCTAGCATGAATCCCTCTGTTTCTGGGAAGAGATCTCCATGTTTAAGCCGGGTGTTCGACGCTTCTTTGCCGACATCAGATCGGCTCAAATCTTGGGGGTTTCTCCCGTGGAGGGTCATGTGTTTCCACCTATCAATTTTCTCTGCTATTGTTTGGGGTTCTTCATGACCTTTTGTTACTGTATCAGTTAGATTCAAAGGTGTATATTTATTATCTGATTTACAAATATTTATTTGAAGAGGGGTATCTTGACGCCCATGAAAGTATTTCCTTAGCAGTTTGATTTGGTTATTATGTAAGTTTTTTATGTCTATTATACCTCTGCCTCCTTCTGTGCGTGGTACTGTCAATCTGTAAATATTTGAGTACGGGTGGTGCTTTCTGCACTTTGTCAATTCGGTTCTTATTTTTCGTTGTAAGTTTTCAATATCTGTGTCTGTCCAAGTTATTATACCGAATGAATATGTTAAAACCAGAATGGCAAAAGTATTAATAGGTTCTATTATTCCCTGATTTTCTGTTTCGAATCCTAAGGGTTCTATTCCTCCTTTTTTTATGTTTAGCGTTCTACATTTATTCAGTCCAAATTCCATTTTAATGTCTGTCGAAAATTTCTCTACTAGTTTTATTAATTCACTAAGTTTTGGATGTGTTGATGCATATAGTTTTAAATCATCCATGTACAGTAGGTGTGATATTATATGTTTTGACTGATTATTTTTTATTAAATATCCCGTGTTCGTTCTGTTTAACATATTTGAGAGTGGATTTAAAGCAAGACAAAACCATACTGGGCTTAAGGAATCACCCTGAAATATACCTCTGTTTATTTTTATTTCCTTTGTATAAACATTTGTTTTGTTATCAATAAGATTAACCATTTTGTGCCATTGTCGCATGGCTTTCTCCAGGAAATTAACTAAGATCGGGTTTATTCTGTATATTTTTAGTACTTCTATTAACCAAGAGTGGGGGACTGAATCAAAGGCCTTGCGATAATCTATGTAGCAGCATGAGAGATTTTTCTTGTGTCTTTGTGCTTGCTTGAGTATTATTGAGTCAATTATCAATTGTTCTTTACAGCCTTTCTTGCCTTTGCGACAGCCTTTTTGTTCTTCAGTGAGAATGTTTTCATTGTCTAAGTGAGAGTTAATTAGATGTGTTATACATGATGTAATAATTTTATAAATGGTTTGTAAGCAGGTTATAGGACGGTAATTAGATGGGTCATTATTATTCTTACTTTTTGGGAGAAGATATGTTTTGCCTTCCATTAGAAATCTAGGTACTTGGTCGGGGTCTTCAATGAATTTATTTATTTGGGTTAGTAAATGTGTGTATGTGCATGTAAATCTTTTGTACCAGTAGTTGTGAATGTTGTCACTGCCAGTGCATTTCCAGTTATGTGTCTTCCGGATGATGGTTTGTAATAGATCTAGTGATATGTCGGGGGCCGGCATACTATGAATGTTATGAAATTGTTCTATTTCTGTCTGTATCCAATGTGCTTCAGCGTTGTGTATTTCAGTATTTGACCATATTTGAAACCAAAAATCTTCTATGGCATCTTTCATTGGCAGTTGATTGCTTTGTGACTGTTTGTCAGCAGTTGATTTTAACACTCTATAAAACTCTCTCTCATTATTTTTAAATTGTGCGTTCTGCTGTTTGCGTCTAGTGCACTTGTTATATCTGTTTAGTCTAGCTTTGTATGCTGCAAGTTTTTGTTTGAGAGTATCTATGAATTCTATCATGTGTTCGTTTGGGTTGTCATGTTTCGTGTGCATTTGATATTTTTTAACTACCATTTTGGCTTTACCTTCTAATTTTTTGCTAGGGTTACCTTTTGATTATTCTATTAGACGTGCAATTTCAACTCTTATACTTTCTATTTTGTTTAACAGTCTCTTTTTCCAATTTGGAATGTATGGTGCTTGTTTTCTGTCTGATTTATCTCAGTCATTTTGTTTAACAATTTTTGAGCCATTGCAGTGAGTGCAGCGCATTATATTAATGTGTGGATTTCTTCAAATGTTTCTATATTTTCTATGTGTTCAGGCATTATTACCTCATTTAATATGAGAATTATTTTAGATAGTTTTACTGAAGTGTGTTGTTTTGGTATGTAAGCTCTTTTTTTGGGGTCTGTACCTGTGTATTCTATAAGTGTAATGTTGAAAGTTTCTCTTACATTTTCAACCAAGTCAGCATCAGCATTTACTCCAGTATTATGGTTGTTACTATCAGGGGTAGAAATTTCATTAGTTAATTTATTACTATTTTTAGGTTTGCCACTATTTTGTATTGCAGTGTTTTCATTAATTAAATTCTTACCATTTGATGTTGGACTTTCTTTTGTTATAATATTTAAATTGCATTCTGTTTCATTTGGTAAATTTGTAGGTTTGTCATTATTTATAGGCATATTGGTTAATATAACTCCCATATCTGCTTCTAATTCTTGGCCTATTTCGTGTTTTAGTTGGTTTAATAGTTCAGGAGGTACTAGATTATTTCTTATTATTGCTCTGCGTTGGTCTGATATACGTTGAACTGTTACAGGTATGTTTGGGTATTGATTTGTAAATGCGGTATGGAGTTGATCTCTGTAGGCTGTCATATCGGATTCTAATTTTGTAATTCTGTAATACGTGTACATGATAAAGGTGTTAACTTCAGCTGTCCATTTCATGCATACACGTCTCCGGCCTGCTTGGGTGGTCTCAGTTAAAAGTGGGTTGCCTACCTGAGAAACACATTCAGCTTGTGCAATATTACTTGACGGTGTTGGGTTATTGCATCCATTGGATTTGGCTGTTGCTTTTTCGGGTGACCCGGGTGTCCGCCTAGTCGACACACGACCACTACTGGCTCGCATACTGTCACCCCCAGCGGTAGCTCCAGAGGTGCCCTGGCGATCCCCAGGCAGTGGCTTTTTATCCGAGGCTGAACTCCTTTTTCTACTCTCCATTTTCTTAAAAATGGGTTGCCTTTTTAACCTGCGGCCAGGTATGATGGCAGTAACCCTGCTTACTCGGGCTATGGGCGCCGCCGTTGACTTCTAAAGTTCTTCCGCCGTCGTCCTAGGGGAATCCCCTGCCATGGAATTCTCCAGCTTAAGAGGCTTCCCCCTAGTGTGATACTGGGGTATTGCCCTCCCTCAGCCTCTTACCAGGATGCCGCCCACTATGGGAACATACGCACCTGGATTTTATTCTGTTTTGGTCCACGAGTGGTATTTTATTTCCCACCTACCCTGCATATCTGCCGGGCATTCCCCTATCTGCCCTGGGGATGCGCCTGATAGGGGACAGAAAACCCCCATGGGTTATTATTATTATTATTATTACTTTATTGATCCAGTAGCTTTGCATTTACAAATATAGAACATGTCAATATGTGGTACAAAATTTCATTTCATATACATAAATTCATTTACGGAGTAGAAGAAATTGTCAGTAAGGTAGTCTTTCAGTATTCACAGGTGCATCGATCGCAATCGCATAAAATACACATTGTTTGTAAATACTGTACGAAAGGTGAATATGGCTTCAGATTTCATGTGTGGACAGGAAGGTGACTTTGTTTCAGGGATCTCTCTATACCACGGCCGGGCGGGTGTTTGTTGGTGTTGCAAGGTCAAATACATCACATCACATAAAACACATCCTATACCCTCAAATACTCATCGAATGATGCACCATGACATGAGGTTCTCAGTATGCTTTGAATGAGAAACAACAACGACAATTGTATCGACATAAATATACATGTAGTATGTAATGATATGTGTATAAAAATGAAATTGTAGCATACACATAAGAAAGCAAGATAAACCTATCTACATACATGTACATATAAATCCGGGATGATCTTTTTTATTGGAGAACCCAGAAATATCGCTATATCCCTAGATATAAATAAGAGAAATGCAAAAATTGCTAAAAACATAGTTTCACATTATTTAAAAATATTTATCTAATTGAATTTTGCATCATATGTTGAAAATGAGCACCACCTTGCTGAATACATATATGTGCTCTCTGCAGCATATTGCCTGACACAGACTGCGGCATTCCTTCGGAGACGCTCTCAATGACATATCTGATTCTTTCCTTTAGTTGGTCAAGAGTATGGAGATTCGTAATGTATACTTTTTATTTATGTATCCCCAAAGAAAAAAATTAGTGGAGGTCAGATCGGAAGATTGGGGAGGCCAATAATGACTTGGAAACAATATTCTCTCTAAAGAGTAGCCCTAGCTCCGTCATATTCTGATGTCATTGTGACCGTTGTGATTTTCTTATTCGATAACCCATCCACATCCAACCATGTAATCACTACATTGTTATGAAAGTAGCTCAATTTTTCTCAATTTTAGTTTAATTAATTAAATCGTATGCCCTTTTAGTCTTGCAATGGTGCTGAATGTGGAAGAACGTGTATTTATTGTTGAACAATTCATTAAGTTGGAGTCATTCAAATTTGGCAAGTTAAGTTTAAGCATTGTTTCGCAACGCAAAACAAGCCTTTGAAACTAGTTACATGGAAGTTGAAGCAATTTAGAGAAACTGGGAGAGTGAATTTGAAAAAACGCGCATCTACCAATAGTTGTGACAGAAGAAGAATTGGAGCAAGCGCGGGAAATACTGGAACAAAGGCCGAAAATGTCTCCGAGACATCTCTCACAACAGTTACAATGTTCATAATCTAGTTCTAGGAGTGCGGTTAAGAAGCTTAACCATTACCCATATAAAATTCATACAATGCAACAGATACCGGAGCCAGACAGAGAAGCGTAAAACATACTGTGAGTGGTTCCTAAGGCTTATAAGTGACATTCCTGGTGTTCTTGATGTCATGTTTTTTACAGGCGAAGCTTGGCTTCATATATCTGGCAATGTTAATTCACAAAACACCCGTTTATGATCAAGTGAACAACCACATGCTATACGCGAACGTCCATTACATACAGAGATGATTGGTGTTTGGTGTGCTGTAAGCCGCCGTAGAGTCATAGGACCTTTCTTTTTCGTGGAAACGATGACATCGGTGCGATATATAAATATTGTTCACGAATTTGTAGGGCATCTAACTGAGGATGAATTCAATGAGGATGGTTTCAACAGGATGGTGCCACGAGTAACACTTCACGGTACAGCATGACGGAGCTAGGGCAACTCTTTGGAGAGAGTATTGTTTCCAAGTCATTATTGGCCTCCCCGATCTCCCGATCTGATTTCCCTGAGTTTTTCCTTTGACAATGTGCTGCGGAGAGCACGTATATGTATTCAGCAAGGAGGTGCTCATTTTCAACATATGATGCGAATTTTTTTAAATAAATATTTTTATATTATATAAAACTGTTTTTAGCAATTTTTGCATTTCTCTCTTATTTATATCTTGAGATATAGCGTTATTTCACGGTTCTCGAATAAAAAAATCACCCTGGATAAGGCCATAGGTATAAAAATGGGATCGCACATATATGCAAACAAGATATAACATATTGCTCGTATTCGTATCAATTTGGGTTTGGCATCAATTTGGATGCTCGGATGGCAAATTTTCTAGATCTGGATGACAACATAACTTTCATATTAGGCACCTTAATAAAAAAATGCAATGAAATAATATTCAGACCTTGATGAGTCAATGTCAAGTGAATAATAGAGTACCTCACTAAAATTTCCTTGCAAAATGTTCAATTCATTTCGCCCCAATCCTCCATTACTGATTATGTGCCTCAACAATCACGTGATCTATTGCCATTGAACATTTTGTGTCGTAATGGAGCGTCCTATTGCACGTTTTGTCTTTTGTATATCAACCTGTAACTTATAAAAATACTTAGTAAAACATAAGTATAACACTTTAGCTAGGCATTATGAATAATCAGCAATGTCAAAGAATATGTTGGATGAAGTTGGCATTTCCTCCATCACGGTTCCTTTCCATTTTCAAAGCTCTCCTCTTGAGTAACATCAGCAACACCTGAAATTAACGGAAATGAAGAATTAATTAACAAAAAGCTAAACGCTAGTATGGAGTACCTTCATAACTATTTCAAACTTTAAGAACGAAAAAAATACCGAAGTTTCAACTATCTCGGAGGTCAAAAATATTTCCCAATTTTGAGTATGAGGCAGTTCCCTAAAAGTAGACGTGTGCATCACCCAAGTAACTTGCAAAACCTAGTCCATCCTTTTCTTAAGCAATCGTATCTACGTTTGGGCATCATTCTTTATCATTTCTGATGCGAGCGGTTTTGCTCGCTACGAAGAAATGCAAATGTGTTCGAGCACGATAAAAATTCTCTACGCGTTCCAGAAAACTGAAAATAATGAGATTATGCAGCGGAGCGAGGTAATTCAGATTCTTGGATTGAAAAGAAATGCTGAGCCTCAGCTCTAAAAGAGTCGCTAATCGATGGAGATCCAGCATTTAAGGCAATTACGTACAGTGATGCAATAAGCAGCAACGTCTACATAAATATGTAAATCATTCTTGTTAAATAGGGATCCAGTGAGGGCATTCGTTGTCAAATACAATATTGAAAGGACTTCTGCTACAAATCACGCCGATAAATTCTGAAAAGGCATGTTTCCGTGGCGGAATGAAATATTTAACTCGCGACGCAATATGATGTTGGGCAACCTAAATAGCGATTGTTTCGATACCCAGTCATTCGACCAAAAAAGATACTCGCCACCTCTTCGTCTTGTTGTAATTTAAAAAAGTATCTCATAGGACGTGGAAAAATCACTTATCTCCTCCACTTGCACTCGTAAAGTCACATTTGGAATAAAACCAACGCGCGTATTTTATAATCGTACGTGGAGAATCGTCACGTTCGCATTTAGTGTAACTCGCGGGCATTATGAGACAGTTTATATTCTAGTTCGAAGGCAATTTCTGCCCTGTCGAGAATAAGACATTCATCGGACAACTAAACGTAACTTTGGGCGAATTTAGAAATTCTGAGAGATGCCATGTTCTTTCACACGTTTCCTTCGAAGGTATTAATCGCACAAGATAGAAAAATCACTTGTTGACGGGATGTAAAGACATGAGAAAACGACGATACGACGACCAAGTAAGCCAATTAAGATTGCATCACAGATAATGCGTAGAAAAGCAATATTTCTCTATATTACTGATATTTTAATCATTTTCATGTTTGAAAGGTCGATCTATCTTAGGGATGGCGAGCAAAGATACCACAGAGACCATGACGCGAAATTTATAAACCGAAGGGAAAGACGGATAAGTATTGCGTCGAGGTACAGTAAAATTTGTTGATAAAAAAACTTACAAAACTTACATAATCGAGAATAAATGCACGTGGCTTCAAGTAATCGGTCGTTTCAAAAAGACATCGAGTCGATAAAACGTATTCTAAAACATTTAAACGAAATGCAGAAGCAACCGCCACCAGAATGGAAGCCAATCACTCACCTTAAAATTGTCGAGTTCGACACACCCCGAACTTCACTCGCCCGGGACTGGTTTCTAATGTTAACTGGTGGAGCGCATAACACAGAATGAAAAACAACTCCTGCAATGCAGAGCAATGTTCATTTGTCTATAATAATAGTAGAAATTCATTTTTAAATAATATGAAATACCATAAGGTAATAATTATGCGAGATAATTTTTAATATATCCTTAAGATAAAACAGTTATTTTTCTATTTTGAAAATTACTTTTTAATAATAATTAACTTTTTTTAAATAATCAATAATTTCTAAACGAGATAAAATGATACATTTTTACGTGGCGGTAGCTGTCAATCTTGCGGTAAAGATAGGGTTTAGCGAGCTCTAACTTTCAATTAAAACTTGGTTCTTGTTTAATTATGTAAACGAAAGAATTCAAAACAGAGATGAATATATCTCTTTATATAATAAGCTATGTTTGTCGTTCACGCTCGACTGTGGCGGCGCTCTTAAAAAGGCTTTATAAAAGAGCGAAAGAATCGAGAACTACGAGGGGTGTTCAATAAATAAGTTTCGGGGACCTCGTAAATCTACATCAGTTTATTTACAGAAATGAGAGCTACATTAAAAACTAGCGACGTCCTTCCTCTATTTCTATACATAATCAATCCCCTTCCACATTAAGCATTCTACCCACCACCGCACCAACTTCTCGAATCCCTCTGCGAAGAAATCGGTGCCCTGCGTACAAAGGTAATGGCGCGCAGCTTCTTGAACCTTCGTGTTGTTTAAAAAACGCTGACCTTCCAACTCCTTCAACGTCGGTAACAAATAGAAGTCACTTGAAGCTCGGAGCTGTGGTCCAGTCTTTCCCAACCGTGAGATCACTTTCCGGTAAGCCAGAACGTCAGAGAAGATGGTGTGGGTGTGTGCCAATGGACATTCCTTTTGTTTCGGCTACCTCATGCACTTTAACCGGTCCGTTTTCTTGAATCATTTGATTCACTCGCTGCACATTGGCATCTGCACTGGCAGTAGAGGGACGGACAGTTCGATGTTTATCGCACATACTCGTTCACCCTTCACTGAACAAACGACACCATCTTTGCACCATTTGCTCAGACAGCACGTCCTCTTCATACACTTCCTCCAGCTTACTGTGGATGGCGCTTTCCAACAAGCCCCGCGCCCACTCGTACCGGACAACTGCCCGCACCTCCTCTTTGCATCACGTCTCCTACACACGAACGCTCGCCATCATGTCTGAACTCACAATGTAGCGGGTACGCTCGGTGCTGCATGCTCTCCGGTTAAGCGGCCGCCATGCATGACCAACAACTGGCAGCCCCAGGATGGGTACCGAGAGAAGTAGAGGAAGGATGCCGCTAATTTTTAATGTAGCTCTTATTTCTGTTGATAAACTTGTGGATTTACGAGGCACCCGAAACTTATTTATTGAAAACCCTTCTTAGTTCTCGATTTTTCCACTCTTTTATAAAGCCTTTTTAAGAGCGGCGCCACAATCGGGCGTGAACGACAAACATAGTTTATTATATGGAGAAATAGATTCATCTCTGTTTTGAATTTATTCGTTTACATAATTAAACAAGAATCAAGTTTTAATTGAAAGTTAGAGCTCGCTAAACCCTATCTTTACCGCAAGATTGACAGCTATCGCCACGTAAAAATGTATCATTTTATCTCGTTTAGAAATTATTGATTATTTTAAAAAAGTTAATTATTATTAAAAAGTAATTTTCAAAATAGAAAAATAACTGTTTTATCTTAAGGATATATTAAAAATTATCTCGTATAATTATTACCTTATGGTATTTCATATTATTTAAAAATGAATTTCTACTATTATAATAGACAAATGAACATCGCTTTGCATTGCAGGAGTTGTTTTTCATTCTGTGTTATGCTCTCCACCAGTTAACATTAAAAACCAGTCCCGGGCGAGTGAAGTTCGGGGTGTGTCGAACACGACAATTTTAAGGTGAGTGATTGGCTTCCATTCTGGTGGCGGTTGCTTCTGCATTTCGTTTAAATGTTTTGGTCGTATATACGACTGACTCTAATGCCATTTTAACAAACTTTCCGAATAGTTAGAAAATTGAAATTTGGTAAGAATGTTTGATTCTTAAAGTAAAAGCCATTTTTAAAAAATCCTCAAAATAGACTCTGGTTCGAAAGATAATTTCTAATTCCCATAAGATGACGCGTAAAAATCGATTTTTCGACTTTCAAACTTTTACTCTTTTGAAAATTAAAATTAGAAGGAATTGACTTATGATCATCGGACCTGGATCTGCAAAAAGAAACATAAATAGCGTTTCTTCTTATTATCATCACATTTTGCCTACGATTCGAAATCGCTCAAGGGAAATTCATTGGTTTCGTGTTGTTGTCTTCACTTCAAAGATGACAGCCGTAATAAAAAAAACCCGTGAAACTGCGAAGCATGCGAATTTGGGAGTTTTACTGCATGTATATATACACTATATATATATATATATATATATATATATATATATATATATATATATATATATATATATGAGGAAGCACAGTGAGCACTCACCAATAAGATGTTTCCAAGTTGGCGAGCTGCTGGGGATGACGAAGTGACACGGTAAACCACAAAAAACAATGTTGACCACACCACACCAGCAATCTTCTCAAGGTGTGCATGAACGGCCACCGCAACATCCTCATTCTTAAATGACCGCTGCCCGTGGCCGTTCATGCGTACAAACACAACCAGAAATCTAATGATTGCTTCACATTGAAAGCCATCCGCGCTATCCTCGATAAAGCTTCGGCTCCACAACTCCGTCAGTGGGAGCTTTCTCACATCAATCTTCTAAACTCCTCCTCCTGGCCTCAACCTACGCTAGCATTTCATTCATTTTCGGCCAATCCTTCCCCTCTCTTGCCTCCACCCAGTGTCACTGCCATCAGTTATTTCTATCCTGTGCTGACGAAGATATCACCTCCGAAATCTCCCATGTTTTTTATGTTTTACGTGTGTCACTTCGACACCCCCAACAGCTCGCCAACTTGAATATATCTTTTTTGCGAGTGCTCACTGGGATTCCTTATACATGTTGCCAACCATTTATCCGATTGGCCTATCTTCTTCCGTAAGCATATATTAATTTTTACGGGAGATATTTCATCATGGGAAATATTTCTTTATTTCATAAAATTTCTCCTCTTTAGCGATTTTCGTTTCTTCCTTATGCAACCGTAATGGAGTAAAACAATCACTAATTTTTGCAATTTTAGGAATATTATCATTTTTCCACATTGGGTTAATAATGAAATAACATTTATATAATTGTTTAAAATTTATAAATTTTTAACGGCAGCAATAAGAATTTCATAGATACACTGAAATGTTTATTCGTTTCTATAGACTAATCTCTAAATAACTTTAAATTTCAGCTTCCTATCTCGCCCCGTAGTATCTAAATATTTACCTATTTTTTTAATTTAAGAATTTTTAACTGCCAAACAAATTAAAATATCAAAATTTGCATTATCCCTATTTCGTTTTTTTTTTAAATTTTACCTATAAAAAATTGCAGCTCCGTAGCACATCCGAAAATACATAAACCTTGAAAATTAATTTAAATAATTTCGAATTAATAGCAGCCGCAATGTAGAAATTTATCAAAACTTTAGTTTTTTCTAATCGGTTTTGCAGTATTCCTACCGACAAAAAAAATTCGAGACTGCCGCTTTTATGGAAGTGCCTAAACATTAGTATCCCTATATATATATATATATGTTATATATATATATATATATATATATATATATATATATATATATATATATATATATATATATATATATTTATATATATATACATTTATATGTTACTAGTAGAAGGTGCTTGTATACTGCAAGCATTTCATCTCACCTTGAATAAGCATTAATTTTTCAGAGAGATATTTCATCATGAGAAATATTTCTTTAATTCTAAAGATTTCCCCTCTGGATCGGTTTTCGTTTTTTCATTATGGAAAAATAATAGAGTAAAACAAACGCTAATTTTTAAAATTTTAGGGATATTATACTTTTCCCACATTGGGCTAATAATGTCACACGTTTCTGGCAAATTTTAAAATTTATATCACAATTAGAAGTGAAATAACATTTATCTAATTATTTAAAATTAAATCATTTTTAACGGCCACAATAACATTCTAATGGATATATTGAAATGTTTATTCGTTTAAATAAAGTAAACTCTAAATAATTTAAAAATTTCAGCTTGCTAACTTGCCGCGTAATACCTAAACATTTACCAATTTGTTGAAATTTTGAGAATTTCCAACTGCCAAACAAATTAAAATATCAAAATTTTTATAATCCACATTCGTTTTTTTACAAATCCTACCTTTAAAACATTTTCAGCTCCTTAGTACATTCGGAAATACATAAACCTTGAAAACTTGTTTAAACAATTGCGAATTTTTAGCGGCCGCATTGTTGCACTTTTTCAAGATTTTTGATATTTCTAGTCGGTTTTCCACAAAATCCTACCCAAGAAAACAATTTTGAATCTCTACCTCATCTGGAAGTGCCTAAACATTAGTATCTTCCTATCATTATATATCGACGTTTCTTACAGAGGAGGAGGATATAACATACATATAGGATGATTCGAATGTTTAGGCACTTCCAGATGAGCTGTAGATTCGAATTTTTTTTTCTTTGGTAGGCTTTGTTGCGAAACAGACTAGAAAAAACGAAAATCTCAAAAAAGTGCAACAATGCGGACACTAAAAATTCGCAATTGTTTAAACAAATTTGCAAGGTTTATGTATTTTCGAATGTGCTACAGAGCTGAAAATGTTTTTAGAGGTAGGAAATGTAAAAAAACGAAATAGGGATTATACAAATTTTGATATTTTCATTTGTTTGGCAGTTAAAAATTCTTAAAATTTAAACAAATAGATTACTGTTTAGACATTACAAATGAGCTAGGAAGCTGAAAGTTTCAAGTTATGTATGAAGTAGTGCATTTGAACAAATAAACATTTTAATCACTCCATAAACTTATTACGGCGGCCGTTAAAAATGTTTAAAATTTAAACGATTAGAAAAATATTATTTCCCCTCTAGAAGTAATACAACTTTAAAATTTGGAAGAAATGTGTAGCATTAGTACCCCATAATGGAGAAAGTATAAAATTCTTAAAATTGCAAAGTTTTGGGATTGTTTTAATCTATTATTTTTACATAAGGGAAAAACGAAAATCGCCCCGGAGGTGAAATATTTAGAATTAAAAAAATATGTATGTGTAATGATGAAATATGAAAAATGAATGTTTTTTATCTTGAGATTATATGCTTGCAGAATGCAAGCACCAACTACTAGTATGTTATATCCTCCTCCTTTGTAAGGAACGTCTATACATAATGACTAGTAAAAGGTGCTTACATACTGCAAGCATTTCATCTCACCTTGAAAAAACATTAATTTTTCAGAGAGATATATCATCATTGGAAATATTTCTTTAATTAAAAATATTTCTCCTCTGCGCCGATTTTCGTTTTCTCCTTATGCAACAGTAATGCAGTAAAACAATCACTCATATTTGCAATTTCAAGAATATTATACTTTTTCCAAATTCGGTTAATAATGCTACACATTTCTGCCAAAATTTACCTCTTTGCAGTACTTCCTGCAAACATTTAGGGAACATTGGGTGAAATGGCCTAATGTAATAGTTCTTATGCCAAAAAATTGTTACACAGGGTGTTATTAGTCGAACCACTTTTATCGCCCCTCTCAAAATAATCATATTGTTCACACCATTTTCATAACAAAAAACACAGAGCTTCATGATTTAGTTTAGCACTAACAGGTACACAACAGTTTTAATTTTGTTCACTATTTCTGGTGATACAGCAAATCATATGTTTTGTGGTTTATTTAATATCAAGTAATCACTTAAAACCACGCGTCAAATTAATTATGAAAAGAAATTAATCACACACATTATCAATATAGTAATTTTCTTTAAACTACCAAATAAAATTTGCAATCGAAAAGATATTTAGATGTAAGTGTGAAATATGTGCTTATTTGAAATGTAAAGTTGTCCATTATTACAATGCATTGGAGTTGTTTCTGACTTCAGATTTCTTCGCAAACTGTTTCATTTGTTTTATATTTACACGAAACTTTTCATAAAAATTTTCATTCGGTTATTATCTTTGATGTGTTTGTTTCATTGTAAACTTAGTGCTAATGCATTTGAAAGCCTAATTCCAACAATGCAAAAATCCGAGATCAACAATGCCAGAAACATTAGGAAACTCCATTTTGAAATGTTGAAAAATCGGAGAAAATCTAATCTAAACTTAAAATATGAGCAAACGCGAATTAAATAACAAAATCGAAGGTAAGAATATAAGAATCTTCATTTTTCTCTATGTGAAATAGTTTAAATATCGAGTGAAAGTTTCGATCGTAAGTTATTTTAAAATGTTAAAGAATAAAGGCCTACACATCGTATTCCAGCCGATTATGTGTTAATCAAATGCAAAAACAAAATAGTACCCATGCCTTTTCGGGACGAGACTACCCGCTTAAAACCTGAAAGCGTTCGCGTTGAGTATTCAGGCGAAAGATTTGTCAAAATCGAGCAGACCATTCTTGATTTATATTCGTTTATACTGGGAGGTGACGTAATTCAAGGCTTAATCTGTTTTTGTCCTTCTTGCGTTTCATTGTAAGCTTAGTGCAAATGTACTTGGATCCCGAGATTAACAATGCAAAAATCGGAGATGAAAAATGCCGGATACCCTAGCAACTTCCTTTTTGAAATGTCGAAAAACCGGAGAAAATTGAATATAAACTGAACAAAAAATCAAATCGGTGGTAAGAATAAGAATCCTCATTTCTTTCTACGTGAAATAGTATAAATCTTGGATCAATGTCTCGATCGTAAGATATTTTAAAATGTTAAATAATAAAAGTTTACACATCGTATTCTAGCCGATTACGTGTTAATCAAATGAAAAAATTAATATTATCCTGTAATCGAACCCATGCCTTTCCGGGGGAGGACTAACCACTTAAAACCTGCAAGAGTTCGCGCTTAGTATTAGGCGGAAGATTTGTCGGTTTATTTGCGTTCATGCCGGGAGGTGGCGTCACTTGAGGCTTCAGACTCAGGCAGGCAGGGACACAGTGGTTATAATATATTAGATACTTTTTCCATTATGAGGTACTCGTAGCTAAAATTAGTGGGGGTGCTGCTCCAGAAAATTTTTAGCCTTTGTTTTAAAATTGTGTAAAAGGAAAAAAACATGTATAAAAAGAAAATTTATTCAGGAACTTAATAAAATCTTGACAAAAAAACCAAACATTTTTTACTTACTTTAACTTAAATTGTTACAGTTCAAGCTTGATCTATTCATTTAAAAATGAAATCCATTCTTCTTGTTTTAATTTGCGCAAAAAGTTCAATAATTTTCTCCTTGATCTCTGGATGACAATTGAGGAAATTTTTCTCCATTGAAAGTACTGCAAGCGCATTTAGTCTTTCCGAATTCATAGTGCTTCTTAAAAAAGTTTTTATTCTTTTCACTTTTGAAAATCAGCGCTCTGCCTCTGATGTAGTCATGGGAATTGTCAAGAGGATTTTTATCAGTTTCGTAATTTCACTAAAACATCATCTAGATTATTTTCCAAGATAAATTTCAGCAGCTCAATTAATTTGCAATATTCATGAATATCAGTCCTACAATAGAATACTTTTAGTTCAGTTTCAAGCTTTTCTTTGTCAATCATGGGATAAGCTTCAGTGGTCAGTACTATCTCTTTTGTGGGATGTTCATTCTTAAATCTAGTGAAGCATTTCTTGTTGAACAATTTAGCAGCTACTAAGTGTTTAGTGGAAGAATATCTGTCCATTATATCAACACATATATAGTCACACACTTCCATAGCTTCTGCCATGAGTGTCTTTGAAGGATTCTCACAGTACTTTGAGTTTCTCAATTCTAAAATAGCAGTTTTGAAATTTGTTATATATTCATTAACTTTAAACACACTAATTTCTCGAGATTGCATTTGGTTGTAAATTATTTCAACATGAGGCATAATCTGATGAAAAAGCTCTAACCAAAACTTGAAATTATCATCATTCAGGTATTTTAAAATTCCTGTTGCTTCTGCAATGGTTTGATCTGCCTTTGATGTTGACTGAATTTCAGTAAGGCAGTTTTTTAAAGGTTGCAAATTTTCATGAACTCTGTTTATGGTCCGTATGTTGAAATTCCACCTTGTAGAGGATGGACTTGGAATGCTGACGTCCATATGTTTCTTGAGAATGGACACACGTTGTGGTGATCTTGAGAAGAATGTTGGAATAGCCAGAATGTTAGAGAATAATATTCTTGCGTTTCGTGTAATACTTGCTGCATTTCTCATTATTAAATTAAGTTGATGTGCATAACAGTGAATGAAATGTGCAGTACTATAAACTGCTTTTATTTTTGCTTGAACTCCTGCTTTTTTGCCTTTCGTGACATATGCACCATCAAATGTCTGAGCTATCAGTTTTTGTCCATTTCCTTGAAAGATGATGTCCAATTGTTCTAAAATACGTTTTGATATGCCATCTGCAGTTTGATTTTCTGGAATAAAGAATCCCCAAAAACGCTCAAATATTTCTTCATTCAATACGTACCGTAGAACAAGGACCATTTGAGTGTGTTCCGAAACATATGTTGTGTCATCAGCCATGACAGCTACAAAGGAAGCTTTTCTAATTTCCGTCCTTATCTCCTCATGGTGTATTTGTAGCAGGCAGTCAAGTATCTCATTCTGAATGGTCTTAGAAACACCTTTGAAGACTGCACTGGTTTCTAAGTGATTCTTCAAATCTGAATCTAATTTGGATGCAAAATTTACTAATCCTCTAAATACCCCTGGATTTACTGAATCGTCTTTTTCATCATGTCCACGTAAGGGAGTTTCAAAGTTTCCACAAAAGTAAATGCAGTCTATTATTTTGGACAAAATTTCACGGTTCTTTTTAACTTTTATATTTTGCTCATTGATTGAAAGTCTGTATGCCTCACTAAGTTTCTCCTTAATACTTACGGTTCCTAAAAGTGACAGTGAAACAACATTATCAACGTGCTTCTTTGACTTCTCATGCTTTTCAGTTTTTTCTTTCATTTTGTTTATATTTCTAAAACCATCTTTTGTTCACGGTACATCACCTCCAAACAGCAAAAACGGGAAGCAAAACAGTGCATTTTTTACTTCACAGCCGCAAAGCCAACTTTTCCGTTAGTACCATTCAGAATTAAAACTACGAATATATTTCTTGTTGTTGCTTTTGCCTGGCTGAGATATTAGAATATCAGATGTTGAACGACCTCTTTTCTTAACTGTAACTTTCTCATGGAGAGATAGCTGTGAAAACTTAAGCTGCTGAAGTTCACTTGCAGTCACAGAACTTATTTCTTGGGGATGCAAGGCCATGGTTAAAGTTTTCTGTTATATAAAAGAACCGAAAAAAAATGAATCCAATAGAATAGCTGGAAGCAGAATAATAATCTAATTCTACACTCTTCTACACTTTATCACATTCAAGAATATGGTACACGGTTTTTAAGCACAACACACGCTGAGTAAAAAAAACTTCCTTCCACCATCACGCCAGAGCCGGCACTGCGAGAGCAACAGTGCTCTCTCTACCTGGCAGTCCCGCCTTCCTCCCCACACCCCCTCCTATGTGCGCATGCGCACAACAGTCAAACACCACGTCGCTGGCACTGTGAAGCGCACAGTTCCATACAAAGATTTTTGTATCTTTTTCATAAACTGGGGGATGGCTACTGAAGTACTGACATTAAGCTTAAGGAATATATATTGTACTACAAAAATAAAGAAAGAATTAAAGAAAAAAGGACTCATTATATTAAATGTTATCGATAATATCAAGTGGAAATAGGGGGTGCTGCAGTTCCGCAGTGCCTATACACGAGCCGCCACTGGAGGTACTAATGCCACACATATTTGTCAAATTTTGAAGTTGTAGCACATCTAGAAGTGAAATAATATTTATTTAATTATGTAAATTTTAAAACATTTTAACGGCCGTAATAACACCTTTATGGAGATTTTCAAAAATTTGTTGGTTCATATGCACTATGCTGCACAGAACTTTAAAATTTCAGCTTCCTTGCTCGCCCCGTAGTACCTAAACATTTACCTATTTTTTTTATTTTAAGAATTTTTTACAGCCAAACAAATTAAAATATCTATATATCTATAATCCTTATTTCTTTTTTTTACAAATTCTACCTATAAATAAAATTCCGAATCGTAGTACATTTGAAAATGCATAAACATTGAAATTTTGTTTAAACAATTGCGAATTTTGAGCGGCCGCATTGTTAAACTTTTTCAAGATTTTCGATTTTTCTAGTCGGTTTTGCACAAAATCCTACCTATGTAAAAAATTTCGAATCTCCAGATTTGGTATTGCCTTAACATTAGTATCCTCCTATATATATATATATATATATATATATATATATATATATATATATATATATATACATCTTATCATTATATAGGGTGATCATTTGAAATGAGAACCCATAGAAAATTTAATAACTTCTAGTAAAAGATTGTTAGAGACATGAAACTTAAAAGTAGCAATTTTTATTGTCTGCATGATTTCGCCATTTGTTGACAGCCTGCGACACTACGAATGCGCATGCACAGTGCAAGCAAAAAACAAACATGGCGTTCAATGTAGAGGAGCGAGTGTTTATGGTGGAATGTTACCTCAAATCAGAATCGTTTTAGACTATTCAGAATGATTTCTGTCGGCAATTTCGCTGTTGTAAGGTATCAACAATATCTATGATATGGAAACTTGTGAAAATGTTTAGGGAGACTGGAAATGCAAATTTTGTTAGCCTTGTTCACTCTTCGATTGTTCTGATTGAGGATCATTTAGCACGTTTGTGAAGAACCAATTTAAAAAATTCTTTAATTTCCTTTGATTAGGGTTTATCAATTTGATAAAACTTATGCCCGATAGTTATGAATAAAATTTTTTAGGATCGGAAGCTATATAATATATATTAAATATTTCATAAAATGAGGATAAAGGATATTGTCGCGTACCGCCGCAACCTCACCGTAAATAGCGAATCCCAACGCGATCTCTCTTTGCTTTCACCAGCGCGATCGTGATCTCTTAATCACTTACAGCGTTTAAGCAACGAAACTGTCTCTCGCTCCCGCTATAACTAAAAGACGTTTAATATTATGTCGCGAACGCCAAATCTTAACGTCACGTGCAATGTACTTTATATATTAGTTTTTAATGCTTCTTTTATTTTGCATTTCAATAGAATTACATGTTAAAATTAAAATTATTTCTTCTAAAAGAGCTAGCTCCTACATGAGCGTGCTTACTTAAAATTTTAATAAATACGTTCGATAAGCAAAATTCTATTATAAAAACTGAAATCTTTATTTCTTTTCGCAGAAAATAGTACAAATCCTGCGCCAATAGTACGATTTTCTTATTTTAACACTTAAAGAAAAAGGCATTGCATGGTGGATTTCTCATTTCTTATGTAAACTGAATGAGAGGAAATTTTCTGGAATCGAACTCTCGCCTTCAAATATCAGAAAAATGTTTCCTCGACAGGTAGTCCCCAGTGTTCAAAGATATCCACCAAATATCATGAAAACCGGTCAATCGGTTCAAAAGTTAATAGGGGGACAGAAAGACTGAACGACGAAACAATAAGCCTATTCTCCATTGTGGAAAGTATGGTAAACTGCACGACTCAATGCTTTTCAGAACTTTATTTTGATGCTAGCTTTGAAAACTATAATGACCAAAATTGTCCTAATTTACAGCAAAAACAAGAAATATGAAAAAGTTTGTTATAAAAAATAGGGGATGGATGAATTGGAAGAAAGATAGAGGAAATGGATGGTGGAAGAGAGAGGGAGAAAGGGAGAGCATGGGGTGGAGGAAGCAGACAAGTGCGATGTAAATTGATGGAGAAGTAAGACTGTATGAGGAAGACGTGTGTGTTAGACAGAAATGGAAAACGAGCGTAAAAGTTTAGACATTGTATGAGGCTTCATAAATAAGAATTAAATTTAAAATATTTTAAAATTTATGCGCACTAGTTTGCAAATAAGGGATAAGAAAATAAAATAACTTTTCATTAGGCGCTGCTGAGTTTATCCTAATTCATTATAAAATCAGATACTCCCTTCCTATGGAGATGATGGACATTACTGTCTTCAGAATCGAACCCAGAACCAATGGTATATAAAATGGCATTTTTAACATAATGACGAAGAAAACCGCCATACTAATTTACTTGTCTTTAATAAATACTAAACAAAATATAAACTTTAAATACTTGCGGAATTACCCGTTAAACATTAACGGGACTTTGTAGTGTGATTAAAATATAACTTCTGATGTGTGTGTGTCTGATTATGGTACGTTTCGAGTAAATGTAATTGTTTGATTAATTAATAAATTCCTGACAATCATTTGAAATTTATTACATTCTTGCATCAATATAAGACTTGATTTGCCACTCTTTAACTCCGTTATTCTTCCTCTTCGTATGTTTACTGAATAATAATATTCTTCAATTATTAACGTTGCAATCTATTAAGTTTGACATTGCGCGAGGCGAATAACGTAATTCTTTCGTCTATTTGAAGGTTTAATAGACGTTAATTCAATCGGAGGCAACAATGCGGTACGCCTTGGCAACACCCGGAAAGAGTACAAGAAAGCGATAGAATTTCGAAAAGAAATGCGTGTTTCTGAGAAATTATTCCGTGTAACATCTAACCATTGCAAGAATTTTAACCTTCGAATAAAATAAAAATGGAGAAATTTGGTCCATATTTACATATTTTAATGAGTGAAGGAAATAAACCTTGCACCTTGAAAAATTGAAAATCCCCTGAAAACTTATGGGAAAATATAATTGTACCTAACTCCTTCGTCTAGTTGAAGGTTTAATAGAAGCTAATTCAATCGGGGGCAACGATGCAGGACGCCTTGGCAACACCCGGAAAGAGTACGAAAAAGCGTTAAAATTTCGAAAGTTAATGCGTATTTCTGAGAAATTTTTCGTGTAGCATCTAAACGATTCAAGAATAAGATATGTTATAGTTTTAGCCGTCGAATAATATAAAAATGGAGAAATTCGGTCTATATTCACATATTTAATGAAGGAAATAAACCTTGCACCTTGAAAAATTGAAAATCCCGTGTAAACTTATGGGAAAATATAATTGTCTCCCGGAGTCGAATCCGGGACTTTTTCCGAAATGTTTGATTTTTCTAGAGACCACCTCATAGGGGTTTAACGATTGTGGAAGTTTCAGATCTTAATTTGATTTGGAAAATGTCCAAAAATACCGGGACAGAGAGACAGAAGGACACTTGAGAATTATTATATAAGGGTGTATAAAAATTGGATTTATTTCTTCAACACTGAATTAACTTCGTTTCTCTTACGGCTGGCGAAAAGTCTCCCTGTGACCGTCTTTGGTAATTTGAAATAAACTGAAATTGTGGTAATCCTTGATTAGTCTTCATTTTCAGCTAACAATAACTATCCACTGTTACTATAAACGTATCATAATAATAATAGATATGAAGCAGTGCTGACCTCTAACGAATGATGACAACACGTTTGAACTGTAGATTCACTTCGACCTTTATCAAATACATCGTAAAGTTACACCAGTGTTTCCCAATCTGGGCGGTACTGCACCCCAGGTGGCGTTTATGAAATTCAGGAGGGGGATAGATTCTGAGGGGGCATTAGGGGGGCGATAGACTTTGAGGGGGCGGTCAAAAATCTTTTCGGGAGTTTAAGAACGAGGGCAAATATTTCGGCGGTAGGCGGGTTAAAATGTTGCCGTCTTCTTTGTTTCCGAGGGTGAAGAGGAGAAAGGGATGTTTGCAAGGAAGTGGTGTTGGTATTCGCCAGATTTTTCTCATCGGCGGCTTTGACCTAAAAGTCATCGGTTTCTCTGAGTTCAGTGACTCACTGTTTACCTCCAATTTATATATTGAAGACAGAAATTTTCCCTTTCCACTATTTGAAAACTCAAGAAACGCCACTGTCCGTACGTGCATAGAATAAAGGTTTTATGGTCCTATTTCGGGAAAGACTAAATAAGGGGGTCTAGCAGTGCTTCTCAAACTAATGTAAGAGGCACAGTGGGTTGCCAGGGAAGGCGCAAGATTTTTTACGAATCTGGCGGCGATGAAGAGCCCAACTCTCGTCCAGCTTTATGCCTCCCCTCCAAACTAAACTTCACCATTCCACCTCCCCTCTCCCCCTAATAGATCTCCTCCCTCTTCCACTTTTCTACTTTGATTATAAGAGAATATATAAATATATACAAAAGAACACTTAGTTGCAACTACACCGTATGCGACAATCAACCTCTTCCCCAACCTTCCCCATTCCTACACCTCGATTCCCTCCATCCCCCTCCGTTTAACATTTGCTGTGCTGGTGGTGTTGAAACCGGTCGTGTTATCATTGAGGAATTTACTGACAACAATTTTCCCTCATCTATTGTGTGTTAGTGCTTGCTGAAGGTCAGTGCCTTTATTTTGGCTCATGAGAAATATGTCTGTCTAGAACATCAAACGTTTCCTGAAAATTAAGTTTAATCCAAATTTTAGCTGGTCGGTGTGATACTTAATCATCGGAGTTGTCACCCACATCAAGAAATAGACCAATCATCCAACGAGAAAGAAGTACTAGAAAGAGTACAGCGCAGAGCAGCCAGATTTGTAAAACAAAAGTACGAACATAAGGAAAGCGTCACCTCTTTATTGAGCGATTTGAACTGGGTATCACTGGAGGACCGTAGATTGCACTCAAGGTTGAAACTTCTAGAGAAATATAGGTCAGAATGTCTAAAAGAGGAGGTAGTGGGAATAATTGTGGCACCGACGTATATAGGTAGAAATGATCGAGACGATAAAATACGTGAGATCGATTGTAGGACGGAGCGTTATCTAGGCTCGTTCTTTCCGAGGACAATAAGAGATCACAATAGGAAATTTCGAATTGCGTTAGACAATCTTTAGGTAGGATTTGGTGCATTGCACCCCCTGCCACCCACCAACTTGGTGAATTGCAGGGTAACTTGTAGATGTAGATGTAGATGTAAGTTTCGTTCTATTTTTAATTAGAGGATAAACTTTCTCCGGTGTAATATTTAAAAGAATGTTTTCAAAGTACGAGTCACTGTGAGGGAGGATAGGGAATGGTAGAGGCACATTTGTTGAAGCTTCCTTCCTCATCCACCACACTCCTATCTCGTGGTTCCTGTAGAAGGATTAACACCAGGGAGCCATTCCTTTCACAAATGGAAGGAAAACCCAAAGAACAATACGTAGGGGCACAGATAGCGTTTACTTCGCGAGAAGGTGGCAAAACTGGAACAGCGGGGGACAAGCAAGACGGGGGAAAGATATTTTAGGCCACTTTCCCTTGCTCAAGCACGACGCCTGGGACGAATGCCACTAGAACATAACACTTTACCGTCTGTTAACGAAATAATTAAATTTATTTTTTCATTTTCGTTACGTTTTCTGTTACAGCTATTTGAAAAATTTCGTTAACGTTTATCCAAAATAATTTCGTTATTTCCAGGGCATCGAACTGGAACCGAACCTAAAAGCGAAACCGAAAACCGAAACCGAAAAAAGCCGTTATTTTAGGTGGAATGAAACCGAACCAGAACAGAAAAAAAATATTTTTCTGAACCCGAACCGAAACCAAAAACCGTTATTTATTTCGTTACCGAAACCGAAAAAAACCGTTATTTTAGCTGTAGTGAAACCGAACCAGAACCGAAAAAAATATTTCTTTGAACCCGAACCGAAACTGAAAACCGTTATTTATTTCGTTACATTTTTTCAGTTCGCATAAACTAGGGGTCGGCAACGTTTTCCCGTTAAGTGCCTCTCTTAACCAATATTCACTAACTATGGTCCTTCTCGCGTGTCACCCTTAGAGTAGTTTAGTCCATAACGCTTACAAAAAGGTGTCATATATTTTAACAATATAATGCTGTATCATTACAATAGGAAATGCTAGTGAAATCAAAGAAAAGTTCTTTTAAATACATACCTTTGTAATTCTTCTTTGAAATATCGTGCCATGTAAAATCTCTTCGCATGCCATCTTTTGGCATGCATGCCATAGGTTTCCGACCCCTGACATAAACAGTGGGAGCAAAAGAAGGGTTTTTCCTTTGGCTTTTATATGAGTATTTTTTGAAAGCCTCACTTTTCTACACCGAATAAGGCAGAGGCTAATGGTTTTATTGAGAATACATACTCCTAAGCCTTTGGAGGGATGCATCTTTGTGATAATATCTATTGGTTCAATGATGGGATTTTCCTTGGGCATCTCAATACATAGAGAGAGGGTCAAGAAAACGTCCTGCTGAGGTTTTCCAGAACCCTGTTAAACACCCATTAACTTTCATCCGATCTCCATATGCAATTAACCCTTATATTTTGGTAGTCTTTCTCTAAAACTTATCCAGGAAGGATCGCTCCGTGTCGTGCTTTGAGGTATTCTTACTTATTATCTTTTGTTACAGGTTAGTAAAATTCTATTTATGCAGTGTATCATAAACAAAATGTGCACACAGATTTGCATTCGTTGCTTAAAACTGAAGAGGGGTTAAGGATTAATGCGAATTTGTTATTTTTGGTGAAATTTTTGCCGACTGCAAAAACGCACATTAGAAACTCCGCTTGAAGAAAGACAATTCATGACGCGCTGAATATGTAAGTTTAACTTTCTTTCTGTGTGTGTGTGTGGTGTTGATTTGTAGAGGATATTTAGTACAGCGATGTAAATTCTGTTTCATCTCCATTTCCCATGGAAAAACGTAAAAGTCTTTGTCCTGACATGCAGACTTTTTTGTTATTATTTTAAATATCTAAGATATTGGCGCGATATTTGCATGGCCATAAAAATAAAAGATTGTAGATTAATATTCTTATCATCGAATTTTATTTATCAATTTCTTCAAAGATTCACGTTTTTATTAATTTCATCATTTTAGGTATAGTTGGATTCTATTGTTGTAATCATTCTTCTGCTTAATATACATACTTTTTAAAAACCAACTACTTTTTCTAATCGTCTTTGATGAATCACCCTGAGTTGTGATGTAGGACGGAATAAATAGGGAGAGGGAGGGTAGTGCAAAACGTTTTACGTTTTAAATTTCAGCGGATATCTTCTTTATTATGTAAGTACATAATATCGCAACAACTCGTCCAAAATGACGGCAATGGGAATCAATTTATATATATATATATATATAATATTATATTATATTATATTATATTATATTATATTATATTATATTATATTATATTATATTATATTATATTATATTATATTATATTATATTATATTATATTATATTATATTATATTATATTATATTATATTATATTATATTATATTATATTATATTATATATATATATATATATATATATATATATATATATATATATAGGTGCGTTTAATTCCTTACATAAATATGCATATACCGTTTCAAATCACCCCTTCTCACTCAATGCCTCCTCAGTCACTCGTCTCCTCCTTATCTTTTTCTCTTCATCCCCATTTCCTCTAAGTCTCTCTCTACATCTACATCTACATTATGCCCTGCAAGTCACCTTTTTGGTGGATGGCAGGGGGTGCAGTGCACCAAGGGTCCATAGTTTTCCTACGTTATCTTTTTCTATTATGGTCTCTTATTATCCTAAGGAAAGACGATCCTCTATATCGCTCCGTTCTACAGTCGATCTCGCAAATCTTATCCTCACTGCCCTGCCTTCCGAGATACGTCGGGCTTCTAATAAGTCCTACTACCTCATTCGCTAGTCCCTCCGACATAAATTTTTCCAGTAGTTTAATTCTAGCCTGCAGCCTACGTTCCTTTAACGATGTCCATTTCAGATTTTCTATTAATGATGTTACGCTTTGTTTACTATCGTAATTCCTCTTTACAAATCTAGCTGCCCTGCGCTGAACCTTTTCTATCTCGTTAGTGAATCCCTTTTCGTAAGGATCCCACACAGCTGAAGCATATTCGACCTGCGGTCGAACCAAGGATAAATAACATAATTCTTTCACTTTTTCGGAGCTATTTCGAACTATTCTCCCTATAAAGGCCAGCTTTTTGTTAGCGGCACCTATCAATCGGCGAATGTGGGTGTCCCACGAGAGATCACGATGGATCGTGACTCCGAGGTATTTAATCGAGTCTGAAACTGGAATCTCTACTCCGTCCAACGAATAATTATTATTCAACGAGATACTCTTGGTTCTCCAGAAGTTGATTACGCAGCTTTTCTTTTGGTTTATCTTTAGCTGCTATTCCTTACACCATGCAGAAATAGCTTCTAGGTCATTTTGGAGATACTGGTGGTCTTCCGGATTGCTTATTTCTCTATAGATGACGGTGTCGTCCGCGAAAAGCCTAATTTTACTTTTGACTACTGAGCTGATATCGTTTATATAAATTAGAAATAATAACGGACCAATTACACTACCCTGTGGAACGCCAGAGACAACCTCCACTAAGTTCGAAGATTTCCCATCTATAACAACCATCTGCTTCCTATGATTTAAAAATTCACGGATCCAACTAACGATTTTAGAATTAACGCCTCTACTGCTCTTCTTTGCTATCTCTTTCTCATCGTTATTCCTACCAGTCACTTATAACCATTCCTTCCTATAAATCAATACCAAATTGAAGGACATTTTATTAATTGGAACGAATTTTGGTTGCTTAGAGTAAACGCTAATATGTGTACACATTTGTCATCTTAAGAAAATGTATTTGTATATTGTATGGTTTTTGTAATGTTAACATCTTAATTATTGTTTTTAATATAGTTAAGTAGGTCTTCTTTGAGCAACTCTCTATGAATTACATTCTACATTCAAATGTGAATTAATATTATTGTACGTTCTCCTTTTGGAAGCACTGTACTTTTTCAATCACTGGCCTCCCTAAACCTTTTGTCCTTCCATGTCCTTTTTGAACATTTCTCTGTCTTTGACCTTCCTTTTACTCAAGCCACGCCATCTTTTAATTTGTGTATTTGTGTATTCTAAAGTCAAATGGCTATAGAAGTAGAAGTAATCCTTCCACAAATACACTTACATTTTTTCGTTTCACTACGATAGTAAAGAGTCAAGCTAAATTTTGTGAGGTCGCTTCAGTCAAGCATAAGAAATTATTTGGCCACTCAAAAACTAGGTGGTTGCCTTTAACACCTGCCATTGAACATGTTACTCAATTATTTGAACCATTAAGGTTCTATTTTTTAAGTTTAGATAAATGTTCCAAAGTTCTATAAGATTTTTTTTAAATCCACTAGATAAAATTACTCTGCATTTCATGCATAGTAAGGCAACATTGTTTCAGTCGAATGATGAGCAAATTGAAAATAAATAAATATGTGCAGCTGAAATAACATCAATTCTTCACAGTTTTAATGATCTATTGGAATACAGATTAAATACGAAATTTCTACCAGTAAATGCAAATAATTTATTGAAGAAACTAGAAGAGAATAATCCAACAGTTAGAGGGGCGTTCACAGACGATGTTGAACTATTTTAAAGAAATTGCCTGGATTATTTGATCAAATGAACACAATTTCTGGATGGAATAAATTTTTTTCAGTGGACATTATTAAGAAAATCATTAGAGTGGGAAAAAGTGGTAGAATCAATGAAATTTGCAAATAAAGTGTCTCATAAAAATTGATGACAATACTCTGTTTGATGGAGTTCAGAGACTAAATGAGTACTGCTTAGCTAAGAAGTTTTCTGAATGGTCTGAAAATAAAACAGAAGTCGACGAAAGATAGGTGGAAGTATTTCGGTATTTTAAAACCGAATATCTTTGTTTTATTAATTTAAAAATATTGGTTGAAATAGCTAGAAAATTACCTAGGCCAAATGCAAGTGTAGAGCGTGTATTCTCGTTAGTTAATGATATGTGGGACAGTGTAAAGAGCAGTCTTTCTTTGAAAACATCATAATGATAAAAATTAACATGGGTTATAGCTGCGATCAATTCTCAGAAATGTTAACTAAAAATGACGATCTTTTAAAAAATATTCATAGAAATGACAAATATTTCAATACAAAACCATCATAAGTCATTAATAGAATAAAATTTTTATTTTTAAAAACATACTACATATTTCAGCCTCTTGAGAAAAGATTTGTTCCAATAAATATATTTTTTAATAAATATTAGCTCATATAAGATAATTTTCAAGCAATCAGGGCATAATTTAAAATAAATAACAATTTGTAGGATTGAATCTATTATTTTCAATTTTAATTGCTATTGAACTTTTGCGTGTTGGGGTTTATTTTTCTCGAACGTGTAAAACACATGTAATTAATGAACACTTACGTTTAAAATTTGTGCAATTCACCTTTGAGCTTCTGAAATTGACATTCGTTCAGTGCGATATGTCATTATGTAATTTGAGTGTTTTACTGCGAAAAACTGTCTCTAAAATTATATAGAGGCACTCGTTATTTTTCTTGAAAGCTTACAGCATTTTTAAAATAAAAAATTTCGTATGTAATGAGACTGTTGTAATGTATGTTCTTTTACAACCCTTATTTTGTTTGAAAAATGAGTAATAAAGCATATAAACAGTTTTTTTGTCATGAAATGTGGCCTTCCTTTGTCCTTCCTTTTCCTTCCCATTGTCCTTCCATTTTGTAGAAAAACGGGATCTGTCCTCCCTTTTGGAAAAAATATCTGGTCACATTAACCGCTTAAGAAGCACGAACGAGATAGTCTTATTTGCTGCGGCATGGTCAATTTCCTTTATCCCGAGATGGTCTCATCCGCTGCGATCCGGTCTGTTTTCCTTTATCCCGAGATGTTCTCGTCACGGCGGTCGAGCTAAATATTTTTTCCCGAGGTAGTTAGTCGATGACGGTCGGGACAAAGATTCTTACCCCGGGATAGACCCGTTCAGGCGGTCGGTTGGTCGTATTATTACCTTTTGTCAGAAAGAGACTTTCTCTCCTAAAAACGGCATTTAGCATCAGTCGGTCTCTTTGCCTCTGCACGCTAGCATTCAGAATACTTTCGTTATCTTTTGTAGAAGTGTCTTGAATTTTTCGTTGAAGTTTTGTTGAAGTTTTTTGTTATCTGCTGAACTTTTGTTTTATTTTTGTACGAACATTCGCTATCTGTGAAACCCTTTCGGTATTATTTTTTTTTCATTTGGAACTGTTGTGCCAATTTCCTGATTTTTTTTCGTACCCTTATTGTTTACGAAATGGATAGCGAAAGTGACAGTGAATGGACTGATATCGAAGACATTAGTGTTTTTGGAAGTGAAACTACAGTATCTGAACAGAGTTTCATTTCTGCTAGTGATGAAGATGCTGCTGAATCACCTGATGTGCCTGAATGGACCCACATCAACACTACCGCGGATCTTCCTTCCCCTCCTTCAGCATTTCAGTTTAGAGGAGAGTTATCCATGATTGTGGATATAGAATCATATACTGATGTGTTTCAATTTTTAACTACTTTTTTAACGATTCTTTGGTGGATATGATTGTGCAGCAAAATAATTTGTATGCCGACCAGTGGCACAGGCCGCAACCAAGTTCCTCTGGAGGCGGAAGTCAGTGGCGTCTCGCAACATCAACTGAGCTTCGTGTTGTTTTTGCTATTGCAATTGCATTGTGGTAAAACCGGAGGAAAAGTTATATTGGACCAAGCATCCTGTGATTGTTACTCCTATCTTCTCACAAACAATGTCTCATCGACGATTCATTTCTGTAAAGAAATTTCTTCACTTTTCGGACAACGAGAGTCACGATCCTAACACTCACTAAAATCCGAAATTGAATAAAATCTGGCCAGTGTATGAGCACCTGAATAAGAAATTTCAAGAAGCATACACTCCTCAGAAAAATGTGACCGTAGACGAAAGTCTAATGCTTTATAAAGGAGGGTTAGGCTGGATCCAGTATATTCCGATGAAACGCGCCAGATTCGGAATAAAGAACTTTTATGTTGTGTTAATCAAAGTCAGGTTATATTTGGTCAACCATAATTTAAACTGAAAAAGGGACTGTAATTGAAAGTGATATGCCAAATCTCCCAATTTCATCGCAGATTGTGATGAGCTTGATGAAGCCTCTGCTAAATAAAGGTTACTGTCTGTCCACAGACAATTTTTACACTACTCTCAGATAGCAGATGTTCTTGTGCTTCACAAAACGGATACATATGGCACATTGTAAGCCAACCTAATAGTGGTTCCCCAAAATTGAAAATCCCAGAAAAAAAATTAACCGAGGGCAGTTGGCGCCTTATCGACGTGGTAAAGTCATGGCGATGCGGTGGAAAGATAAGAAATATGTCTTTTATATTTCGACTGTCTATGACTGCAAAGTGGTGGAAGTGGAAAAAAGGGGCTAAACAAAAGAAAACCAGAAGTCGCAGTAGATTATAGTTTTACAATGGGAGGTGTTGATTGAGTCGATCAACACCTTTAAAATTACCCTATTCCTAGAAAGCGCGGAAACAAATATTATAAGAAAATATTTTACCATCTATTGGAACAGGCACTGTGGAACTCATATATTCTGTGTACTAAAACTGGTGGGAAAATGACGCATTTGTATTATTCTCCCGAATTTTCATCAAAAGGAGGACGTCCTGGGAGCGTACCCAACCCCTTGCGTCTTAAGAAAAAGCATTTCCTTGAGCCAATTCCAGCTACAGAGAAGAAAACAATGCCGACAAGACGTTGTGCTGTTTGCTCCGTCAAAAAGGATGAAAATGGAAAGAAAGTGCGTTGGGAGAGTAGGTATTACTGCAGATATTGTAATGTAGGACTTTGTCATTCATCGTGCTTCAAAATTTACCAAACTAAATTGCACTTTTAAAATATTTGTTGATTTTTCTTTATAAAGAAACGTTTCTTGTAATTGTGATTGTAATAAATATTTTTTTGTCTTAAAAGTTTCTTTTATTTCTTCTAAAAACATTTCCCTGTTATTTATACCTAGTTGGTATTATAAATTATATTATCACAATATTGATATGCGTATGGATTAGTCATTAACATTTACTGCGGAAGAAAACACTCTTTTTAAGTGAAAAAACAAAACGTGATTCCTTGCAAAAAATGTTTTTCTTTCATGTTCTCCATTTGTAGAAAAAGAAATACGGTGATACTTGAAAAATTATAGATTATCTTTTGTTGATCAAAGTGTAATTTCTTACGAGTGAACATGTGTTTTATAGCATTCCTCATTGTTTCCTTTTCCTTTCTCTAACCGAAATATCCTCACTAACCACCCTCCCCCCTTCAAAACCCTACCGATTTGGTGTTTACCCTTTTATTGTTTTGCCTCTCTCTTTCCCTAGCCTTCCTCCCTCCCTTCGGGTTTTCCCCTCCCTTATGTTTCCCCTTCTCACCAACCCTGCCATATTTCCCTCTCCCTAACCTTTTTCCAAAGTTTCTTCACTGGACTACCTGGTGTGTTTCCCACCCCATTCCCCCTCTCTCCTCTTCTTGGCTCTTCTTCAAACTATTCTCCCACTTTTTTCTACTACATCAACAACTGCACTACAGAGGCCCCTCATTTGAAGAGCGTATTGTGCACAGAAACCTGGGTCGTGAGATAGA
Source organism: Tanypteryx hageni (assembly GCA_028673005.1). Taxonomy (NCBI): domain Eukaryota; kingdom Metazoa; phylum Arthropoda; class Insecta; order Odonata; family Petaluridae; genus Tanypteryx; species Tanypteryx hageni. The sequence goes on along the minus strand of CM054120.1, from coordinate 102,028,353 downwards.
AAAAACCAAAGGAAAGACACGGCGTATTTTCTTTCCTTATGGGTCGTCATATATTGTCATATAAATTTACCACTTCTATAATTTCGCTACCATTTATGCTACAATAAAAAATTAGATTTATTTTTATAGCTTGAACTTATGCCTAAACATATTTGCTTTTGAAATTCAGCCAGCTTTTACGTTTGGTTTTATTTTTTCAGTAATATTAAAAAACCACCCAGAAAACGTCAGCATCGTCGCGACATTTCGATAATAAAACGATTGTAAAAAATTCAATTTTTATATCTGAGCTTTTAAACTTTCAGAATATATCAATTAGGGTTGGCCAAAGGTATTTCTATATTTTTCATACTACTCTCAGCTTCAAATGGCTGAAATTAGTCCAAACAGAGACTGCTAGATAAGTTTCGAAAAAACTACGATAGAAAATATCTAGGCACATGAAAATATGCAGAAAAAAATAAGAAAAAACGTACGTGTATCAGCATTTTTTTATAATTAACACACGATTTTATGTATCAAATCATAATTTTTATAACATGCGCTGTTGCCGGCATTCCTCCCGTACAGCGCGGTGCTCTCCACGCGCATGGGAGAAGAGTTAGTTGTGCATATTCACTCACACGATACAAGAGGAAAGCCGGCAAAAGCGCATGTTATAAAAATTATGATTTGTTGTATAAAATTGTGTGGAAGTGCCTAAACATTAGTATACTCCTATATGTTATATCCTCCTCCTCCTCTGTAAGGAACGTCTATCATTATATACTAGTAGAATATGCTTGCATACTGCAAGAATTTCATCTCACCTAGAAAAAAACATTCATTTTTCAGAAAGATAGTACATCATTACAAATATTTTTTAATTCCAAATATTTCACCTCCGCAGCGATTTTCGTTTTTCCCTTATGTAAAAATAATAGATCAAAACAATCCCCAATCTTTGCAATTTTAAGAATTTTATACTTTCTCCGTTATGGGATACTAATGTTACACATTTCTGCCAAATTTTAAAGTTGTAGCACTTCTAGAAGTGAAATAATATTTTTCTAATTGTTTAAATTTAAACATTTTTAACGGCCGCCGCAATATATTTATTGCGAGATTCAAATGTTTATTTCTGCAAATGCACTAATCTGTAAATAACATGAAAATTTCAGCTTCCTAGCTCATCCCGTAGTACCTAAACAGTTATCTATTTTTTTAAATTTGAAGAATTTTTAACGGCAACACAAATTAAAATAACAAAACTTCTATAATCCCTATTTCGTTTTTTTTACAAATAATAATTTCAGCTCCGTAGCGCATTCGGAAATACATAAATTGCAAAGTTTTGGGATTGTTTGATCTATTATTTTTACATAAGGGAAAAACGAAAATCGCTGCAGAGGTGAAATATTTTCAATTAAAAAAATATTTGTAATGATGAAATATCTGTCTAAAAAATGAATGTTTTTTCAAGGTGAGATGAAATTCTTGAAGTATGCAAACACCTTCTACTAGTATATAATGATAGACGTTCCTTACAGAGGATAAGGAGGATACAACATATACGAAGATGCTAATGTTTAGGCACTTCTAGATGAGCTGGAGATTCGAAATTTGTTTCATATGTAGGATTTTGTGCAAAACCGACTAGAAAAAACTAAAATCTTGAAAAAGTGAAACAATTCGGCCGCTAACAATTCGCAATTGTTTAAACAAATTTTCAAGGTTTATGTATTTCCGAGTGTGCTACGGAGCTGAAATTTTTTTAGAGGTAGGATTTGTAAAAAACGAGAAAAGAATTATAGAAATTTTGATATTTAAATTTGTTTGGCAGTTAGAAATTCTCAAAATTTAAACAAATAGGTAAATGTTTAGACACTACGCGGAAAGTTAGCAAGCTGAAATTTTTAAATTATTTAGAGTTTACTCTATTTAAACGAATAAACATTTCAATGTATCCATAAAATCGTTAATGCGGCCGTTAAAAATTATTTCTCTCTCCAACCAGGATGCCGTTTTCGCGGGATATTTAAGAGTGTTATTTTAAATATTTCTTTTGCATAATGAAGATGATTTAACAAAAATATGTTCACAGGAGGTAATTAAGTCAATTACAAAGAATTATAAAAAACAATTAAATATTCTGAATAATAATAAATATTTCACCTCTGCAGAGTGAATTTTTAGCGGCAGCATTTTTGAACTTTTTCGAGATTTCCATTTTTTCTAGTCGGTTTTGCACGTAATCCTACCCAGGAAAAATTTTAGTCTGCTGCTATTCTGGAAGAGCCTAAACATTAGTATCCTCTTATATATATGTTATATGTTAATCCTTCTCTCTAAGGAACGTCTATATATAATGATATGCCCGCGCGTGACCACTTTCGCGGAAAAGGGCATATTGATCTATTGATAATTTAATTGCCGTCAATTGGGCTATTTTGAACAAATGCGAAAATAATGCTGAAATCATTTTTATCCGCAAACCTTTTTGCCAGGAAAATTGTGCATACCATTTATATCGTCATTCGTGGTCTTATAATGACCACCTTGGATTTTTAAATCATCCGTGAAAGCTGAAGTTCGAAGAGTAATTATAGCAGCGATAATCAAACTTTTTCTCCGAGGGCCACACGTGAAATTGTTTATTGTTTTAAGTGCCAAAATGAATGATGGAATAGTATTCTCCATAAATGGAATACACAGAGATTTTAAAGGCAATCTTAATGAGAAATACGTATGAAACGGCATCGAAGGAATGGGCAATTCTCGATTTTTGAATCTCCGAATCTATAACTCTTCATTATGTAGTCGCGAAGACTATCTTGTAGAAAATGTTGTTCTCTATCCGAATATTTTTTATTCTGCGCATTACAGATCATATAAGGGCGTGGGATAGAAAAACATGAATTTTAATTGCTGTTTTCCCGGGAGAACCGTCTTAGCGATCGATTTAAACAATATATGCGATGTTATGCTCGGGAATTTCTCGAATTTTTATCTCCGTAACTTTAACTGGTATTATATGGTCTCGCGGTCTTTCTTGTAGTTAATTTTGTTCCCTATTCGAATAAATTAATGTATATCTTACACATTATATAAGGGCTAGGGAGACAAAAGTAAGTTATTCCATTGTTGCTTGACGGATGCCATTAAACGTGATACGAATACAAGTTTATTAAAGTAATTATGTAAAGTGGAAGTTGTAATTGTCGGATTCATTTCAAATCACAATTTGGCGATAAATTTTAATAACGATCACTTGTACATCATTTAATTATAATCCGTCCAGCGGTTTAGGAGATGAAAGTTACCACAGGAGGACGGACGAGACGTGCCCATAAGGCGTTCCGTAACTTACTGCTTCGCAGGTAAAGAACGCCTAAAAATGATTTTCCATGATTAGTACGAAGGCTTCCACGGCGTGCTGTTGATATGGTGGTGATTTCCGGGAATCTGCCGTGTTGATCCATTTCCTGGACAATATTTCGCCGACGTTCCAGTCGGCTTCTTCGGACCTGAAGAAGCCGACTGGAACGTCGGCGAAATATTGTCCAGGAAATGGATCAACACGGCAGATTCCCGGAAATCACCACGATTTTCCATGATACTGTTAATATACGCGTATTTATTACAGCATTAATTCATTACAACATGATACAGGAATGATAAAAATCAATGTGACTGGTGGAACTTAGAAGTGTTCTGATTGATCTTCTACAGGTCAGGCTGTCGTTCTGAAATAGCTATCCGTAACATATTATGGACGTGCATATCAATAAGTCGGGACCGGTACAGCGTACGGTACTGAATTGTAAGCAAATACTATTCTATCAATCTCTTTCTAGAAATCTTACGGTCAAATTCTCTTGAACTCCAGTCGAGTCCCACTAGAATTCTAAGCAGCAGGTTTACCTAGCATCCTAACCATGTGCTGCCCTGCGCAGGCCTAATAATAGCAAGCCAGTACTCCAGCGGGCAGTAATATAACTTGCCAGAAGGGTGAATTCGCGTTAGTGAGAATATGATTACAAAGGACAAATCTTGGCTCCAGTCATGGATGGCAGCTATTTTGACTCCTAGCCCAGTGCCCAGATTCAGCAGCATATTAATATATTACTGTTTGATATGCACGCCTAATTTTTTCGCAACGTAGCAAATATGTTGCTGTCATTGCGGGTCAAGATATATAGCCGAAAGGGTCACGGCTTGAGTACCCCTGAGTTCATGCATTCTCATGGCCTTTCATAAATCTGGAATACATAAAAGTATGCAACAATCCATTTAAAAAAATGGATACTATAAAATTCCATGCTCATTTTTAATATATAATTAGTCAATGTTCGTCTATCCGTCTGTCCTTCCCCTTGAACAGATTGTCATAGAGATATGCTGCAAACGCCATTTTGTTTCTGTCAACTAGGAGATTTCGGGAAAATTATTTTCGTGCACAGAAGTATCCCAGGTTCGACTTCAGGGGATGATTTCCATTTCCCATAAGACAACACGTAAAAATAGACTTTTTTGCGTGCAGAATTCTCTTTTGGGAATTATTATTAGAAAATATTAACCTACGACCTTTGGATCTGGATCATTCTAAAGACAACATTTTTAATTTTCTTATTCTATTTGTCTTTTTTCACCTTCAGCTCGAAATCATTCATGTTAATCGTTTGAATGATATATAGTGGGCGCCGCTTATTGTGATCACCTCGGGACGCAGCTTAATTAACAAAAACCGATTGATAACAACGAGCGATAAAACAAGAATGCAGCTGTTCAGCGTTCACCAGCCATATTTGGACAACATAAGATTTTCACACGTTCCTTCAAAGTTTTACATCCTTTTGCATTCTCATTTTTGAACAAATAAGTGTGTTCAGGCAAGGCACGATAGTAAAGTTGGGTTTCGTCTGCTTTGTACACATTACGTGGCGAAAATTCGGAAACAATTTTAGGCCACTCTTCTTCAATCCAACTTTCAGCTGCTAAGAAATTAGCATCTTTTTGCTCACCATGTGTGCGTTTGTAAACAATATTTTCATTTTGTTTTACTGCCCTCTCAATAACGTCTTGATTTTTTAAAATTGTGCACAAAATAGGTTGCAAAATTCTTAACTGCATTGCTGCATTACGTTGACTCATTTTTGGTAATTTATCATAGCGTTCTAAAGGTTCTTTATAGGTTAGATCGTTACGTTTTTATTGCACATCCGCCATTACGTATGCACAGAGGAACGACACCGACAACCATACGATCTATTCGAAGCAACAGCAGTAACTAGACACGTAACGTGTCGGAGCTCAAGAACAAACTGGGATGTTACGTAATTACTTCCACTGCAAATGCGTGAAGGCCGCGATAAGGCAAAAAAGCGATTACAAAACTGAAGCGCTGATTACAGTAAACGTCGTTTTTTCTATGTATTAGTATACGTCTGATCGGGACTTCATAAAAGTGATAACATAAAACGAATGATAACATTATCCGTGGTTACAATACTGTGTTTTGGAATAATCATGGCATTTTAACGGGATGTTACCTTCTCTACCAATTACATTGTTAAACCTCGAAATCCTATTGTTATTTCAATCCTTATGGGCATAAGCGTGCTTTGAAGGATTTTGATACGAAAATGAGAGAAAGACGGAAGGAGAGGGAAATCATTTTCTTAGCAATCATTGTAAGCAACATTCGTTGCGTTATTTACTCGAAAGAATACCTAAAAGCTGAAATGCTATTAAAAAGATTAAAAATCGTAATAATGAGCTAAATTCAATATTTTTTTAGATAAAAACGGTATGTAAATCTGAAGAACGTGCTGGGCGTTTTAATAAACCAACCGAGCATGTAAAAAAATTAAAGAATTAACCCGCTTCCTTTGTTACACTATGATACGCGGGGCGGAGTAAAGACCGATAATTGCAATACTGTAATTTTTAAAAATTTAAAGCATACATAACATTTTTATTGAAATTTTCACATAGAAAAAATTATAAATATATAATAACGACAAATTAAACACAGAAAAATAACATTATCTAGAAAGCATATATAAGAAACAATGATAAACATTGAAACATTTTATATACATAAAATTATTCTGAATCGTCTTCATAGTTAACATTTTGACAGCAAGAGGTACAAGAGAATACAGTGTGCTCCCGACAGATTGATTTTTTACAATAATTGCATACTGTCTTGGTTTTTCTATTTTTTCGATGGACCATTACCTAGGGTTGAGTGTGCTACACTCACGTGAATACCTAGTAATTCTCTTAGGCGGAGTCGCAAATTGGGCCATAAATTTTGTTGATTTGCTCTTCTTACCATGTAATCCTGTTAAGTAAAAGAGAGCGAGCTACACTGGCAAATATATAAAATGTAAGCGAAGGAAATTCTCCAAAGCCAGTCAAACTGATAAAACCCGGTTAAAAGGCCGGATAAAAACAGATGAACCCGGATAAAAACCGGATAAAAACCCAATACGTATTTCGGCTACAAAGTAACCATCATCAGGGGTTAAAAAACGAGGGGAAGGGGGACTTGAGAGAGGGCGACCGAAACCAAGACCAGTGGCACGCTCTCCTATATAAATCTCGATATTACTTGTGTAAAATGCTTTTGCATCAGTACAGGCAAATATTTTGATGCCGTACTTGGCTGGTTAATTGGGCATATATACTCGGAAAACGCAGTGATCACGAAATGACAGGAGCACCTTGTCCATGGTTACAAACTCACTCATACTATAATTCTTCAGGCAATTATTTATGAAAGCGTTGAAAGTGTCTTTGATTGCGGAAAATTTGTCTAGTTTTTTCCTTTCATGTCTGTCTTCAATGTTATTAAATTGCAACATTCGTAACAGGAATTTGAACCTATTTATTCCCGTTCCAAGCCTAAAATATTCAATCCCCGTACCTTCTGATTTCCAAATATCAAACTCATTTTTATGGTTTGATTTATGCACTCCTGTTAAGTACAATATGCCAAATAATGCCTTTATTTCAAAAAGGTCGGTTTCCCTATTCGTATTTTTATATTTTTATAATGCACAATTTCATCTAAGAGGGAATCGGTAAAATAGAATTGCCACGTACCTAAAATGTCTGTAACCCCACGAGTATTTCCCACTGGTCCCGGAAGATGGCCAGCTAAGTTGCACTTTTCCATTCTGTCACTCCATCTTTTCCAGTAAAAGACGAGCCTGTGGATGGATGTTCGTAATCATGTTCGCTTTCCATTGATGCGGAGTCGTATTCCGATTGAGTAGTAATGCCGTTTGAAATATCATCATCAATATCGCCCAAATCTGTCTTTTATTAATTAGCGACATACTCAAACATTTCTAATATACGCAGACGTTCGGCTTCGTTCATGGTGAAAAATGCAATATGCTTTCTAAAAATAAAAGTAAATCTATAATATTGAAAAGAAAATTAAGAATAAGTAAAAGACCAAAATATAGACTATAATAACCTGAGAGCACGCACGGCGGTGATTCGACCAACATGGAAAGAAAAGGCATGCACGTGTTCTTTGGCCACCAGCTGAACTTTAACTGAGTTTAAAGCGGCAAACAGGAAAGTAGACAGCGTATAAACGCCACATTTTGGCAAAACGCTTAGATATACAAATTATTTAATACGGGCGGGGATTTGCCGCCGGCGAGTTAAAGAATTGGCACCAACGAATGTATAAAAGCCTTTAAGCTGAACTCGCAAATTTTTTTCAAGAATGTTTCTCAGCAAAAGCAACAGCATATTGTTCGGATTTTATAGTTGAAACGTTTTCTAGTTTTCATTAAATAATCTCTAGGGATAAATTATAATTTACTATCTACATTCGCTATGTAATATATTTGTCAATGACGCGATTGGAAGAATTATACGAAAACAAAAATATCTAGATTTTTAAATATCAGCTCATGATATTTGAGATTAAATATATACTAAGTTTCAGTGTGGTAGAAAAATATTCTCGTGACCAATATGCAAAATGCTAATTTGGTTTAACCATCAAGATTTAGTTAGGAAAAGGCTTGAATTAACTATTAATATATGTTTTCTCATATAGGTTGGTTGTCAAAATCATCACTTTTGGCAAAATTTTCCAGAATGGAAATAGGCTTATAGTTTTGTCGTTGTGTCTGTCTGTCCGTCCGTCCGTCCCCCAATTAACTTTTGAACCAACAGATCGATTTTCATGAAATCTCTTGATACATTGGCCGAGCTCCCGAGGATAGTTCTCGTTGCGAAGATGGAAGTCCCGGGTTCGATTCCAGGAAATGTCCTTCCCATTTCATTTACAAGGTAAATCTGAAATCCATCGTCCAGGGTAATTTTCTCTTGCACATTAAAATATCTTAAAATTTTAATATCGAAACGAGTTTTATACATTTCTCTGAGGAAAGGAATGAAGATTCTAATTTTTATCCTAGAATTTTGCTTATCTATTGTATGTCTTAGAATTTCGCGTATATACAGACGATTTTGCAGTTTTTATCACTCATTACGAGAGTTTTGCCATTGCAACAACTATTGTTGGATTCAGATTTGATATATTCTAATGCGTGCACGCGTTATTTCTGCCGTACAAATACGCATAATCAATTTAATATTCCGTTCGAATGTATTTCTTTGTATCTCATAATGCTAAATTATGAAATTTGGGAACACAAAGAGGCTCATATCCGCGACCACTTTAAAGCTATTAAAGCCAATATAAGTATTAAATAAATGATTAAATAGAAAGTAGGTATCATATGTTCTGTTTGGATCATCTTGTTTGTTACTTGAAGAGGTAAACTTTCAAGTGAAAATATTCTTATGTATATATATATATGGATGGCAACAAGGTGTTGGGATGAGGAAACCCATTGTACACTCACCAATCGGACGACTTCAGGTTGGCGAGGCCCCGAGGTTGTCGAAGCGACACACGTAAAAGAGCACTAAAACACAGAAACATCACAAACGTGGAAGCTTTCGGAGTTATTCCTTCATCAGCTACAGAGAGAGAACTGATGGCGGTGACACTGGGTGGAGGCATGGGGGCGGAAGGGTAGTGCGGAAAGGTCGAGGATTGGAGGATACGGAGGGGGTTGGGGATTGGTTGGGGGTTGGGAGAAGACAGAAAGGGAGTGAAAAGCTATCGAAGGTTGAGGCCAGGGGGAGTGAAGGAATTTAGGAGATGAATATGCGAAAGCTCCCACTGACGGAGTTGGGGAGCCGAAGCATTGTCGGGGAGAGCGCGAATGACTCTCACTGTGAAGCAGTTGTTAAACTTTAAATTATGTTTATATATATATATATATATATATATATATATATATGTGTGTGTGTAGGATTTCTAAATAAAAAATTAATTTAAATCATCGAATTGAAAGGTTGAAAACTGCCAGCTATATATGTATGTAATAATTTTGAGCGTCCGTAATCGTAAAAAATCTCTCTGGAAAATAAACGTTGATTTTCAAAAAATAAACATTGAAACATTGAATTCTACCAAGTACTAATTTTAAGCGTCGTTATTCGTCAAAAATCCCTCGAAAAAATAAACATCGTTTTAAAAATATTAAACTTCGATTTAAAAATAAACGTCGAATTCTCCCAAGCATACATATAAGTTTTAGCGTACATATGCTCATTGCACTTGAATTATGAAAACACGATGAATAGGAATAGTTTTAATTTAATTTTTTTACCATGCCTATCCGTCAATTTAACTGGCTGTTTCACTAGTAATTATATACTTAGCTGATGTTGGAAAATATATTAATAACCGAGGGTATAAGTGTAATAACACATTTTTGCAACTGAGGCAGTCGATAACCAAGGGGACCACGAAAAACATTTGCCATGCAAATAGATTTGGAGCATAAAATCGATGGAGTGAATAATCAAGCAGATGAGTATGTTAAATATTTAGGAATTACCATTTGCCATGGCCTTTTGTGGGGCATGCGTATTCGTCGGGTTATAGACGTAGCTAACAAGAAATTGACTTTCATATGCGGAATAGTATCTACAGATAAAGTACTCGTGGAATACGCCTCAACTATATGTGATCCATACGAGAAGGGGCATATAATTCAATTAGAAAGAGTATAACAAAGAGCAGCCGGATTTGTAAAACAAATGTACGAACATACGCAAAGCGTCATATCATTTTTGAGAGATTCAAATTGGGTTTCATTGGAGGACCGCAGACTGATCGCTGGGTTAAGGCTCTTGGAGAAATAAAGGTCGGAAGGTCTAGCGGAAAAGGTTTTAGGACTAATTGAGGAACCAACATACATAGGTAGACAGGATCGTGACAATAACATATGTGAGATCGATTGTAGGACAGAGCGTTATCGAGGCTCGTTTTCCTCCGCGGACAATACGAGGTCATTACAGGAAAATCAAACCTGAGAAACATTACTATTAGGTAGGCTTTGGTGCATTGCACCCCCTGCTATCTGATAGATTGCCAATTTATTTTTAATAGTGGGCCGCATTACTAGGTGCGATTAATATGACGGGTCAAAATAGCAGTCTAAATCGGGAGTTACTTAAGATATTTTGTGGTTTCGCATGAAGTTATTTTTAGCATTAAAACTTATCAAGGCGAAGATTTTTTACGATAGATGTAATTATATATTGCTAAATCATAACTGTTAAATTTAAACATTTGCATCATAAATTCGTGGGGCTTTTAAGAAATCAGGGGTTCCTCGATTCGCTTCCTAGCGAGATTATTTAACTTCAGAACGTGGCAAAACTTTTATGACGAATCTATTTCACCCAAAATACGTCGATTTTAAATATAAAATTCTGTTCAACTAAACTATATATTCACCAGATTAGAGTTCAAATCGAAATCGCAATACGTTTCAATTAAAACCAAAGTTTTAAAATCCCACGTTAACCAGTTAAAAGACCAATACCATGAAGTCTCCGTTGCGAGAAGACAGAAGCAGGAGATTTCTTTTTAATGCATGCCTGAAAATTGGGCGTAGTCGTATATCTGCTTTCAATTATGACCCGTTTTATCACTCTGACCAGTAATAAGGATTTAGGGAACCACATTCTATTCAACTTCAACCGAAATTATCCCGATTAGCAGGTGTTTATATAGCGTGAGCATTTTTCCACTAGCGACACATTGGAAAACAAGAACGTCGTAAGGAAGTGGATCTCGGTACAAAAAAGGAATTTCCGAGGAAAAAGATAATGGCTGCAAGATAAGAGGCTTTAGCAAGGAGGCTTCCTCATCGGCGGCCTCGGTCTCGTGCCGTTGCATCGGGCGTCATCCGGAGGTCCTCCTGGTCGAATTGGAATATGAGAAAAACGAGAGTAATGTTGACGTCGATTCCGAGTAGCGTCGTTCGATGTATACCTGACACAAACGAAAGCAGTTAAGAGCGGTAAGACCCATCGGATAAGTGTCTTTGACGTTTATGTATTCAACTGGTGCCACAACTTAGAGAGGTCCAGATATCCCTAGGGAGGGGAGGGGGAAGGGTTAAGACATATGAGAAGAAGGGATGAGGACAAACTATGTTTTTATTTACAATACTGTTATTTAAGTCCAAAAAATTAATTGACCCTTTACATTCTTTTTCACAGGCGAAAGCAATGTTCTGGTGCAAATTGTTTGGAGATCTTAGAAACATGTAATTATCTGTCAGCCCCAGTCTACAAACATATAATGTCATCCACGTATCTATACCAATAATGGATGAATCTAAGCCCTTGTTTGCCGGAGTCGAAGAGTTTTTTTCTCCAGAAGGTTAAAAAAAATATTGACGAGTAGAGGGGATAGAGGGAGCCCATAGCCAAACCATTGTTTTGTTTATATAAAAAAACTCCGTAATAAACGAAATAATTTTGATTCAGGCAAATTTGAATCAATTTGGACAAATCATTAACAATTTTAGTTTGGGTGTTAACATCAACAAGTAATTGTACAGTGAGGGATAAAGCTTCAGCAGGGGACACACCCATAAAATGGTTACAAACAACAAAAGCAACCAGTTTAGCAATATGGGGGAGAGGTAGATGTTGAATTTTTCCCACTAAATGCAGTGAATTCTTAATGGTATGAATCGGTGAAAAATCCGATAAATTGTTCACAAGAATGTTCAACATGCTGGCTATCTTATGGACGGGAGCACCAATGGCGGACTCAACGGGTAAGCCATGCAGCCGAGGAGGAAGCGGATTCATCCACATTAATTTTGGAATTTCATCTCGGGAATTAAGGGAGCACTTACGTAAAATATCTCGAATGGAATTTTGAAAACAGGCAATGTGATCTTTGGAAAGGACTATTGATAAAAGCGGAACACTATTTCACATTTTCACCCTTGTTGATCACAACAACACAGTTGCCTTTGTCAGCCTTTTTTATAACTAAATCTTCAGTTTTTAAAGTTGCACGAATAATTCTCACCACACTTAACATTTTATGGGAGGAAGGTGTGGCTTGTTAGGGGGTAGAGCGTATTTTCACCAAGGACTGAGCCAGAGTATGATTTTCACTCACGTTCTCTTTATGTAACGCAATTTCACAATCAACAGCTAAATATTCCATATCGCGTGCGGAAATCGGAAGGTGAGGTGAAAATTTCAAGACCTTGCTCAATAACTGAAATTCATTGCCCTGAAATTTGTGAGAAGAAAGATTTAAAAAACGTTCATGAAATTTATGAGTATCGGGATTCAAAGATTGAGGAGTAGAAGGGAGATTCACAGAAGCACTAGAAAGATTTTTCAATTTTCTCTCTAAAATGTTTCGTTTTTTAAAAGCGATATCCTTGGCATGAGATCCTCGGTGGCTGACCTCTCCACCCAATGTAAATATTGAGAGAGTTCAAGGTGAATCAAGAGCAAATAATAAGAAAGTACCATTTTTGCAATTCTTTGCGGATCCAGGCTCTAGTGCAGGGGTGGGCAAACTTTTTACGTGGCGGGCCGCATTAACAATTGCAGCTTCTTAGGCGGGCCGTATAAACATGAAAATGCTTCGGCGGGCCCCGTTAGGGTTCACATCGTAAGTAATGTGAGGGATCCTCTTCGTGAAAATCAATAATAAATAATATGTTATCCCCATAACATCACTGGAGAAGGTTTTCCGGCATTAATTTAAACTACAAATATGAAATTATCTCTATTTTATATTACGGTTCGCTTCCATAATGGCATCGCGGGCCACATAAAATGCCGTCGCGGGCCGCAGATTGCCCACCCCTGCTCTAGTGGCTAATCTGGAAGCGCACGTCGCCGCTGGCGAAGTATATTTAGTCCAGATCTTCACGTTGTTGGGTATGAGATCAGGATTAAGGCATTTACTGCTGAAATAAATATTCAGAGACGCAATGCGCATCTTATCTAAATATTTACAGTACATTTTAGCCTGGTAAGCTGTACTAGCTTTTAACAACACTTTCATTGTATTACCCTTTACATTGTAGTATTCCATCTTAAATAATTAACAAAATTGACATACAATACCAAAAAATATTTTATTAGAACACGGCCTGGGTTTCGAAGCATAGCATCATCATCAGGTGACGAAGATTATACAAACACGCTATATATAGGGTAGGTTGGGAGGAGGGAAGGGGAGGTGTGAGAGGAGGGATGGGGCGGGGGGGAGGGGGGGGCGGGTTAAGGCAGATATGAGAAGGATGAGGACAAACTATTCGCTAAAGCAGTGTTTTCCAACCAGGGTTCCGCAGACCATCGTCATAGGTTTCGCGAGAAATCGAAGAATAAATAAATAAAAATTTTAAAATACCTCGAAAATTTTCAATTGTCTCTCGAAATATCGCAAGAATTTTTGTCCAGTAACTGACAATACCGGAGTAATCTCCGTGCGCTACCAACTGCCTCTTTGTTTTTTTTTGGTCAGTTCGTACTTAAGGTTATATTTAATTGTATTGTCTGCTACCAGACTGTTCGAGAAGGTTCTTTTTCTTTATTTAAAGAGTGACGATCGAGCAACCGAGTCAATCTTGGGTAGACTACGGTTCCATGGATCTCAGCGATGGTGATACTCAGGAGTGATTTATTTTCGGGATTCATTTCGCGAGTGGAGTTTAGTGCGCGTTACGGTCGTTCGCTATTTTGTAGATTTGTAGTCTTTGCGTAGTTTTGTAATTATCGTTTTTACCGGAGCCGTGGTTGTTTTTGTGTATCTAAAATCCCACTCCCGTAACAGTATTTTCATACGGCTGTTGAAGATTGAAAAATGTGGAAGTATATGAAAATAAGGCGCGTCAGTGAAGGAGAGGACAGTGAAAATGAATCAAAATTAATAGAGCCAAGTACGAGTAAAGCAGGAAGAGGAGTGACTGATATTAAAAAAAATGCCTTTACAATGACACTTACTTGGCCATAGGTTTTACATGGACTGGAGACGAAGATTGCCCCGTTCCATTGTGCATTTATTGTGAGAAAAAACTAACTAACACAGCTATGGCCCCATCCAAATTAAATCGACACTTCAGTACTAATCACGGCCACCTGTCAAATAAAACAGTTGATCACTTTCAACGACTTTTGTATTCACGAGGCAAGCAACGAAAATTTTTTTAAAGAAAGGTAACTATCGGTGAAAAGGCTCTAGAAGCAAACTATTTAGTAGATGAGATAGTTGCACAAAAAATGAAGTCACACTATTGCTGAAAGTCTACTAATGCCTGATTTTAAAATAATAATGAAAACAATGATAGGCAAAGAGGCTGAAAGTGAAACTGACAAAGTTCCTGTTTCTAATAATACCATTAGTAGGCGTATCTCTTATGTCTGTCGACTAGTCGACGGACATAACAAGTAAAGCTCAGCTGTTGGCATTCGTACGATTAGAAAACGAAGATGAAATAATGGAAAATTTTTGTTGTTGTAAAGAGCTGCCAGAAACGAGAAAAGGTCAAGACATTTTCTACATCTTGTCTTCTTATTTGGAATTCTGTGGTTTGCCATGGAGCCGGTGTGTTGGAATTTGCACTGATGATACCCCCTCAATGATCGGCTCAATAAAAGGCTTTGTTACACTCGTCAAAGAAAAAACCCTAATGTCATAACGACCCACTGCTTCCTCCCCCGGGAAGTTCTTGTTTCAAAAACTATTGGGGAGGATTTAAAACAAGTCCTTGATCTACCTGTGAACATGGTCAATTTTATACACGCATATACACGCATGTTTGCAAAGCTGTGTGAAAATATGCAAAAAGACCATGTGATTCTCCTTCTACACACCTAGGTTAGATGGCTTTCAAGAGGGAAAGTTTAAACAAGGGTATTTGACCTGCGAGAGGAACTACTGCTTTTCTTCAAAGATAATAATAAAGCCAGTTTTTCTGAGTTCCTTGAAGATAAAAACGGCTGCTGAAACTAGCCTACTTAGCAGATATTTATCAGCACTTAAACACCTTGAACACCAGCTTTCAGGGCCAAAAATAAAACATTCTAACTGCCACAGACAAATTTCTTTCATTCAAGAATAAACTCAAGGTTTGGAAAAAAACACCTTTCAAGTGGAAATATTGAAATGTTTCCGCTGCTACTTCAGGTTCAGAGTCAGACAGATTGTAAGGAAGTCGTCCCATTAACTACCATTCATATAGAATCACTGACAGAAAATCTCAACCTTACCTTCTTTGTCATCAGAAAAATATGACTGGGTTAGGAGCACTTTTGTTGAGTTCTCACCAAATTCACAAAATTTACTCAGTCTGCAAGAAGAAGAACAACTGACTGAACTACAGTACGATCGAACTTTGGAGATCAAATTCAATGAAGTGTCACCTTATGTGTTTTGGATTTCAATAAGAAGAGAGTATCCTGTGATATCAGCAAAAGCAGTTAGCATCTTACTTCAGTTTTCAACTTCTTACCTCTGTGAACAAGCTCTCTCATGTCTGAAAAACTTTAAAAGCGCAAATAGAAATCGTCTGCTGTCGGTCGAGGAAGGACGGCGAGTGTGCTTGTCAAAAATTCGGCCAAGAATTAAACATTTGTGCAAAAAGAAACAAGGCCAAGTGTCACACTGAAAGGAAACTTTATATTGACTTTGGATGTGAACTTTATTTTGATGTTTAATAAACATTATTTTGATTTGATATTTTGATATATGTGTAATTGGTCTCTTGGTGATTAGCGACAGCCGCTAGAATGGGAGAAGGGGAAATGTACAAATATTCGTTTAAAACAGTTACGTAATTATATCTGTTACATTTTAAAATTTCTAATTGCTCCAACGCAATGAGAACAGGTCTTTTTCCTGAAAAGTGGCAAATTTAAAATTACCACTATAATAAATAGCGTTCTTCATATCTGCAGGTTCAGTTGCTCCTCCTCCACATTCCTCTATCCTGTGCCCTTCTCTTCATCTCCCCATACCCTCTTCCCTCCCTTAGAATATCCAACATTTTAATTCTTCTTCTTCCTCTTTTCTTTTTTCCTTCCACCGTTCCTTCGATAACATCCTTCAGTAATCCCTCTCTTCTCAAAACATGTCCTATCCATTTATTTTTCCTAGTCACTATCGTGTCCATCAAACTCTTTTCCTCTTCCACTCTTCTTAGCACTTCCACATTTGTAATCCTGTCAGTCCATTTAACCTTCAGCATTCTCCTCGACACCCACATTTCAAATGCCTCCACCCTCTCCCTGTCTCTCTTCTTCAATGTCTATATCTCCGACCCATATAGCATCACACTCCAAACATAACACTTTACCAATCTCTTCCTCAATTCCAAATTTATCTTGCTGTTAAATAGCTTCCTTTTTCTATTGAATGCTTCCTTTGCCAAACCTATTCTCATCTTAATTTCCTTCTCACATTTCCAGTCCTCTGTCAACATCGTACCAAGATACCTGTACTGTTCCACCTGCACTATTCTCCCCCCCCCCCCCTCACCTGCACTTCCATCCTTTCCTCGCCCCCTATTTCATGACTTTCGTTTTCTTTCCATTTATTCTCAACCCATATCTGTCCTCCACGCTCACCAGATTCTGTTGCATCTCCCTCAAGTCTTCCGTCCTCTCAGCAAACAGTATCATGTCGTCAGCAAACCTAATTCACGATGTAATTCTTCCTCCAACGCTTACTCCTGTGCTCGTCTTTCTTTCCCACCTCACACAGTCGAAAGCCTTCTCCAAGTCCACAAAGCACAGACTGATACCCTTGTCCCGTTCTAAATACCTCTCTTCAATCGTCCTTACCACCCCTATGGCATCCCTCGTACCCATTCCTTTCCTAAATCCAAATTGTTCTTCTGCTAAATTTTCTTCCATTACACCCGTCAGCCTTCTATTCATCACTCTCAACATTATCTTGGCCGCGTGAGCTATCAGACTAATAGTTCTATGCTTCCCGCACTTCTGTGCCCCTTTCTTTTTAGGTAGTCGAATCATTTCCGTTCTGACGAACTCCTCCGGCCACTCCCAACTCTCATATATTGCATTGCACAAATTGGTCACCTCTTCAATGCCTTTGCCTTGCAGACACTTGAACAGTTCCACAGGTATCCCGTCTACTCCTGCCGCCTTTCCCTCCCTCATTTCCTTCATAGCTGCCACTAATTCCTCCCTCAGTATTGCCTCCCCCATCACCTCCCTATCCACTTCCCCTTCTTCCTCAATTTTCATCTCTGCCGGCTTTTCCTTCACCTTATACAACTCCTCCATGTATTCTTTCCACCTGCACATAACCTCCTTTTCCTCCTTCAGTATCCTACCATCCTTGCTCTCAATTTCTTTTGAGCCTCCTCCTCCAGATCTTTGTCCATCCCAAGTAATACTCCTGACCTTCTGATACGCTAGGTCGTACCTTCCCCTCTTCTCGAGCTCTTGTATCTCCTTGCACTCCTCCTCCAGCCACTTTTCCTTCTCCCTTTCCGTCTCCTTTCTAAGTTCATTGTTCAACCGCCTGTAGTTCCTTCTTCCCTCCTCTGTGTTTACATTCTTGTATCACCTTCTCTCCTCCACCTTAGCTATAATTTCCCCTGTTACCCAAGGTTTCTTAGCTCTCTTGCATTTCCTGTATCCTATTTTCCTTTCCGCCACATTTACTATTCCATTCTTAATTCTCTTCCATTTTTCCTCTACTCCTTCGTTCTGTGTATTTCCTCTCTTCATCTGGTTTGCCATATCATAACCGATTTATTCTTTTAGGATCGATTCTTCTCGGAAAAAACTCGTTCGACTTATTTTCACGAAACAATTTTAAAATTCCAACCTTCGATATTGGTTCATAAAACCACCGAAACAGTCATTTCTATCACTACTATGGCCGATCAGCTGTTTGTGTGCGGCACTTAGCTGCTTTGCTCCGCTCTAAACTTGCCCACAGGGCCTCGCCTGGCTATGGGTGCAAGGGGTGCCTCGCACTCGGGCGGCGACGCATGAGGAGCCCTATCTCTCCTCCTCCTTTCTGCGCTGGGCATCGAACCTGAACCGAACCGAAAACCTTAACCGAAAAAGCGATATTGTACCCGGAGTGAAACATTACCAGAGCCAATAAAAATATTACTTTTGAACACGAACCGAAACCCAAAACCGTTATTTATTTCGTTCCGTTTTTTCGGTTCGCAACAACTGTGCACGAAAGAAAATTTTCTTTTGCTTTATTTTGAATAGTTTTTGAAATTCTCGCGTTTCACTACCGGATAATGCAATCGTTCGTTATGAGTATCCAGAACTATCGGATGAGGCTGTAAATTACTTGATGCCTTTTCCCTCAACATATGTTTGTTAAAGTGGATGTTCTGCGCTTGTTGCGCTGAAATCAAAGCACAGAAACAGGCTGGATGTGGAACCAGATTTAAGGTAGAAACTAACACCGCTTCAACCATACGTTCAAACTCTGACATCTGCAAAACAGCACCAGCCATCTCATTGAGTGACTTTATATCTATGTACTTAATTGTATACGGCTATTAAGTTTATCTAAGCGAAAAATAATGAGAACCAAAGTTGAATAAAATAATCTAATACACATTTTTTGTTAAACATTTTTTTCCGTAAAACGTAAGGTTTACGATAAAGTGCAGCTTTCCATTCTTGTTCAATTGTTATTCTGATGTTATTTTGCGGTTTGTGCCTATGATACAGTTACGTGTCTGAAGCTGCGGCGGCGCCGCTGAATTGTGATAACATTCGCATTCCGTTTTTGTTAGGCGTTCTTTACCAGCGAACCGGTAATAGGGGGAACGTCTTATGGGCACGTCTGGTCCGTCTGTCGTAACGTTAATCTCCGAAACCGCTGGACGTATTTTAATTAGATTAATTATTAGTGATCATTATTACCATTTACCGTTTAATAGTGATTTTGAACTGAATCCGTCCATATGAACTTCCACTATACAAAATTACTTTAATAAATTTATACTCGTATCTCCTTAAATAGCATCCGTCAAGCAACAATTAAATACCATATTTTTCTCTCTCTAGCTCTTATATGATCTGTAAGGTATAGCTTAAAAATTCTATTCCAATGGGCGACAACAGTTACTACAGAAAGGGTCCGCGTGACCACATATTTACGAGTTATAGTTTCGAAAATAGAAATTCCAGAAATCCCGCGAAAAACATCGCATATTTTGTCTACAATCGATCTCTAAAGGTGGTTCTCTCGGAAAACAACAATTAAAAACAATGTTTTACTATCCCACGCCCTTGAATGATCAGTGAGGTATGGTTTTAAAAATTTTATTCGGGTAGAGAACAACATTTACTATAAGATAGCCTGCGAGACCACGCAATTACGAGTTATGGCTTTGGAGATAGAAATTCCAGAAAATCCCGCGAAAAACATCACATATTTTGTTTACATCGATCAGTAAGACGGTTCTCTCAGCAATCGACGATTAAAAATCCATATATTTCTCTCCCATACTCATAAAATGTGAGGTATAAATTAAAAAAATTATTTGGATAGAGAACAACATTTACAGCAAGACAGTCCCCGAGACCATATAATTTAGACTTATAGTTTCGGGGATAAAATCGCCCAATCTTTCGATACCGTTTCATAGGAATTTCCCATTAAGAACGCCTTTGAAATCTCCCTACCTATTCCATTTATGGAGTATACTTTTGTATCTTGTTTACTTTTGCGCTGGCAAATCATCTTTAAAGATCTTCAGTTTACTATTTCTCCATATTAATGCTACTATTCGAACTTGTAGTGAATTCATGAGCTACATTTCCGTTCTTCAACTTTTTAGCTTTGTCAGATTTCATTTGATGTAAATAGACGTGTTGGTTAAGCTTTCGTAAGCATGATGAATTTTGGGAACATGTCAAGGTAATACATTATATAGATATTTTATCTAGTATATACCAGAAATATTTATGATACATTGTATATCTCATTTATTTTATAATCCGTTTTTTCATAGTAAATTTTATTAGAAAATTGTGATTTTCTGTCATGAAGAATTAGTTTTATGAAGCTGTTGTACACCAAGATGTTCATCTAACAATAATAATAATAAATGATTATTTAAAAATAATAGTCATATGTGTACTTCGTTGTCTTGAGTCTAAATTAGCTTATAGAAATGGTCTATCATTATATAAGTTGCAAGATAAAAACAGTAAAATTTCTGAAATGTAAAAATTAACTGTGTTAAGTGCTATATTACAAACTTCGTTTAGCGCAAATTCGAATTGCGCACAGATGTGTCGGCACGCATCTTTTGCGCTAAGCCAGGCATGACTGTGTGTGTGTATATATATATATATAGTCTATCGCTGAAGAAGGGCATAGGCCTGATAAGCTTGCGTGTTTTTTGTGTGTGTTTTACGTGTCTCTTCGATGCCCCCAGCAGCCTGCCAACTTGGTCCCCAACTTGGTGTCCACTGGGCTTCCTTCAACACCTTGTTGCCACCCTCATCACTACCTTTTCCTTTCCTTTAGTTTATATATATATATATCGGAATGTTCTACCAAACAGCCAGATACATTTAGTCTACCAAGTGCAAGACAGGATTTCTTATTTTACAACCTTTTAAAGACAATCACACATAATTCATGATGATGCAACCATAAATTTTAAAAGTAAATTTGAATAGCTATGTCATATCTTCAAATTCAAGAATAAGCACAAAAGTTGAGTACTTTAGTACTTATTCTACATATCTCTAATAGCAATAGGAAAAACCAGGTGCACCTTTCGGCATTTCGGTGATTCACTGAAAGTAGAATCTAAAATGTAGAATTTTCATAACCTACATATGGCTATGGAAGAAACCTAAGATAAGTACTTTTTCAATTTTTGATATTGAGGTCCTTATTCTTGAATTTGTTTTCAGCCATAATGCAAGCTTAATAATTCTCTAATGAATTTTTCATATTTTGAGAAAATAGTGTAAAGATTTATGCATAATATCAACTTGCTGAAATATTAATTTTTGTGTTCTTTGGCAGTTCCAGCTGCCATTCTCTCATTTGGCCAGATGATCTCGGTGTTAAGGCGTAGTGCATTGCAGCTTCCTTGTGTAGTTGTGGGTACACCAGAACCAGAGAGGGCATGGATTAATGGTGAAGGCAATTCCATCTCAGGTAGCCATTTTGCCATTCAGCCAGATGGTGCACTTTTCATTAGTGATGCCCAACGCAGATATGAAGGCAACTATACATGTACTGCACGGAATGCAGATGGGTCTGATCACATCACTTACACTCTTCGTGTGCAAGGTAGACATTTAATTGGAATTTCTCTGTTTTGACTTACCTTAGCATTTCCTTTATTGTAAACTATCAATAGATTCATTTGTTAATAATTTAAATAATTTATAATACGTTAAACACTATGCTAAACTTGCTAAATGGAGGGAAATCCAGCATGGGCAATGAAAAACTATCAATAAACCAAAAATATTATTTTATTGACAAAATTAGCCATAAACACACTGATTACTATTAATCACTCAATAATCTTAATGGGATATTTTTCAAGAAATGTGTTGTAATCTACATCAATTTCTGTGGTGTAGTGAAGAATATTAGATACGTTTTTAACTATAAAAATGATTTTATTAGAAAACTAAAATGATAGGTAGAAGCATTACTTTCTCTTCTCCCCTTATTATCCAAGAAAGCATTCAATTACTACCAATGCCATTGCATTTATTTATTATTTCAGGCGGAAGTTTTTAATTTAATTTCCTTGCTAAAGATCTGGAAAAGAAAGATTTTTTGAGTCCAACGTATATTTCGACTTTTTAAAAACAGATTGTAAAGCTCTTGATAACAATAATTGTTGTTATATATTGATTGTCATCCTTGTTTCTATTCGCTTGTGTTTGCTATCTTTTTATCATGATTCCTTGTACTCAGTTGTTCATATTGCTTCATCTTTATTAAACGCTTTACGGGAATAGCTAGTAACGTGTTCTTTATAATTCAACTTTATTACCACTGGTATAACAACAATAATGTTATTCCTTATATTAGGTACAGTATCCAATTAAAAGTTCTATTGTAAGATATTAAAATTTCAATTTATAATATATTGCACTGATTCCTATTGTTTGCAAGTAATACATGACTGAATATAGATTCGAAGTATCCCGACAAAGAATTCAATGTGGCTCTTTTTATGACAAAAAATTTATTTAAAATCACTGCATTAGTTGTTTCAAAGATTACATAGTCTTCCAATTATCAATAATGAAAAGCTAATGTCTATCGTAGCTAGCTAGTAAAAATGCATCTGAATAATGTTATATTTCAAAACAGTTTAGAGCTGCATTGCTCTTGTTGTGCAATGGTGAACATTTTTGTAGCAGATATTTGAGTATGATCTCACAGCAATAATAAATTCAAATCAGTCTATCATGCATATGCTTCAATTCTCAGCAATAGAATTTGTATTGGATTATCCACACAAGATAGTAGAAAAAATAGCTTTAGTAGAAAAAATAGCTTTAGTAGAAAAAATAGCTTCTATGTAACTATTGTTTCACTTTTATTGCCTTACTCAATTTCCATGTGTTTTTGCATATTCAATCAGCTGAAGCTTATAAGTAATAGCGTAGGTGTATCTTTTCACTTTTGTAGCCATTGAGATCTCAATACACGTAACAGTATTTATCCTAGGCATTTATAAACTTTTTGTCACCTCTACCACAATTACAATGTTTCATGGAATTTTGTTATTCAATTGGCACATTAAGAACAAAATATATGACTAATGTCAAAAGTGCGCTGAAATTGTAATTACTGCAAGCGTACATTTAATAAAGCACAATAATGAAAATATGTATTGGAATTCAAGTTACATAAGGTATTTCTGTATAGGTATATTAACAAAATTTTCATTATTAATTATTAATAATGTATATTTTAATACTTTTGCAATGAATTACTGCTAATTACTCAATTTTTGGGAAGAATATGTTTGTTAGTGTTAGTATTGAGAATCTTACCTTCAGCATATAAGACGCAGGCTGATTTTGGGGATAATTTTTTTGGAAAAAAGTGCATCTTATTTGCCGAGAAATATGGTATTTCACAATATAGTTTAATTTTAAATGAAATATGTGAGTGGACAATTTTTTCAAACCTCATCTTACAATTAGTGAAAAATTTTACAGTGAAATATAATATCTAAGAAATTAATTTAGTTTTCTATACTTTTAAAAAATTGTCATTATAGCAGTATTCTCCTCATCTCTGTAGTGTCACCATCAGCTCCTCATCTGCATGTAACTTCCACCAGTACAACATCCTTACACCTTCAATGGGTTGCTGGAGACATGGGAGGGAGTGCTATCCGTGGGTATTTGTTGAACTATAAACATGAACCTGGAGAGTGGGAAGAGAAAATTTTACCCCGGAGTGCCACCAGCTACAAACTGGAGGATTTGTCATGTGGAAGTGAATACCGACTTTATCTTATGGCTTACAATAGTGTAGGAAGTGGAGCTCCAAGTGAAACAGTGATGGCATCAACTGATGGTTCACCTCCTGGTAAACCACTTCAAAGGGAGTTTCTTACTCCCAACACCAGCAGTGTGACCCTTAATATGAGGCGTTGGGAAGATAATGGCTGTGAAATATCTCATTTCATTTTAGAGTACAGGGAGTCAGTACAAGAAGACTGGCTTACAGGTAAAATTTTCAAAAATAAACTATATTTAATGCCACAAAACTTTTCATTTATGATTTCTTGATTTCCTTCATTGCCTTAAATATCTTACTTGTATTTTGCCATACTTGTCCTGAAGCTTCCTGCAAACCAAAACTATTAGATGTCCTGTACTCTACTTCTCCTTGATAAGCCTCTCCATTCGTACTTTTGGAATAAAAATAAATATAGTGACTTGTTTGCAGCTATTTCTTTCTTTTTTAGTTTAGGTAATTAATACATTTTTGGAACAGCTCTTTATAATTTAATTCTTATATTTTGATTGATCAGATTTTAATCTTAGTTGGTTTGTTTCCATGAAAGAAAAATATCTTGCATCTTACTCCAGAATTATTTTATCACTTTACTAGGATTTATATTACTGGTACTTTTTCCAGATAGATGTTGAAATGAATTATTTTTGTGCATCTTACCAAGACTTGCATATGTATCATTGTTATGAAATATCAAAACAAAAAATACTATATTTCAAGCCAAAATTTCCTTACTGCATATTAATTAAAATTTGGGTGACTTATTTTATTTTGGGAAATAAGCCTACTAATTTTATAGTTATAGTTTGGGCATATTTTAGTTATAATCAGATTTTTGGTGGAAAGCCTTCTATTATGCAAATAATGACTTTTTTGCCTATATGAACTAATATGTAAGAGGAAGATATGATTGCAAAATCAACACTTTCATGAAATAGATTACTGATGAATGTTATGAATCTATAACCAGTCAGGGATGATGGATGAAATGAAGTTCAAGATGGCATAGTTTTTACTTGGTATAATAAAATACAGGAGATATAGGTCCTATTGTAAGGGTATGAAATTTGAAATTAGTTGGTAATTCTGGTGCTAGAGAGAATAAACCTTTGAGTTCAGCCAACAGTAGAAGTAATTTTTGGGTAGCTCTAATACCTCCCTAAATCTTGAAGATCCTGCAAGTATAGGAATTCTAGGGAATAGCTGGATGAACTCTATTTAGAGGCAGGATACAGCCCATTCCAGCATAACAGTGATAGTAAAACATGCAGAAGTCAATGATTCTTTCAATGCTTAACACATTACGTGTGGGTGCAAATTTTGTTTGCCATTCCCGATGATGGGGTATATTTTTATAATTTTCGCTAGTATAGACATTAAGGGGCTATATTATCATATGATATCCAAAAAATCGGCTGGCAATGAAGCGGCTACTTCCTCTGCAATGGTTAGAGAACAACTTAGAGCATCACAGTGAAAAAAGGTCACCCTGAGCATTCTAGCACCCAAACTAAAGGTAAATAGCATCCCTAGACTGATGACTTCAAATGAAGTCACCCGCCAGTGGTGGAGTATACGCATGACTTCATATGAAATCACCCGCGCTGAATGTGTTAAACTACAGTAAATGACATTAAGGTGGAATGTTGTAAGTATAGTTTTTATGTGTGAGCATATATGGCTAATCACTAACATGAAATTTAAGAAATAGAAAGATTCTGAACTTCACCAGGAATCAAACCCAGGTCTCCCAAGTTCCAGTTAGATGCTTCAACCAACTTAACTCTAAAGCCTGCATAAATTTTCCTTTTGAATTGGGATACTTATGATGAGGAGGAGCTAGCTAAGCAGTAAAATTTCAACATTGACCATCCTCACTGAGGCACAACTGAAATTACCCTTACTTAATCCCAGGAAAGTGGGATAACTTCAAATAACAACTTGTTATCTGAAGTAATCTCACTTTTGCTTGTTATTTGAAATTATTTCACTTTCTTGGGATTAAGTAGGGGTATTTTCCACTGTCTCAGTGAGGACATTAGTGTTGAAGCTTTATTATGTAACCAGCCCTTCCTCTCCATGAATACCCAATTTCAAGAGTAGAAAATGACACTGGCCAGATAATTTAGTTGGTTAAAGCACATACCAGAAAAGTGAGAGATCCAGGTTTGATTCCTGGTCAAGTTAAGAATTTTTCTCCTCAAATTTCACATTTGTGATATCAAGACACAGACTAAAGGCAGTTTGTGAAGAAAAATAATTTTGCATAATCAAAAATGGAAATTCACTGTTGTTGGCTTTGATATATTTTCTATAAATAAAGGATTCAAAAATGGTCATTGCCTATATTAAGTTAAATATTTTCAGATTTATAATTCCTCATTTGTATGCATAAAACCTTAAAATGTTGAAATTTTCAGTGGGGAGCAATGTGCAAACCAAAGATAACTTCTCCATCATGGGCCTTTGGCCTGCCACTGAGTATGTTGTTCGAGTTATTGCATTCAATAGTGCTGGGTCTACAACTGCTGAATATGTTTTTTCGACTCTTCCAATTTTTGGTGGTAAGCTTAAAAAACTATTTTTCTGAATTAATGCTATTTTCAAATATGTAATTATTATTTTATGTTTTGAATAAATATCTTCATTTAACCTAGCATGGCTATATTAAAAACAAAAACTTACTTCTCTGTCATTAACATATATTTATTAAAGTCATTTTTTGTGTTTTTATAATCAAGTTAAGTATCCTAGAATAACAAATAAATAAGGTTTAGAGACATATAGACATATAAATGTGTTTATTGACAAATTATTTCAGTACAGCCAAATTATAATTTTAATATTTAAATATGGAAACCATAAATTCTTTTAACATTAAATAAATTAATTCCTTAAGCATTATTTTAAACAATAGCTTTTATATAACTCATTTTGTTTTATATCTGTCTTTACAACTTTCCAAAATTTGAAATAGATTTTGAAAAATTTAGAAACTACTATCAGTGAATCTTCTCTGATTTGTCACTGAAATGCTCGTATAATTTTCCTTACATTTTATGAGTTTTGGAACTCTATAATTTGTCAATATGAAGACCACTGGTGATGATGATGATGAAATCATTCATAAAATAGAAATCAGTCATATATGATGAATTGTCTCCTATATTTTGTTTTTAACTTGATCACTGATAATATTAAGTTAAATATTTTGTAATTTTATTCTAGCAATCATATTTTTTATTTTCTTAAAGGAACATTTACACCAAGCCTAGTTGATGTGAATTCTGAGGAGGCATCATCTTTTTACTTGGATGTGGGAATCATTGTTCCCATAGTCGTCTCCCTTTTGGCTGTCATTGGAGTTACAATTGCTGTTTTCATTTGCCTAAGGAGAAGTGAGTGTTTTATTTTTAAATTTATTTAACTGATAGGACATGGAAATTACAATTTATTTCCATTTCTAATTTCCATAAAAACGTACATGTTGTAATTACGAATTACTAATGCATGATTCTGTATTAACAAGAAAAAAACATTTAAATGAGATTAACTTACACCATGTTTCATATTAGTATATTTTTTGATATGCATGCAGCAATCTTTTCATATCTTTTTAGTTATAAATTATGCTTTACCTTAATTGTTTTCAAAATAACGATGACAACACATATGATTGACATTTTTAGATCTAAACAATTCCACCTCATCCTTGAACAAATGATTAGGATTTTGATTAGCAGGTTTGCAGATCATCTATCAATGAAAATGTACTTGAGATTTTTATTATTTTTATGAGAAAATTTTGCTTAATGGCAATATATATGCAAATATGAAGTGGTGTGTTTGCTGTATGTCCTCTCCAGTTTTCTTGAAATACATACAAACATGAGTGTCCACTGGAACTTTTCCAGGGAGGCAAGGGGATAGGAAAGTTCCCACAGTCGGGTATGGTGGGCTTAATATTTTAGCGGTTTTTTCAAGCATATTACAGGGTGTCCTTACCTGTTTGCTTGACCTCAAAAAAATTAAGTATTAATTATATTCTAGAAAATGTTTATGCAGTGTTTCAACTTATGCAAAACAAAGAACAATCGTGCCATGTTTATTGTATAATTTATAAGATTTTTCGCATATTATGTAGTGAAAGAAAGGATAGGGAAAGTCCAGGAACCATTTAATATGAAAAATAACTGTAAAAGTAGATATACAATTATGCATTTCAAGTTTCATTCTATGATTGAATTCAATTAATCTAGAGCCCGGGTTCCCAACCTGTGGGTCACAAAGTATTTTCTGGGGGGTTGCCACGGCTATTTTTAGTTGCAATTATTTTTATAGGAAATTTCACCACGAAGGTTTTCAACACTTATTTATTTCAATATGGCTACACTGCAGTATTCTACAAGTGGTGGTAACACTGATTTTGATAAATGTAAGGAAGTGACTTAAGGTCCACAGTGGCGGATACTTAAAATATATTAAAGGCCCGCTGTGTTCATACATATTAAACATTTTATATTATTTTAACTATTTGCTATGGCGGGCCTTAAATATTTTTTCAAATTTCTGCCGCAGCAAACCTTGATTCACTCCCTAACCCTAAAATATACAAATGCAGTGTTATCATTAGAATAAAATTCTATGTTACAAATAGAAAACTGAAAAAAATATTCACTATGATGCAAAATTCAATATCAAAATTCATTTTTAATCGGTGTCTCGATGTTTGAATAACAGACTGTCGAATAAAGATGAGTTGCTCTCTTAACACAGTTGAAGATCACCCCATATGTTTTGCTGATGCCGCCATGTTTGCAATGATGTAATTCAATAATGTCCACGATGGGCCGTCTAATGCAAACTGGCACGAACTTAGTTCGCCAATAGTCAACCACCTTTAGTTGGCCACTCGCTGTCGAGCGCGGGTTAGCTACTGCTTGCACTTTCTAAAATCTAAAAAGTGTCAGTAGGTCATCATCAGTCCGTGCTGTCGGTCGGCTTTCTGCATCGCTATTATCGTTTCACGATGGAAAACAATTTATTTGGGTAATTATTTATTTATAATTTTATTGTTATATTAGTAGTATAAATAGGTGTATTATTTTAATAAAATAATGAGCCAAGTTACTAATGCAAAACATTATTAAACATTAATTTTAAAAAAATATTACAATTGATAAAATTCGTGAAACGAGAATAAATAATAAAAATACAAAAAGAAAATTTTTTTCTCAAAAAAGAATTAATTTATATTTTCAGAAATCCGTACCCATGAGAAGAAACATAAATATTCAGAAGACTATCTAAAATTTGGCTTTACCATCTTGATCAGCAATGGTATAGAGAAGCCACAATGCGTTTTGTGCAATGTTGTTCTCAGTACTGAATCTATGAAACCTTCATAACTCAAACGTCACTTAGAGACAAAGCATTCAGAACATACTAAAAAGGATTTGGAGTTCTTTTAACACCATGAAACTGGTCTCAGATGTCAGAGACTTGATCCTACAGGAAGTTTTCAGCAACAGAGCACAGCAGCTGTGCAAGCATCATATGAAGTCGCATTGGAAATTGCCAAACAAAAAAAACCTTACACGATTGGAGATACACTTATCAAACCCTGCATGTTGAAGATGGTGAAGTTAATTCTTGGGGAAGCCAGTGAGATAAAGATGCGACAAATATCTCTGTCCAATAACACTATTCAGAGGCGCATTTCAGATATGTCTGTAGATGTGAAAGAGCAGGTTTTGAATGAAATCAAAGTTTCTCCATTGTTTTCTTTTCAAGTTGATGAATCAACGGACATAAGTTCATATTCTTAGTTGCTTGTCTTCGTGAAATATATTCATTCAGATGCCATCAAAGAAGAGTTCCTGTTTTGAAGTGCACTTGAAACTACTACAAAAGGTGAAGATATTATGGAGAACATAAATACCTTTTTGAAACTGGAGGACTACAGTAGAAAAACGTCTGTAGGGTTTGTACAGATAGAGCTAGGGTCAAAGTCGGGCTTTCAGACAAAAGTGAAAGAACTTGCTCCCCAAGCAAAGGGCATTCACTGCATGATTCACCGATATGCTCTTGCCAATAAGACTCTTCCAGCTCCTCTGCAAGAGGTACTTGATTCTCTGATCAAAATTGTGAATTACATCAAATCTGGAGCCCTCAACACCCGTCTGTTTTAAGAACTCTGTAAAGACATGAATTCTGATCACGAGGTTTTTCTTTTCTACACTGCTGTATGCTGGTTGTCAAAAGGAAATGTTGTCAATCATGTCTTGGAGTTGAAAGATGAAATCAAGTTGTTCCTGGAAGTGCAAGGGAAACATGACCTTGTGGCTTACTTTAACGATAAAGCTTGGAAGAAAAGAGTTGCTTGCTTAGCAGACATTTTAGATCAGCTAAATAAGCTGAACCTGAGACTTCAGGGAAAGGAAACACACATTATTTAATTTCAAGACAATCTTCAGGCATTTGTATCCAAGCTGCAAAACTGGCGTCAGAAAGTAATCTTGGAAACATTGCCATGTTTGAAAAACTCTGCAGTGTGGTGAGGAATCTGAAGGTGAACTGGATGAGAATCTGAAAGAGGAGACTACTGGGCACCTTAAATCCCTTGAAAAGGAATTTCAGTGGTACTTCCCTGAGCTTACAGAAGAAGAAGCTGCACTAGTACGAAACCCATTCTCTGCTTCCCTGAATTTATCCAGCATTCCCGATGAAGTACAGGATGAATTCTTGGATCTGCGGAACGATTCCTTGGCACGTAATTTGTTTTATGAAAAATTGCTGACTCAGTTCTGGTGTGCTATGTATCAGTCATATCCAAATGTCACCATGCTTGCCTTGCGAGTTTTACTTCCATTTGCCTCTACATATCTCTGCGAGAGTGGATTTTCAATGCTTCTTCATATCAAAACAAAGGCAAGAAATAGACCAAATGTTGACGATGACATGAGGTTGGCTTTAACAAACACTCAGCCGTGAATTTTGAAGCTGGTCACCCAGATGCAAGTACAACCATTGCATTAAATATTAGGTTAGAATTATATTCTGAAAAATCTATTTTTAATGTATTTTCTTTACCCTATTAAAAATGCCTTTTTATGCAAAAGTGGCGGGGGGTCGCAGGTTACTTGGCTATTATAAAAGGGGCTGGCGACTCGAAAAAGGTTGGGAAATACTGATCTAGAGTATTATACTCAAATTGTGTGTGGGCCAAATAGATAATTTATAAATATTTTGTGGGCCACAAAAGAAGCATAAGAACTCATAATGGTATATAATTTAATTAAAAGACAAGTTTTTATACAATATCTAAAAGTTAAGAATAGTTATATTTTTATTCATTTCTAATTTGTTACTCTGTGTCTCTAATGTACAGTCTCTTCCACCAAATTAGATTAGAATAAAATTAATGTTTATAGGTTAAACTTTTGTAACTTTACCACAGGGCCAGGTGACCAATTGCTTGTAAATATATATAATAATAATGAGAAGAAGGCCCTTATTGAATGTGTAGGTGACATACAGCCTGGAGGCCACATGCTTGAGGCTCATGATATAGAGTTGCAAGCAAAATCAGAATTTGAACAGACATAAAAAGAAAACAAATTCGACATGCCAATATTCTGTTGCATCTGTTGAACAGTCAATCAAGAAACTGAGTTTAGCCACTGGCAGTATAGCCAATGACTCAATGCCCATGCCAACTTACAGTCAAGCCAACCTGACAATATACGTCATTGTAGACAACTTGACAATACATATCACTAAGGTGACCCAGACATTCAATGACTAGTTGGGTTGTATTTTTTACTGGAGGTTATTCTGGTTGGACTTTCCTTGGAACTCATTTGCTCTATATAAGGACAACATTCAGTCCTCAAAAAGAAACATCTATATTTTAAGCAAAATTTAAAATTAAATAAGTCACAACTTAATTAAACATTGATTCTTCTTTACCTTGTAAGCATATGAGTTCTTTCTATCAAAAAGAAAAAGGGAATCTAGATTTGTAGTCAGACTGCTTTAAGGTTTAAAACTGACATTCTTGAATGGTTGTTTGTTCTTAGTATTCTTTATTAGTTATCATAAAGACTAATACAATGTACAAAAATAGTAAAATACAAACAAATACCCGATTCACAAAAACATATCGATATGATGGTTTTTTTAAAATAATGAAGTTTGTATTATTATGAATTTATTGATTGGTACTAATCTTCATTTTCAAGCTTTGTCAAATCAGTAATTTTGCTACCCTTGATTTTGCTGATGTAGCTACTTGAATTTCAGCTGTGTACACATTTAATGTGCTTTTAAAGAAAAAATGCTAGAATATAATAGAAATGTGATCAAGTTGGAATAAAAGAGAGAATTAACTATTTTGATATTAGTGGAAGATGAAATCTGATTGCTAATAAATAGTTTATCTAAAATTCTACCTTCTTACCTTGGCCAGAGTCTCCTGATGAGGTTGAATGTTCAGGAATCCGAGATGGCCAATCTATTGTATCTATAGACAACAAACAAAACTTGGCGCAGAGAGAACAATATTATGCTGCTGTTCAGAAAGGGATACCTACACCTGTTAGAGATATAAATACCTTGGAACGCATTCCAGGTATGGTTTTTAAATATTCATTCTTTAAGTTCATAAATGATGCAGTGTTTGAAAGAAGGGTCCTTTGTTATAGATTTTAATTTTAGTTTCTTTGTACTGCTTCAAATTTGAAATATGAATGTTCCATTTAATACATAATTTATTTTCAGTGTTTTTTAATACAACAATAACTTAATTTTATTTTTCAGAATATGCTGAAGATATTTATCCATATGCCACCTTTCATGTACAAAGCCAGCAGCAAACATCTTCCCCTGCCCACTTCCAAACCTTTGTTTATCATGATCAGAGACTTGCTGCCATGGAAACCATACCTCTGAAAAGTGTGAGTGGACTGTATGACATGTAGGCATTCTTTCTTGACTGATTGAATTTTACTGAAAGCAAATTCACACTCATCCCAGCTCATTAATATCTTACTTTAGAGATTATGTGATTGCGATGAAACTGAGAACGTCGAAAAATTGGGAATGCGTGAATTCCGGTTCAAAATTTATAGTTGGATTTTTATCGACTTGAATCATCATTGACAGATTAAAAATATGCGAGTGGTACTTGGTTTGAGATACTCTTCGCTGACAGCCCTATTAGCTTTGAAGGAAATTGTTTTCATTTTTTTTTCGTGTTGTAGAGTCCGCATGATGATTACGCCAAATTAAGGCAGAACCGAAAGAGAAAATGTTTGAGGTCGGAGAGTGAGGACTACGACAGTCTGGGCTCAGATTCAGACACCGAGAGCCGAACCGAGTCCTCCAATCACTTGTATGAGCTGGGGCCGAGCGGGGACCGCCTCGCACACCAAAACGTGCCTCAATGCCACAGTACGTAGCCCTCCATTTTCCTATCCTGCTATCCGGTGCACATACCTACTTTCCCATTTCCAATCCTTCAGAGATGGCTTCCGTAGCAGTTCCCAGTCTTAATAGTGTCCATCATGATACAAAAGTACTTTTGTGGGGTGGGTTACAGTGAAAAAAATTACTTCAAAATATATTTGGCTACTGCTGGCATGCATCATCTTCCTGCGTCCGTCATTTATACCATTGTAACAACTTGTGTTTCAGGCGTCTTTTGCTAAGGAGCAACTGCTGCCTAGAGATTCACCTGATTGATGGCTAGTTCCTAGGGATGGGATGATTTTGTTTAGCAATGCCACTAAAATCAAATAATTTGATTTTTTCAGTTTTGCTTAGTTCTTTTAAATGCTGACTATTCATTTTTGTTTTGTAAATAGCCCCTTTTCTGTGATTGTTAGATGCTGCCTTAGTATATGGGTATTAAAACTAGTGTATGTAAAATGCCTTTAAGCTTGATTGAACTGTTGGCTAAAGTCAGATTATAATTGAGGTACATCAGTTAAGAAAGCATCATTTCATATGTTCTCTTAAGCTTTATTTTAACAAATGATTGAATAGTTAGCCTTAATTATTGAAAACATTTCCAAGGCCGCAAAGTAGAAGTCATAGCTGAAATCAAAACAGCTTACATAATTATCTATCAATATTTGTGCATCTATAATGTATCAGTTGTTGTGTATAGTTTGTTTTAATATTTACAATATCTTTATTTTTATGAGTTTTCTATAATTTACTCATTCCAATATTTTAGACAAATGTAAAAAATATATATTATAATTTTCACCAAAGAATTTTTTAAAATAATGGTAGTTATAGATCAGGCATTCAAAATGAGTTTTCAACATATTTTAACCACCACTAATAGTTTATTTTGAACTTCCAATACAATGAAATATTTATTTTGACAATTTTAAATTATTCTCCTTTTTTGGAATCTTATCTCTTGCTAAAATAAAATACAGTATTGAGTTGTCAATGTCCACTTTTTATTACAATTTGAATTATAACGTATAACTTGGGTTTTGCTTTATTCAAAGGATTTTAAATCTACCTCTTAAAATAACTATCTTATAGAATAACTTTCACATGATTACCTTATCTCCAGGAGCTATTAAACAATATAATGATTATAAAATTATGCCATATTATACAAGTTTAAGATTACATTGAAATATTTTCAAAGGTCTTTTTTCAATCTGTAGGATTAACTTTCCCTGTCATACTCCTACATTGATTTTAGCATCTTATTTAAAC
Organism: Tanypteryx hageni; assembly: GCA_028673005.1. Classification (NCBI taxonomy): domain Eukaryota; kingdom Metazoa; phylum Arthropoda; class Insecta; order Odonata; family Petaluridae; genus Tanypteryx; species Tanypteryx hageni. The sequence goes on along the minus strand of CM054120.1, from coordinate 101,993,714 downwards.
AAAGAAAGTTATGCTTAAATTTTCTCTGGTTCACTACATCTAGCAATTTAAATACTTATCTCAAATAATGCTATCAGGTTAAAGTTTTTGTTCATTCTGTGTTTGTAAGGAGTAGTTAATATTGTTGTTTGCAGCCTGTAATCCATTCACTTATGGAAGTGTTGAGTTGCAAAGCATTATATACTGACACTAATCGGCTGCCAAATAACTTAAGGACATGTTGAAATAAATTATATATTTACTAATAAGGTAAATATTAAATTTTATATTATTATGTGAAACATCTCTGTGATTAATTGATTTTCATAAAATTTTAATTCCATAAAGTTTGGGCTGTGAAATTAAAGATATAGGTATTACAGAGAAGATTGCTAGATCAATTTTAAAGAAAGGTTTAGATTTATTTATTTGGCTCTTCAAAATTATAAATTAAGAAATATTGTAATTTTCTTTCACCAAAATGTCATAAAATTCAATTTTTAATCAACACATAGATCATGGGTGAGCAACCCAGATCCATGAACTGCAAGTGGCTCCAGAGAGCATTTTATGCAGCCTGCAAAGCTATGATGAAAAAGAGATCCGTAACATTTAAAACACAAAAATTCATGCTGGTGGACGTTTTGGGGTTTGTCTGCATTAAGGATATTGCTGACTCTCAACATTTTGCAAGCATTGCAGCCTGCATCTTCAGGAGATAAAGTGATTTCTGATGGTAGGGATCTACTTATATATTAACTCATGCCTTCCTGAGTTTAATCGTTGCCTGTAGCTGATTGGCTCGGTCAAGTTACCATTCCTTTCTCTTTAGTCATTGCTGCAATGAATTTTTCCTCTCTTTCTCTGTTTCATTGGAATAGTTGCTTCCAAGTCATGCTGGTGTGCAAGCCATAGTCTCTATTGAAATTGATGGGAAGTTTTTTATTTCAATTGCTTTGTGAATCAACCTCAGGAAATATCGATTTTCTTTCGTGAGCAATTTTGTTTCTTCCAGTGTGATTTTATGTCCTAGGCCCAAGGTAATGTGCTCCACTATGTCCAACTCTGACAAACAATGGAGGGAGTCAGACATAGTGGAGCACATTTCCTGAGGTTGATTCGCGAAGCAATTGAAATCGAAAAACATCCCATAAATTTCAGTAAATATGGCAGCTTGCACATCTGCATGACTTGGAAGCAACTATTCCAATGGAAAAGAGAAAGGGAAAAAAAATCCATTGGAGCAACAGGAAGGCATGAGTGGATATATAAGTAGACCCCTACCATCAGAAATCACTTCATTTCCTGAAGATGCAGGCTGCAATGCTTGGGAAATGTCAACATTCAGCAATGACCTCAATGCAGCAAAACCCAAAAACATCCACCAGGATTCAACAATTGCAATAGTCTCCACCTCACAAAATTCCTTATTTTAAAATTAAATTAATTTAATAAAATATTTAATATTAAAATGTTAACCATAAATACCTCATTTAGAATATATTTTCACTTGTATAGTATCTCAGAGTCTCTTATGTAACTTCTGATTTAAATTCTGATCTGGCCTGCCAAAGTATTGGTAACTCTGGCCCTCCAAATGATTCACAACCACCAATGTGGCCCATCATAAAGAAAATGTTACCTACCCCTGACATAGATAAAAGCTATATTTTATATTTTTCACTGAAGGGGAGAAAAGTATTTGCCAAATACTTTTGTCAAATCATATAAATTCTGCTATTTTGAATATTGAGATCACTTTGAAAGGCAAATTTAGAAAAAAAATTCATTGCATGATTCTGGAAATTTCCACTAATTTGCAAATCATTTTTGCATAAATAATTCATTAATAATAACCAATATGAGTGAATCAATATTAAAATGTGAAGGCTTAAAGAAGAAAGAGAAGAACATTAAAGGCATGCATGAAAATTCATTCGAGATGGATTGCTCAAAATTCTTCAGTTATTTTAAACGATGAAATCCCTTTAAAATTCAATTGCTAAACTTAATTGAGTGGAAATATAACATTAATTTAAATAATATATGTTTAAACTAGATGGAATAAGGGAAGTATTAAATGGATTATTTCCCCAATGTGATTAATGTCGAAAAGTCTGAGACTGAAAGAATGCATAGAGATGACTACAGAAAAAACTGGACATATAATCTAATTATAACTTTTATTATTTGATTTAAAACATTCTCAAATTATTTATGGCATTTATTGTAGCTATTTGTGTAGCTGAAATGTTTTTTTCCAGGTATTATGCTATAGCTATTGACTTCATTCAAAAGTTAATGCTGAGCCCTAAGATAGATGAATCTGCATGTTTTACCATTTAGTTGCTGTTAAATTTTTATTTTGTGGATTGGGATGCGAGTTTTACAACCAAGATAAGAGGCTGACAAGTTGATGTGCCAGTGTGTTTTAAAGTATGCATGAATGAATAGGCTGTAATTAAATTGAGCATATTTGTATTTCTGAATATTAAGAGTCATTCCATCCCTAGTAGACAGTAATCCTATTTGAATAATAACTCTTTTTATCATGAAAATATTAAATAAATAAGAGGGATTAAGGGAAAGTGCTGCAGTGCTTGTTCATCATATAATGCCTCATTTAAATAACATTATTCATCCATTTCTTAATACAACAATTATTTTTCATGTTTTAATTTCAATGTAAATATCAATAGGGTTTATATTTAAATACTTCATGAGGTGTTAGAATGCATTTATTGTAAATTTTGTCACTATATTGATTCATAAATTGCTTTTGGCTAATTTTTAATGGGAATTTATATAAAATACACTTTGATTAATGGTTATTATTTTGGTCGATAGACTTTTTCATTGTAATTGCTTGGAAATATATACATTACTTATAAGGAGTTGTTATTGCAGACATTTTGCACCCGCCCCCAGAGTCCAGCACTTCCACTGAACCGTCCCCACTCCCTGACCGAAGAAATATGCCCAGATGGGGAATATCCAGGTAAAAAGTAAGCCAATAAATTATTTTCCATATCTAAGTTAGTTGAAGAATGGAAATATAAGGAATATTAAAAAAAAACACTCAAATATATGTGTTAATTTTGTTCATAAAGTAAGAAATGCTTTTGAAAAAATGAATTGAATGTAAATTTATAAAATTGTACCCAATTTCCAATTGCTCTATAAAAGTATTTGCACAGATTCCTTTAAGTTAGAATATTGTCATATAAAATCATTTATTACTCTTTAGTGAATGACTCTCCATTTGAAGTATAGTAAAACTTTTCTTGTCCTGAAATTCAAGAGTAACATGATTTTTCTTTCTATCAATATTTTAAGACAACATTAAATGTTATTGTTTTAAGCAATTATTGGAGAAGATAATGGTCTCATAAAAAAACCATTTAATATTTTACTACTTCACTGATCATATTTATTTCATTGTTATTCAAAATGTGAAGTATTGAAGTATCCAGTTATGTATACAATTTCCAGTATGAGCTAAAATTATCCCATATAATTTTAAAATATCCAAGTATATTTTTAATTGCCATACCTAGTATTTAGTCATTTAAAGGTCTTTCCATAAATGCAAGATTTTATTTTTTCTTGCTAAGATGATGATGTACTTTATCAGCAAACCAAATTTATGAATAATTTCTAGATTGTCCTAATTGAATTATTGAAATCAACTGGAGAAATAAATTTATACTATTTATCTTACTTAGATCTATGCGTTATTTATCACATTAGAGCATGAGTGTTACATCGCTGATAAGGTGAAAGGAAGCAATACTGTTCATAACCATTTATTTGACAATACAGTGGGAATCGGTTAACAGGAAATGCATGGGACATTTCGTGTTAAAAGAATTTCGTGTTAACTGATTTTCATGCTAAATGGTTTTCAAAGGCAAATTTTTCATCTTTAAAGCATAAAATTATATCAGGGATAAACGCATGATACTCTATGAGCTTTCATTTGTGGTGTTCAAACCTTTGCACATATTTAAACATTCTGAGGATATCGGCAGCACTTAGCAAGAGCAGCACTTCGTCATTATCCTCATCGGCACTTTTGTTACTTTCACTTTCTGCTACTGACATAGGTCTAACAATTTCTACAATATCACTGTCTGTTAAAATTGCAGCAGTAAAAATGTGGTCATCCATTCCAATATATTCATTAACCCTCCAGTACAGTTGTCAGACACCCAGCATATTTTTTCTTTGTTTTTAATGAGCGTAACTCTTATTTTTAACTAAATTTTACTTAATGTCTAATTTTAATATTTCTATTAAACACATGACATTATTTTTTTATATTTTATTAAACTGTGTAAATAATATGTGATGCATCCACGTCAATCATCTGAACTCTCTTAAATCTCCATTCGGGCAGATATTTTGTTCTGGCAAGTATCACAATAAATATTTGAATGTTCCTGACATACATGAATATCAGAGAATGAACACATAGACTTAGACTCTCGCAGGGGACTCTGAGAGCATGGCTAATGGAGAGACAACGTTTGTCACACCAGAACAGTCGGTGGGTGTCCGACACCCAGAGCTCCAAAAAATGTATTTTTTCTCTACAGAAAAAATTGAATCATGCTAATATTGCTTTCAATATACTCTAAATGCCTAAAAACGCAGCTACTATAGATTTGGATATAACAATGTGGACGAGTTGAAAAATATTGCATTTCTAAAACACTCCAGGTGCTAAACACCCAGGAGACCGTACTCGAGGGTTAAGTGTGATTTTCACAGACAAACTCAAGGTGAAGGACACATGACCAAATATATTGTCTAAATCACAATTGGCATATGTGTCCTTAAGCATTGTCAATGTTACCATGGTTCAATTTTTTTCTACAAAAGAATCGTATGCCTGTGAAAAATAGAACCCAGCACCACGAAAACAGTTTGAAATTGTTTTCGCTGATACTGCCCTCCAGGTGGCATGCAACAAACAGACGAGCAGCGCGGCATCTAAATCTTCGTGCTTTGCTGTACTAGTTGTTTTTGTTCTGGTTCAAACTTGCTTCTCTCAAAAACAGATACTAATTTTTTAATGATTTTTAATAATTGTCAACAAAGTTGAATTTGGAATTCCAAACTCTTTGCAAATCTGTTTTGGATCTATCACCGGCATCAACCACTTCCAGGAGCTGCATTTTCACTTTTAGCAGTAGTGCATTTTGCTTACAGAATTTATTTGCCATTTTTGATATGGACTATTTTATTATAATAAAAATACAAAATTAAAACTTAAAATTATCTCGATGAATAGTAAAGGTTTTGTACACTGGTTCATTTAAAATACACCAACAGTTTCACTCAGAAATTCACAATCAACTGAGGGTATAATATTTCAAGAATGCTATTTATAGGGATCCGGAAAGCTATGACCAGTAGGTATTGGGAGAAACTCACCAATAATAACTACGATAAGAGGCCAAGTTTTTAAACCCTTTTCTTTCATCCATGGATAGCAGTTCTAGGAATGTGTTTACTGCGGCGACGATGCCCGAAATAAGGATACTCTCGGTGAGGGCCCTATCCACGGGTGCATGCGAGTTGCCATCAGATCAGAAGTGCATAGTTGGGAGTTGTTTCCCTACTAATAACTATGGTCAATGGCAGTGAAAGGCATAGGTGGATGGGTAGGGGATGTTGTCGGATTTTCCGCACTGGTGCACTAATGAAAAATATCGGCGAGGTTGGGTGTTTTGGGAAAATGGTGGTTGAGATGCCATTGGAAAACCCGGTTTCAACTGCCATTTCATGCTATTTGAAGAATTTCTGTGGATTTATTTTATAAGGACCAAAAATTATTTTAGGGTTAACTGATATTTTGTGTTAACCATTTCACATTTAGCGAATAATTGAACACTGAAAAGCAAAGGCTCTGGAATGGACCGAGCATGCATTTTGTGCTATCTGTTTTCGTGTTAAGTGGTTTCTACTGTATGTCCATCTGGATTGTATGTCATAAATGTTATTACAAAATTTACTTTAAGAACAAGCAATTTAGAAAATGTACTTGCCTTAGGTATCTTCCATTGCCACAAAGGCTATTGGTGATACCTAAGGCAAGTACATTTTTTAAATTGCTTGTTGTTTAATTTTTTTCAGCCATAAGACTAGTTTGATTGTTCCCTGTTGCATAAATTTACTTTAGTTCAACAAGTATTTTTTTCATCTTCAAATGAGGATTTAGTTTTATAAAGTGCAATAGTGAAATGTAATCATGAATATACTTTTGAACAGTTTCTCTCAAACTGTGGGTTGCAGCCCACCAAGGGACAGCAAAATTATTTTGGATGCAAGGTCAAATGTCGAAAAAAGAAGTTTTCACAAGTATTAACATTTTATCAGGGAATTTTAGGAAATACAATGTGATAAAAGTTATTAATATTTACATAAAGTGAATAAATTTGCAATAAAGTTTCTTATTTCTACTATTTACAATTTAAAGTGGTTGCGTGATATTCAAGGGGGCCACAACAATTGAAAGTTTTAGAACCACTACATTAGAAGACAACTATAATTCTGTAATTAAAAATTAGCATTTCCATGAAGAAACTAGTTACAAGAACAAAGCTCATAAACTGAGTGAAGTAAGGGAAAATTTACTTCTCATTTGTTACAAGATCTAAATGAGAAATTTTATTTTTGTGTACCTAATTTGCTTGAAATTTTTTTTGTTCTTGCAGTCGTGGACACTCTGGAAGGAGGGGTAGACGAGCCAGCAGTCGATGCACTCTATCTGAAGAGACAAGCTTTGGGTTCCCAGCCCGGCTGGAGCCGCCGTCTGGCTTCTCGGACGGGCTCGAGTTGAGTGAGGCAGAGTGTGATCGAGACACCTTACGTCATCTCAAAGGAAACCTAAAGTCAATCAGCCCATTACCTCACTCTCTCAAAGGTAACTATCATGGGCATGGGAGTGAAGGGGATACCTCTGGAGTCACCTCTGTTGGGGTTGCAAGAGGAATAGCCCATGAACACAGGCAGAGAAACTTTACAATAGCAGTGTGATGTCAGAGACATTGTGTTGAGAACTCCTGATGGAAATGAATGGTTGAAAATGTCTTTTAGATTTGAAAGGCAATGCCAACATTCCTGGCTGGTTGAGTCTAATGATGTTTTTATAATGTTCTGTGCTATAAAAAGTAGTTCTTAATATATATTCTGGAGAAAAATCAGTCGTGGGCTTCCTTTGCGAAATGATGGAGAAGACAGTATTTTTGAAGTAATACAAATGAAGCCCAGATTAATAACATTAATGTTAAATTTTAATGTTGGGTATTTTACATGTGATTACCCTGTGTGACCTGCCAGAAGTTGCAGTGTAATATTTATTACATGAAAAATCATATCATTGAAAAAAGAAAATTATGTTGTTTTTGTGTCTTAAATGTTAAACAAGATTGGTGAAATGGTGGCTTCAATCAAAAATCACATCAGTGTTATATAGTGGGCCAATCTGAAGCAGCAGTACTATATCTCTTTCCATCAAGCTTTTTATGTTAATGGTCTATATGTTCTGGTATTGTATCATCAATATGGATCAGATCAAGAAAATATTATACACATGCAGTATAGTGGTGTATTATACAAGAATTTTAAATTGGTATGTAAAGGATTTTCCAAATCTTTTTTGAAAATGTAACTTGCTATGATTAGCAACTCTGGAACCTTGTAATAAGTGATTACTGTATCCCCTAACCCTGAGTTGTGCTTGTGGTTTTGTAAATGAAATAAGGTCTGATTGTTTCTAAGGACAAGTTAAGCAGTATTGCTGCTGAATGTTTCTCTATTCAATTAAAAATCTGTTGGCTGGCAGGTATAAAGTGTTACTTGTAACTTGTGAATGATCATTCCACTGAGTCAATCGCCGAACCAACAGTCATGAAGGAATGAGTACTACTGATAAAAAGAGCTTTCTTGTAAGCTAAGTTCAGAATGTGGTGCTTAAGTAAAGGAAATTGGAGCAAAAATCAAGCCTAAATAGGTTTTTTTTGCGATATAAAGAAACGTTTTAAATTATGAAATATCTCAAGATATTGGAAATAAAAGTGTTAATTATGAATGGAAAATTATAAAATTCTACGTAAGACTACCAGAAATGGTGATTTTTTGTAAGCCTTTGTTTTATTGATGTCTCTGCACTTGTATACAGATAACCATATTTTCAGAAGCCATCTAGTTAAATTATTTATCATCAAAGAATTTAAATTTGAAAACTTTGTATGGTGATATTAAATTTTTAGAAAAGATTGAAGATTTTGCCACTTAGGCTCTTTGTAAATAATAGCATCTTCAATGAAGGAAGAAATTGTTCAATATGGAATGATTGGCCATATCATATTTTTCAGGAAGTATTGTGATGCTTTACAATATCAATGTGTTATTCAGGGGTTTGTCATTGTTCCGTTTTTCCCAATGTTATGTTAAATATTTTGTATAATAAGTTCTGAACTTCAGAATGAATGAAAATGTTTGCCTTTATGTATAAGTAGTTTTTTTCCTTTTAAATCAAGATATTTTGCAACAACGACATTTTTGCAGTCAAACATTTTATGTATGTTCTCATTTCCCTAACCCAGCACTCCCATTTGAAGCCTTGCATCAGATACACTCAATAGGGATCATAGAAATGGATGGAAATATTCATGACCAGACTGGATGGCAGGAAATTCAGAGAAAACGGCTGAATGGGAAGAAATATGGTAAGTGTATAAAACCAAAAAAATTGATTTGGTGCATTATAAGATTAAAATAGGGAAGACATAATGAAAATACATGTTTAACTAAGAGTAGGAAATGATGTTGGAAAGAAACAGACTGGGAGTAAGTCAGCAGAAATTGAATAGAAGGGAATGGAGGGAGAGGAAAGCAGAGCAAGGCACATGATGTTCTGTTGTCCAGGTAGATCGATTTGGGTACCCCTCAAAAAATATACAGGCATCCCTCATTGATCATCATTAATTTGTTTCTGAAAACAATGATGAACAGTGAAACAACGATCAATAAATCCGTTTTTCCCATAAGCGCAATGTAATAACTTGGGAATGCATTCCTGGAGAGAAAATCAGCTCTGAAAATTTTTTATTAAAGCCTATTAAAGCATATTTAAATGAATTAAACTCGATTAAATCGGATAAAATTAAAGAATTTTATGGAATACTAATGCTTTTAAATCAATAACAATAATTACTTAATGCATAGGATATTTAAGAACTTAACTCACCAATACATGAGGAATGAGAAGGCTTGATGGAGTTCCTGTCTTGGGGAAAGATGAAAGTAAAACTAATCGGATGAGGGATCCAGTTCTTTATCCATGGGGACCTCATAGGTCCATAAAATTATTGATGGAGTTTTCTTACTCTGTGAAGAAGTTGAAAAACTTGTTCCTGGTGTTGTCTCAAATGGATCAATATTCTGGGTATCTTTCGTGTTTGTAAAGAACTTATCAAGACGATTTTGTTTTGCTGTATTCTTCTTCTCACTCAAGATCTCCCTGTGACACCTTAAAACATCTAGCTCTCAGCTGTGCTTAGAGCTCTTTTCTTCATCACGATCAAATTCATCTAAAATACATTTTATGGCATCATTATGGTTAAAACCTCTGTTAATGAGGTGGTTGTCTTTGTCTTGGGAGACACCATTACAGGCTCATCTTCTCCTTCATCTTCAAAGGCTCCTCTCATTTCAGCAAACTGCTTCAAGTCTTCAGTTTTTAATTGGGCATCGTGTGATTTTAACAGATCATCAATATCTTCGATCTCAAAATCAACAATTTTCTCCCTAATTTCTTAAGAAGTCTCTTCAAAACATGCAAAGTTGTTTATGCAGTCTGGCCACAGCTTTTTCCATACACCATTCATACAGCTGGAACTCACTTCATGCCAGACTTCTTCAATGTTTTGTATGGCTTTACATATGTTATAATCTTTCTAAAATATCCTCAGAGATGGTGCAACTTCTCCTTCTGTTGCTTCTATAGCCTGGGAAATATATTTTTCTCAATTAATAAACTTTGAAGTTAGCTCTTAACCCCTGGTCCATGGATTGCAAAATGCAGCTGATATTGGTAGGTAAAAATGCAACCTTTACCTTGCCACAAGAAAGATCATTAAGATTGGTCGGGTGACTTGTTCATTCTCGACTACCAAAAATCTGCAAAGTTTTCTTCCTTCAAATAGCTACTAACTGCAGGACAAAAGAAATTGTTAAACCAATCAGTAAAAATATTCTTATTCATCCATGCCCTATTGTTTGAGTGCCAGACAACATGAAGCCTAGCATTATTAAAGTCCTTAAGAGCTCTGGGATTTTCAGAATGATATATAATAATGGGTTTCAATTTGAAATCACCAGCGGCATTGCTTCCAAGCAATAGGGTCAGTCAGTACATGGATGGTTTAAAACCTGGCATAGATTTTTCTTCCCTGGAGATGAAAGTTCTATTAGGCATTTTATTCCAAAAGAGAGCTATTTCATCAATGTTAAAGACCTGCTTAGGACTGTAGCCACCCTCCTTAATTATTGCTTTTAAAGTAGCGGGATACATGCAGCCTCATGGTCAGTGCTTCTGAGTTATCTTGGATCTTGATGCTATGCACACCATTCCTAGCCTTGTAACGTTCTAACTACCCCTTGCTTGAGCTGAATGATTCTCCCTCCTGAGACAATCCTTACTTCTTATTTCCAACATCTTCATGGATTTTTTTGACCTTAGACTGAATTATAGCACTAGATAATGGTATATACTTGTTCTCCCCATCTTGAATCCATAGCATCAACAACTTTTCATTTTTGTCATTATATCCTCTCTAGCTCTTTTAAGTTTTTAATAGAGATGTGCGAATTATTCGAAATTTATTTTAAAACTTGACTCGGTTCGGCCTGAAATAAAAAGTTCGAAAATTTCGAACTATCAAAACAATGTGGTATTTTAAAAATAAATATGCCTACATGATCGTTAAAAAATTATTTCACAAGTTTTATTATGTTGCAGTTATTGAAGTTGCATTCGAATTTAATCCTTTATCATTGGTTGATTTAGATCAGTGGTTTAAAGCCTTATTTATCAAGGGGCCAGAGAATTTATTTTTCCCAGCCTGAGATCGGCTTCGTCGATTATACCGATTCTGCCGGGATTACTAGATAAAATTAACATACGTACATTACGAAAATGCGAATTATGAGTTTTTAATAAGAATAAATTTTAGTGGATATAAAAACTTCAACCATAACAACGTGCGATATTTTGCAAAATATACCATATTTTTACATAGATCGCTAAGACGGTTCTCTCAGCGAACAATAATAAAAAATCCATAAATTTCTCTCCTTAGCACTTATATGATCTATAAGGCATAGATTAAAAAATATTCGGTTAAAGCACTTCATTTACCATAAAGAAGTCCGCGAGACCACATAATTAAGAGTTGTAGTTTCAGAGAAAATAATTCGAGAAAATCCCAATCAATACATCGAATATATTGAGAACTTATAACAAACTCCAAAACCGTAGATTTGTATGGTTTAGGAGTTTATTATAGGTTCTAAATTTTTGCCCGTAGTGCCGTAGTCTCCTTTCTCTCACATATCGCATGTTTTGTTTACATCGATCACTAAGACGGTTCTCCCGGCAAGCAACAATTAATAACCATATTTTTCTCTTCCTAGCTCTGATATGATCTGTAAGTTATATATTTAAAAAAAATATTCGGATAGAGGACAATATTTGCCGAAAAACAATCCGCGAGACCACATAGTTAAGACTTTAATTTCGGGTATAAAAATTCAAGATTCTTTCGATGCTGTTTTGTACGTGTCCTATAAAGAACGCCTTTCAAATCTCTGTGTATTCCATTTATGGAGTATACTTTTCATCTTGAATAGATATATATATATATATATATATATATATATATATATATATATATATATATATATATATTGCATAAAGGCACAACAATTACAAAAATGTGGCATATATATATATATATATATATATATATATATATAAATGTGCCACATTTTTGTAATTGTTGTGCCTTTATGCAATAAAGCATTAATCTAAAATAGAATTATATATATATATAAACTTTTAAAACCTACATTATATTGGTATACTTTTATAAATAAAGAAAATCTGAGATATTCCAAACATATGCAGTATAACAAATACGTTTTTAATTTATAATTTTGTATTAAATTTTACATTATATTTTTTCTGACATTGCCAAATTTATCTTTATATCATTCTTAGTTATATATAATTTTAAAATAATAAGAAGCACTCCATTCATTAATTATGAATTACATATTTCCTAAATTACCTGCATGTTATGTTGACAATTCAACTTCCCAATGATATACAGACTTTACTAAGGTCACATCAAGAGGGTGGGACTGATGGACATTTTAATGATATTATAATTGTTGCAAATAGTATGAAATGTTATACTATATTAATTGATTTTCGTGTTAGTTTTTTACTACAGTGATGTGTAAATAAAATTCTGAAAAAAATATTTCAACTTTTGCTGCCCCCAAATATTTGGGGCCCTAGTCGCAAGCCTAGTGCGCCTATACATAAATGGCTTACCTGACCAGACAGGCACCAAACGCATAGACAACCGATCTACATCTACATTTTACCCTGCAATTCATCTAATTGGTGGGTGAAGGGGGTGCAATGTACCAAAACCTACCTAAAGATTATCTCTCGCAGGTTGAAATGTTCTATTTTGAACTCGAAATGTCCTCGGAAAGAACGAGCCTCGATAACGCTCCGTCCTACAAGCCATCTCACGTATTTTATCGTCACGGCCCTTTCTACCTATGTACGTTGGTGCTTCAATTATACACACAACCTCGTCTTTTAGACATTACGACCTATATTTCTCCAGAAGTTTCAACCATGAGTTCAATCTACGGTTCTCCAGTGATACCCAGTTCAAGTCACTCAATAATGAAGTGACCCTTTCCTTATGTTCATTCTTTTGCTTTACGAATCTGGCTGCTCTGCGCTGTACTCTTTCTAATTGAATTATATGTCCCTTCTTATACGGATCCCATATACTTGAGGCGTATTCCACTTGTGGTCTAACCAGTGATAAGTAACATGTTTCACGTACTTTATCTGTAGTGTTCTGGACTACTCTGCCTATGAATGCCAGTTTCTTGTTGGCCGCGGCTATAGCTCGACGAATATTCATGCCACACGAAAGATCTCGACAAATGGTTACTCGTAAATATGTTTCATGCTCAGCTGGTTGAATATTCATTCCATCTATTTTACGCTCAACACCTACTTCTTTGTTCTTACCTTTTCAGAACGTAACTGCGTCACATTTAGTGTAATTAATTTCAATTTGCCATTCTTTGCATCACGCTGAAATGGCTCTTAAGTCTTCACGCAGCGACTGATGCTCCTCCTGGGATTTTATTTCTTTATATAGAACGGTATCATCGGAAAAAATCTAATTTTACAACAAACTGCCGAGCACATATCATTAACATAGATTAAGTACAGTAGGGGACCAATAAACTTCCCTGAAAAACACCCGACGCAACTTTAACGGGGGAAGTGTATTTCCCATCGTTGACAACTATCTCTTCCCTGTTCGAGAGGAAGTCTCTCACCCAACTGACGACTTTCGCATTGATGCCATATTGTCCTAACTTTGCTATTAATTTCTTATGAGGTACTTTATCAAACGCCTTCCTGAAGTCAATGAATATGTCTTGACCTGAGTATTTTTCTCTCCGCATCGCAGAAAATCGTCCACGAACTGGCCGAGCTGCGTTTCGCATGATCTACATCTCCGGAATCCGTGCTGGCATCCCCTAAGCAATGAGCGACTGACTACCTAAATAGCACATTACAGAGCTAAAGACTATGTGCTTAAGTATTTTGCACGATAATGAAGTTAAGGAAGTCGGCCTATAATTTTCGGGGTTCTCTTTGTCGCCGCCTTTATGGATGGGTGTAACGTGTGCTACCTTCCAATCTTTAGGAACGTCACTTTCCGTAATGGATTTCCCAAATTCTCAAATACGGCGCGATTTCATAGGCTAACTCTTTCAATACTCGCGCGGGTATTTCCTCCGGCCCAGTAGATTTATTAGGCTTAATTGAATGAAGTTGCAGCGCGATACCATTTTCCGAAAATATCAAATCTTCCATCGAGTTGCCCTGATGCATAGGAATAGTGGTATCACATTCATCGTTCTTAGGAGTAAAAGCTTTTTGAAAATGTTGTTTTAATAGTTATGCTTTCTCAGCACTATCGTGAACTACATTTCTCGTTTCCGATCTCAGTGACGCAATGGTGGGGTCTTACCTTTGACTTCCCTGACGTGAGACCAGAATGCATTCGGGTTCTCTTTTAAGTTATTGTGTAAAACCTTATTTTTGAAAATATTCTGCTATATTTAGATATATAAACAGAAAAAGTGTTTTTAAGTAGATAATGGTGAACGACGATAGTGCAAAACGACGAAATTGCGAATATTGAGGCTCATAAAGGTGAACGACGATAGTGCGAAACGACAATGAGCGCAGGGGATCAACGAGGGACGCCTGTATATTGTATATGAATTTAAAAACAAACATGACACTTTGCGCAAAATTCTGGTGTTTATCGACTGAAAAAATGTAAATAGTTACAAAAATTTTATAAATTATTTTGATTTTGAACTTTTAGAATGGCAAAAACATCACGTTTCAGTTATTTTTTATTGCTAATTACATTGATATCACATTTCAAACTCAATCTAGTCAGTTTGAGAGAAATATATTTCGTGCATTGGCACAGTTGACATAATGCTTATCATGAATACAACATAAAGGGCAAAGTCATTTTATAAGAGTGCCAAATTTCCCAATTTGAGTTGCCAACTGAGGGCGCCACACGAACTCTCGTTTTCTACGCACTTCTGAAGGAGAGGGCGGCAAACAGAGTGAGTTCAACCGCGTAAGGAGACACACCCGTCAAGGCATAGACTTCGGAAAAAGCCATCAAGGTCCCGGTAAGCGCTTTCCGTCCCTTTCCCTTTTTTCCTTTTTGCATACCCCCCATATCTACGTGTTCGCTAAGGCCAGTTGGTGCAGAAATTCTTTTTTATAATTTTGTGATTCTTTCGTAGTGTACGTACAAATTTCTGGTGTCGACTCAAGGGAAACTTAGTCTGGTGAATTTTAGTTTTGGGTGTAATTAATTAATTAATACTATGTTTTTTGTTTCAATTCGTGGTTTAACCATGCCCGAAACTGACGAGTCTGGGAGGAAGTTGTCAAAAGGGTGCAATGTGAGTCATTTATAGTTGCTGCGTTTCAAATGCGAACAATATGAAGCAACTATTTCTACGACGTTTAAGTTGGCCAATGAATTGGATAAATTGGGAGATGCAATTTCAAGTCATTCAAAGTTTGTCATATTTCGCACCTGTTGTGCTCGTATTAATGATGTCTAATTCTGAATCGGCGTGGAAGGAGCTCTGCGATTATTATGAAAATCCCAGAAGATTTTGATTCAACTATTTGGATAAACTTCTAGGATTCTCCTCGGGTTCATTGCCGTCTTCGCAGAAGTTCATGACCACCTTTTCCGAAATTCATTCTGCATTGAACACTGTAAATACTCCTGATCTCGGAGAATTAATTTTCTTTAGCATGGCTGCCCGGTCCATCGATACAGAAACGTTCGCGCGTTTTCAGGAGAGGTTGGATGCCGAATTATTTCCTTCGGTCATTCAACTCATCAGTTTCTTTAAACCTAGAATACTAATGTGTAGAAAAAATTGCGACTTAAGTTGATCACACTGCTGGTTTTCCCCATTTCTATCAATGGCAGTGACGTATCCTCTCTATCACCTTCAATATTCGTTGTGCAGAGTCCTTGAGCAGATATATATATGCTAATGATATCCGATATTTTAAGGATTTCTTTTCCAGAAATTGCTCAGTACTATTCAGTTTCTAATATTAGGACTGTTTGCAGTTACACTCTTAGAAAACGACGTATGACCAACACTTATTGAAAGCATTGTTCAAAAGCAATATGCGCTGAACATAAAGCAAAATGTCGCCTTGTGTGTGATTAAAACCAATGACTAACGCATTTACTAATTGTATAACATTCTTATATATGTATAGTTTTTATTAGGAATTTTTTCTTGCAAATAAATGCATAAAACTTGTGCAAAAAAATGGTTGTAATTTTTACGAATGCTTAGCATCATTGCTTTTCCCAGTCAACATTAGCATTCTAGGGTTAAGAAGCGTATTAAAGTTCTGCAAGCCTCTGGTGTGACTATTTTTAAAAGTATCACCTCGCAGCGCCAGGCGCCATTCAATAGCAATGGCCATTTCAATTGGCAAATACCTACCCCCTCAAAAAGAGAAGAATTTTCGCGTATTGATGAACATTGTTCTCTGTGTGCCGCTCTTCGTCCTTTCAGGAGCCCAAAGTTATTAGAAACGAATCTTGAACAGCATCTGGGCGTATTTAGTTTAAAAAGTTGTTTCAATTGTTTAAAATGTGGCAACTGGGCTCCAAAGTGCCATTCAAAAAATCTGCGATGTCAGATTTGTAAGCGTTTCCATAATACTACGCTGCATTCGTCGACTTTACGCCCGGTTCGGGCTGATTCGAAATTTGTTTACTATCGGCCTCGAAGCCATCCTCAGGCTGCGGTCACAAAATCGTGGCCAGTTTCTTCGGGGTCTCCCTCTCGCTCTGCCTCGCCTGTCTCTACCCCACTTTGGCCTCGTCCATTGAATGCGATGCCTCGCATATTGTTCTGTTGTGCACGGCGGTGGTGAATATTTTGGATGGTGACGGCCTTTCCCATTCGAATGACGGTGGATTCAGGGCCTGCCCAAGCTACGGGCGAGCCGGGAATCTGCCGGGGCTCCGAAGTGTTGGGGGCTCTATCCCGGTCATTTATCTACGCATTATTTGCAGGTGAATAAATATTGGATATAAATATATACCGATGAACAGGCTAGAATGTTGATGGTATTCCTTTAAATTTTTCATTATCACTAAATTTTACAGAACGATGAATAAATTAACATGCAGTTTGTAAATATCTCAACCATCATCAACGGAGGGAGGCACTAGAGTGCCATCTCACCCGGGGCGCCAAAATTCCATGGGCCTCCCCTGGGTGGATTCCAGATCACACGTTTCAGCCATTTCTTCGGCAGCCGTCAAGCGTTTAACCCTTAACTACTAACGTGGAGTCAGGCTGACTCCACACCACACATTACGCATCATAGCTCTGACTCATTTTACAATATTGCTCCGGTGACGTCAGTACCTTCAAATGAAGTGATGATTAATGTAGCCCCTAAATCTTATCAGTTTACCGCAAGCTGTTGGTGAAATAGCTTATAGTAATTTTTGTGTGGAGTCAGGCTGACTCCAAGTTAGTAATTGTGCTTACATAATGCACCAGTCGTACAAAAATTGTACAAAAATGACGCGATCAAATTTTCTAAAAAAATTGGCTAGGTACGTAATTATTCCCCGCTTGCATAGAAGAGCAACAAATTATCGGATTATTATTGATGGAAGGAGAAGTATGTGCTATTTTAGACATTCCTATCAAGGAAGGCATGAGTGAGAAGGAGCTTCTTGAAAAAAGGGTTTACGGTTCCATCTGCGATCCAAAACTGAAGAGGAACCTTTGTGCTAAATGTAAACGGCCAATTTGTCTCACATGTGCCAAAAAAATGTTCTGATTGTGATCAGGAGTGACCTTGAGATTTTCAGCTACAAGGTTTTTAACATAGTACATTAAAAAAAATTAAAATAGAATTAAGTAGTTTAGGGTTAAAACTGTCGATTTCCCCCTTATCTCGGATCACTTTATAGCTTACCCGAGACCCTTTTTAAGCGGCCGAAATGTTGCGTGTCTTCCTTCCTCTCTCCAAGTTAAGCTTCATCTCCGATGTTATCCACAAAGGCTGTAGTTTATTCGCAATTGACGAGGAATCTTCTCCTTTCATTCTCCATTATAGAAAATGTTTCTAATAATGTTTCGTACTCATGTGATTGCATTTACCACGGATATCTCAAAAATGCACCGCCAAGTTTTAGTGACACAGTCGCTATCAGGACATTCTGGCGTGATGAGTCCACTCAGGCTCTAAAAGAGTTCGACTTGAATACATTCACATATGGTATAGTTTCAGCTCCATTCATATCAGATTTGTGTTCTGCGACCATTAGCGAACGATGAGGGGCACAATTTTCCTCAAGCCCTGCTTCTTCGCGAGACGTATCTAGATGGCATAGTCACTGGAACTGATTCCGTGTCTGCTGATGTGAATTTGCAATGATAAATAATTCACATATCCTTAGTAGAATTTCCGCTTGATAAATGGGCAAGTAATGCCCCAGAATTATTAGCCGAATTTCCGGAGGAACAGTGCGAAACGGTGTTTTATTTTGACACATTTCAATTTTCGTCATTCAAACTTTTTGGCATGTTTTGGGCTTCTAATCCTGATACTTTCTTTTACCATGTCGCATTTGATTTGTCAGTTATGTCTAAGCGTGTGCTTTCCTCAGATATTGCTAGAATTTTTTATCCAATTGGCTGATTGGTTTCGGTAGTTTTTTGGGCAAAATATCTTATGCAATCACTTGGGCATTATAAATTATGTTGGAATGATCCTCAACCCGATTAGTTTGTCGTAATGGGCTAATGTTTTATCTCAAAGTTCCTTTTTATCGCATGTTCATATACCTCGATGTATAAATCCTCCTGCGAAGTCATAGGTCCAATTGCTTGGCTTTTGTGGCGCCTATAACCGCGGATACAGCCCTGTCGTATATTTACGAACTGTATCACTTGCGGAAGAAATACAGATTTATTTTTGCCATCCAAAACTAAGGTCGATTTATTTAAAATTAAATCAGTTCCCTCGCTAGAATTATTAGCAGCAATTTTGCTTTTAAAGGTTTGAGTCGCCTACTCAATTCCTTAAGTGGTATATTTCACAGTAAATTTTTGCATGGGCAGATTCCAAGTTTGTTTTTTCATGGTTAAAGTTGTCGCCACATCCTTGAAAAACATTTGTTGCGAACAGTCTCCCAAATCATTCAATTCTGTCTTTGTGGGGTTACATAGAATCGAACCAGAACCACGCCGATTGTGCTTCTCGTGGTCTTTTGCGACATCAGTTTTTATCCGCAGACTTATATTGGTATGCACCAATATTTCCTACATTAGATGAAGCCCAATGGCCTTCCAGAAATCATTCCAAATTAAATGAGTCCTCTATTCCGGAATGAAAACCACAAAACATTACAATTGGCGCCATTCAAGGTCAGGAGCATACTTTCGCATGGGTGCAGAGTTGTTCCTCCTAGGTTAAGCTAGTTAATGTAATGGCCTTCATCTTAAGGTTTCTTGGTTCCTCTAAGGGAGTGCGATATCCGCGCCCCTTCACCTTGTCTGGCTTCGAGTGGTCCTCTGTCCTATTTCGATTGATAAAGATTATCCAAGCATCTCATTTTGCGGAACATATCCAATCAATCAGTAAATTTTTGAATCATCAAGGACTTGTTAGTGTTTGCGGTCGACTCCAACATTCTTCACTATCGCCGTCGATTGAAGAACTCCTGTTGCTTCCCAAGGATAAGCAGCTATCCAAATTAATTGTGCAGCATTATCATCTTGTATCACCTCATGTGGGTTCTAGAGCAGTTGGGGCACTAGTCCCGCGTCAGTTTTGGATCATTTCCCAAATAAATATTAAGTATTCTTTCACAGATTGCCAAGTGTGTTGTTTGTGCACGTTTTCGAGAGGCCACTCTTGAGCCTAGGATTGACAAATTTTTAAATCACAAATCGGGATATTTATATTAAATCAGGTATTTTTGAAATATTTAGTCGAGACAATTATATTACATAAAATTCAAGGCATAATTATATCAAAACTAAATGAAAAAGGATTGATTTAATCAATTTTTTACAAACAATAAAGTTAAAACAAACATTACAGAAATGATTTTCAAATTAAATTAATTTTAAATATTTCAGGCTCTAGTATTTTCTTACCAGTTTCTGAATCTAAATATAATCGAAATTCTGTACAATTAAATTGAAAGATTTGCTTAATCATAAGTTCAGCTTCTAAATTGGGTAGCAATAGTTTGTTCTGTCATTTCTCCACGCAACAGTCATCGAACTGAATATTATTTCACTCGCTGCATTCCTATGTAATAATGATAAAACAAAGCTAACGACTTATAACAATTCATAGCATCTGAATTTAATTTAAAAAATTCAACTAATTTCTCTGCGATTGTGTTTTTATTTAAACATTATTCCGAGAAAAACCTTGAAGCTTAAAGTTTTTTCTAACAAAATGTCCAAGTCCTCGCTTCTTATATGAAAAATTTCAATTGCATATTCAATTTGGTTCCATTTGAATGCAGCGGCTTTTTATATTTTGAAAATATTATTTTCAAAATGAAAACTATTGTCATTATAGTTAATACTTTAATACAGGAAATTATCATAATTAATTTTTAAGAGTTTCACCGCATCATTATTATCGTTTTCTTTTAAATAAAATGGCTAATCGAACTGTAATTTTTTTTTTCGATTTGTTAAATTGCTTCTTAATTTTCCATCAATTCATACATTTCGCATGAAAGTCCTTTGTTCTCTTCTATGTTAGTTATAAGCGATTAAAAAACTTTGAACAAATGTTCATAACATAGACCAAATTAGAAAAGGCAATCTCCTCAAAACAAGATGATCCAAACGGAACTTGATGATTCTTACTTTCCACATAATTATTTCAATTTAAATGTGGTGCAACAATTACTTATATTGGCTTTAATAGCTATAAAATTCACCGCGGATAAGTTGCTCTTTGTGTTCCCAAATTTCACAATTTAGCGCTATAAAATATTACAAATACATTCGAACGAAAATCTAAATTGATCACGCGTATTTGTGTGGCAAAAATAACGCGTGTATGTGCTAGACTATACCAAATCCGAGTCCAACAATAGTCATTGCAATGGCAACACTCTCGTAATGAGTGATAAAACTGCAAGAGCGTTGGTATTTACGCAAAAATCGAAGAAATACGATCTATAAGCACCATTCTATGATAAAAATTAGAATTTTCATTCCTTTCCTCAGAGAATAGTATAAATTTCACTCCGTTAATACAATTTGAAGATATTTTAATTTTCAAGAGAAAAATTATCCAGCACGATGGATTTCAGATTTTTCATGCAAACCAAATGGGAAGGATAGTTCCTGGAATCGAACCCGGGACTTTCAATCTTCGAAACAGAAACTATCCTCGGGAGCTCGACCTCAGTAACAAGAGATTTATACCAAGTGTCGAGAAAATTAGTCGATTGGTTCAAAAGTTAATTGGGGGACAGACAGACACAACAAATAAATTAAGCATATTACCATTCTGGAAAGTAGGCTAAAATTCTCGGAGTAACGGAGGGTCTGGATTTTTTGTTAGGAAATAACTTTTCACTTGCTCGAAATTCGTAACGAGCCTTTCAATTGCAGGCAAAATACTTAGCCAACGAGTTAGAACACGTCGAAGCATTTCAGACCATTCAGTTTCTGGCCATTAAAAAAACTTTTAATTCAACACATTTTTCGTGTATGAGCCAAATTCGTTACCAGCTTTTATAAAGTTGGCCTCCAAATCACATTTCAATCTTTTCTCTGACATTTTACCGTATTACTCAAAATATGGAAATTGCATCCTACAGCAAGTATGTGCTTATTATCTTTTAATAACTAACACTTTGGTTTTTGCCAAAGTTTACAGCAGCGTTATCGGCCCAATAAGATGTTACATTCTTTAATGACAAGCCACTGATCTCTACTTTATTCTTTAACGATTTAGAAATTTCTTTTGATAATTCTCCCTCAAGAGAATAAAATGAAAGCAAGCGAATTTTGATTCCCTCATTACTACGACAGACAGTAAAATAATGTACAAAAAATTTGAATAAAGTCATCAAAAGTTATGGACAAGAATATTTTGTATAGACTAACAGTAGCCAATAGCACTACGCAGTTACGTACTGCAGATTAGCAAGACCGTTTTTAATTGTCGCGAAGTTGACACTGCGACCAAAGCATTCAGACGCTCACATATGACCTCACGTCCCGCCAATTTCTTACTCACCTATACGGCGCCAAACGTCTCCCACGCAACAATAGAAGTATTAGAAATGGTGGGAGAAGAAAGGATGCTAATAAAAACAATCGGGCAAAGAAAAGCAAATTGGATAGGGCACATATTGAGAAGACAGTGTTTACAAAGGACGATCTTAGAAGGCAAAATTAGCGGAAGAAGAGGAAGGGGAAGAAAAGGAAAAGGAATATTAGAGAATATAAGCAGGAATATAGTACTTGTAGAGGTTTAAAAGAGGCTTCTAGGGAGAGATAGAGAGAGATGGAGGCAGCGATTCAGCTAAAACCTGTCTTCGGACAGCATGATGATGATGATGATTACAGCTTACAAAGTAATTAAAAAAATGATATTCCAATAGTAAACAATGTATCCCAGCAAATATTCCGATTAAAAGTTTGTGTTGAACAATTTTGTTTAAAAAGCGGGGCATTCGAAAGATAAGTCGGGACGCGGGAAACATGTTATCAAGTCGGGACAATCCCAGGGAAATCGGGAATTCTGGAAATCCTACTTCAGCCCATTATGTCAGATTTACTGCTTCTAGAGTTGTCACAAAGGGCCTTTGCATGTGCTGGCATGAATATTGTGAACCCTTTTTAAAAAAGAAGGGTAATTGGCGAAATTCAACGTATTCAAAGACGTATTTATGTTAATTTATTTGTTTTGTGACTAAGAACATCTGTTTAGAATGTGTTACTTCTCTTACTATAGTTCTCTTATGTGATTATTTAATATATGTTGTAATTGGGTGCACAAGTACCCGTATTATTTTATGAAATAAATAAACAAAATGTATTCCGCGAGACCACTTAGATATGAGTTATGGCTTCGGAGATAAAAATTCGAGAATATCCCTAGCATAACATCGCCTAATTTGTTTACATCGATCTCTAAGATGGTTCTCGCGGCAAATAACAATTAAAATCCATGTTTTTCTATAAAAAACAGCACAGAGGCCCCATTACATTGAAACATATAACTGTAACAAATAATATAACTTTAAAATCATCATCATCATGCTTCTGTTCGAAAACAGGTTTTAACTGAATCGCTGCCTCCATTTCTCTCTTTCCCTAGAAGCCTCTTTTATACCTCTATAAGTATTATATCCCTGCTTTATATTATCTAATATTCCTATTCTTTTTCTCCCTCTTCCTCTTCTTCCACTAATTTTTCCTTCTAAGATCGTCCTTTGTAAACACTGTCTTCTCAATATGTGCCCTATCCAATTTGCTTTTCCTTTCCTGATTGTTTTTATTAGCGTCCTTTTTTCTCCCACCATTTCTAATACCTCTTCGTTTCTCTTCCTCTCTGTCCATTTCACTTTCATCATTCTTCTCCATACCCACATCTCAAAACTTTCTAAATATTTTTCCTCCTTTCTCCTTACTGCCCACGTCTCTGCACCATAAAGAGCTATGCTCCATATGTAGCATTTTGCTAATTTCTTCCTTGTTTCTAAATTTATTTTCTTGCTTGTGAGAAGCTCCTTCTTCTCGTTAAATGATGCTTTTGCCATTGCAATCCTACTTCTGATGTCCTGTGTACTACTTTCATCCTGTGCTAAAATACTGCCAAGATATTTGAAACTACTAACTTGTTCCAATTTTCGGCCATTTACCATTATATTTAATTCTTTATGTTCCTTTGAAACCACCATTACTTTCGTTTTTTCTGTATTGATCTTCATTCCATATTGTTGGCCAACCTCAACTAGTCTGTCTGTCATCCTCTGAAGCTCTTTCTCGCCTTCTGCTATTAAGCCCTGATCATCTGCGTATTTAATGGTGGTAATACTTTCACCTCCTATCTTAAATCCTTTCTCTTCCATCAACGCTTCTTTTGTTATTGTTTCTGCATAAATATTAAATATCGCTGGTGAAATAGGACAACCCTGCCTCACTCCCCTCCCTATTGAAGTACTTTCTGTTTCTTCTCCTTCAACCCTGACTCTAATCTTTTGATCAAAATAAAGGTTTTTAAGCAGTCTTTTATCTTTCCAATCTATTCCTATTTTGTTTAAAACACCCAGCATTTTATCCCATTTCACTCGGTCAAAAGCTTTCTCCCAATCTAAAAAAAAAATACACATCTTTATTGACTTCTAGCGCTCTTTCTATCATGATCCTCATACATCCTATAGCATCTCTAGCCCCCCTTCCTCTTCTAAAACCAAACTGATTACCTTGCAGCTCCTTTTCTATTTTACATTCAATTCTTTTGGTTATTATTCTGGTTAGAACTTTAGCTGTATGAGAAATTAAACTAATAGTTCTGTAATCCTTACAACATTTTGCATTGTTCTTTTTCTCCAGTGGTACCATCACAACATCTAAAAAATCTTCAGGCCATATGCCAGTATCATATACTTGGTTAAAAAATTTTGTGAGTTGCTTAACTGCTTTAGACCCTAAAACCTTGAGAACGTTCATCACTCCCAACAGCCTTCCTTCTTTTCATGTCATCAATTGCTCTTTTAACTTCAGACTCGAGAATACTTGGTCCTAGCTGATCTTTTTCCACATCCTCTTTTTCATTTAATTCAATATTTCTTGGCTTTCCTTCTTTGTCATACAGAACCTCAATGTATTTTTTCCAGGCATTCTTTACATTGTCTGGCTCCGATACTATTTTATCACTTTTGTTCATGATTCCTTTACGTCCTATCTTTCTTGCTTTTTTCTTGAATAGTTCCCTTGCTTTGCTATACATGAGGTCTGTTCTACAAATTCTTTCACATTCGACAATCTCCTCGCATATCTCATTTATCCACTTTTCTCTGGATTTATCTGTTTCCCTTCTTAAAGCATTATTTAACTCCTTGTCCTTTCTTTGGCCTTCTTCAGTGTTTATGTTCTTCCACTTTCTCCGCTCTTCCATTTTTTGCAGCATGGCTGCTGTGATCCAGGGTTTTTTTGTTTCTTCCACCCGTTATCTTTCCTACCTTCTTTTCCATTACATCTTTAATGTTGCTATGGATGTATCTCCACTCCTCATTTACATTCTTCCTATTTTCTTCATTTCTCTCCCCCAACCTTTCCTTCAGCTCAGTCATAATAGCCTCCTTGTTTTTAAGGAGTTCCTCTAAGTTCCATTTCTTGTTAACTCTTATGTTTCTCTTAACGCTCTTCAGTCTACATTGTGTATTTGCCACCAAAAGGTTGTGGTCAGAATCGATATCTGCCCCTGGTAGTGTTTTCACATTTTTAATGCTATTTCTAAATCTTTCATTGACTAGTATGTAATCTATCTGGTATCGTTTCTGGTCTCCTGGGCTTCTCCATGTGTAAAGTCTCCGCTGGTGATGCTTAAACCATGTATTAGTTACAATAAATCTATTTCTATGGCAGAATTCCACAAGTTTATCCCCTCTTTCATTTCTCTTCCCTAGTCCATATTTTCCCACTATGTTATCTTCCTGTCCCTCTCCGACTACACTGTTCCAATCTCCCATTACTGTGGTGGTGATCCTTCCTTTTCCCTCCTCCTCCAATATCTCCATAATCTGTTCATAGATTTCATCTACTTCGTCGTCGCCAGCATTAGTCGTTGGCATATACACTTGAATTATAAGCATTTCCACTGGCTCCATCTGAACTTTTACGGCTATTAATCTATCATTAACTGTCACTACCTTGCTAATTCTTTCAGCTATCTCTTTTCTCATTATAATCCCCACTCCCCTTTCCTTTTTCTCCCCTCCCGAGAAAATAATCTTAAATTCGTCTGAATTTATCTCGCCTTCTCCTTCCCACCGAACTTCACTAAGACCTACTATAACTACATTATTGCTTCTCATTTCCCTTTTTAAGTTCTCTAGTTTATTCCGTGAATTCATAGTCCTAACATTCCATGTGCCTATTTTTAATTTCTAACCACTTGCTTTCCTATTAATGTTAAATTTCCTCTGTACATCCCCTAGGGTAGTCCCCACCCGGAGATCCAATTGGGGGACTATTTTACCTCCGGAATATTTTACCCCAGAAAGATCCATAGAGGTATTTTCAGCTTTTCAGCCTATCATGGGAAATATAATGAGGTAGTTTCCCCTTGCTTTCCTCATCGCAGTTTCACAGAGTGATTACCCATCTGCAGTTGTTCAGATCCACATGATCACCACCTACAGAGGTACTGTGCAAGCTGCTGCTCTTGCACAGGGGGATGTAAAACCCCCAACTTTAAAATAAATAACTATAATAAATACGAGACAATAATATTAACAGCATATTCCATATACGACGCTTAGAATCTCGGGATGAACCGCGTGCCACTCCTCTCAAGCGAAGACGTAAACCGACGACGATACGTCGAGGAAGGGATATTTATTCAAATTTCTCAATTCTACAGCTTTCGGTAAAAATGATAGCCATGACCCGTGTGTGGTATTTGATTTTTCTCTGTTATTTTAATTGCTGGTGCATGAATTTTCTGGCTGGGGTAATGTGTTTTATAAACTTGATAAGCATTTCCTATCATTCATGAATTCGAGTGAAATCAATTACTTATAACCTGAGTGCCATAATTAAATAAACAGGATGATACATACAAAACTTATGATGCCTATTTTTCACATATGTATACAATTTATATAACAATTATATGGAATTTAATGTCTTTAAAAACACCGCTGATGAGTTGCTCTTTGTTACCCAAATTCATAATTATATATATATATATATATATATATATATATATATATATATATATATAATGATATGCAGTTTGCCCCTAGTCAGTTCCGTGATTATTCATATTTAACTTGGTTCTCCATATTCTCCTATTTTCCGCTGTCCTCTTCATATCCATAGAACTTTCTTTACCATTCAAATGGTCTGTCAGATGATATATTTACTACCTCTTTCCCTTTCTCCATCTAGTTTTCATTTTAACACGTGTTTAATCATACACTTTCTCTCTCACGCCCTCTCTCTTCCCCTCTCCATATCTCTCTCTCTCTCCCCCTCACTCAATCTGAGGCAATCAAACTGCAGGAGGTATAGTTTCACTACGGCTTTTCTTTGAAATATTTTTTCACAGAAGGGATATCGTGGTGTACTTGGGAATGTCTTCATCTACTCAGAGTCCATCGATAGTAATCCATCAGAGTGATATGGGTAGGAAAATCGTTGAAGAATAAGAAATTTCCCTCCCATTGCATCTCCGTCTTCTCTCCACTTCTAACTTCAGCCTTCCCTCCCTCCTTCCCACTCTCCCTCCTTCCCACTCTCTCTCCTTCCCACTCTCTCTCCTTCCCACTCTCTCTCCTTCCCACTCTCCTTCCCACTCTCCTTCCCACTCTCTTCCTCCTCACTCTGTTCCTCCTCTCCCTTCCTTTCCCTCCACTATCTCCCTCCCTTTCCCTACCTTTTCCCTCTCTCTTTCCCAACCCCTCTCCCTTCCTTTCCATCCCGACTTTCTGCCTTTGTCCTCCTCCATCCCTCTTTACTCTTCTTTTCTCTCTCCTTATAATAATAGGCGATACATTCTTAATAGTTTACCATACAATCGGGCACCCGCAACTAATCAGATATAATTCTAACGCTTCATAAATATGGAATTCTAAATTAAAATTATCAACATCTTTCGAAACACTCTTAGGAAAGCTATGTGACACCATAAATCCTTCTCATTTCAAATATCCTCATTCAAATCTAATCTAATGTGAACTTGAAAAATTGTTAGCCTCGGATCTAGTAAAATATCATGTTGAAAATTCGATATTTATAAATTTTCGAATAAAATATTCGTCACTTAAATCATGTGGTATATTTGATTGAGATATTTTTAAATTGATAGAAATATAAATATTATAAAGAGAGAGGAATTATTTCATTTGAGTAAACAAAATATCACGATATGTACATTTCTGGTAAAATTTCGATAACGTTGGGAGAGCGAGTGAGGACTGCGATGGCTATAGATCTGCCACGTTTTTCCTTCATCTTGTCAAGTTTTACCTCAAATGTTTCGTTATCTTCAGTGGTCGATTCGTGAAAACTGCTGAATAATTTTCATCAAGTCTGTAAAGAATTAACGCTAAATTCTGAAATAACTGAAATATACTAGGATTAATGAATAATATTATAAAATAATTATCTAGGCGATACCATACAAACACCAGAGAAATAAATTATCGAATATTCCTTTCGGAAAACTCGATCAAGTTTTTCTACTGTGCGCATAATTTGAGGAATGGTATATTTTTTCCGCATCTTGGATGAAAATTGAATTGATCTTGGTTATCTTTTTCAAGGGAAATTTTCACCGGATTATCTCAGAAGAAAAATAATTTCAGTTTTATAGTGACGGTAATAGGTTAGAGGATTCTTTAAATTTGCCAAGCCTTTTTCTAAACAATTCATTAAGGAAAGTCCGATTTTTACCAGCATGTGATAAAATATCTATTCATTGATGATTATATCATACGTATGATGAACTAAGAGATTACCTTTAATCACTTACTCCATTTATGTCGATAACCCGTTCTCCTTCTCACTCGATCACCCAGTCGCCCGTTCGGTTCCGCACGCTCTTCAATGAGAGATTAAGCCTGTGTTTCACAATTTTTATTGTTTATGTCGCCACATTTCAGTTCTGCGTCATCCCGTTCACTGTTTCATTTCCTTCCAGACAACTTAAAAATTTGGCTTTATGTATCATATAAATATTTAAATTCCTTTATTTAAAGAAGCAGAGGCAGGTATTCAGTGGTTAAAAGTTTTTTTATGAGACAGAATATGATATTTACACTGTGCATTTATCAAATATTAGCGTCTCGCCTCAATAACTCTTGCGACACCATAAGGAATAATGTCACCCTGGTGGATAACCGATGGTTTAAGCCCTCGGCAACAGCTTTAGTTGATATCGTTGTCTGGAAGAAAGAAAACGCCATTATAAGGAAATACGACTTTTCCGTATTCGACGCTTAGAATCTCGGGATGAACGCCGTGCCCCTCCTCTCAAGAGAAGACTTCAAACGACGATGATGAGTCGAGGAAGGGATATTTATTCGAATATCTCAATTCTACAGCTTTCGGTATAAATGTGGTATGTTATTTTTCTAACTTTAATTTTAAATGTGACGCATGGATTTTCTGTCTAGAGTCATTTGTTTTATAAACTCGATATGCATTTAGTATCAATCAGGAACTCAAGTGAAATCAATTACTTATAAGCTGAGTGACAAAAATAGATCAAAAAGGATGTAGTTTGCCCATGGACAGGTCCGTGATTATTCATAGTTAAACTTGGTTCTTCATATACTCCTATTTTTCGCTGTCCTCTTCATATCCATAGAGCTTTCTTTCCCTTTCAAATCGTCTATCAACTGAAATATTTACTACCTCTTTCCCTTTCTCCATCTAGTTTTCATTTTAACACGTGTTATATCATACACTCTCTCCTCAGGTAATATCCAACCCAGTTTGCCTTCCTCTTTCTAATAGCCTGTATAATCCTTCGCTCCTCTCCTACATTTCGTATCACTTACTTTTTCATCCTATCCGTCCATTTTATCTTCAAAATTCTCCTCTATGTCCACATTTAAATTCTTTCCAAGTATTTGTTACCAATTCTCCTTGCGTCCATGTTTCTTCCCCCTTCAAAACTATATTTCATCCATAGGATTTTATGAACTCCTTGCTGATATCTTACCTTATATTCCCCGTAAGTAGTTGTTTCTTTTTTCTGAAAGCCGCTTTTGCTTATCCTATTCTAGTCCTGATCTCATCCGTATATTTTTCTTCTCTAGTTGTGATATTTCCAAGGTATTTATAATGTGAAACTTGTTCTAAAAGCTTTCCTTCAATACTTAAATTTATATTCTCTCCTTAACTCGATATTCGCATGACCTTGAGTTTTTCTGTATTTATTTTCATAACGTATTTTCTACCTGTTTTTACTAGTCTATCGTTTTCTGGAGTAGGCTAAAGAATCGTATGTTTCGTAGGTCTCACGTTGCTAACCCTAATATGCACTAAATTCGCTGATATATTTTTTCAATTCTGTTTCGTATAAATATAATACCTTAATAAATACTGTAAGGCTACTTATATTTTCATTTAAACTGCTAAATTGCGTTTGCTAGGAAATATTGAAATCCAGGAGCTAATGCTGACCTGAATGTTTTGTACGTCATGTTAGGGTTATGTGTAAGGATAGACATAACTGTCCAAATATCACCCTCAATAAAGACAAATAATTATTTACATTCCGGACCGTCAACATTTCCTGTACGAGACAATGACCTTTTAATACTGTTTCCGTATTGTGTCCAAGTTCTATTTTAACTCCGTTTGCATAAGGTATTGAATCTGCAAAACATTTCCTTACAGAAATTGTAAAATAGGCACGTGTGAGCACGGTCTATTGCAAATATCTCACCCCATTCATTACTTCCTCATTTATGTGAGAGATTAGGATTTAAAATTTTTTTTATTTCTATAACTGGATATTTTTACCCCGTCATTGTAAAAAAGTAAGCTGGGCTTCCATTTGTGGGATAGTTCTTTTAAAAATCGTATTTTGTACGGATGAAATCGTTATTGGTTAATTTTTTATCGCGTGTTGTAATAAAATCCAAGAAAAGCAATAGTTTTGGTTTGAAATTTATAGAAATGTAAAAACGATGAAAATTCATTATATTTTCTATCATATTACAACATTGTCAGCGAACAATGCACTTGAAAAGTAGCAAATAGACGACATGAATTGACAATGGGGAAAGTGGAAATGGAATATGAGGTAGAAATTACGTGTTCGGGTTAAGACAAGAGGGGAGGTGTGTACATTGCTGCATGCTATTCAGCAACGCAGCGAAACTTCTTATCAAATGCATGTGCTGTTTTCATAGATTCAGTTGAAACGACTGATGAAAAATGAGCTGCAAATTTTTAAAAAGCATTTTTAGAAAGTCGGGTTCAAGTTGGAATCTGACCTATTATAACATCTCGCTTTGCTGCAATGGGACGAAATGAATAATTTTACCACGTTCTCGAAATTATTATGCATCGATCACGAGGGTATTTTAAATGGCCGACTGAGAGAATTAAACTGCAGATATTTTAATCCGATCCAAAAATCAATTCTCATGCTTCCTTTAACCATTAACTCATCGGGAATTTTGACTATCCCCTATACGTGAGCCAGACTTGGATAAAAAGTATTGGACGATTGAAAGAGAGATGGAGAGAGGAAGTGAAAATAATAGAGCGGCGATTTGGAGGAGAAGCATGAATCCGCAATCAATCACTCCTCTCCTCCCCGTAACTTCTATCTCTCTCCCACTTACGCACCGGAGTACCCAACATGTACCTAAAGCTTTTCTCACACACAACCGCCACCCATATATAATGAAAGGCTAAAATCTGTGGAGAGAGAAGCGAAGGCAGCAAATTCAAGTGAGATAGTACAAATGATTGGGAGAGAGGGGGATGGAATTGGGTTGAAGAATGGCAAGAGAAGATGATGGTTCTCACACGCTATCACGTCCTCTTTCTACCTCCTTTCTCTTTCTAATTTTCTCTCTCCTCCACTTTTACTATTCTCCTCAGTCACTGCCTCCCTCTACTTCCTCTTATTCCCTCCCATCCCTTTCTCCTCTCCCCCACTCGCTCCTCCCTTTCTCTTTATCCCCTCTCTCTCTCCCTTTCCCCTCCCTCTCTCTCTTTCCTTCCCTTTCTCTCCCCCTCTCTTCTCTCTATAATAATCCAAAAGTTTGATTAGCCAAAAATACACTCACTTTCCTCTTTTACTCTTCCTCTTCCTTTCTCTTCCCTACCTTTCTCTTCCCTCCAATTCTCTTTTCTCCCTTTCCCTTTCCTTTCCCTTTTCTCCCTTTCCCTTCCCTCTCTTTCTATTCCCTCTCTTTGCCCTCTCTTTCTTTGCCCTCTCTTTCTATTCCCTCTTTCTCTTCCCTTCCTTTCTCTTTTCTCCCTTTTTCTTCCCTCTCTTTCTCTTCTCTCTCTTTCTCTTCTCCCTCTTTCTCTTCTCCCTCTTTCTCTTTCCTCTCTTTCTCTTCCCTCTCTTTCTCTTCCCTTTCTTTCTTTTCCCTCCCTTTCACTTACCTCCCATTCTCTTCCCTCCCTTTTTATTCCATCCTTTTCTATTCCATCCCTTTCTCGTCCCTCCATTTCTCTTCCCTCCCTTTCTCTTCCCTCCCTTTCTCTTCCCTCCCTTTCTCTTCCCTCCCTCCCTCTTTCCTCCCTTTCCTTTCTCTCCCTTTCCCTTTTCTCCCTTTCCCTTTTCTCCCTTTTCTCCCTTTCCCTACCCTCTCTCTTCCCTCTTTCTCTTCCCTCTCTTTCTCTTCCCTCTTTCTATTCCCTCTTTCTATTCACTCTTTCTATTCCCTCTCTTTCTATTCCCTCTCTTTCTATTCCCTCTCTTTCTATTCCCGCCCTTTCTATTGCCTCCGTTTCTCTTCCCTCCGTTTCTCCTCCCTCCCTTTCTATTTCCTCCTATTCCCTCTCTTTCTATTCCCTCCCTTTTTCTTCCCTTCCTTTCTCTTCCCTCCCTTTCTATCCCATACCTTTCTCTTTCTCCTCCCTTTTATTATCTTTCCCCATGTGCAAGAACTGCGAAAACATTTCCCTCCACTTTCATTCCTTCTAGTGAGGCAAGAGGAAACGGCACAAAACATAGATTGGAGGAGGTGAAGTTGTGAGGAGATGGAGATTCCCCTTTTCACCAGAAGAGGGTGGAATGAAATTCCTCTTTCCTTTTTAAACTCCCTTCGTTCTCACTTAAAATTTTCTGCCCCCGTTCACCTAATCCTTCTCTTTCTCTCTCTCTCATCGCGGCTCACACACACACGGTTGCAACTCTTCCACTTAGGTCTCCTCCTCGTTCGCTAGTTCCTCCCTCTCTTATTCATGCTGACAAGCTCACCGAACCCAGTCCTCCCTTCCACGACCTCACTCCCAAGGCAATGGCGCACACACGAAGAGAAACCTCAAAACTCCTCCACTAGCTCCGCAAACCCAGTTGACAGGAGCTTTCTTTCTTCGCCTACAGATGACAGCGACGGCTGTTTAAGGGTCCCACGAGCATCTAAATAATTCCGCTACACTCTTCCTCCCTCCCCCTTTATAGGAAAAGGGGATTTTTTCTCTCTGTCTTCCACCTGTCTTCTCACCCTGACTCTTCCACCCTGCCTCCCAAACCTCTTTTAAACACCGTAATAATTCACCAATCTTTTGCTCACTCTCATAATCTTCTGATCTCTCTCCCACAAACTTTTCCTGGTTCTTTTTTGCACATACTCCTCTAAACTCTTCTCTCAGTCTCTGAGAAAGTTTTCTCTTATATATTCCCTTTCGTTTTCAAATAATTTTTCCCTGGTAATCATCTTTAACTCTCAAGTTCTAAGACAGTACTACCCAACCTTTTTTGATGGCGGGCCGCATCGGTGATCCTTCGGCGGGCAGCGTTGAAAGTTGTCAATCCTTCGGCGAGCCGGGTTTGGGTTTAAATTGGAAGTTACCTATATATCCTTAAGTTGCATATAAGTGAAAATCAATTCTAAATAAGGTTTATATTGTTAACATTTCAATATTAATAGTTTTATTATAAAAGATTTCATATTAATTTATGAATTAGTGTGTTTTATTTTTCGTATTACTTTTCATGATAGCTTCGCGGGCCGCATCACTGTTCTAAGTCTACGAAACCATCGGTCTCTTTTGTTACTCTTTTTTCTCTTCCCTCTCTTCATTCTATTGCTGTTTGCCTCTTTTTTCTCTCCGTTTCTCTCTTTAATACCTCCCGAACTCATTTTGCAAGCTTTCACCACTTTGTCTTAATTATCCCTCACTTAAATCCGCTCTCTGCGCGCACACACGTCGTAATCTTTCATTTCCCGTACGTTCCCTTCCTTGTGGTATTGGCTCTCTCTCTCTTTAAGTCCCTTTGGTTATCTTGCTCATCAATCCGTCACATTGTTCGCTGAAATCGTCCTTCATGTTGTTTTTTGCATCTGCCTCGTAAATTGACGTGCTGTTAATTCGTATAACTCCCTTTGGAGAATAATATACGAATGAGTGCATAGTTTCTTCTGAAACCCTCCTCTGAAACCCCAGGATTAGGGAAGTGATATTCCTTATTTACCCAACATATGGCACAGGACGTTTTTTCATTACCTTAAAATTTTAATCATCTGCTAATCATTGACGAGCGTTTTAGAAATCTGTTTAGACGTTCGGTTTGTCCGTCTCTCTTTCTGATGCGGTATCTTTTGGACGAAAACAGATTCCGTCTTTTCCGTTTTCTTTTGGGAGGTCCGTCTCTCTGTCACGAATGTTGGCTGAAACTGAAAGTGAAAAATTAAGTAGCTGTTTTAGATACCTCTAATAGCTTTTTTATGGCTGCTGGAGATTTCTAAAACAAGTACTTTAATTTTTGATACTTTAGCGCTTATTCTGGATCATGACAAATGTTCAAACAAGAATATAAAAACTCAATTAATTACCAAAACCAAAAATATTTTATTATACACCAATGAATTGCACCTAGCCGTCTCATAGCTATTACAATAATAAATTAGTAAGAAATTTTGTCGATATTATTATAATATCTTATCCATGAGAACAGAGGCAAACAACAAAGTTAACATCTATTTTTCACAATTCCGTCATTGGAGGGTCATTTCAAATTTTAAAATAATTAAACTGTTCATGCACTACTCAAATAAATTCTCAAATAATTACATATCTCAAATTATTCATTCGTCTAAACACAGTGAACAATTTATACTACTTTTTGGGCTGATGTGAAAAAGCAGAA
The DNA here is from genome assembly GCA_028673005.1 of Tanypteryx hageni. NCBI lineage: Eukaryota > Metazoa > Arthropoda > Insecta > Odonata > Petaluridae > Tanypteryx > Tanypteryx hageni. The sequence continues at coordinate 101,958,721 of CM054120.1, read as the reverse complement.
AATTTATAATTTCATAGCATTCTTGAATCATCAAATCTAATTTCTAGGGCTTAAAAACTCAGTTGCATTAACATCCTTGCGAGAAAGACTGCAATAGAAGTAAAAAGCCTAACATCCTCCTCGTCCAATTAGAGACTTCTTTTTGTTGGAGAAAGAGACACACGCACTCTGCTTGTATAGTTGGTGATTAATCCAATATAAAATAGATAATTCATCTAGACATTTTACTCCGACCCCTCAAAAAAAACATCTGGACTGATTGAAGTACCAGCAGATTTAAATTGGGGGTAAGAAATGGGGTTGATATTTATCAATTATTTAAGCCCTTTCCATGCATTACCACCACTCCTCATCCGCCACGCCAGATTTCAACCAATTCAACCTCCTCCTACTCATTCATATGCGTGTTTCACCTCATTTTCCCATCTAACTTTACTCCATTCCTCTCTCTCCGTCCCACTCTCTCCCCATCCCTTTCCCCGTATATTTCCCCCTCTCTTCCCCTCCCCATCTCTCTCCCTCTCTCCTCTCCTTCCCCTCTCTTCCCCCTCTCTTCTTCCTCTCTTCCCCCTCTCTTCCCCCTCTCTTCCCCCTCTCTTCCCCCTGTCTTCCCCCTGTCTTCCCCCTGTCTTCCCCCTGTCTTCCCCCTGTCTTCCCCCTCTCTTCCCCCTCTCTTCCCCCTCTCTTCCCCCTCTCTTCCCCCTCTCTTCCCCCCTCTCTTCCCACTCTCTTCCACCTCTCTTCCCTTTCTCTCCCCCCTCTCTTCTCTATCCATCGCATCTTCTCACTCTCTTCTTCATCCTTCACATCCACTCTTCTCCATTTCTCTCCTCATCATCCTTCAATCCCGCTACTCAATTTGCTCCACGGGCTGTTTCATCATTTTCCACTCTCTCAAGGTGGCGAATAAATGGTGTGAGTGAATGTAGCTTACTTTGTCGCCTGTAGGGGGACTTTTGGGGGATTGGTAGGGAAACTGCAATTTAAAGACAAGACAAGTGTAAGGAAAAAAAGAGGAGAGGAATTGAGATGGAACAGATGTAAAACAGAAAGTGAGAAAACGAGGTGAGTTGGAGTAAGATCGTAGGTTGAAGGTTAGGGGACGAGCAGAAGGGAAAGTGAGATTTGATATGAAACGGGATGGGATTTGTAAGTGAAAAGGTGTAGAAAACGAAAAAAGCAGAGATGAAGAAAGAGAGAATGATGGAAAGAGAGAAAGGAGATTAAAAGTTCTAGGGCGGGAATAGGTAGGATGAAGAGAGAAAACATACAAATTCAAGCAAAAGGGACTAATCTTTATCAATAATTAAACTCTTTATCGGTTTCTATTTGAAACTTTACGAGGTAGTGTTTTATTCAGAGTCCTTTCTCTTCTCCATCGAAAAAGACGTAGCAGAGACGCGTTAGAGGTCCTATTAGGTGTACAGAGAATCGTTTAGAATTTCGAAAAAACTGATTATGGGGAGAAATTGTACATGGGTTGCTCGAATTAATTATAACATCTAGCAAGTTATGAAATTTTGAGGATAATTGAGGGAGATTTTCCCGGCTTACTAAGAAACAGCAAGGCTCATATTATTGTTTAAAATAACGATCGTGTCTGCCTTTCTGAAGTTCGAAATTCCTATATTTAAAGTTTCTGATATGTAATTTGTGGCGGCATGTATCTAGGTGTTTATCATTAGTCCGCATAAGCAGCAATAACGGACAGTTTTAATGTGAATACCATGAAAGGAATGGAACGTGAACTGGTGGACAGTTTCCCTTCATCGTAATTCATCATGTTCAGTCAATATTTACTTTTTATTAATATATTATAAATAATATTTTTATAAGTAAGAGAAGTAAATTACATACTTTTAACCTGGTGACTGAGCGTGGTGAAAAAATTGTTCTGCTCTTGACTACAGGACATACATCTTCTACATTCAAACTCGAACTCTAATTTATAACGGTTTTTCAATTACTGCAGTTACCATCATTAAGGTTTTGCGGAGGAATTTTTTAATGGCAAAATACAATGTGATTTTTTAAAAATTTCTCAATATAAATTTTTGGTCAAATATTTCAGACACTCTTTATGAGTGCACTTTATATTGGAAAATTGATTTTTGTTATGTCTTCAACATTTGTTACCATACTGATTTCATTTATTTTTTCCAAATTTCTAGTTTTTTTGCGTGAAATGTGATGGTGACTTTTAAATAAAAACTTTCCCATATTATTTGATAATCCACCAATTTTTAAAAGTGCTTATAACACAACAGTACTGCAAACCTCTTTATTTCCTAAGAGGTAATTGCTGCCACTTCAACTCTCCCTAGAATTAAAGTGAAAAACTAACAGTACCCAGGATTTCGGGATTGACATTTTTGCTTTTGCTAACAGGTGGCGCTAACGATTAAATTGTATTTGATGAATAATAAAATATATAATTCTTTAGAATTCACTGAGTAATACTTACTGCTTTCTATCTGAGTTAATAATATGTAATATTGAATGAATATTATCAAGAAAAATGGAATCCGCAGAATCAGAAGGACATGCATCAAGTGATGAGGCCTTTTCCTCGAGTGATGAAACAGACGAAGATGATTCGTTTGAAGGCGGATGTGCGTACAAACTATCAGAAACAAACATTAAGTTATTGATTCAAAAAATAAGGAAAACTGTTCTTCTCTTCAGAAAATCACCTGCAAAAAACGAGATTCCTTCAGAAGTATGTTATCGAACAGTATGGTGAGGAAAAATCAACTTTTATTGATATAAAAACTCGCTGGAACCGTTTAGTAGAAGTGATCGAACGTTTTATAATTCTTAAAACCTGCATAATGAAGGCCTTGATTTATCTGAATTCCGATACGTCATTCAATGAGAGTGAACATGAACTTGCTTCTTCTATTTTTGCAACACTGCAGTTAGTGAATATTACTATGGAAGCTCTTTGACGAAGAGATGCAAATCTTTTGATGTCTGAGGCAGCGTTGGAATGCATGATGAAGAAAATGAATTATGTTAATACAGAGTTAGGACATAATATGAGAAATGCTTTGCATTAATATAAGAAAAGCTTTTGCGTAGGCGAACAAAATAAACAGGTGATAAAAAATCACATTATATATTATAAGGCTACTATTTCCCAAATTTAACATTCAAATTTCTCTCCCACCAAACCTATCCGTCCAATATTCACCGGAACTCAGGAGCGTGCCTCGTCAATACTGCAATCGTCGACGGGCGGGAGACGAGTAATCTATACATTGGGCCAGATAGTGACCGGACCCACGCAGACCTAGTTTTAACGTTCCGAAGGCGGACCAACATGTTGGTTGCTCGTGGGAAAGTGCCTGAGACTGCGAGAGTATCGTTTGTGAGTGGAATGGACAGGAGTTCGGAAGGGCCAAAAATGTGAAGATATATGTGTGTAGGGAGTAACGTAAAGTGCAAAGCGACAAGAGAGCAGAGGAGAGCAAGGGAAGAGTTGTGTGTGGTCGGGATTCGCTCGGCTCGGCTAAATTCCTCTGCGCGGGAGAGTTCCGCGTCAGTTTTTCTCTTTTAAGTTCCAGAACACGGCGGCCAAAACTTGGGCAAAGTTGTTCGATTGGTTGAAACTTTCCGAAAACTTTCGTTGGACTCCGGAGGTGACAACATATTTTATCCGACTATCACTAAGCGTAAGTTGCGTGCGATTTTGCAGGAAAGTTCTCGATAAACTCCGTAGGAGGCAAAGGCATGCGTGTGTTCTCTCACTTAATTTTCCCCCATCGCGGGCTTTCCCATCGACCTCCAGTTTTCACATAGAAATAAATAAATGTCAGAATTATTTTCCGTATATATATATATATATATATATATATATATATATATATATAATATTGGCAGAGAAGGTTGAAATGAATCACGAAAATAAGGCAATAAATAACCGACGTGACCTCGAGGTTTTTTACAAAAATATTTTTAAAATTATTCATTGTATGAGCACTACTTTTTAGCCCAGAAAAAGATAACTTCAACAACGTGATAATTATAAACGTACATTCAGATTGAAATAATCGTAATGAATCGTGCTAATGCAGTTAATGACACAATTTTAATCTACATATCCGCAATAAGTACGATAGACAAATTTGTATCATACGAGCAAATTATAAAATAAACTATTGCACAAATTTTTTCTGGATACCGATGGTGACATTGGTCGATAAAAGTGGGCTTCGTTTTAATTTTAGCGGATAAATGGCTCTTTTCTGCTTGCTATATCGAAAATAAAAAAAAACGCTCTAACATTTTATTTAGAGAAGGCGACAAAATCATGCGGGGTTTTTTATGTATTGAGAAGTATTTTCTCCTATCAAGTCATCAAATATTATTCCACCGCTATCAAAACACTCGATCGCTCCTTAAAAAAAAACACATTAAAAGCAATCTCCATTCGCCGATTGCTTTGCGCTGCTCTCTTCTTCATCGGAAGCAAGGCAACATTCTCATTTTCCTCAAATTACTCGCTAAGTACATTAGACGTTTAAAAGATTCCGACTCTTCCACAAAAGACGGCACACTATCATGATCATAAAAAACATGTCTTCACTTTCCACTCTCTATCCCACTCTCTCCCCTTCTCTATCTCACCCCGTCTCCATTGTCTGCTCCTTTTGTTAGAGCAAAAAACACATACTTCCCCCCTCCCCTCCTTCTCTACAACCGAGTCATTGTATTTTGGAGCACACTTTCGTAAAATTCTCTCTCCCTCCCCTCTTTCTCTCATTCCCCTCACATCTCTCACTCCCCTATCCCTCCCACTACCTCCCCATTTTCATTTCCGTCACAAAGGGAAGAGTACGGAGAGGCGAAGGATGGGGAGGAGGAAGTGCGTATTAAGAGTAGAGGGAAGCAGAAGGGCCAAGGAAGCCGTGAGGGTGAGAGAATATAGAGCAGAAAAGTCTTCGTTCGGGAGGAGTGGGAAATGGAGTGAGGTGTGGAGGGGGTGAAAAGGGAGTGGTTTAGGTTTTAAACGATGGAAGCGCCAGGTCGATCCGGAGGAGTGGTACCCAAGCTGTTCCTACGAGACGGGTTGGAACTTGGGAGATTCCCCTCGGGACGAAAATAAGATGACCTGCCTCGCCGTAGGTATCGGAATGAGAGACAATGGTGAAATATGACCGAGAGGAATTTCAAATTTGACTGTTTTCGACATCCAAATTTCTGATTTGGGCCCATTATGCTAAGACAAAAATTCATGTACTCTGACGATTAAATTTTGTATGAATAAGTACGATTCGGAATAATGTACGAGTATGTATTTAACCCCTCAAGCCCGGAGGAGATTTATTAAATCCCACCCGTAAGGCCGGATAAGGTATTTAAATTTTTACGATTGCTTTGCAAAAACGTTCAAGAAATTTTAAAATATCATAACTTTATAAATTTTCTGTCGATTTTTCTGATTTTTTTGTGGATTTACGAAAAACATGAAATTTATAAATATCAATTTTTCGTATCATATTTTACATACAAACATTGTTGCAGTAGAAGAGAATGTACACCAATCGCTAATTTTCCGGCGCGCGTTCGCGCTTTATAAATATAATTCAGCACCGGGAAATCCATGAAAGATATTGATGTACAATCTTAATAAAAGAATAACTTAAATTAGTAACTATTTTATTCTACGAATCTACCATCTAAACCAATTAGGTGAAAAGATTTACGTATCTCAATTTTTTCATGTCTTGACTGGAAATTTTTAAGTAAATGTAGTATTACTGATTTATTAGAAGATTTATGTATAATATAAACGTTTTAGTTATATAGTCATTATTCATGGTCATTACAAATGTCACATAGAAGAAATTATTACATTTCGTTCATTGGAAAGGTAGCTATGACGATGTAGACCTCAGAAATGAATTTAGATGCAAAACTCGGAAAACTTTCAACAGTTAAACTACTGTCCGCGTCAAAAAGACGTGCATCTCAAATTTGACGCGCGATCATATGCGCTACATTTATTGGAAAGAATATACAAAAATACCATTAAAAAGCTTATTTTATGCTTAATAAGGTTTGATTTTTTAATATTTTTAGACAGAAAACGTAAAATTTTACGGCGAGTTAAACACAGAAACTACCCGTAAAAACCAGCTACGCAGCCAACTTTCGCGAAAGTAGTCATATATAATAATTCATAAACGAATAACTACTGAACAAAATCTTTTGAAATTTAAAACAGTGATGAACTAAGATAAAATAGAGGCAACGCAATAATGTTCTAAGCTCTATGTTAATTACAATGGTTTTATTGGATTACAACATTAAAAAGAAACTCGTCAGTGGGGAAAAATGATAGAGGAATTCTGAAAACACTCCTCAATTTCTGTGTCAAAATCAATTTTGAGCAACAATTGCAGTAAATAACCACGAAGTATTCATAATTTTTGGCTGATTTCCAAAGGAAATGAAATGGTCCTGTCTGTGTGTGTGTCCCCTGCTAACAACTTTTGAACCAATGAACCAATTTTCATGAAACTTGGTATGAGGCTCATGCTGCTAGTGCCCGTTTACCAACTGTATTTAATTTGCCGAAGATTGAAGTCCTGGGTTCGATTTCAAGAACGTTTTTTACCCATTTGTTTTGCATAGGAAATCTCAAATGCATCGTGCAGAGATGTTTCTTTAATACATTAAAATATCTTAAAATTGTGATATCAGAGCGAAGTTTATACTGTTCTAAGAGAAAAAGAATGGCGATTATAATTCTTATCAACGAATATTAATATGATAGTATTTTCTTGAACTTCTATTAGGACAGCGTTTTATCGGATTGTTGCCATGGAGACGATCATTATCGAACCCGTCTTAAGCATAGACGACTGAACAAATGGGTTATTTTATTTTCCACTCGTCTACTCTTCAGCAATGGACAGTTGATCCATATATATTAGCGTATAAACAGTAACATTAATTAAATTCGTTTATTTAAAAAAATACATGCTAAATATAATCTCAGAAAGAGATTTTGACATTGTTGTAAGTATTTTAAACCTGATAGTGTTATATTAATTTTTTCTCTATCATTGATAAACCATAAACTACAAATGATATTTATGGTATGAGAATTTCTTGGAAGGACTAACACGCACTGAAACATTTTCTGTCAATATGTATAAGTAATCAATTCGGGACGTCAACTTTGGGAAACCAGTCTGAATTAGACCTGGTTTGAACTTTTTGTTAGATTTTTCAAAGTAATAGACGTATTTTCTCTAAATATCTCTATAAAATTTTGTACATACACGTGTAACTTTTTTGTTGATAAGAATGTGATTTTTAAATTTAATTTCACTTATCTTTGCTATAATCTGTACTCAATTTTAGCATCTGCTTTTTCTCCTCCAGTTTTCCTTAATTGCTCAACATTGTAATCAATAAATTTTTTTCGAATTCATTTGCATTGTTGAGTAAATTACCTCAGTACTATATATTCAAATTTTCAATTCTGTGAAACCACCGTAGTTATTTTACATAGATAATGAAATGAAATATATGAATGTCGAAAAAACTATTTGAAATACATTAATTGCATTATAAAAGCATCTAAATTATTCAATTAGTTTTGTAAGAGCGGCTAACAGAAAACAAGTCACTCGCAGCCAGAGGCAGTTTGCAAAAACATACAATCACTGTATATTGATAAACGAGAATGAGCAGTTCACAGCAGGCGCCCAATCCAACATCCTGGTTGGCGTGCCGGGCATCTGAACTAGTCGGCTACCTCATCTTTTCATAGTTTAAATTGACATATTTCTTATGTTAATGTGTTGATAACATTTGTACTTCACCACGGTGCAAAAATTAGCTTTTAATGAAAAGATGACTACGAAATTGCATTTTTGTTGGATTTCCGAGTATTCACTACTGGAGCAAGGTTTAGTTTGTATAACAGGTGATAAGATCAAGCTTGGGATGGCGAAATAAAGGCGGTAAGGATATGATGTTTTAGGGCTAGTTTAAAAATACAGTTGAAAGAGAGTGGGAAGCGGTCTAAGCGTCAATTTTATTAAAAACTAATTCCTGAAACGAGATAAAGTAAAGCTGAAACTGCACCTCTATAAAATTAGAAGAATTTTTTCATTAATTATTTTCGATTGTGGAATAAACACCACGTGGAAATTTTGTCTATAGAAATCGTTTGTGCAACATTCCGCAGAAACTCGTTTGGAAAATTCTCCGCGGCAAATGTTAAACATATTTCCAGCGATATTGTTATCATATTTATGAAATTTGTGTGCGTTTTTTTTTAAATAAAATCGAAACAATTCAACTCATATTAGTTTATTTAGCAATTTAATTTTTCGATCCATCCGATTTTTTTTCACCGTAACAATAATATAAACGTTCATTGGAAGGAATAAAAATTATAATAGATTGTAGTGAAGAGTAGGAAAATTTTGTTGGGAAAAACATAAATATCCAGACCCGTCCGAAATTGACGCCCCATTTCCTAGAAAGAACGTTGTAAATAAATTCGAAGAGTCCATTGTTTCTCCAAAATCGAAAGCGATTCTCATCAGCGGAGTCTTTTTTCGGGCACTTATATCCTCTTTCCCTCTTCTTATCTCTCATTATCTCTTGTCCCGAACCCACTCCCTTAGCGTACCTGATCCCTTCATAACCGTCTTATTCTCCACTCGATCCTTTAAAGTAACAAATCCCCTCACTCTCCCTTTAACCACTCAAAACACCACGCCATACCGTAGGCGTCGCGCGAAATGCATTGGGCCCATTCGCGTTAATTTTTCTCTCCCTCTCTGCATTCCATCCGAGATAACTCCCGCCCCTGCGATATTAAAAGTTATTGGCAACAACCTCATAACGACTCCCTGCTTCTCTTATCTCAGTTTCATTTCTTAAACTATGAAAGCCTCTATTTCACTTTTCTCCTCTGTCTATTTTCTCTCTCTCCCCTACTTTCAATATCCCCTACCATCCACCTTCCATCTAGCTCCCGAGCAACCTCCGCCAGAAGTTCTTGGAGCATCAGCTCCCAGAGATACCAATATACGAGAATGGGTTGTTGTATTGACAAGGAAGGGAATCGTTCACACAAGACTTGGTTATTCGGAGTCGCGAAAGGAGTGGAGGATTTTGGAAGGGAAGTGAGGAGAAGATTGGCGTGAGGGAGGGCGAGTTTTGCATTGGAGGACTTATGTTGACACTCGAAAATCGCTCCAGTTACAAAACTAACTCCATCACACCCTTCCTTTTCTCCACCCCTCTTTCTCTCTCTCTCTCTTTCCACTCTCTTTTTGTTCCGTTCCCCATGTTTCCAACTTCTCTTACGTCCTTTACTGGATCACCTTCACGTGTTTCTGTCATCCCGTCACGTTTTCTCATTGATATTCTCTTTATATCAACCTCTTTGCCTCTTCTCCGAATATATTTAAGCCTGTAATTTTTGTAATATGAAAGTCATATTTTTAGCTCCCCATGGTTTAACGTTTTTATCTCCATGGTTAACTTCCATCTGACGTTTATTTTCTCTCAAACGTTTTGCTTACGCATGACTTTTCTATTTCCTTTCCCTATTCGCCTCTCTTTAGGTTAATCATCACTGCCATATTCGATTAACTATTCTTCATTCAAATATCCATCGTCCATCTTCCTTTTTCCTCAGCTTTTGCAGCTTTTTATAACGGTTTATATTCTACTGACCGAATTTCTGGAAAATATAATTATCGGCATACCTTTAAACGACGTGTGCATTGAGCTTTTTCGGCAGCATGTTTTTAGGCTTAGTTATTGAAATTCAACAGCCAGTTTAAGATAATTTTTGGGTATTGCATAATTTACCCAGTGGAGGCGACGAATACTAGAATTTCAAAGAAAATTTAGGTTTTATTAATGATAAGAGAATATAGAGTACGGTGAGGCAGACTTAACTACTCGTCTGATGTATAGTGGGAGAATTTTCGATAAGCTCTTTTATTCCTTATCACATTATCGGAAATTTTATTTTATGGTTCATAGATGGTCATTTACTCGAGTAAGGACTTTCCGTACGCTACGCGGAGATTGTTCAAATACCTCTCATTTTCTCAGGTGGAATATCGCTTTTTTTAGTGTAATCATTTTTCTCGAGATGACTTATTTGCTCTATTTCATTTTTATTTCTCTCTCTCTCTCCATTTTCCACTATCTGATTATTATACGACATTCCCTCTTCTTTCGTTTTCTTCCTCTTATCGCCATCCTATTCCAATCCCCACCCTCCTTTCTCTCTATCCCTACGACCGCAGCACCGTAGCAATCTCTATTCCCTCTCAATCTCATTTTCCCTCAATCTTTCCCATACCCGAAAAACAAAAACGTTTATAATACTTCCAACCCGCGTACGCCGTCATCTCTCAACCTGAAAGTTTTCCTTCCTTAACCCTATCCCTTCTTTCCCCTTCCCGCCCTTTCTCACTCTCACCATTTCCATCACCCATATCATCCAGAAATCCCCTCCATCGCCCCACCCTTCCCCACACCACGGCTCGCCAATTCCACCCCTCCCATCCCGCTAACTCCACGCATTTTCCACGGTCGCAACGCTGGCAATATTATAAGCTCACCTTTTTATCCGAACCATTGTCCCACCTCGACTTCTTTATACTTTAAGGGATTCCTCCTCCGTTAACTTCCGTCCCATCCAAAACAAGCGGTACCAACTCCGCTTCTATTCTTCCTCCCTATCCATACGCCTCCCTCCCACGTCTTTACCCTCTTTACCCATACTCAATGTACCCCCTTCTCGCTCATTCTATTCCCTAACCTCTCTCTTTTTCCATCCTTCCAAACTCCCATCAAGACATTCTCGTTAATACGAACTTCTCATCCTCATACTCTCTTCCTCTTTCTCTCGCGACCGCACACAATCCTTTCTCGCATTATTTTCAAACTTCCATCTTTCTCCGGTCTCTGTTTTCCCATTATCTCCCATTCCACGACATTCACCATGTCGGCTTCCGTTTTTTGCGCTCTGAAATGCCTTTCTCTACTCTTTCGTTTTCTCCCTAATTGCCCTCACTATGGTATCGTAAAATTTTCTTCGACATCTCTTTTGTCACCGCCATCAGTTCTCTCTCTATAGCTGATTAAGGAACAATTCCGAAAGCTTCTACGTTTGTGATGTTTCTGTGTTTTATTGTTCTTTTACGTGTGTCGCTTCGACATCCCCGGGGCCTCGCCAACCTGAAGTCGTCTGATTGGTGAGTGCTCACTGGGTTTCCTCATCCCAACATCTTGTTGACATCCATTTATCCATTTTACTATTCCTTTTCCGTAAGCTGTTATATATATATATATATATATGGATGTCAACAAGGTGTTGGGATGAGGAAACCCAGTGAACATTCACCAATCAGACGACTTCAGGTTGGCGAGGCCCCGGGTATATATATATATATATATATATATATATATATATATATATATATATATATATATATTACCTCGCTGTCGTATTTGCCGAAATTTACGATTGTTGTGTCTTGATGCGCGTGTTTTTATAAAGGATCTGGAACCTTTTAGAATGCTTCTAAGTATTGCGTTTATCGTGACTTTCCAAATAGTTCATATGTTTTGCTGGGGGCGGTGAATGTTAGAAAACTCCTAGATTTAAGGCGATATCATAATGATGTCTTCCAGGGAATTATTTTTCTTTAAATAATGGTGAGACATATTTGCCCCTGCAATTTATCGAACGCTTAACACGCAGACCACTATGGGGAAGAGTTAAAACATTACGAAGGCGTTTTCTTTTAAATCTGTAGGTAAACAGTTTAAATAAACTCATTTTCCAAGAATAACAAACTCCAAGGAAGCCCGCAGGAATAGAGCAACGCTCTTTCTTTAATGTTAGCACTTTTGGGTGTGTAATTATTACGTTGATAACAAATCCGACGTGCGCTTTTATATCCTTTCACTTAATTTTTATTGTACCTTGAACGCAGTGTATGCATGGAGACATTGACCCATCCGTATACACAAAAAAGGTAGACAAAATAAAGTATACAGTCATACACAAACATACTTATACACACACATACATACAGATTCCTTAGTCTTCTCGTACATCACTCAATATTTCTCTCCATTCTTTCTCTTCTTTCTCTCTTCGTTACGTCTATTTGCCCTCCTTTTCGGCGTGCAGTCTCTCTATTATCCTGACTTTTGCACTCTTTCCTCGCTCTTCTGATCAACTTCATTAAACTTCCTCCTCTTCCCTTAAGACCCATCCACTTAAAGCGCCTTACGCTTTCTCCATCTTTTTCCCTCGTCTTCGGAAAAGAGGCCGAGGGAGAAAGGTTGAGTGTGCTAGGATTAGTTCTATTCCCAGGCCTCGCTTTCTATCCCTTCTTCCTTTCTAGTTATGCTTTATTTTCCTGTCTCTCGTCTTTTCTTTTAATCCTCTCCTTCATTCCTCCTCTTTTCATCCCTCTTCCTAATTTCCTTCCTTCTTTTCATTCAATTTCTTTAGCCTTCGTATTTTCCTCACTAAGTAAGTACCGATTAACTGGGTATCGATTAACTGGAATTTCGATTAACCGGAATTTTAAATACTTCTGTCTTGAATGTTTTTGCTAGAGTACCTGAGTATGTGTACGGTATATACTAAAACACTAATAAAGATGTGAAAACATGAGTCATCAAATTTACTTTCTCTTAACTTTTTTCTTTACTGACTTAATATTTACGGTTATTTTACTTGTCTGCACTATGGCTTACAAGCATAGCCATCAAAGATATGGTTCCGGGGCGTTCTGCAAATCGAGTCTTTAATTCATATCTTTTGTCAGTCTTTTCTAACATTTATTCATATGCTGGTTTTGCTCCGTATTTTTTACCCAATTCTCGTAAAGCTAATATATATATATATATATATATATATATATATATATATATATATATATATATATATATATATTAACTGAAGGAATAGAAAAGGTAGTGATGAGGGTGGCAACAAGGTGTTGTGGGAAGCCCAGCGGACACTTACCAAGTTGAGGACCAAGCTGGAAGGCTGCTGGGGGCGTCGAAGAGACACGTAAGACACACGAACACAAAAACACACGCAAGCTTATCGGGCCTATGCCCTTCTTCAGCGAAAGAGTAACGTAAAGTGACACACTGGGCGGGGAATGACAGGGTGATGTGGGAAGGTTGATGATTGGAGGAGGTGGGGAGTAGGAGGGGTGGATAGCCAATAAAGAGATAGTGTGGTAAGGGAAAGTGCGAATAACTACAATGTAACAAGGAGACATTGTAAGGGGGCTAATAAGGTTAGCGGAGGTTGAGGCCAGGCGGAGAGAAAGAGTCGAGAAGATGGATATGTGCTAGTTCCCAGTGTCGGAGAAGGGGGGCAGGAGTGTCATAGGGTAAAGCGCGAATAATCCTATCATTGTTGCAACTATTGAAGGGGACATTGTGGGTATTAGCATGTAATGCAACTGGCAGGAGGCGTCTGATAGAAACGCTATTCCGGTGACCGTTCATTCGGATGTTTAACGGATTGCTGGTGAGGCCTATGTAAAACGCGGGACAAAGGGTGCAAGTAAGGAGGTAAATGACGTTACGGGTGGTGCAGTTGCTTCTGGAGGTGATGGGGTAGGTGATGTTGGTGGAGGGACTCGAGAAAGAAGATGATGTAGGTGGATAGGGCAAGTGAGGCAGCGAGGTTTTCCGCAGGGGTGGGAGCCTATTGCAAGAAGCGTGGTAGAAGTAGGAAGTTCCTTCCTCCACAAGATATTTCCCATAATTTGGGGGCCGGCGGAAGGAGAGGAGCGGAGGATTGGCAAAAAGGTTGATAAAGAGGGACTGATGGGAGGAAGAGGTAAGAATTGGGTGGGCAGCATGAATGGTAGTTTTGAGAGCTTCGTGGATACCAGGAAGGAAAAGTGTCGTAAGAGTGAGTGGAGGGGTAGATGCAGGAATAGTGGGTGTGTGAGGATGTGATCCATTAAGGGTAGGCGTCATCGCCCTATGGATCTGTTCGCGGACCAAGACTGGAGGGTAACCACGTTTGAGAAGAGCATCCTCGAGGACAGAGTAATACTCTAGAAGGGATGCTCTATCGGAACAAAGCCTCCATCATCGACGAGCAAGGGCATAGGGGATAGAGGTTTTGGTATGAAGGGGATGGCAGCTATCAAAGTGGAGGTATTGGAGGCTGTTGGTGGGTTTGATGTGAACACAGGTGCAGATTTGGCTGTCTTGAAGGTAAAGATCGACATCCAGGAATGTGATGTGGGAGGTAGAGGATTGGTGGGTGAAGGACAGTGAAGGATGGGAGGAGAGACGCGAGAGAAAGGAAAGGAGAGAGACAGGTCCATGCGTCCAAAATAAGAGGGGAGAGGTTAAGTATAAAATGGAAGAATCAGTCCATGGAGTGGTAAACGTTGAAGATAAACGCTAGGAATGATGAGATACAATGTGAAATATGATAATATTACTATTCAAGTATTTATAATTAACGATCTGCAGCCACTGGTAGCAGACAAATTTCTGCCTGCATCTTATGTAGGCGATTGAAAATGTAGAGTAAAAAGCCTAGAAATAACTGGCAGGCATGAGGGATCACTTTGTATTCAATATTTATATATATATATATGTATATATATATATATATATATATATATATATATATATATATATATATATATATATATATATACAACGGTGATATTCCGACGACTGAGGGGACTGGAACTCCACCATCGCTCTCTACGATTGCGCCATTGTAACACAAAGCTTCCAGCCGGAAATGGCTGTCCGATATGCAAAGAAACTAACGGACAAAATTATCAAATACTACAAACAGTGGAGAATCGAGATAAATCCTCAAAATCAACCTCTTCAACAAAAAGGATGCCAATACGCCGAGGAAACTAACTATTGAAGGTAGTGAAATTCTCTGGGCGAAAAATATTAAATATTTAGGTTTAACTATGGACAAGAAACTACGGTTTGACGACCATGTAAAAAGGATCAACCTAACAGCAGCAGGGAAAAGAGCCAGACTCTTCCCAATCTTTAATTCAACTGACGTGTCCAGGGAATTAAAACGCACATATATAAAACAACAATCAGACCGACACTTACGTATGCGGCCCCAGTATGGACCGGACTTATTATGCAGAAGTCCTGGAAAATACTAGAGATCGCGGAAAGAAAAATTTTAAAGCGCATTAGCAGGACATGGGGTCGGAATGTAGATTACCACGAAATGTTAAAAATAAAACCGATTAGGGAGGAGGCCAAGAAATTGGCCCTAACATACAAAGCGACGTTAGAAAACAAAACAAATGATGTTCTCCGCGATCTCGCGAAAAACAAAGTGTCGGTCTGGGACTAATACAAAAGGGCTTTCGCATCCACAGGTGAAGAGGATTGGGTCCCTCCAAAAAAGCGGCGGAAATGAAAT
The DNA here is from genome assembly GCA_028673005.1 of Tanypteryx hageni. Lineage (NCBI taxonomy): Eukaryota > Metazoa > Arthropoda > Insecta > Odonata > Petaluridae > Tanypteryx > Tanypteryx hageni. The sequence continues at coordinate 101,943,258 of CM054120.1, read as the reverse complement.
GATTTGATTTCTCAGTTTTAAAATTGACCAACAAGTTTTAAAAACACGGACGAGGTGCCTGTACAACCCCCTTTTTACTTTACATTACGACGTTGAGTAGAGCCACAATGGAAAGGCAACTCAGAAATAAATATACCACGGGAGGGTATGAACCAAAAATCTTCCGATCGGATTCGCAAACTTGACAACGTACTTGTTTATCCAGTCTTAATTTCGTAGGATACCTTCTTCAACTTTGATTTAGTGTACAGTATTCGGCCAATCTCAGATTTTTGCTTGTTTCGTTTGGATTTCAGTTTGATTTAATTGGCATAATTTCGGAGTCCCAGTGGCATATATAGATATTGTATGACTTCAGTATGAGTCCAAATCGTTCGTGATGAGCTTGATATAGATCTACTAAAAAAGTGCGGTGGTCAAATCATTAAATTAAAAAATATTCAATTCCGAAGAATTTAACGTAACTTTTACAATTTAACGGTCCAGTGGCACCTCTTAATATTGGCCAATCTCTAAAAAGCTTTTTTTTCTTATCTCTGAACCCATATGGCACCTTTCCCACACTAGTGCGTAGTAATCAAAAATAAAAATTATAAAACGGTATTTTCGGCCCATCCTAATGTACAATGTTGAAAATGAAATTTGGGGTCTACGGTGTACAGAATGGAAATAAATAAAAACTCCTGAACTTTAGGCTAATTTCCGACAACAGGTCCCTGTAGGCCATCGCCCTGCAAACTTGTAAGTATAATTATTTTTCCTCTATTTTTTTCTCTTATTGACATATGATTGCTCAGTTTGGTTGTTTTACGATAGATGTTTATATTTATTTCCTAATGAACATTACACTAACTTTTTCATATACGTATAAACCTTTGATATCACTACACTCTTTGCCCCGAAATTAACTGTGTGCGCCTGGTAATTCACTGTCAATTATGTTAATAATGCGTAGCAACAGAACCTAATCGACTGACACCATCAACCATCTCATCTAATGCATCTCACTAATAAGCGCGTTAGTGGGGGATGTGTTTGGTGGCGGTCGTGCTAGTATTGCAATAATGTTTCTGGGAGGTCCATTAGTTAAGTTTTGACACCTCTTTGTTGGGCTCAGGGGATTAAACTAGCCGTATACAAATCTTTCGTCGATCGTCTTGTGGCCGCGGCTTATGAATGTCTAACCAATTATACTGAATTTATTGCGTTGCTTGGGGCACGATGTTTCCAACTATTTATAAAAGCAAATAGACTGTAGGCGGTTGTTGCTTGTTCGCAATTTGTGGTGATAATCTGTCAGGGATTGTCATAGCGGCAAGGGCAGTCTTTGTTGGGGATTGTTATTCTCACGCACCATCCGTGACACAGCGATGGCGGAATAATGCCAGCTGCGCCCGCCCCGCGGCGCTGCGGTAGTTGGTCGGGCTTTCCACGCGGCTTTTAAATGGGCCGGGGATTAAAGGGGGATAGAGGTGACGGGAAATTCAGAGCCAAGTGGTTCTTTGTCCTCGCTGTTAGCAGTCACTATGGGATTAATTTGTTTAGCTAGTCTTAGTAGGGCGTTAGAGGTAGTTTAGGCGGTGATTCAGTTCGTCTCATCTCAACAGGGTAGTTGGTTTTTAGGAAGCTGTTTTCGGCGAGTTCGAATGGGCACAATTTTAGGTTGGTTAAGGGGCCAAAAGCGGTAATAACGTTCGCACTGTTTTCTTCTTTGTCATTAATAATGTTGCCGTTTTGTCTCAGGCGCTTTGAAATCTTAAAATTTCGGTCATTCAAGCAAAGGTAGTATTCGCGCTCGTCTTTCCTTCACGATTTGGAGGTTCTTGGTAGTCTGCTACGTCATCGTGCAGAGACTCATTTTTCAGTCGTCCTATGGCCGTGGCTGGTAGGTGCCGTGGCGGTTATTTTGTCTTTATTGTGTTACCTGGTGCCCTGTATTTTCAACTATCGAAGAGGTACAATGTCATATTTCTTCCACCATAAGGTGCTTTTAAGTAGAGAATATTGGCCTAGGTAACTTCGGCTACTTTTACATATTTTCCCTTGAAGGACGAGATGGAAAGTTTTTCAACGCTTTCTCTCGCCAGCGCGTCAAACTGACGGTGAGTGATACCACCAAAAACTAGTACCCCTACGGAAAGACCGGAAACTTTATGCTATAAAACGATTCCCAGGATTTTCATGGAGGGGCGACAATCGATCTGTCAACGGGAAAATTTGGAACTACGTCTTAACGAATGCTAGCGTGACGTCATATCAGGATGTCCCTCGCCCCATTCCCCTCCCGTTTTAATACGATAATCATAGCGCATATAGATTGCACGGACAGATTAAATGGACTTAAATGAAAGAATTGCATATAAGAAATAAAATTTATTACCGTATATCACACATTGCGAGAGTACAAAGTCATTATCAAACTGCATAACAGCGAGGTATTTGTGCATATTTATTATACAATAAAGATATAAAAATGAATTATTGTAACAGAATATTATAACGTTAATATCTTTTATGCACCAAACGTATTTATAGGAAATTCACGTGGACGACAAAAAACGTCAAACTTTCACGTCAAGAATGAATTTGTGGATCAAGCAAAAATCTATTTGTAAAGTGATTTCTTCGGCCCTGGAACACATTCTCTTTCTGTTGCACCTGTAAAAAGAACGAAAATGAATATCTAAGAATGTCAATCATTAAACGTCCTAAACCTAATGAAATTGATGCAGGAGGCAATGGGCATGCTATAAATGTTGCAATACATGTAAAAAAAAAAGGCAAATGCACTTACGGCCCATTGCGGTCCATAAACAATGTTTCTATGAAGATCACATTACCACTAGTAAACTTAAACACATCACATTGCACTAGAAAATGCCCACTTTTTCTATAATTTATTCAAAGCACAGTTGTATTTGCTGACGTTGACGTGATCACAGCAGTTACAGTTAGCCCATTTAAGATCTATATGTATTCATCATATAACAAGGAAAACTCTTGATATAGAAATTTCAATTTCTCGATCGAAATATATATATTTCTAAATGTTTTGAAACAAAGAAGAATTATCTTAATGTAGTAGTAATTTTCGTCGAATTTGAACCAAAATTGTAATCGGTAAATAATTTTAACAAAAATACTCAATACCAAATTTCATCACAATATGCCAAGCGGTTCCCGAGCTGAAACAAAGGAAGATTGTCAATTACTTGTAGGTCTTCATGTAAAGTTTTAGTCATTTTTGTCCGATTTTAATCTAAATTGGAATCGGTTTACCGATTTTAGCAAAACTCTCCTATACAAAATTTCATCAAAATACATCCATCGGTTCCCGAGTTGAAACAACGGAACATTGTCAACTACTTGTAGGTCTTCATGTAAAGTGGTCTTAATTGTTGCCCGATTTTAAAAAGAATTTGAATCCGTCGACAAATTCTGGTAAAACTTCCCAATACGAAATTTTATCAAAGTACGTCAAGCGATTCCCGAGTTGAAACAAAATAACATTGTTAACTACATGTAGGTCGCGTCAAGTGGTCGTGATTTTTGTCAATTTTTAACCAAAATTGTTATCGGTCAATTAATTTATTAAATCTCCCTATTACCAAATTTCATCATAAGACGTCTAGCGGTTTCCGAGCTCTAACATGCGGACGGACGGAAACGACACCCCATATATGCGTTCATTTCGTGCAAAGAACGTATAATAATGGCACCCGCATAATATGCCACCTTCAAACAAAATAAAAATCTGAAGAAACTTAAGGGAAATATAAGAAGAATGACGGAATTCAAGGAAGAAAAGAAGCGAGAGCGAGCGAAATACACATATAAATACACACACACACGCATATATATATATATATATATATATATATATATATATATATATATATATACCGAAGTGTGTGCGTACGTGTTGAAAATCGTTCCTCCGTTACAGCGGAAAGGAAAAGAGTTCGAATTTACCGTGGATTTCCGTTTGTTTTTCCCATCTGGATATACCCCCACCGCTCTCCTGCCCTGCTGTCTTTCCTAGAAATTTCTTTTGAATTTGTGGAACTGGTCGCTGCTGAATTATTGTAGAATTCTCTTTTTACCTTTCTCTCATCCTTCCTACCATCCAATTCTATAAAATTTCTTCCCCGTCCCTTCCACCCATTAAAAACTTTCTGTTACGATTCTCAAAGTTGACTTATAACCCCCACTTCCCCTTCCTCTCCCCCACCCCCTTTTCCAATTCCCCTCTTCCCCTCCCCTTCTACCACCTTCCACCAACACCTCAATTCCCGAGTTTTCTCGCCGTCCGAGGAAAAACGTCCGTGCGATATTGAAATATCATAAATTTGAGCAATTCTCGTTTCTGAGAAGGCGAGATAGCAATGCGGCATGATCAAAAGAGTTTGCAAGGTTAAACATAAGACGTCGGTTAGACCACCGATAAATTAGTTGTTTCCTTCATTGATTTATGATTATCCTTATATATATATATATATATATATATATATATATATATATATATATATATATATACATATATATACACACACACATTATAGGCAAATTTGAAAATTATATTTTAATATCAATTCAGGCAAAATTAAAGGCAATTTGTGAAGATACTAAACTGTAAAGTTGGAATTTTTTTATGTAGGATTGCCACTAGATAAAATTGTGGTTTAATTAGGTAACTTTTTGGGTACACTCAATTATTCGTCATGGGTAGCGCATAAGTTTAAATTCCTTTATGGCCTAAGACAATTTATAGCGCATTGGTTCTTTAACATTCCGACTTTTAAGTACATATATATTTAAAAATGTAATTTTAAACGATATTGGCTGATTTTTTAATGTAATGCCGAGGTTCTTTTTAGTTATTAGTTAATGACGTAACAGTCGACATTACCCTCTCTTCGCCTTTGACAACGTGTCCACATCGATAAGAATACGCGTCAACGCCTCAGTTATACATTCTATTAAAATAGTTTTCCCTATTCTCTCGAGTGCATCACCTTTAAACTACTTTATTCTTTATAAGTACCTCCTCTAAGCTTCTCCCGCTATTCGCATTCTCCTTACCCCATGTAGAGAATCCACACATCCGTAATTCTCCCGAAATATACGCCCCCTATAAATAGTATACACATGCATATATACGCGTCCTTCCATCACCCGCCTGAAGTTCTCTGTTCTCATAACCAATAGAGAATTTGGCGCGATCATACAGACATAACACACGTAGGACTCTTTTCCACTTCCTCGAAAAGTCTTTTAAAAAAATCCGACTTACCGCTTCCTTGCCTGCTTCAGCTCTTGTCCCTGCCCTTCCCTCTCTCTCCCTCTCCAAACCTCCCGCATTCTCATACACCCTTTGAACTCGAAATAACGTCCTCAATCTTCCTTCGGGGCGGCATTTCACCTTGATTCCTTTGAACCGACCAAAATAAAACCATTTAAAAAATCTACAAAAATATATCTTGCTCGCATCCTTTTTACTCCGTTCGCTTTCGAGCGAATCCGAAATAAAGGCACTTTACTATATTTTTCTCCTCCTTGCACACTTTACCACATCTCCCCACCCTTTCCCTCCCCCCTACAATTTCTTCCTCCCCCAATTTGTTCTCCCTCCCCGTATACATTCTCCCTCCCCCTATCCTTTCTCCCTACCCCATATCCTTCTCCCTCCCCCATATCCTTCTCCCTCCCCCATATCCTTTCTCCCTCCCCCATATCCTTTCTCCCTCCCCCATATCCTTTCTCCCTCCCCCTATCCTTTCTCCCTCCTTCTATCCTTTCTCCCTCCCCCTATCCTTTTTACCTCCCCCTATATTTTTCTCTCCGCCTTCCATTTCTACCACCCCGAGATTGTTATCATTCGTACTTCAACGGCTTTTCTTCCTTTTTTTGGTTGTTCGGGAATTAGAACTCATGGTACAGAGAAAGAAAAAGAAAAGAGAGATGGACGGATTATTTATTGTTCTCGAGTCGTAAAAAAGAAGGGTACTGAAAACCACACCTCGTGGCTCATGGGTAGCAATACGATTTTTTAAAAAGCGGCTTATCTATTAGCTTTATTTTTTCCGCTGTAAAAAAGCGTGAAATAGTCAAGAAGAGTAAACGAAATGTTTGTCGTTTTATACCTATTATTATACGAATTATGTAATTCCGGCGCTCTAAAAATTAGATTACGATAAAAAGTCTAGGATAGATGGAGTTGCTGGGTTTATCTTTTCTCAATCATTCTACGGCTTTAAAACGTATGAATGAGCCATATTTGACTACAAATTTGGCGTCGTCTTCATTTGAACAAACGATCTCCAACGTCCATAGCTCACATACTCACATGACTTTACTAAAACCTTTTAAATGCGTAGTAATTGAGTAAATTATTTCAATATCTGCCCTCTAAACGGAAAAGAAATGCTCCTCAAAACAGTAATGACGCAAACTGAGGAAATCCACGGTTGACTTTTAAAAGTTTGGAAGTTAACATACCCTTTTGAAATGATCCGCTTGATAGTACGTGTGCGTAGAATTCAAACAAAATATTTAGCTTGCAAAATGTTTCGTCGCTATTTTCCTAACTTGCAATGGCAGCATGATGAAGTATTCATAAGGTTTACTTTTATTTACCGCGTCAAGGCTCACCGTAACAAGTGAAGTTCTCCCCCTCGCTGCCATCAGTTTGACATGCCAGGAAGCGTCACGCATTTTGAATCCAGCTGCGAAAAAGGGTATCAAATATTTTTCGGTGTTTTGCACGAAAACAAAATTATTGCAGCCTTGTGATAAAATTTTCCGATTTAAAAAATCAGAATTAGTTTTAAAATAACGAGAATTAAGAAATAATAATTTGGAATAAATAATCATTTTCCTTTTGCATATTCAATTCTATATCGAGCTGCCTTCTGTATGAGCAGCTATTTTAGGGAATATGACTTTAAATAAAGTAATAATAACTATATAGAATGTATTCAGGCTTATTTCAAGTTCTTTATTTCTAATCCTTGGCTTATTTTTTGTAATTCTTAAAAAAAGGTTTATTTTAAGTGGTTGGTTTTTTTATTTTTGACTAGAACGTTTTATAAATAAATATATTAGCAAATTTCATCACTATAAAAATTTATTGCAGACAATTTTTCAATTTTTTACGTTGGCTCGATCTTTGTTTTAGATTTTCCTCATTATTTCGTCCCAACTTCGTATTTCCTGCTTGTTTTAAGCAATGCGTCTTACATGCCTCGGAACTCGGAACCTCCTTATTTAGGATGAAAGATTCTTGTCCCTTTCGGTCATACTAAACCGTCTCCGGGGCATTTGATAAACTCTCCTGGGATGGTACTCGCGTTACTCAACCGATTTGTTGATGAAATTTTCCGAGAGGCTATCTCTCTCTGCTAGTTGCGCTACCATTGTGTAGCAAGCTCGGCTTGGCCGTTGCAGTCGAGCAAACAAGGGTCGCCTTCGGAGAATTTGCTTCGAATTTGAGCTGAATCTACGAATCCAGGTGAATGAGAACACTCGCTCGGGAGTTTGTTTACCGCACCTGAGGAATAGGAGCAATATTTGGAAATCAAAGGAGCTCCGGAGATCGGGAGCAATAATGCTCCATGGCATGACTAAATCTTCTTCATCCGACAGAAATAGATCAAGAGACGGACGAGGAAAATTTTAGTCGAAAATTATAGCGCAGGAGAATAACGGTTACCGGAAAAGGACGATAATTATTGAATTTCTTTGAAGAATAATTCATAATGAAGATACAAGTTCTGCGAGTCAAAAAAAATATTTTTTTTAGGTCCGCGAATCCGAAATATCGACGCGAAAATCAAAACAAAAACTTGATGCGACAATAATGTAGAGATTTCATAATTAGATAATGGTTTTCCTTGAAGCGGTTTTTCTCAACCGGGGTCCGCGCTTTTTTTCTGGGGGGCCGTGAGTTGAGTAGGAAATTATTTAAAATTTTATCTATAACTTATTTGATCCCGCGCACAGCTCTTATTAATATATGAAAGCGAAAAAATTACACAATGGATGAAAAGTGTTATGAACTTTTCATGGGGAGGGGGTGAGCAGCATTTTTGGGGCTTTTCAGGGTGTCCACAACTCCAAAAAGATTTAGAAACACTGCTTTAAATCATTAGTACTTTTATAAAAAATAATAATGATTTATTTCAGGTTAGAATTATTTTTTATTTAAATTGTAAACTATTATATTGTCGATAGTTTTAGTGGACTGCACACTGTAGTGGATCCATGTATGCCTTAATACTTAACGCAGAATTGTTGGAGATTTGTGGCTATATGTAATATTAGAACGTTATGGTTTGTGTTTATTTCTGTTTTTTGTTGTCTAAAATTTACCCGCAGTTTCTTAAAATATTTATTATCTAACATATTTGGAATTTTTAGAAATATTACAAATATGGAGAAAGTCATGTGGTGGCCACATAAGATTTTTTTACTTATGTATACATTGTACATATGTATTTAAATTCTTTTTGCTTTCAGTAACATTATATTTTAGTCAAAATATGGCGGAAGGGGGAAAGGCAAACATAGAGACTCGTTAATGTTTACTTTCTCCATACGTAGTATAGGAGAATGTATTGTTTTCATAAAAAAATTCGACAGATTTCAACGGAAATACACGTTTTGAACATTTTTTTATCTCTGTGTGTCTGTGATAGCTTTTTGTGAGTTCTCTAACTCAAAAACTATTAATCAGGTCAATGCAAAACTTTATATTTAACATTTTTATGAAAGCCACAGGAACTGATTAGTTTTTGGTAAAAAATCAGTCAACCGGAAGTGGGTGTTTAATCTTGTCACTTAACCTTTATTTTGAAATATTTGCTTTAATATTTGGTAAATATAAAAATGTATCAGAATAAACGTTGTAGAAAATGGCTACATCAGATTTGTCGAAATATTACAGATATGGAGAAAGTCATGTGGTGGCCACATCAGATTTATAATGTCTGTGATGATTTTATGGATTCAGTAGTAACAATTCCAGCAATAATTTTCAAAATTCTGGAGTGATTTTTTAATTTAAAATTCCAAACATAATTTAATTGAAATAGTAAAACTTTTTAAAGCCAATCCTTGCATACGATACTTTTTTCATTTGGTCTCAGAGAAGTCAATTTTTCTATAAACCTAAAATTTCGTCTTACCATGACAATACAACCATAAAAATTGAATAGTGGAAAAAAGGTGCATTAATTTCGACCAGCCAGATACGCCAGCAGTGGCCGAACACAACACAGTAAATATGAACGAAACAATGGTACTTTTAGAAATTAGACCACGCAAAAATATTATGAATAACGCTTAGGGAAAGTAAGCGATCGCAACACATTTATTTAAGTTGACTGCGGCAAGGGATACGAAACGTCAACAATCCAAACCAAGACACTGGTCCTCTCGATAATCACCCCTATGTACAAATAACTGATTATTATTCTTACATTCTTCCTGATCTATAACGTCAACTCTTGTTGTAGTTATGGTGCATGTGTCTCAGTTCAAGCCTTCTTTTTCAACATTCTTCTTTCAATGACATTTTGCCTTTGTAAGACTGAAATCTGCAATAAAAATGATTTTATATTTTACTCATTGCTATATGTACGTATGAAATGATTATACAAAAACACTGAAGGACCTATAACTTTTCAATGAAATGTTCTCGGGTTTCCAGCCAGGCAAAAATTGGTATCTTCCGACGTTTTGGCGCCTTTCTCTTGCGCCATCTTCAGGGAACTGAGTGCCGTATCGTTTGTCCGACCGTGCTTATATCCCCACCGAGGGTGTTCTTGTGCAGCGTGATCTCAACGGCTTCCTTCACCATCCTCTCCCAAAAGCAACTTGCCTTTGCGACCACTTTGGCATCTGTGAAGTTGATGCGGTGGTCTGAGGAGATGCTGTGCTCTGCAATCGCTGATTTTTCGGGCTGGTTAAGACGGTTACATCCTGCATTATCTTTTATTCGGATCTCTATTGTCCGTACTGTTTGTCCTATGTACTACTTACTGCAAGAGCATGAGATTTTATATACACCGGCGCAAGAGAAAGGCGTCGAAAGATCGGAAGATACCATTTTTACCTTGCTGGAAATCCGATAACATTTCATTACATCAATTCGCCGTGAAATCATCAGATCATTCAACGCCTATAATTTTATTTTGCTCTCTAGTAATATTTCCAATCGGGCAATATAAGAGTTTAGTAATGCATGTTCCGGCTTTCCTTTGTTTGATCCGCCAATTTTATTTTGATCCGGATTGTACTATCTCTGATTTTGGGTAATTTTAAAATGACGTCACACGCACAACTACAAGTGTGTTTTTTTAACTGTTATAATTAGGCGGGTAACCATTCAAGGGGCAAAAAACCCTATCACATAAAGGCATTATAACAAGATAACTATGGTATAAGTTCCGATCAAAGCGAGGAAATTTATCATTCATTACTTTTCAGGACTACTTGATTACTCAGCCCTTTTGTTGCGTACGGCTCTTTTTGGCGTAATTTAAAATTCCTTTGCATTCCAAGAGTTTGCGTTACCCATTTTACTCCCCGTAATTCCTTAGAAACTCAATTTCGGAACACATAAACATTCACTTCACCTCCAATTGTCCCCTTCTCTCCCTCCCTCCATATTCCGTCCTATTACTCCATCTAAATCAAATTCACCTTTCCCTTTCTCTTTGTCTTCCTTTTCGCCTTAGCGCCGTTTTATATCCCTTTCGCCTGGACGTATTTCGTTTGACGCTTCCAGGGAAAACTTGATTGCTTTTGTGCGGTTCACAAAAATAATAGGAATATTAATGATTTAGGGTTCTTAACATAATATTCTGGTCAGGATTCTTTTCTTAGAATTATTGAGCGACCGAGAGACGCAGGTAAATTTTGTATTTTTGCTCAATTAATTATATTGGATACAAGAGACTGGTTTATTATATTCCATTTGTGATAGTTCCTTTGTCTCAAAAGCACGATCCATTATCGCAACACATTTTCATAAGGTTTAACAGTAATAACTATTGCTTTTTAATGAAACTTTTTAAAGTATAATTTTCGCAGATCTTATATCCATATAATAGCATATCTGTTCGTCCCCGATCTAATCCATATAAAAATTTACATTTTTTGCAAACATTTTGTGAAAATATCCACCGAATTTCATAAAATATGATGCCAAAAATTGCCTACGGAAATCGAAAGAAATATGTATTTGCAAATACATACTTAAATTTATAACTTATTTTTAAAAGGCTCTAACTACCTACCTAAATGTTAAAACGACTTCAATGATGTGTGTATCGTGGTACTACGAGGAATTTACTGATTTTGCGAGGTCTATTTTGAATGCATTCGAAGATAATCACATTAATGTTGCTTGGAGTTTTTTTGTTGAAGACCTTACTACCAAGCTGTCAAAATTTTGAGTTCATTGGTTTTGAATATGCAGGAAAATATTAGACTACCACACGATTGAGGCACAAATCAATTCTTATCTCACATCGATGCTCGAAGCGTAGCTAAATTACACGACTTACTCGTATCAAAAACAAAACACTCGCTAAAATATTTACCGCGTCTTTTTTTCGAATTCAAAAGTAAAAGCTCTTCTATATAAAAAACACCTTTAATTCTAAATTACGCATACATCCTAGAGGTGGGCGCCGCTTATGAGAAGACCAGCCCTTTTTGCCCTGAAAAATTCACTTTCTCGCTCACTTCGACAAAAGGAAAAAAGAAAATTCTATGAGGATATTCCCATGGGGAGTTGTCTCCAAACCATCTCAGGCCCCTGTTACTCTTATTCCCACCACTACTCCCCCACCTCCTCCCTACCCCACCCCAATTCCCTCCCCGTCCCTCTTTCTCTCTCTATCTCCCCAACACTCTTTCTCCTACCTCCCTCCAGCTATCCACCAAATATCCCTAAATGGAAAGAATACAAGAGGATCTTAGCAACCAGTGAACAGTTGATAGGAGAAAGAGAAAACTAATCCTGGCTCCTTCAAGCCAACCATAGAAGCCTTTTTCTCTCTTCCTAATCCTCCTCCATTCCCTTTCTCAATATTTATCTGTTTATTCTTTACTCGTTCTCCTCCCTTCCATCCTTAATATTTACTAGTCCTCATCTGTGTTCTCCATCGCGTTCAATTTCCGCTCCTCTTCCTTTATTACCTCCATTTTACACTATGTTCCTCTCTTCCTTAAGTAAACAATCCTTGACAAATTCCTAGTGGTGCGATGTCTCTTCAACGTAGTCATATTTTCAATAAAAAAACTTTTGCTCCTCTTAATAGTAAACCGCATAGACTACTCCTACGTAAAGACCGGAAACTTAATGCTATAAAACGATTCCCAGGTTTTTCTTGGAAGGCGACAATAGATGGGTCAACTTTAAAATTTTGAACTACGTTTAACGAAGGCTAGCGTGGCGTCCTCACAGGATGTCGCTCACCCCCTTCCCCTCCCGTTTTAATACGATAATAGTAGCAAATACAAATTGCATGGGCAGAAGAAATGGACTTAAATGAAAGAATTGCATATAAGAAATCACCTTTATTACCGTATATCACACATTGCGAGAGTACAATGTCATTATCAAATTACATAACTGTGAGGTATTTGTACATAAATATTATACAATAAAGATATAAAAATGGATTATTGTGACAGAATTTTATAACGTTAATACCTATTATGCATGGAATATATTTAAAGTAAATTCACGTGGACGACGAAAAACGTCCAAATTTCACGTCAAGAATGAATTTGTTGATCAAGCAAAAATCTATTGTAAAGTATTTTCTTCGGCCTGGAACACATTCTCTTTCTATTCCACCTGTAAAAGGAATGAAAATGAATTTCAAAGAATGTCAATCATTAAACATTCTAAACCTAATGAAATTGATGCAGAAGGCAATGGGCATGCTTCAAATGTCGCAATAAATGAAAAATAAGGCAAATGCGCTTGCGGACCATTGCGGTTCATAAACAATTTTTCTATGAAGATCACATTACCATTTGTAAAATGAAACACATCACATTGCACTAGAAAATGTCCACTTTATTTATAATTTATTCTAAGCACAGTTGTATTTGTTGACGTTTAGGTATTTGCAGCAGTTACAGTAAGCCCATTTAAGATATATATATATTCATCAAATAACAAGGAAAACTTTTGATATGGAAATTTCAATTTCTCGATCGAAAAATGTATATATATTTCTAAATACGTTTTGAAACAAAGAAATATCTTAAAGTCAAGGATTACAAAGAATTGCATAATGAAAAACAAGAAATAATCAAGTTAACAATTTCTGTAAAATCTAAATATTTAAAATTAAAACAATGAGACATCACTATGGTATACTTATTTCATTCTATTTCAAGCACAATTCTATCCCCTGGCGTCTAAGTTGCAGTTTAACTTCCAAACTCACTATAATCTACTGACAACCACTAGAAGTTTTAAACAGAAATCTCAATTACTCATTCTAAAATTACGGCCAAATAAATTGCACCTGCCGGGAATCTTATTTCGGCCAGACGGACAGATGCCTAAAATGCGGACTTCATAAGCATGAACGGACAGTGAAAAATAAACAGTTCCGCCTTTCCACCATCGCAGATCACTCATGATCCGGTCCTGGCCATAAAACAAAAATGGTAGATGCTCGAATTATCGCCAAAAAAAAATCGCTACTATCCCAGAATAATCAGGGAGGCAGTTGAAATCGCCAAACGCTCAGCGAACTTCAACAGAGAGCCTGGTTACGTGCTCTCCAACACATGGAAGAGAATATTCCGCCCGACCTGAAGACGCCGACGTGGAGTTCGGCGAAACTGTTGTCAGTTCTCCAATTAACCAACGTGGTGACTACCCGGCAATATGAAACCTTCGATTCCTAAAATTTAGATGGAACTTGTTTTTTTTCAATATTGACATCTTTCTTCCCATTAGTCTCGTCATAAAAACTTCCCTATTTTTATCATTCTCTCGCTGTCGTTTTTATCTGAATTTTTGCTATATTTTTATCCGCTCGGTGACAATTATTGCCCGCAAAAGAAGGGAAATGAAGGTGTTTGAAGGAAAGAGGGGGAGATAAGGAAGATGAGGTGAAATTGGAGGAAGTGAGTGAAAAGTGACGGGATGTAATAGCATTTTAGGTCTCCTGTATCACGATTTTGCATATTGTTGTATTTCATATACTTGCTCTGATTGTCTGGAAATAATATCTCAATTTATAAACTTTAATCTTTTTATAAGATGGTACCTGACTACCAATCTCCAAATGAGAAAGAGGTCACTAGAAATATCTTCGGTGCAAATCAATCAAACGATTTCAATATATTCTCTGGATTGCAAATGTATTTATAATCTTGAATATGTGGCCAAACATTCTGATGGCCATTATGACATGGGAATGAGACCGTGATGATGAATTTAGTATGTTTCGATTAAATCTCCATGCACACCACGCTCTTTCTGTATCAACACAAAGTTCCCATACAATGTTCTCGTGGATCAGCAACTCGAAAACAGTTTTTCCACCTACGTTTTGGTCATATGGTTTGTTATAGATTTCCGTTTTTTGTTTATCTCTCGTTAGAGTTAGGTGAAGGAGGGACTTCGCAAATTCAACTTCCCCGATTAAAATAAGTATTTTAATGGTCCTCCTGCTTGAGATTGTCTTCGTTTCCGCATACATTTAACCGATGTGTCTTAAGTGGGATTAAAACTACATCCCTCAATGAAGCAAATCCAGCAGTGATCTCATTGAGGTAACGCGCGGTATATATGAATTCGCCTCGTAATGAACGACTCAGCATCCGATGTGATCTTCGCGCATAGACTATTTAACGAAAAGAGACTTCTTTGTAGCACTGCATGACAACCATATTCCCGATCGTTTCAGCCGCTGTACATTACGCGATCGGAGTTTACAATATATATTTTTATCAAAGTAAGCTGTTTAGTCATAACCTTACATCCATCTCTCACCAACGCAAGTAGTTTATATTTAAGTCAGCAATATTCAACATGTGGAGCGATTTTCTAGCATCGAGATCAGAGCGAATCTCGCGTGATTCCATTATTCTATAATGCGAGGAGGGGGAAAAAACAACTCGAAGTGGCGTAGTTCCTCGGAAAAGAATTACGGCTTCTGTGATTTAACAAGGAAAGGGCGTAATTCTATTCGTATTATGCATCGGAGAAGGAAAGATACGCGAAAAAAGTAGGAACGTCTCTATTTCTCTCCATCCCATTCTTGATGATTTCATTGAACTCGGTAGTAATCCAATAATAAAACCAGATGGAAGCACCGTCTACTTATTTCTCTTTTAATCATATATGGCAGACCAGCTGGCTCATTATTTTTTTATTAAATCTTTTATGACGACGCGCGTTGCACGCTGCGGGATAATTAGAAAAAATACAAAAAATGAGGTAATATTGCACGGGTTATGTGCTCTGGGAAAAAATAAAATGGAAGGGGAAGAGGAATTGTCGACCCGTATAATCGATGTGGGAGAATAATACAGAGAAGAAAAAACACGTAGCTATTTCTCGATTCCGTCAACTACGCGATGATTACGTCTCCAACAGATACGTTAATCGGAAACCCTAATCTCCGCTTCGTGTCTCGAAAGCACTCCCGTTAAAAAGACCGGAAAAAATAATGTGAAAAATAAATAATAATAAGAATAATGTCGTAAAATCGGCAGTATGTAAATTTCAATTATACTGACGTTTTCCTGACAGAGAGAGAGAGATAAGGAATGGAGGAAGAAAGAACCGTGATGGGAGAGTGAAAGAGATATTCAAAAGCTTCATATATCGTCGCAAATGGAGCTTATCTCATTTGTTCCCATTCTCGCATTTTTCAGTCGCCGTTTTTTTATTACTACTTTTTTCGCCGGTATTAAATTAACGGGAGGGAGTGCAAAAAAACGGAAACTACGTTAGTATATTTTGCTCTTTTAGCGGATAGGATTTGGAGATAGGAGGAAAGAGCGGCAGGCGGAGAAAAAAATGTTTAGTTGCGAGAAAAATCTCGTGAAAGAAAGGTTCGATTTTACGCATCGAAGGGAGATTGACATCGATAACGCATTTCATTACTAGTTTGTTTTTTTGTCTTTCATTCCCCCCCCCCTTCATTTTACTCGGTTCTCTTTCCGCGGTGGAGGATGAAGTGGGATTTGAGGATTTGCGTGGCTATGAAAACACCGCGCTTCATGTCGCTGATAAACATATTCAACATTGGCCTCGAAATCAAAGGCTAATAGGGTTTTAATTTTCTGTTTCTCGCTCACTTTAAAAGCGCTGGCGTCTCTATCAATATCGCGGCTCAGGTCTCTTTCTATGAGCTGCTATTCCTAGTATATTATATCTTCATTGATCTCTCAGGTAGCCCTCGTTTTTATATTTTTCTAATCATTCAAGCTTTTCTGTTTTTATATCTTCCATTTCTAGCCGTTGTTCCGTGTTGTACGTCTCTAAATTCATTTTGAAATTTTTGAAAGCTTGTCCACTTCCCCAAATGAAACGAGCTATTCACGCGCCTTGAAAACGTTTCGAGATGTATTGTATAGTATCGCTCACAATGTCTTGAAGTAGGGTAACAGTAAGAGCAGTAAAACTCTCTCAATCAAAATAATTCAACTTCTACATCCATTTTCTTACTGCGAATTCTATTTTGTTTATTATCTCTTTTTAACCTTAAAGCACTTTTAATCAAGAGATTGCATTAAATCCATATGTAACGGGAAACATGTTTTCCAATATTCTCTGTCTTTTCAAAGTTAACTCTAAAAGATATTAAGGAGCATAACCAACGTTCCGTGACTCATCTATTTCTCATTACTGCTACTAATATCACTGTATTTGTCGTTTCATCGAAATGGAGAAGCTCATCACCTTATAATCGTCAACGGAAATTGTTTAAAAGACCCGATACTCTTTGATTATAAAAAAAGAACCTGTATTTCTTTCGTACAAGACAAACAACGGACCGATGAAGAAGAACGGTGATTGTATTGTCTAATAATAAGAAATAAGCAGACTGAGACCTGTTATGTAGATTGAAATGACGGTGAGAGCCATCCGCCCTCTCCCCCTTAATGCTTCCACTCTTCGACTCTGTCAGTGGGAACTCCACTTAAAACACCTTATCTCCCCCTAACCTCAAACTTTGATAGCATTTCACTCCTTTTTGGCCATTCCCCCACCCCCTCCACATCCTCCAACACTTGACTTCTATACACTACCCTTCTACCCCATGTCACTGCCATCTATCCCCTCTCTCGTGCTGACGAATAGATCACCCCCGAAAGCTTCGATCTACGTTATTGAATGTGTTTCACCGACACCCCAGAGGATGTCTTATCGTTAAGTGTTCACTGGACTTCCTTACCTCAACAACTTTTTGTCATCCATTTACCTTATTTTCCTTTCCTCTTTTTTATATACATATATATGTATATATATATTTATATGCTTACGGAAAAGGAAAGGTAAATGGAATGAATGGATGGCAGAAAGTTGTTGAGATAAGGAAGCCCAGTGAGCACTCAAAAAATAAGATATCTTCAAGTTGGCGTGCTGCTGGGGGTGTCAAAGTGACAGCTCAAACACAAAAAAACTGTAGCTTTCCGTGGTGATCCCCTCGTCAACACGCGCGCGCACGCACGCACACGCACGCGCACGCACGCACACGCACGCGCGCACGCACACACACACACAAACACGCACAAGCGTACGCACGCGCGCGCGCACGCACACGCTGACACGCACACACGCACACACACATATATTTGTATGTATGTATATATATAGGCAGTGGCGAATTTATGCCTCCTGGGGCCCCTGGCGCTAAACATTTTGGGGACCCTGGTGCTACACATGTGGAGACCCCTGGCTCTAAGCATTCGGGGATTCTATAAATATAGAGTAACTCCTCTTATAACTCGTGCCAGAATAGCGCGTTTTTGCAATAAAACGATTTATTTTTTAGGGATATTTTTTCACATAAAACGCTCATCCCCACAATTGTGCGCAAAAAATCGGGTGGCGGACTATTTCTCAAAGTGATGTAAGTTAGTGTAAAACGCAAACCCTCCAATATCCATCATTTTTATTGAGAAAATTGTCCCCGGTTAAAGCGTTTTTGCTTATCGTGCAAGTTTTCCCAAACGTAACTATCGCGTTATTAGAGGAATTACTATATAATGACACCACTTCTAACGGCTATCTTCTTTTGTGACATTATTTTAACGATTGTTTTTTATGGAAGCATAGAGGTTCCACTGATTTTTATATTGAGACATTTAATATTTCTGAAATTATGTACACGAACATTTTTTCGGTAACCCTTACTTCACGTGGTCCCTGACGCGCGCCATGTGCGACCTCCCATAAATCCGCCACTGTATATAGGGTGTCCCGCAACGCGAGGTCGATACTTTACCTGCGTTTAGGGGAAGTCATTACAAGTTGAATAGACAGAGTAATCATTTTGCCAATTCTCAATAATAAAAGAGTAATGTACATTTGAAGGTGTTGGAAATAAGAAGAAAAGCAACCTTTGGCAACACTGCTAAGCATACAGGTTGACACAAGCTCTTTTGGTAGTAGCTACAAAGATGAAAAGCAACCATTGGCGCAACTGCTGAGCACACAGGTCGACATCATTTATTTCAACAGTAGCTAGTTCACTTGATACACTCCGTAGCTAATTTGCTTGATACACTGCATAGCCAGAGTTTCACTAGTGTGACTCATAGTGATTGTGGTTTTTGAAACTGTCCGTGTACACTAATGAAGAGTATGCCGATATTAATTTTGTTTACGGATTCTGTGATAAGAATGCGGCAGCAGCTGTCCGAGAACACGAGCGGCGATAATGGTGAACGACGATAGTGAAAACGACGAAATTGCGAATATTTAGGCTCATAAAGGTAACGGCGATAGTGCGAAACGACAATGAGCGCAGGGGATCAACGAGGGACGCCTGTATATTGTATATGAATTTAAAAACAAATATGACACTGCGCAAAATTCTGGTGTTTATCGACTGAAAAAATGTAAATAGTTACAAAAATTTTATAAAATATTTTGATTTTGAGTTTTGGAATGGCAAAAACATCATGTTTAAGTTATTTTTATTGCTAATTACATTGATATCACATCCCAAACTCAATCTAGTCAGCTTGAGAGAAATATATTTCGTGTATTAGCACAGTTGGCATAATGCTTATCATGAATACAACATAAGGGGCAATGTCATTTTTTAAGAGTGCCGAATTTACCAATTTGAGTTGCCAACTGAGGGCGCCACAGGAGCCTTCGTTTTCTACGCCCTTCTGAAGGAGAGGGTGGGCAAACAGAGTGAGTTCAACCGCTTAAGGAGACACACCCTTCGAGGCATATACTTCGGACTAAGCCATCAAGGTCACGGTAAGAGCCTTCCGTCCTTTCCCCTTTGTTCCCGTTTGTATACCCTCCATATCTACGTGTTCGCTAAGGCTAGTTGGTGCAGCAATTCTTTTTTATAATTTTGTGATTCTTTCGTGGTGAAACCAACTTAGTCTGAGGAATTTTAGTTTTGGGTGTAATTAATTAATTAATATTATGTTTTTTGTTTCAATTCGTGGTTTCACTATGCCCGAAACTGGAAGGAAGTTGTCAAAAGGGTGCAATGTGACTCATTTATAGTTGCTGCGTTTCAAATGCGAACAATATGAAGCAACTATTTCTACGACGTTTAAGTTGGCCAATGAATTGGATAAATTGGGAGATGCAATTTCAAGTCATTCAAAGTTTGTCATATTTCGCACCTGTTGTGCTCGTATTAATGATGTCTAATTCTGAATCGGCGTGGAAGGAGCTCTGCGATTATTATGAAAATCCCAGAAGATTTTGATTCAACTATTTGGATAAACTTCTAGGATTCTCCCCAATCTCCTCGGGTTCATTGCCGTCTTCGCAGAAGTTCATGACCACCTTTTCCGAAATTCATTCTGCATTGAACACTGTAAATACTCCTGATCTCGGAGAATTAATTTTCTTTAGCATGGCTGCCCGGTCCATCGATACAGAAACGTTCGCGCGTTTTCAGGAGAGGTTGGATGCCGAATTATTTCCTTCGGTCATTCAACTCATCAGTTTCATTAAACCTAGAATACTAATGTGTAGAAAAAATTGCGACTTAAGTTGATCACACTGCTGGTTTTCCCCATTTCTATCAATGGCAGTGACGTATCCACTCTATTACCTTCAATATTCGTTGTGCAGAGTCCTTGAGCAGATATATATATGCTAATGATATCCGATATTTTAAGGATTTCTTTTCCAGAAATTGCTCGGTACTATTCAGTTTTTAATATTAGGACTGTTTGCAGTTACACTATTAGAAAACGACGTATGACCAACACTTACTGAAAGCATTGTTCAAAAGCAATATGCGCTGAACATAAAGCAAAATGTCGCCTTGTGTGTGATTAAAACCAATGACTATCGCATTTACTAATTGTATAACATTCTTATATATGTATAGTTTTTATTAGGAATTTTTTCTTGCAAATAAATGCATAAAACTTGTGCAAAAAATTTGTTGTAATTTTTACGAATGCTTAGAATCATTGCTTTTCCCAGTCAACATTAGCATTCTAGGGTTAAGAAGCGTATTAATGTTCTGCAAGCCTCTGGTGTGACTATTTTTAAAAGTATCACCTCGCAGCGCTAGGCGCCATTCAATAGCAATGGGCATTTCAATTGGTAAATACCTACCCCCTCAAAAAGAGAAGAATTTTCGCGTATTAATAAACATTGTTCTCTGTGTGACGAATTGTTTCCTTCGGTCACTCAGCTCATCAGTTTCATTAAACCTAGAATGCTAATGTGTAGAAAAAATTGCGACTTAAGTTGATCACACTGCTGGTTTTCCCCATTTCTATCAATGGCAGTGACGTATCCTCTCTAGTACCTTCAATATTCGTTGTGCAGTGCGGTGCTGATTTTTCCGAGAGGCGTTTTCGTTTCGTTTACAATAGAGACCGTAGTCAAAAATACGACCGCTTAGCAATAACGCAAGTTTTATATATACATATATATATATATATATAACAACTTACGGAAAAGGAAAGGTAAAATAGATATATGGATGTCAACAAGGTGTTGGGATGAGGAAACCCAGTGAGCACTCACCAATCAGACGACTTCAGGTTGGCGAGGCCCCGGGGATGTCGAAGCGACACACGTAAAATAACACAAAAACACAGAAACATCACAAACGTAAAGCTTTCGGAACTACTCCTTCTTCAGCTACAGAGAGAGAACTCATCCCAACACCTTGTTGACATCCATATATATATATATATATATATATATATATATATATATATATATATATATATATATGCTAATGATATCCGATATTTAATTTATATTTAAAACAAATGACTAACGGATTTACTAATTGTATAACATTCTTATATATGTATAGTTTTTCTTTGGAATTTTTTCTTGCAAATAAAACCATAAAACTTGTGCAAAAAATTGTAATTTTGAGGAATGCTTAGCATCAATGCTTTTCCCAGTCAACATTAGCATTCTAGTGTTAAGAAGCCTATTAAAGTTCTGCAGACCATTGGTGGTACTATTTCTAAATGTATCACCTCGCAGCGCCAGGCGCCATTCATTACATCTAAATCTACATATTACCCTGCAAGTCACCTTGACGTTGGATGGCAGGGGGTTCCGCGCACAAGTTTCTAACTAATTATTATTCACTTATCTATTGTGGTCACGTATTGTCCTAGGGAAAAAGGACACCTTATACCTTATTAGCAATGGGCATTTCAATTGGTAAATACCTACCCCTCAAAAAAAGAAGTATTTTCGCGCAACAATGTACATTGTTCTCTGTGTGCCGCTCTTCGTCCTTTCAGGAGCCAAAAGTTATTAGAAACGAATTTTGAACAGCATCAGAGCTTTTTTAGTTTAAAAAGTTGTTTCATTGGTTAAAATGTGGCAACTGGGCTCCAAAGTACCATTCAAAAAATTTGCGATGTCAGATTTGTAAGCGTTACCATAACACTACGCTGCATTCGTCTACTTTACGCCCGGTTCGGCCTGATTTGAACTCTGTTTACTATTGGCCTCGAAGCAATCCTCGGGCTGCGGTCACAAAATCGTGGCCAGTTTCTTCGGGGTCTCCCTCTCGCTCTGCCTCGCCTGTCTCTACCCCACTTTTGCCTCGTCCATTGAATGCGATGCCTCGCATATTGTTCTGTTGTGCCCGGCGGTGGTGAATATTTAGGATGGTAACGGCCTTTCCCATTCGAATTACGGTGGATTCAGGGCCTGCCTAAGCTACGGGCGAGCCGGGAATCTGTCGGGGCTCCGAAGTGTTGGGGGCGCTATCCCAGTCATTTATCTACGCATTACTTGCATGTGAATAAATATTGGATATAAATATATACCGATGAACAGGCTAGAATGTTGATGGTATTCCTTTAAATTTTTCATTATCACTAAATTTTACAGAACGATGAATAAATTAACATGCAGTTTGTAAATATCTCAACCATCATCAACGGAGGGAGGCACTAGAGTGCCATCTCATTCGGGGCGCCAAAATTCCATGGGCCTCCCCTGGGTGGATTCCAGATCACACGTTTCAGCCATTTCTTCGGCAGCAGTCAAGCGTTTAACCCTTAACTACTAACGTGGAGTCAGGCTGACTCCACACCACACATTACGCATCATAGCTCTGACTCATTTTACAATATTGCTCCGGTGACGTCAGTACCTTCAAATGAAGTGATGACTAATGTAGCCCTCAAATCTTATCAGTGTACCGCAAGCTGTTGGTGAAATAGCTTAAAGTAATTTTTGTGTGGAGTCAGGCTGACTCCACATTAGTAATTGTGCTTCCATAATGCACCAGTGGTACAAAAATGACGCCATCAAATTTTCTAAAAAAATTGGCTAGGGACTTAGTTATTCCCCGCTTGCATAGAAGAGCAACAAATTATCGGATTTCTAGTGACGCAAGGAGGAGAATGTGCTATTTTAGACATTACTTTCAAGGAAGGCATGGGCGAGAAGGAGCTTCTTGAAAAAAGGGTTTACTCTTCCGTCTGCAATCCAAAACGGATGAGGAACCTTTGTGCTAAATGTAAACTGTCAATTTGTCCCACACGTGCCAAAAAAATATTCTGATTGTGTTTAGGAGTGACTTGGAGATTTTCAGCTACAAGGTTTTTAACATAGCTCATTTTAAATAAATAAAAATAGATTTAAGTTGTTCAGGGTTAAAAGTGTCGATTTCCCACTATCACTGATCTCTTTATAGCTTACCTGAGACGCAACTCAACTATTAGAAGGCTGTGATCTGTATCAATGCCTGCTGGTCGTAATGGCTACGTGGTTTTTATGCTGTTTCTGAAACTTTGTTTTATTGGATGCAATCTATCGTAACATATACGAGAGCGCTCTAACTATGATTGTCATCATAGTTATTTGCATTTGGCATTGTTGAAAAGAGGAATAATAATCCTTTTTATGTGATTAAAACCAGTTATTTGAGCTTAGTCGACACGGTTTTAACTCTGCTTTAAAAAATAAGCAACTCCATTGTTTTTCTATATAACAGTATTTGTCTCGAGTTCGTTTCTTATTTTAAGTACTTAAGATAGCATCTTTTTAATGGCATGCACGGAAACCCATGCTAATATTATGGCCTATTGAAATTGAACATTGAGTTCAAAAATAACCCCATAAAAAGAGTTAGGTTGGCCAAACATTGCCCATTAAATAAGTGGGGATGTAATGAAGAATCGTATAAAATTTGGATGTTCAAGCTTTTATCGTTTGGGAGGTGTCCCATGAACAAATAAACACAAACAACCAAAATCCAAAAAAATTCTTTAAAATATATAATAGACGATTCGATTTAGTTTAACCGTTCAGTCTGTAGCAAGATTTAGAGTAGATCGCTGCGGAGGCGTGACGAGATAGGGCTTAGTTTAGCGTGAGTTGTAATGTCATTGTACGCCAAAGAGTGATTTTTGGAGATAAATGGCTTACGTAGTATTATATGTGAAATTATAATAAATCAAAATTTTCTAAATATCGCCGAGATTAAACCATCCTTAATTTTTGTGGAATATAATGTTTATCAAAAATTGGTCTGCAAAAGATGATTATTGCAAAAATATTCGATATTTTGTACGCGTTTTGGCCCTAGAACAGCATTCCATCTCTTTTCCTTTCTGTCTTCCCTCACCTCTCTCCTACTCTATAATTTACTCTCTGCCAAATCCACGTAAAAAAATCATCCTTTTTCTCAATTATCCCTAAGCGCCAAGGATCCTAAATCCCTATTTGCGTATAATCCGTGGCGTCAATGCTTTGTCGGGTCTACCCTTGTCGGCGGCTATTTTTCTTATCCCCTTCCTTGTATTCCTTTCGCTCTTTATTGCACGATATTCGGCGAGCATAGGTTTTTCCATCATCAAATACGCTACATATTAAGAGTCCCATTACATGGGATTCTACAAGACACTTGACAAATTTCATTCACAAAGCTCCTCACTCTTATTCTCCACCTGTACCACAAAACTCCAAGACTGCTTCTTACGTTAGTCAGACACTTCCCCCCAGACCTTGACGGCTTGGGTGGTCCTACACGGAGAATTATCTTTCTCCAGCATAGCTCTTTGGTTCATAAGAGTACACAAACACCACTGGAGTCCATAGGGAGGGTTTAAATGTGTATAGGACAGTAAACTCATCTCTTATTTCCCTTATAAATTGAAGTAGCTGTAAGCCGATTTCTCTAAAAAAGTCTCGTAAATTGCTCAATTATTTCCCATTTTGACTATGTTGATAGAGCGTACCGAGATTTATCTCAAGATCTTTCGTTAAAGATTCACAGCGCTGTTATATATTTGTTTAATATTTTCTGAAGAACAGTCAAACACGCTTAATGCTTCAATTTTCTAAGTCTCGATTTTGAAAATAACAGAGCTTACTGTTTAATTTATTCTTATAGACATTTTCTTGCTTTTAATAATTATATTTTTATATTGTCATTTTGCATGTTTATTTTTATCAATATTCAATATGCATTGTTTATAATCGTTCCGTTTACTATATCATTTTCATTTATTTATTTTGCCTTTTGTTTTATATATCATATATCGATGTCTTTACTGACTCGCAGTAGATTTCGCCGGATTTAAACCCCCATTTTCAAGGGCAGGTTTATTTCTTCATTGCGCTTTTTTATGGATTTCATTAATCAGCAGTCCTAATTTATTCATACAAAATTACATCTTTTCTAATACTTGTATTACTTGTTCATTGTCAATACATTATGGAATATGTATCACGAGGAGCGGTAGGTGGAAATTGGACTTCTTTAGTGACAATCTGGCCCTAAATAAATATCATATCAATCAATAAATAAATTTTTAACACTTTTTCTCACCTCATCCGTCCTTTAACCTCGCCGAAATAAAGACAACCGTCGGTCTGCCCCTCATAATTCCCTTCTATGTCCTCTGTCTCCGTCTTGGTCTCCATTTCAGTTTCCCTCTCTGTCTCCATTTCAATCTCCGTCTCTTTCTCTCTCTCTTCTCTCTCCCTCTTATCTCTCTCTCTCTCTCATCTCTCTCTCTCTCATCTCTCTCCCTTTTGTCTCTATCTCTCTCTTGTCTCTCTCTCTCTCGTCTCTCTCTCTCTCTTGTCTCTCTCCCTCGTGACTCTCTCCCTCTTGACTCTCTCCCACTTGTCTCTCTCTCACATGTCTCCCTCCCTCATGTCTCCCTCCCTCTCTCCCTATCTCTCCCTCTCTCTCTTCCTTTCTTTCCCTTTTGCCTCTCTCCTTCTTGACACCTTCACTCTTGTCTATCTCTGCCTTGTCGATCTCCCTCTCCCTCTGAAAGTATATATCTCTCTCCCCTCTATCCCGCCCTCTCTCTCCCCCGCTCACTCCCCTCTCTTTCCCTCTCTCTCCACCTCTCTCTCACACCCTCTCTCTCTCCCATCCTCTCTCTCTTCACCTCTCTCTATCTCTCTCTCTCCCCCTCACTCAATCTTTCCCTCTCTCTCTCTTTCTCCCCCTCTTTATCTCTCCCCCTCTTGACTCTCTTTCAGTAGTCACTCACTCTTGACTCTCCTTCTTGTCTCTGTCCCTCTTGCTTTCTCTCTTGACTCACTCCCTCGTGTTTCCCTCCTTCTTGGCTCTGTTCCTCTCTATCTCCCTCTCTCTCCATCTCTATCTCCTTCTCTCTCTCTCTCCTTATCTCTCAAACTCCCCCTTTCTATCTCCCTCTCCACCTCTCTCTCATTCTCTATCTCTCACACTCTCCCTCCGTCTCCGACCTCTCTCTAATTCTTGGAAATTTCAATGAAATTTTTAATTACGCAGCAAATGTTTTTCCAATCAGAAACTAATTCTATTTATAAATTTCACCATTTATCGCTTATTATCATCCATCTGAACATAATCTCGGTGTATAGGCCACCCTTTGCGTTTATTTTAATTAATTCCGTTAAGTATGTGTTAATACGGTCACCCTCCATACGGAGAAATTAATTTATTCGTCTGAGGATTTGTTTCGACAATCTCCATAGTCAAGTGTACAGAGAGTGTTTTGGTCAAAACAATCGAATTCGATATTTCCGCCGAAAAACTCGCTTTCAGGATCCCTGAATACGTTTACACTATTTTCTCGATGATTTGTGTGTGTGATAGGAGTTTTATTTGTGCTCGAACACGAAACTACTAATCCTATCCGAAAGTCGTTTATATTAACAATTTTATACAATACCTGATTAGATATTGGCTAAAAATTCTTAGTAGAAAGTGATGGTTTACTTTTGTAATTTTTCCGTTTCTGCCAAATGTCACGAATATAACGCCATTAATGCAGATATTTGAGATAATCAAACCGTTGGAGGTATAGTTTCACTACGGCTTTTCTTTGAAATATTTTTTCATAGAAGGGATATCGTGGTGTACTTGGGAATGTCTTCATCTACTCAGAGTTCATCGATAGTAGACCATCAGAGTGATATGGGTAGGTAAATCGTAGAAGAGTGAGAAATTTCCCTCCCATTGCATCTCCCTCCTCTCTCTAATTCTAACTTGAGCCCTCCCCCCTTCCCACCCTCCTTCCCACTCTCTCTCCTTCCCACTCTCTTACTCCTCTCCCTCCCTTTCCCTCCACTATCTCCTTCCGTTTTCCTGTCATTTCCCATCTCTTTCCCACCCCTCTCTCTTCCTTTCCATCCCGACTTTCTGCCTTTGTCCTCCTCCATCCCTTTTCACTCTTCTTTTCTCTCTCCTTATAATAATAGGCGATAAATTCTTAATAGTTTACCATACAATCGGGCACCCGCAACTAATGAGATATAATTCTAACGCATCATAAATATGGAATTCTAAATTAAAATTATCAACATCTTTCGAAACACTCTTAGGAAAGATATGTGACACCATCATTCCTTCTTATTTCAAATTTCCTCATTCAAATCTAATCTAATGTGAACTTTAAAAATTGGTAACCTCGGATCTAGTTAAATGTTAACTAGTTAAATGTCAAGCAACAATGAAATACGAAACATTTCTCTGCCTAGCCTTTAAGTTATAGATTATAAAATTTATTCGGATAAAATACATCATTACCACAATGTATTCCGCGAGACCACATAGTGATGTGTTATGATTTCGGAGGTGAAAATCCGAGAAATTTCCGAGCATAACATCGCGTATTTTGTTTAAATCAATCTACAAAATGGTTCTCGGTGAAACCAAAAATTAAATTCATGCTTTTCTATGCACGCACTTATGATCTGTAACGTATAGTTTAAAACCAATAATCGGATAGAAGACAACATTTAGTACATGATATTCAACGAGAGCAATAAATTAATTAATTTATTACGTGTTATAGTTTAGGAGATAAATGTTCTATACCGTATTATACTTATTTGCCATTAAGAGCGACTTTAAAGTATATGTATATTCCATTTATGGATTATACTGTTTCATCTTTTCTCATTTTGAATATACCGTCATATAAGACTAATATTGAGTAACTGTGTGACATTGTGACGATGGCACTACTCTAATACTTTGTACTAAAATCGCAGAAAATTAAAAAACACTAAGTGGTTAAGTGTCATTATTTTCCTCTCTAACATAATTTTTTAGCGCACAAGCTTCTAACTGACTTAACAAAAACTGTGCGCTAGTACCATTAAAATAATGCGGTAAATGAAATCTTCATTTTATCCTTTTTTGGATATTTTGTTTATCACAAAATTCGATATTTATCAATTTTCGAATAAAATATTCCGCCATTTAAATCATGTGGTGCATTCGATTGAGATATTTAAAAATAGATGGAAATATAAATATTATAAAGAGAAAGGAATTATTTCATTTGAGTAAACAAAATATCACGATATGTACATTTCCGGTAAAATTTCGATAACGTTGGGAGAGCGAGTGAGGACTGCGATTGCTATAGAGCTGCCACGTTTTTCCTTCATCTTGTCAAGTTTTACCTCAAATATTTCGTTATCATTCAGTGGTCGATTCGTGAAAACTGCAGAATAATTTTCATCATCAAGTCTGTAAAGAACTGACGCTAAATTCTGAAATAACTGAAATATACTAGGATTTATGAATAATATTATAAAATAATTATCTAGGCGATACCATACAAACACCAGAGAAATAAATTAACAAATATTCTTTTCGGAAAACTCAATCAAGTTTTTCTACTGTGCGCATAATTTGAGGAATGGTATGTTATTTCCGCATCTTGGATGAAAATTCAATTTATCTTGGTTCTTTTTTTTCAAGGAAAATTTTCACCGGATTATCTAAGAAGAGATAGAATCTCAGTTTTATAGTGACGTTAATACGTTAGAGGATTCTTTAAATTTGCCAAGCCTTTTTCTAAAGAATTCATTAATGAAAGTCAGATTTTTACCAGCATGTGATAAAATATTTATACATTGATGATTATATCATACGTATGATGAAATAAGAAATTACCTTTTATCACCCACTCGATCACCTAGTCGTCCGTTCGGTTCCGCACACTCTTAAATGAGAGGTTAAGCCAATGTTTCACAAGTTTTATTGTTTGTGTCACCACATTTCAGTTCTGCGTCATCCCGTTCACTGTTTCATTTAATTCCAGACAACTTACAAATTTGGCTTTATGTATCATATAAAGATTAAAATTCCTTTATTTAAAGAAGCAGAGACAGGTATTCAGTGGTTAAAAGTTTTTTAATGAGCCAGAATATGATATTTACAATGTGCCAATATTAGCGTCTCGCCTCAATAACTTTTGCGACGCCCTGAGGAATAATGTCACCCTGGTGGATAACTACTGGTTTTAGCCCTCGGCAAGAGCCTTAGTTGGTATAGTTGTCTGGAATAGAGAAAGCGCTATTATAACGAAACAAGGGCGCGATCATGGATCTTTATAACGCGCTGGCGTTATCGTTATCGCTATCGTAACGCGACGGATAACGACATGGCGATCACCGTTCTTTAAATTTTCGCGCTACGGAAGCGATCTCTTTATGATAACGCGATTCTTAGCGCTACCACAAATCTTTCGACCTAAGCCGCGTTATGATAAAGCGCTAAAAGGAAGAGAGAAAGATGGCAGAATGCGCACATCACATATATATTTATATTTCTTCATGCGAGCTTATTTCAGTCTTCAGTGGTGTATTTCTTCTTTTATAATTCATAAAACTTTTGCTTATTATTTCAGAACGGAAAATTTTCAATCTTCGTTTAACTAATTGCTATTTCAATTAGTCGCTTATAAAGCATAGAGACGGTAACGTTACGCTTTGTTGTTTATGTTATTTAAAGTGATATTAATACGGATATTTAGCGATATACTGAATAATATTCAGACAATTCTGATGATTAAGAAGTTCTTATTTCCATGCTTTGACGCT
Source organism: Tanypteryx hageni (assembly GCA_028673005.1). Taxonomy (NCBI): domain Eukaryota; kingdom Metazoa; phylum Arthropoda; class Insecta; order Odonata; family Petaluridae; genus Tanypteryx; species Tanypteryx hageni. Next base: position 101,913,218 of record CM054120.1, on the reverse strand, counting down.
GTTAAGATATTATCTTCAGTATTACTTATAGTAAAATACTATATGTGTGTGTTTGGGTCTATCACAAATCGGAAATATTGATATAATTAAATACGTTTTCATGTCAAACTAAGTATCTCTTATAACATCTTCGGTGGAGGTAGTTAAACATGTTGATGTTATCGCATAGTGCTTTTATTCCTTCATTTTTTCTTGATAATACTGAATTATGTGATGTTGATTAGTTTCATGCACGGCAAGTGAATGGATTGGTGAATGATATTTTCTTAGGAATTTCGAGGGAATGAGTGCTAGTATATATACGTGGAGATGCCTTTTCCGGCAAAGGGTACTTCTCTATGAGCCTAGGAGAGCCGGGAAAATTGTAACAGCTTGTGCCGTGCTTCACAGTATGGGACTCAAGTATCGCCTAGCGGAGGTGGATGAAATTGGGGATGAAGTTCCAGCCTTCAATGTGATGAACACAGAAGAACTCCTTGAAGGCCTAGCTCGCCTTGCTGAAGGCCAACGTGTGAGGAAGGCAGTAATTGCTGAGCATTTCACTATTAGAAAATTTTAATCTAAATATTAAAATAATAAAAACTCTGGCGAATTCTACGCACCTGTGAGAAGGAAAAAGATTCAAATTCATCATTAAACTTTATTGTTTATGGCCTCCACCAGCCCTTCCACGGCCTTGCAGAGGCGCTCTAGGAGTGCTGTCTGGTGGAAAGGATGTTGTTTCAGGTGACTGCATGGCTTTCTTTTTTAAGAATTGACTGGTGCTGGGTTTCTCTACCAGTCCCCTTTACCTTGCATCCTAGCTGCCCTTATCCAATCACTAAGGGTTGTCATGTATATGAATACCTTTCAGCACTATCTGTGCTTAGAAAACATGAGTAACTCCTTGTAAATAAAGGGGAGTAGGTTATCTTGAGTATGTATTCTCAAAACTAAATTGTTACCTGAGAGTTTTATATGACAGCAAGATACTGTCTGTGCTACTTAAGAATTGAATAAAAGGATTCCCTAAACCATGTGATTAATTTCGGTGATTCCTGATTTCCCAAAGACCTAATAATGTTAAAAAAAGTTATTTCTAGTGTGTGACATGAATATATTTATTATCTATATTTAAGATGTGTTGCGTGAAGGGCTTTTATGCATCCAGATGTTTCAATTGGCTTTTTTATTCATTACCTCTGTGTTTATATGTGATATTTTTTATCTATTTATAAAATTTGAGTAGCACTATTAGACTTTACACGGGCAGCTAAAAAACCGTCAGTACTCACCTGTTGTACACACACACATATATATATAACTGAATGAAGAATGCTATGGACTGATATTTGAGCTCTTGATTGTGAAAGTGCCTTAAATGCTTCATTTGAGACAGTGGAAATGCAGTGCTTACATTTGATACAAATGACTACTGAATAGTAATCAAGAAAAAATATAACTAAACAGGTACGTACATGATCTTCTAGAAGTGTGTCATTGTGGCACACTCCCTGAGTAGATTCTTTGCCGATTACTACCAGAATCTTCTCTTCCCAGGCAGTGAGAACAGGGACAGTTACAGTATTCCCTGTCCTAAGCCGTGCAGCTTTGATGGTCCCCACCTTTGCCCTTACACGGCTTTTTGTGTCAGTCCAAGCCTATATGATAGCAAAAATTATCTTTTACATTTAATATCTTATATGATAAATTTAGTGATGATTAATTAATGATACACCATACCTTTTGCCAATGACCAACGTCTTTGGGAGGCCCGATTTTGTTTGCCTCCTCGGCAAATTTCTCCCACGTCTTCATTAACGCCACCTTCCCATTGGGCCCACATAGTTTTCCTCTCGCAAAATCACTATTGAGCATCACGAATTCAGCTAAGAATTCTTTCTGCACCAATGACATTTTGGCGCTGCGACTCCAATTAGTTGTAGAATATAATAAGTAATGAATTAAAAGTAAATCAACCCTCAGAATTAAATAAACAATACTATGTAAATTACTGTGTTTCAAATATTGAGAGATATAAAATAGAAATGTTAGAAATAATGGCTTAAAATCTCATTTATTTTTAATAGCGAATATTTTTTTCATATTTCGCCGGTGTAATTTGAATGAATGCTAATTTTATAACATATTACAACTATTAGTACGAAATCTTTAATTAGGTAAAAATTGTTTGAAAACAGATAAACTAATAGATTTACGCCACATACTCCCGTTTCGTACCGACATTTTCTATTCAAGAGACAAACATTCGCAATCCACGAACATCATTTATGATGCATATTTATTGATTCCGTAATTACAAAATGACATGTTCCTTTAACAGTTAAAAATGTAAGTAATGTTACTTAACGGGCGAATTTCTTCTCTTCCATTTTTCAATATTCCAATTTTCCAGTATTCAAATTTTTCCGATCTTTCTCTCTTCCTTTACTCAAGTAAACAAACTTCGTTTAGTCTCATTCAAATGTTTCCAAGATTTTCATTGGTCGAAAATCCTAGCCTCTCACAAAGTCGCCGAGGCATGATTTTCCGATAGCGATAACTCTAAACTTTCCACTGTAACGCGCGTCGCTATTTAACGCGAGATCCGTGATCGCGAACAAAGCGCTACAAGAGGTGATTCGCGTTATGGTAGCAATAGCGATAACGCTCAGGAAAGATCCGTGATCGCGCCCCAGAACTTCGCCATATTCGACGCTTAGAATCTCGGGATGAACGCCGTGCCCATCCCATTAAGTGAAGAATTTAAAGGACGATGATGAGTCAAGGAAGGAATATTTATTCGAATATCACAATTCTACAGCTTTCGGTATAAATGTGGTATTTTATTTTTCTATCTTTTATTTTAAATGTGGTGCGTGGATTTTCTGTCTAGGGTCATTTGTTTTATAAGCTCGATAAGCATTTCGTATCAATCATGAACTCAAGTGAAATCAATTACTTAAAAGCTGAGTGACATAAATAGATAAAAATGGATGTAGTTTTCCCGTGGACAGGTCCGTGATTAGTCATAGTTAAACCTGGTTCTCCATATGTTCTTATTTTCTGCTGTCCTCTTTATATCCATAGAACTTTCTTTCCCTTTCAAATCGTCTATCAACTGAAATATTTACTACCTCTTTCCCTTTTTCCATCTAGTTTTCATTTTAGCACGTGTTTAATCATACACTCTCTCCTCAGGTAATATCAAACCAATTTTGCCTTCCTCTATCTAATAGCCTGTATAATCATTCGCTTATCTCCTACACTTCGTAGCACTTCATTTTTCATCCTATCCGTCCATTTAATCTTCAGAATTCTCCTCCATGTCCACATTTCAATTCTTTCCAAGTATTTGTTTCCATTTTTCCCTGGAGTCCATGTTTCTTCCCCCTTCAAAACTATATTTCATCCATAGCATTTTAAGAACTCCTTGCTGATATCTTACCTTATATTCCCCGTAAGTAGTTGTTTCTTTTTTCTGAAAGCCGCATTTGCTTTTCCTATTCTAGTCTTGATCTCATCCGTAAATTTTTCTTCTCTTGTTATGATACTTCCAAGGTATTTATAGTGTGAAACTTGTTCTAAAGGCTTTCCTTCAATACTTAAATTTATATTCTCTCCTAAACTTGATATTCGAATGACCTTGAGTTTTTCTGTATTTATTTCCATAACGTATTTTCTACCTGTTTTTAGTAGTCTGTTATTTTCTGGAGTAGGCTAAAGAATCGTATGTTTCGTAGGTCTCACGTTGCTAACCCTAAGATGCACAAAATTAACTGATATATTTTTTCAATTCTGTTTCGTATATATATAATATATATATATATATATATATATATATATAATAAATATTGTAAGGCTACTTATATTTTCATTAACACTGCTAAATTCCGTTTGTTTGGAAATATTTAAATCCAGTAGCTAATGCTGACCTGAATGTTTTGTACGTCATGTTAGTGTTATGCGTAAGGATAGACACAATTGTCCAAATATCACCCTCAATAAAGACAAATAATTATTTACATTCCGGTCCGTCAACATTGCCTGTACGAGACAATGACCTTTTAATACTGTTTCCGTATTGTGTCCAAGTTTTATTTTAATACTGTTTGCATAAGGTATTGATTCCGCAAAACACTTCCTTACTGAAATTGTAAAATAGGCACGTGTGAGCACAGTCTATTGCAAATATCTCACCCCATTCATTACTTCCTCATTTATGTGAGAGATTAGGATTAAAATTTTTTTTATTTCTATAACTGGATATTTTTACCCCGTCATTGTAAAAAGTAAGCTGGGCTTCCATTTGTGGGATAGTTCTTTTAAAAATTGTATTGTGTACGGATGAAGTCGTTATTGGTTAATTTTTATCGCGTGTTGTAATAAAATCCAAGAAAAGCGATAGTTTTGGTTTGAAATTTATAGAAATGTAAAAACGGTGATAACTAAATATATTTTCTAGCATTTTACAACATTGTCAGGGAACAATCCACTTGAAAAGTAGCAAATAGACGATAAGAATTGACAAGGAGAAAGTGGAACTGGGACATGATGTAGAAATTACGTATTCAGGTTAAGACAAGAGTGGAGGGGTGTACATTGCTGCATGCTATGCAGCAACGCAGCGAAACTTCTTATCAAATGCATGCGCTGTTTTCATAGATTCAGATGAAACGACTGATGAAAAATGAGCAGCAAATTTGTAAAAAGTATTTTTAGAAAGTCAGGTTCAAATTGGAATCTGACCTATTATAACTTCGCGCTTTGCTGCAATGGGACAAAATGAATAACTTTACCGCGTTCTCGAAATTATTATGCATCGATCACGAGTGTACTTAAATGGCCGATTGAGAGAATTAAACTGCAGATATTTTAATCCGATTTTATTTTTATTTTTGATGTAGATGTTCTTCCGAAAATTGCGCCAAAAATCAATTCTCGTGCTTCCTTTAACCATTAACTCATCGGGAATTTCGATTATCTCCTATACGTGAGCCAGGCTTGGATAATAAGTATTGGACGAGAGAGAGAGAGATGGAGAGTGGAAGTGAAAATGATGGAGCGGCGATTTGGAGGAGAAGCATGAATGGGCAATCAACCGCTCCTCTCCTCCCCGTAACTTCTATCTCTCTCCCACTTACGCACCGGAGTACCAAACATGTACCTAAAGTTTTCTCACACACAGCCGCCACCCATATATAATGCAAGGCTAAAAACTGTGGAGGGAGAAGCGAAGGCAGCAAATTCAAGTGAGATAGTACAGAGGAGTGGGAGAGAGTGGGATGGAAATGGGTTGAAGAATGGCAAGAGAAGATGATGGTTCTCACACGCTATCACTTCCTCATTCTACCTTCTTTCTCTTTCTAATTTTCTCTCTTCATTTTTACTATTCTCCTCAGCCACTCCCTCCCTCTACTTCCTCTCATTCCCTCCCATCCATTTCTCTTCTCCCCCTCTCGCTCCTCCCATTCTCTTTTTCCCTCTTTCTCTCTCTTTCCCCTCCCTATCTCTTTCCTTCCCTTTATCTCCCACTCTCTTCTCTCTATAATAATCCAAAAGTTTGATTAGCCAAGAATACTCCCTCCTATCTTTTACTCTTCCTCTCCCTTTCTTTTCCCTCCCTTTTTCTTCCCTCCCTTTTTCTTCCCTCCCTTTATCTTCCCTCCCTTTATCTTCCCTCCCTTTTTCTTCCATCCCTTTCTCTTCCCTCTTTTCTCTTCCCTCCCGTTCTCTTCACTCCCTTTCTGTTCCCTCCATTTCCATTTTCTCCCTTTCTCTTTTCTCTCTTTCCATTTTCTCCCTTTCCATTTTTTCCTTTCCCTTCCCTCTCTCTGTCTCCCCTGTCTTTGTCTCCCCTCTCTTTCTCTTCCCTCCTTTTCTCTTCCCTCCCTTTCTCTTCCCTCCCTTTTTCTTCCCTCCCTTTATCTTCCCTCCATTTCTCTTTCCTCTGTTTCCTTTCCCTCGCTTTCCCTTTTCTCCCTTTCCCTTCCCTCTGTTTCTCTTCCCTCTCTTTCTATTCCCTCTCTTTCAATTCCCTCTCTTTCTATTCCCTTTCTATTTCTATTACCCCCCTTTCTCTTCCATCCCTTTCTCTTCCCTTCCCTTCTATTTCCTCTCTTTCTATATCCTCTCTTTCTATTTCCTCTCTTTCTCTTTCCTCTCTTTCTATTCCCTCCCTTTCTCTTTCTTCTCTTTCTCTTTCCCCTCTCTTTCACTATCTTTCCCCATGTGCAAGAACTGCGAAAACATTTCCCTCCACTTTCATTCCTTCTAGTGAGGCGAGAGGAAACGGCACAAAACATAGATTGGAGGAGGTGAAGTTGTGAGGAGATGGAGATTCCCCTTTCCACCAGAAGAGGGTGGAAGGATATTCCTCCTTCCTTTTTAAACTCCCTTCGTTCTCTCTTACAATTTTCTGCCCCTGTTCACCTAATCCTTCTCTCTCTCTCTCTCTCTCTCTCTCTCTCTCATCGCGGCTCACACACACACGGTTGCAAGTCTTCCACTTACGTCTCCTCCTCGTTCGCTACTACCTCCCTCTCTTATTCATGCTGACAAACTCACCGAACCCAGTCCTCCCTTCCATGACCTCACTCCCAAGGCAATGGCGCACAAGCGAAGAGAAACCCCAAAACTCCTCCACTAGCTCCGAAAACCCAGTTGACAGGAGCTTTCTTTCTTCGCCTACAGATGACAGCGGCCGCTGTTTATGGGTCCCACGAACATCTAAATAATTCCGCTCCACTCTTCATCCCTCCCCCTTTACAGGAAAAGTGGTTTTTTCTCTGTCTTCCACACACCGCTTTCACCCTAACTCTTCCACTCTTTTTCTCTGCCTCCCAAACCTCTTTTAAACGCCGTAATAATTCACCAATCTTTTGCTCACTCTCATATTCTTCTGCTCTCTCTCCCACAAACCTTTCCTGGTTCTTTTTTGCAAATACTCCTCTAAACTCTTCCCTCAGTCTCTGAGAAAATTGTCTCTTATATATTCCCTTTGGTTTTCTAATAAATTTCCCCTGGTAATCATCTTTAACTCTCAAGGTCTAAGACAGTACTACCCAAACTTTTTTGATTGCGGGCCGCATCGGTGATCCTTCGGCGGGCAGCGTTGAAAGTTGTCAATTCTTCGGCGAGCCGGATTTGGGTTTAAATTGTAAGTTACCTATATATCCTTAAGTGGCATATAAGTGAAAATCAATTCTAAATAAGGTTTATATAGTTAACATTTCAATATTAATAGTTTTATTATAAAAGATTTCATAAAATTTTATGAATTAGTGTGTTTTATTTTCCGTATTACTTTTCATGATAGCTTCGCGGGCCGCATCACTGTTCTAAGTCTACGAATCCATCGGTCTCTTTTTGTTTCTCTTTTTTTCTCTTCCCTCTCTTCATTCTATTGTTGTTTGCCTCTTTTTTATTCACTCCGTTTCTCTCTTTAATACCTCCCGAACTCATTTTGCAAGCTTTCACCACTTTGCCTTAATTATCCCTCACTTAAATCCGCTCTATGCGCACACACTCGTCGCTATCTTTCTTTTCCCGTATGTTCCTTTCCTTGTGGTATTTGCTCTCTCTCTCATTTAGTCCCTTTGGTTATCTTGCTCATCAATCCGTCACATTTTTCGCTGAAATCGTCCTTCATGCTGTCTTTTGCATCTGTCTCGTAAATTGACGTGCTGTTTATGCATATAACTCCCTTTGGAGAATAATATACGAATAAGTGCATAGTTTCTTCTGAAACCCCAGGATTAGGGAAGTGATATTCCTTATTTACCCAACATATGGCACAGGACGTTTTTTCATTACCTTAACATTTTAATCAGCTGCTAATCATTTACGAGCGTTTTAAAAATCTGTTTAGACGTTCGGTTTGTCCGTCTCTCTTTCTGATGCGGTATCTTCTGGACGAAAACAGATTCCGTCTTTTCCGTTTTCTTTTAGGAGGTCCGTCTGTCTGTCACGAATGTTGACTGTAACTGAAAAATTAAGTAGCTGTTTTAGATACCTCTAATAGCTTTTTTATGGCTGATGGAGATTTCTAAAACACGTACTTTAATTTTTGATACTTGAGCGCTTATTCTGGATCATGACAAATGTTCAAACATGAATATAAAAACTCAATTAATTACCAAAACCAAAAATATTTTATTATACACCAATGAATTGCACCTAGCCGTCTCATAGCTATTACAATAATAAATTAGTAACAAATTTTATCGATATTATTATAATATCTTATCTGTGAGAACAGAGGCAAACAACGAAGTTAACATCTATTTTTCAGAATTTCGTCATTGGAGGGACATTTCAAATTTTAAAATAATTAAACTGTTCAAGCACTACCCAAATAAATTCCCAAATAATTACACATCTCAAATTATTCATTGGTCTAAACACTGAACAATTTCTAGTACTTTATAGGCTGATGTTAACAAGCAGAAAATTTATAATTTCATGGCATACATGAATCATCAAATCTAATTTCTAGGGCTTAAAGCCTCAGTTGCATTAACATCCTTGCGTGAAAGTCTGCAATAGAAGTTAGAAGCCTAACATTCTCCTCGTCCAATTAGAGACTTGTTTTTGTTGGAGAAAGAGACACACGCACTCTGCTTGTATAGTTGGTGATAAATCCAATATGGAACAGATAATTCATCTAGAAATTTTCCTCCGACCCCTCAAAAAAACATCTGGACGGATTGGAGTACCAGCAGATCTAAATTGTGAAGAAGAAATGGGGTTGATATTTATCAATTATTTAAGACATTTCCATGCATTACCACCACTCCTCATCCTCCACGCCAGATTTCAACCCATTTAACCTCCTTATACTCATTCATCTGCGTGTTTCACCTCATTTTCCCATCTAACTTTACTCCATTCCTCTCTCTCCGTCCTACTATCTCCCAATCCCTTTCCCCGTATCTTTCCCCCTCTCTTCCCCTCCCCATCTCTCTCCCCCTCTCCACTCCTCCCCCTCTCTCTCCCTCTCTTCCCCCTTCTCTTCCCCCTCTCTTCCCCTCTCTCTTCCCCCACCTCTTCCCCCTCTCTTCCCCCCTCTCTTCCCCCTCTCTTCCCCCTCTCTTCCCCCTCTCTCCCCCCTCTCTTCCCCCTCGCTTCCCCCTCTCTTCCTCCTCTCTTCCCCCTCTCTTCCCCCTCTCTTCCCCCTCTCTTCCCCCTCTCTTCCCCCTCTCTTCCCCCTCTCTTCCCCCTCTCTTCCCTTTCTCTTCCTTCTCTCGTCCCCTCTCTTCTCTCTCCATCGCATCTCCTCACTCTCTTCTTCATCCTTCTCATCCTCTCTTCTCCATTTCTCTCCTTATAATCCTTCAACCTCTCTCCTCAGTTTGCTCCACAGGCTGTTTCACCATTTTTTACTCTCCCAAGGTGGCGAATAAACACAGAAACATCACAAAAGTAGGAGTTTTCGAAATTATTCCTTCATCAGCTACAGAGAGAGAACGTTTGTGATGTTTCTGTGTTTTAGTGTTCTTTTACGTGTGTCGCTTCGACATCCCCGGTGCCTCGCCAACCTGAAGTCGTCTGATTGGTGAGTGTTCACTGGGTTTCCTCATCCCAACACCTTGTTGACATCCATATACATACATATATATATATATATATATATATATATATATATATATATATATATATATATATATATATATATATAATTTGTAATATTGGTAGAGAAGGGTGAAATGCATCACGAAAATAAGGCGATAAATAACCGACGTGACCTCGAGGTTTTTTACAAAAATATTTTTACAATTATTTATCGTATGAGGTCTCCTTTTTAGCCCTGAAAAAGCTAATTTCAACAACGTGATAATTATATACGTACATTCAGTTTGACATAATCGTAATGAATCGTGCTAATGCAGTTAAAGACACAATTGTAATCTAAATAGCCACAATAAGTACGTTAGATAAATTTGTATCATACGAGCAAATTATAAAATAAACAATTGCACAAATATAGTTCTGGATACTAATGGTGACATTTGTCGATAAAAGTGGGCTCCGTTTTAATTTTAGCGAATGTCTCTTTTCTGCTTGCAATATCGAAAATTAAAAAAACGCACAAACTTTTTATTTAGAGAAGGCGACAAAATCATGCGGGGCTTTTTTTAAGTATTGAGAAGAATTTTCTCCTATTGAGTAATCAAATATTATTCCATCGCTATCAAAAAACTCGATCGCTCCATTAAAAAAAACATTAAATGCAATCTCCATTCGCCGATTGCTTTGCGCTGCCGTCTCCTTCATCGGAAGCAAGGCAACATTCTCATTTTCCTCAAATTACTCGCTAAGTACATTAGACGTTTAAAAGATTCCGACTCTTCCACAAAAGACGGCACACGATCATTATCATAAAAAACACAAGTCTTCACTTTCCACTCTCTATCCCCCTCTCTCCCCTTATCTATCTCACCCGTCTCCATTGTCTGCTTTTTTTGTTACGGCAAAAAACACACCCTTCCCCCCTCCCTCCTTCTCTACAGCCAAGTCATTGTATTTTGGACCACACTTTCGCAAAATTCTCTCTCCCACCGCTCTTTCTCTCATTTCCCTCTCATCTCTCACTCCCCTATCCCTTCCACTACCTCCCCCTTTTCATTTCCGTCACAAAGGGAAAAGTACGGAGAGGCGAAGGATGGGGAGGAGGAAGAGCGTATAAAGAGTAGAGGGAAGCAAAAGGGCCAAGGAAGCCGCGATGGTGAGGGAATGTAGAGTAGAAAGGCCGTCGTTCGGGAGGAGTTGGAAATGGAGTGAGGTGTGGAGGGGGTGAAAGGGAGTGGTTGATGTTTTAAGCAATGGAAGCCTTAGGTCGAGCCGGCGGAGTGTTACCGAAGCTGTCCGTACGAGACGAGTTGAAACTAGGTAGATCCCCTCGGGACGAAAATAAGATGACCTGCCTTGCCATAGGTATCGGAATGAGAGACAATGGCGCAATATAACAGAGTGGAATTGCAAATTTGACTCTGTTTTTGACATCCAAATTTCCGGTTTGGGCCAATTATGTTAAGACAAAAATTCAAGTACACTGACGATTTAATTTTGCATGAATTAGTACGATTCGGAATCATGTACGAGTACATATTTAACCCCTCAAGCCCGGAGGAGATTTATTAAATCCCACCCGTACGGCCAGATGAGGTTTTTAAATTTTCACGATTGCGTTGCAAAAACGTTCGAGAAATTTTTAAAAATCAAAACTTTATAAGTTTTCTCACTATTTTTCTGATTTTTTTTTTGTGGATTTACGAAAAACATGAAATTTGTAAATGTCTTTTTTTCGTATTAAATTTTACAAAAAAAAATTGTTGCAGTAGAAGAGAATGTACACCAATCGCTAATTTTCCGGCGCGCGTACGCGCTTTATATATAACATTCAGCACCGGAAAATCTTTGAAAGATATTGATGTACATATAAAAGAATAACTTAAATTAGTATCTATTTTATTCTACGAATCTACCCATCTAAACCAATTAGATGAAAAGTTTCACCTATCTCAACTTATTCATGCCTTGACTGGAAATTTTTAAGCAAGTAAATGTAGTATTACTGATTTATTACGAGACGATTTATTTGTAATATAAACGTTTTAGTTAAATAGTCATTATTTTTGGTCGTTATAGAAGTCACATGATTACATTTCGTTCATTGGAAAGGGAGATATGACGATGTCTGTATATGTATGTATACCTCAGAAATACCTTATAGTTTAGTAAACACTTCCAGTAAAATAATGCGTAAATATATGGAAGAGCTTCGCTGTTCGTGATTTTTGATGACGTGTCCTCTTCTTGCTGCTTTGGCCCTACTAGGTAGCACAACAGAGAAAGCCCTTATCTGAAGAGGAAAACAAACCCAATTTTGTGGGTTCCCTTTCCTCAGGTATTTATGTGTCAACTTTAGAAACCGAAAGTCCCTAGGTCACTGGTAAAAACGAAAATTCTATCACAAAACTAATCCTAGAAATATCGTGATCTCCTTTGTAATGATACACTATTGCTACATTGCATTTCAAACACCAAGGTTCCTTGCCGCATAAAAAAGTGGTTTTTATACGGAAAAACACCGTCATACCGTAGCAAAATTGAAAATTCCATCGCAAAATTCAACGTTGATTATGTATTTTTAAAACAGGAAAAAATATAGGACAATCATAGATAGGAAGTACAAAGCTTCCTCTTTGAAAATATATAAAGGTTATTTAAATTTAAAGAAGTTCCTAGTGTCAAAAGATAAAAGAAATTATGGCTGACGCAGGACGTAATAGTCTGACGGCGTTTACGGGTTAATTGAAGTAATGTTTTGCTAAATGTTTCATGAGGTTCACTTACTTCACTTACACCATCCCACGTCTTAAACGCATGCACAATGAAAACCAATGAGCATGAAATACCGGTGCGTGTCAACATTTTGTTCTACAGTCAAACTCGGCTATAACGAGCGCCACGGGACCGTTTAGTTTTGCTCGTTACAGCCGTTAAACTTAATATCCGTGAAGGCAAAAGCATGCATGCGTATGGTGAAATAAGACATAAGAAGTAAAAGTGAATATATAAACAGAAAGGTTATTTAGTAAATTTATGAAAAAACCTAAAAATGAGAATAAACTAGAAAATTTAAAGTAAGCATACGTACATATAAAATTTACTCACAGCTGCACCCTTAATCACTACCCAAGTCGCACTTCCTCATTTTCTTGTTCGTTGTTAGGTTGTTCTCTAGTGCATATAAAATCGCTTCTTTGTTTTTCCATTAGGTTGAAACCGTAGACGATGTTAAATTAAATTTTTTACACACTTCAACATTTTTTACCACGTTCTAACTCTCGAATAATATCAACCTTTTCGCGAATAGACAAACACTTCCTTTTATGTAGGGACATGTTACTCGTTCAAGGGCAAAATCTCAACTGATTTTTGTGATCAACGCTACGAACTTTCTTTGCAAACTGTGAGCATACCAATTCCAGGAAGAGTTAATGAGGAGACGGATTAAACGTGGGATTTCCCATCTTTACTTGGGAAAGGATGTTGGGTGCATTCGGCTGAGCGACGGGGGTGAGCGCCATTGTGCCCTTACCCCTTACCCCCTTCTAAACACAACCTCCTGGCTGTAAAAGAGCTGGGGGTTGGGAGGAGAGGACAAAGGACTTCCGCGAGTGCCACTGTACCTGCAAGTTGGGAATTCTTGGTTTGGACGAAGGGATTATTTTTTAACAACAACGCCGCGGTCTTTAACCTCCCCGATGGATAGGGTGTAGAGGCTGGACTCGAGAACACATGGTTACATATTTTGGGTCACTATGAGGATTTAAGGGGCTGACCGCCACCGCGTTTGAGACTGAGAAGTGGTCATAGTTTGCTCGATATATCCGTGAAGCGTCCTCGTTATATACGTGAAATATTTGTATGTATATGCTCGTAAACTTATCTTGGAGGTAGCATTTGCTCACTATAGCCGTGAACTCGTTACAACCGTGCTCGTTATAAACGAGTTTGACTGTATATGAATTTAATTTTTCAATTTTAATGTAAATTTTTATTTTTTAATTATGGCTATATTTGCGATGATATGCTATCAAATACATGGTGAACTGTACTGGTTGGGTATATTTTTGCATTATGAAGGTCGCTAATTAATTTTGCGGATATTTTTTATTTATAATATTTACATTTTATTAAAATATACCTATTTTTGCACTGCTTTAAAAGTAAATTTGTTTGAAAAATTGTTCCAACTCGTTCAATGTGTCATACAAATATTCATCATCTGGTCGATCTTCTGCCAAATAGTTCTCGTTTTCCGAAGGAATTACAATTGAATTGAATTCGTGAAATCGAAAATAATTTAGGCGCAAAGCAATATCTTTCTGACATTTTTTTATTTAAAAAAATAATTACATCGTGAAAGAGTACGCCACGGGAAATAACTGAAGAGCGATTTTGCGTTAACCAACGTTTCATTTTGTCCGTTTTCCTTTTAACGAGATTTCTCCGTACTTCAAAGCACTTGATTGAATTTTCATTTTTGTTTCCTTAAGTGACATAATATGTAATCGAGCAACGTAATTAAGTTAATTTCTTGAGTTTTACTTATGATATTAAAGACTTCTACCGTTTATATGTACAGTTGGCTCCTCAATCTCCGTCTCAAAAACAATTTTGAGCAACAATTGCAGTAATTAAACACGAAGTATTCATGATTTTTGGCTGGTTTCCAAAGGAATCAGCCTTATGAAATGGTCCTGCCTGTGTGTGTGTCCCCTGCTAACAACTTTTGAACCAATGAACCGATTTTCATGAAACTTGGTATGAGGCTCATGCTGCTAGTGCCCATCTTCCAACTGTATCTAAATTGGCGAAGATTGAAGTCCTGGGTTCGATTCCAAGAACGTTTTTTACCCATTTGTTTTGCTTAGGAAATCTCAAATCTATCGTGCAGAGATGTTTTCTTTAATAAGTAAAATATCTTAAAATTTTGATATCGGAGCGAGGTTTATACTGTTCTAAGAGAAAAAGAATGTAAATTATAACTCTTATTACCGAATTTTGATAATTGTAACATTGTAACATTAATAACAGTAACATTAATTAAATTCGTTTATTTAAAAAATACATGCTAAATATAATCTCAGAAAGAGATTATGGCATTGTTTTTAGTATTTTATGCCTGATAGTGTTTTATTACTTTTTTCCATTTTTTCTATATCATTGATAAACTATAAACTACAAGTGGTATTTATGGTATGAGAATTTCTTGGCATGACTAACAAGCACTGAAACATTTTCTGTCAATATGTATAAGTAATCAATTCGGAACGTCAACTTTGGGAAACCAGCCTGAATTAGACCTGGTTTGAACTTTTTGTTAGATTTTTCAATGTAATTGACATAATTTCTTTAAATATCTCAATAAATTTTTGTATATACACGCATAACTTTTTTGTCGGTAAGAATATGATTTCTAAATTTAATTTTACTTATCTTTGCTTTAATCTGTACTCAATTATAGCATCTGCATTTTCTCCTCCAGTTTTCCTTAATTGCTCAACATTGTAATCAATAACTTAGTTTCATATTAATTTGCATTGTTGAGTAAATTACCTCAGCACAATATATTAAAATTTTCAATTCTGTGAAACCACTGTAGTTAATTTTACATAGATAATGAAATGAAATAAATGAATGTCGAAAAAACTATTTGAAATACATTAATTGCATTCTAAAAGCATCTTAATTATTTAGTTAGTTTTGTAAGAGCGGCTAACAGAAAATAAGTCACTCGCAGCATGAGGCAGTTCGCAAAAACACTGTATATTAATAAACGAGAATGAGCAGTTCACAGCAGGCGCCCAATCCAACATCTTGGTTGGCGTACCGAGCACATGAACTAGTCAGCTACCTCATCTTTTCATAATTTAAATTTATGTATTTCTTATGTTAATATGTTGATGGCATTTGTAATTCACCAAGGTGCAAAAATTATCTTTTAATGAAAAGATGACTACAATTGCATTTTTATTGGATTTCAGAGTATGCTCTACTGGAGCAAGGAGTAGTGTGTATAACAGGTGATAAGATCAAGCTTGGGATGGCAAAATAAAGGCGGTAAGGATATGATGTCTTAGGGCTAGTTTATAAATACAGTTAAAAGAGAGTGGAAAGCGGTCAAAGCGTTAATTTTATTAAAATCTAATTTCTGAAACTAGGTAAAGTAATGCTGAAACTGCACCTTTATAAAATTAGAAGAATTTTTTTTATATTTTTTTGCTCAAGATTCTAAAGGAAACCCGTGAATGGCCTACGCTCAAACCTTGAGCAGCGAGTGTCTTCGACAAGTTTTTGGAGGTCAATGAGGTTTAATCGATACACTAGCTCGGCCGCTCGTCAGGCCCCACGAAAACACACCATTGACCGCGCAGGGACCCAATATGGGAGTGGGAAAGAGAGTTGAAAAAAGAGCTTCTTACGATGAAAAGGGAACGGGAGGGGGTTGAATGGAGTAGGAGAAGGAAGTGAAGAAGGATAAAAGGTGGTAGCATTAGTGTCAGGTTGAATTGGTCGCGCAGGGACCAATTTTGTCTGCTTAGTAGCCTACGTTGTTTGGTCAGTTCCTATCCTTATCATGCCCACTTCCATTCTCACCTTCCCTTCATATACACAACGCCCTCCTTCTCCAACCCTTAACACGCAGATCTTTACACGATTGAAGCTCACACACATGTATAGAACTTTATAAAGAGAGAGGGAGAGACGACGCTGCCTATGGCCGTGCAAGAAAAAATTCCACCCCTCCCTACCTACCGCCACTAGAGCAAACAACACAGAGAGACGTTTCCCGTCGCTGTCAAACCTCTCGATCGAACCTTCTAGAAATTTATTTTCCGATGAGGTTCAACAGTATGTAGTCCTCCATCTTACCCACCCCTTTTTTGCATAGCCGACCTAATTTGCTTCTATGCAAACAGGAATGATTGTGGCGCCGTGCATGTTTGATGTTAGTTAAACACGGAGAGTGCCGGAGGTAAGAGAGAGAGATAGGGTAAAAAAGAACGCTAGAAAAGGGAGTTATGAATCGCGGGCATAAAAGAGAGCTAGGTGCAAGATTACTCAATTCGTTAGGGCAAACGCGTGGATGTTGGTGCTGGCAGATTTTTTCTCCCACTCTATCCTCCCCCATGCATTCGCAAAAACGCACGATTTGCGAGTATGCTTATTAGTAATTTTGTGGTGGGCGTGGTATTTTTTCACGAGAAAATGCAGACGTGGTGCCAAGTCAAAAGACTGTGTGTAGCAGTTACGATTAAATTGTCATTGATTTAAGGTACCCTAGTAATGCTGTGATTTCAACATCTAATATATAAAAGAGAATGTTTTTGCGCTAATAACTCGGACACCATAAGAGTTATCTAGTTAAAAAATTTCATGGGCCATGCTATGGACCAAAGTAAGGTTTTAATCTAGGCTTCAAGATCGTAGGGTTTTTATACCCCGTGGGGTCTACGAAATACTGTTTCTATAAGAATGCATGGAAAATGGCGTGGAGATACCCCAAAATGCCATGCAGCCATTCCCTGATGTGGATATAAATATACCTAAATGTTAACTTACGATCACGTGAAATGGCTTATTTTACGCAAAAAAAACTGAATATTTTATTTCTGTTCATTTTTTGTCGTATTTCTTCTTAAATCGCTCGAAATTACCCTTCAAGCTCAAAATATATTAGCATTTTCTAGGCGGCAACAAAACAATATTTCTTAATCGTTGCCCTCTTCAAAGGGAGATAGCCACGTAAACATTAATTCAAGGAATATATACGCCGGGACGCGCCGTAGTGGAAGAATAGCCAAATCCAAGATAAAGAAATGGATAAAATATTGTCTATGAATACTTTTAAAGTGAGTCAAATGCTTTTTAAAGAACATTGGAGCATTGTTTTCCTTTATCATCGAAACATTGAAAGATTTATCCCAACATAAAGCGATACATCTACTTATAATTGTTCGGTAACCAATATGTTGTTTATTGTTTGTTTTGGCTAATAGTATCGACATAAACCACTTAATTTTATTGCTGTTTTAAAGGCTTCTGTGCATCCATTCATGTGAATAGTATTTAAGACTTTAATGCGTAATTATATTAATGGGAAAACTTTATCATACAATACATAAAATAGTAAATGTTAATGTAAACATCGTTTGCATGATTATGGAATGGGGAACGAAAATTCAGGACTTACAGTGTACTCGGCGTAATTCATATTTTAATAAAACTGCTCGATTACGCCAAATATTCATGGAAAAGCAGTCTGCCTTGATTATATGATGGATTCGCCATTAAGATACACCCACGAGCACAAACCTGACTAACATTTTTCAATGGTTTCTTTAGGTGGTAGTTAAATTTCCGTGTGAACCTCTCCTGCCAATAACACATTTGAGAGATTCTTGGGCACCTACAGCGTGGGGCCCCGAGAAATAAAAATCATTTGCTACTTAAAAGAAAATCCTTTCCCGAGCCAAGCCGGGTAACTCCAGCTATAATAGTATACTATATTAGCTACTAGTGTGATTGATCTTCAAAAATGGCGGATAGGAAAGAATGAAGTATTTAATTAAAATTCAATTACTACAAGATGTGGATATTAGCTAAGCGTTAATTCAGAATATTAATGCAAACAAGAAAATCATGTGTCATTGTGGAAATTGAATAAATCTTTCAAATATGTTAACTTTGACTATATTGTTACTGTAATTATTTTATGATTATTAACGTTGGTTAAAATTACTTATATAATTTTTCTGGCCCTTTGTTTAGGACAGCTTAACACAAACTCCTGTTGAAAATACATTAAACAATTGAATTGCAGCCATACGGAAAACAAAATTTTGCATGGCAATAAAAAATATTTATTCAACATGCATAAACAAATTACTAAAATTGTTATCAAATAAAATAACACTTTTTTTCTACGGCGCTAAAATATTTTTTATTTCCTATGCAAATATATCAGTTATATCTTTCATTTTATTATATGAAAAGGGAGGGTTGCGAGACACGTTGAAATAATACAAACAAAAACTCCTTCACCGTAAAGAGGAAGAAAATACTCGCACTCATGCTGGTGGTTGCTGGCAAACACCGTCGCAGGACTTAAGTCAAAAAGTGACACACGCAGAAAGGTTCGAGTTTACTGATTGAGTGGGTTTTATATGTTTCTGCGTGTGCGTGTCTCCTTTTGACTTAGGTCCTGCGATGGTGTTTATCAGCAACCTGCAGCGTGAATGTATTCTCTTTCATTTTACGGTGAAGGAGCTTATGTTTATTTACTATTTTTCATTTCAGCCCACGCCGACGCGCTTATTAACATTGAAACAAATACACTCATTTTGAATTAACTTTAATCTGACCAACTTAAGATATAGTATACCATACCTCACATTAGTTATTTAAGTAAACGAAATGCTATAGCCTATCTATATCCAATTTTGTATACATAACCACGTTAGAATACGAGCAACAATTTGGTGACCCTTGACGACGAAAAGTTTTCTCAGCGTTACAGTATAGTATAAGGCTTTTACTATGAGAGGTATAGCATGGTTAAATACAGTACAAAATTACGTAAATAATATAGCATAAAAATGTTAAAAGTTATGAAATTTCCTTATTTTCGAAATTTCATCTATTTGATATTCGGTTAATGACCGCACAAGAAAATTAAGTTATCCTCTGGATGACTGAAACGATTATCTCCATTAGAAAACAAAAACGAAGCAATATATTATCTATTATTTCACCGTAAAATGATTTTTTGTGGTTATCAGACGATCTTTACACACAAAGCGACAAATAACACTGAAAAATATCTCTTTAACGCATAACTAGATATCCAGGTTCTGACGGAATATTCGACCTTTTATCACCAAACTGCGAAATCACGGCGTCTTACGTGACTTTTCCTTAATAATCCTTCCTTGCGATATAATAAACTACGAATAGTTACCCAAGTAACTTAGCCTGGGTTTCCTAAGCAACAAAGATGCAACGGGAAAACATTCTTGCGTTTATGAGGTTTCGATTAACTCAGTAAGTTCTCTTCCTCGCATATAAGTAGACAAAATCAATTTAATAAGACCATAATAAAATAGGTAAATGTTATCATTTTGCAATATTTGCATGGAACGCATCTATTGAAATATGGTGCATTTATGATTGGAATAGTGTGCTTAAATTTTTACCTCATTAAAATGTCTATTTATTTATTTCATTAAATTAGCCTTTAGAAGGCTTTCCTTTGTCAGCAGACAAATTCAAACGTGGGTAGATGGCATCCAGGTATTTTAAAGATACGGATATAATGCGATTTTTTAGAACCTTGTCAGAAAATTCTCAAACGGCACGCTGAAATCAATTGATGTTAATCTCATATTTAAATTTGATTGTGGGGAGATAACCGTTCACAGTTTGGAAGTTGTGGATATTAATATTATTTTGATTTATCCGTTTCAGCGCTCTCATTCCCTGTGGAGAATCTCTGTAACTAGCGTCTTACTTTTATGCAGTTTTTCATGCTTCTATGAAAATAGTTTTTATGGCGACTACCGTAAATCTATTTTATTAGGTTTATATTTTATATGTAGGTATGTTATTTGAAACGCAATCTTTTGTAAAAATATACCATTTAGATAAGTAAGAAAGAGTGAGCTACACTGGCAAATATATAAAATATAAGCGAAGGAAATTCTCCAAAGCCAGTCAAACTGATAAAACCCGGTTAAAAGGCCGGATAAAAACAGATGAACCCGGATAAAAACCGGATAAAAACCCAATACGTATTTCGGCTACAAAGTAACCATCATCAGGGGATAAAAAATCCGGGTTCATCTGTTTTAATCCGGCCTTTTAACCGGGTTTTATTAGTTTGACTGTCTTCGAAGAATTTCCTTCGCTTATATTTTATAGCATTTAGAGTTTCGTTATAGGCAAGCAAAATGAAATTTAATTCTCTCTGGATTTTTAGTTCAAAATATTTACTTCATACGCCACCGAAAAATGTAGGATTGGAATATACAGGTGGATATACTTACGTCAAAGGATTCATAATGATAAAAAATAACCCAACAACCAGATAGGTTTCTTCCGCGTGCGAAGCATATCGTCGCCGCCATCGATACTCCAATAGAGGAGGGAAAATTATCAGTTGCTCACTTTTCAGCGGTTAAAACGATTCAATATTCCGGGTTTATGAAAGCTCTCCGACGGTGGCGCCACAAACTAAAAAGCGCGCAATATCGAAAGCGAGTGGGAGGAAGGCAAAAGAGAGGAAAGGGGGGGGAGAGAGAGGGAGAAGGAATAAAAAAACAGAAAGAGAGTTGAGGTAGAGTAGTGAACGACCGACTACTATAGGAGTAGATATGAGCGGAATCCCCCTCACATCTCTGATTCTGTGAATCGGACGAGCGAGGGAAAGAGCACATGTTCAGAGAAGAGAGGGACATTAAGACCATTGGTTTACGGGTAAACAGATTCGTGGAGAGCGTCGAGAAGGAGATAGAGAGGGAGAGTGAGATAGAATGGAGACGAGGGACTGGAAAGGAGCAGGAACAGTGGAGTAGAGAAGTGGAAAGAAAGAGTGAGAGATTCAATGCGTCGGGTACTTCCAAGAGATTTTTAGGGAAGATTCTGACGGAGGAACCCCTACCATTCAAAACTCCTCTTTCAGATGAAATCAACTGCCGCCGCTCGACGCGCCGCGCTATTCGGAAAAGAGGGAGAATGGAGTTAGAGTTTTTGGTAATATTCCGGTCCAGAGAGAGAGAGAGAGAGAGAGCTTGCGTATCCTCGATGCAAACATATTTTTATTTATTCATCATATATTTTTTACTCTTGGCACCTTCCTCTTTCTCGAACTTTCTGAGACGTCCCAGAACCGCGTAGGTGTATGCTTTGTGAAGGCTTTTACCTGCGAAAAAGGATCGCATCCTGGCGGATGAGAGAAGATGGTTGTGGGAATAAGAGTGTTGTTACTCAGAGAGGAGGTTTTCCGTGAAGCATAGGTAAATGGTGCTTACGCCCGTGTGCGGCGTGTGCTTGGTTTTGTGTAGCGCGCGCGCGTGTATTTGTGTTTTCGCTTGATGGGATTTACGGCGGGAGGGCGCGTGCCCTGTGTATGTCTGTGTGTGTGACACGAATATGGCTGATAAAACGAGGGAGCTAGGTATGGTTACGCTCTACACGCAATGGGGGAACGATAAGAGGCAGGGGATGGGTGGGAAGAGGGTTGTGCATGCCATTCACAGGCGCATTGCAGAGGCAGATAAATTAATAAGGATCTCGTTCTCCCATTCAAAAGGGTGGGAACATTTTCAGGTGAAAAACATGTCGAAAAATCGTGCGTGGGGGGAGAGGGAATGAATTTTCTTCATCGGAAAATATTCTATTTATCGCAGTCGCGCGGTAAAAATAAATAAAATATTTGAGACGTGATTCGCCGGAAACATGCATCGCGTACGAAAACGTGCTTAATGAAATAGGTTCTAGGAAGCGGTGGTTCTATTGTAGATTTCAGAATTTTTGGAATTAGATTGATATTCGTCGAGTTAGACAAGCAGTATTTTCCAGCGATGAAATTATTATCTATATAGCTGAAAACGGACATTTTAGGCGTAGGATACTGTTTAATAGAAGGATGAAAGTAAGTCGAATGACGAAAAATGTTTGGGAACCCTTTTTTAATCAAAAGAAGTTGCTGTATATCTAACTGTGAAATCCTTATTCGAATTACGAAACGAAATGTAAACGTGCTGTAAAAAAATGAATATCTGCTCTTTCGGAATAAATTTGGATTTTAAATAAATCTGCGATTTCATCAGCAAATTATATATTTTTTCCATTTTTCATTTTCCGAAAATATAAATTTATTTAAAAAACGGCGCTCGCGTCGAAATTTTTCGTAACGAATTCCGTTTAGATTAGCAATACAATTTATGATTGCTTTTCAGTAAGTTCTTGACAATTTATTTTCAATGGCGTCTGTTCTATAGCTCTCATGATATGATGCGTAAATCTTTAATCCCTTAGAACTATTAATAATAAGGGCGGTAGTAATAATTGCGAAGTACCGTCGGCATTTCGCAATCTAAGCCTGATAGTGCTCGAGAGAGACGACGTGCGCATGAGATCCACAGCTGTTCCAATGCGTGACAATCGGAGGGAGCACCAACAGCGCCCCCTCGTCCTTGACAGAGCAACCGTTAGGTGGGCACGTGACGCCAGCGGAATAGGAGTTCGAGTTGCGTCCCTCCGTGCGGAGTGACGCAGCCGCCTGCTCGATCGCCCATCCCCTCTCTCTCCTTCTTCCTACCCATCCTATCTTCCCGCTTGATTTTCCCTTCCTTTCGCTCCGACTCAGCCTTCCTTTCTAATCTATCCTCCACGTTGCATATCTTATTGCGAGTCATGGTAAGCTTTTTATGCTATATCTGGCTGTAATTTTCAGAAATCGATGAAATCTCTTTACAATTGACCAGTTTAATGTTTCTACCCTCTATTTACGTTTTATTAGGGAGGCGAACGTTTCGATTTACATCGCGACTTGGAGAAAATCCGTGAAATTCTTCTCAATAGTTTGGTAATATTTATATCAAATAACCCAAATACAGTGCTCAAAAGAAGTAGTTTCATAAAAAATTCGGACAGGCCTTAGCAAAACCAGCAGTAATTTCACAGTTGCAACAGAAAACCTTACCAAAGCAACTAAGGGAATTCGGCCAAAAATTTGTACCGCATAGAAAAGAAAATGTTTCTGGAGAGCCCGGTCCATCTAGGCCTGCAAAATTAGGCTGTGTCGTATGCTCAAGAAATCAAGACACAAAAACAACTTCGCCTTGTTATAAATGAGAGAGGTCGATGTGTATGAAACATATGAAATACGTATGTTAGTACTGACTTGACAGCGAATAACACAACGAGAAGTGAACTTAGATAATTCTTATTATTATTATCATATTATTCATAATATTATATTAAAACAATTATGTATAATAATTGCTATAATCTAAGTCTAATTATTATTATTATTATACACAAGTATTATTATTATACAAGTTCTTTTGTATGCATGTAAACTAACCAGGAGTTTTGAAAAATAACGATATATTTAACAAACATGTAATTTATATGGGTTTAAAATAAATTTGAATTTTCCAAAGTATTTGCTTACTGATCTAAGAATACAGAAAATAAAAAAAATCATAAATAATTATGCTGGAAAATGTAATTTAAAATTGGGTGACTCAATCGTCCTGCACGACCGTCTGTGCTCCAGAATTGCCGGTATAACGAGAATTTTCAAAGTGTTTAGATCGATTAAAATAGGTGATTTTAAATACAAAATGCATTGGACGTTTATGAGGCTTAAGTTCACCATATTTTGAGAGCTTAAATTAATTAATTTAGGGTGGTAAAATTTTAATTTTTCATCGATATCCCCGTTCTAGACCACTCTATAAGCCTCTTTATTGATTTTCTCATCCTCTCTGGATTCCCTCGGGTATCAGACTTCTAGGTTCACATCTACAACACCTCTTACCACTCCCGTGACATTCTCAAACCATTTCCGACTCCCGACCCTAAACTACCCACTCTCCTGTTTTACTCTTCCACTCCCTATAACCTTTCCCCTTTCCCGTCGGCTCACTCCTTCCAAACCACCACGCCTCCCAGCCTTCTTCTTCGCTTCCATCCTCATCCTCCCTTCTTCTCGGCTCCTTCGTCCTTTACTTTCACTTCCTCTGCCTCCTCCCTCTCTTGTTTTCTCTCCTTTCCGCCCTACCCCAATCGGTCTGCCTCCCGACAAAGAGGCCACACCAACCAAATCAACTGAACCAAACGCTTTATTCCTCCCTTTCTCCCCCTCCATCCCCCTCTCTTCCTACGCTCTTCCTTCCTCTCTCTTCCTTCCTCCCTCTCCTCCTCTTCCTCCCTCTCTGCTCTCCTCCCTCCCCCTATGCCTACGCTTACACCACTTTATGATGGACAGCTCGAAATGATTTATGTATTCCGAGGCTGCGAAGCGTCCTTGCCGGCGGCAGGTCTCGAACCCGCGTCCTAACGGTCGAGGTATTATCCCAGTTATCCAAAACAGGCCTTGAACTTTATATCAGCAAATGTCAGGAGATTTCTTCAATGAGAAAATTCTGAGAAATCGCTCGATAATATCGGATCGTGAATTGCATTTTGCGCAGTAAGGTAAACGGGTGATTAGGCGGCCTCTGTTTGAAAAACCGATGGCTTTTATTAGTTTTACGTAACGGTCGTTTATTCAATAATTTTTGCGTGTAAAATTAGATGAAACTAAAAAGTAAATGGAAGCTATTTGAGCGAAAATAATAATTAAAAAAATGTCCTTAACGACAGACATTGCCGCAACTGGATGATAATACAGTGATTTGGATTTCTTTTTCAAAATTCTCATGTAGAGATTTCAAAACCGGGGTCTGTTAATGCGCAGTGCGCAGCCCTTCTCGCAGTAACATGATCCAGAAACTTTCCCAGAGCCGTCGAATCTGTAATTTATAGCGGTAATGCAATGAGTTTTCTACCGCGGTGTTTCTGAAGCTGTGCCGCTGACCCCCAGGGGCCGCAAAATTATTTTGGACGCAAGGTGAAATTTCAAAAACTAAGTTGTCACGAATAACAAAATTTTATCAGGGAATTTTTGAAAAAACGATGTGATTATAATTATTAATAGTTACATAAAATGAAGAAATTTACAGTAAAGTTTCTTATTTTTACTATTTTCAATTGAAAAGTGGGCCCATGATTTTCAAGGGGGCCGCGACAATTGAAGGTTAAGGACCACTGCTGTAGCATAAAAAATAAAAATACCTGCCCATTTTGTTTTGGATTGCTTCAAACGTCGCACAATAAATTCAGAAAATTCACTACTTGGGTAATGATTAATGAAGTTCCAAAACTTTTTCGAATAAAAACTCCGAATAAAAGACGTCTTTGGATGACAACAAGTCAAGATATATGATATTCGGTACGTTTTCTCTCAAGAGATATTTATATTCTGCTGTCTGTTACGTAATCCGCACACATTAATTATTTTAATGGATTTAATTCTACGGCAAAATTACAGCAGAGTACTAATTTATTCATTTAAAAGTAAATTAACAACCTCTGAATAAATTTAATTCCGCGATATTTCATCATACAAAACCTGAATTTTCGCAGTTGTGGAACGATTAATGTTTACCGAGTTTTTTTTCCTTTTTTTTTCGCATAATTAAATTCGTAGTGGTAAATTCGATGTTAAAACTATGAATTCAAAAAGGATAATAGTAAAACTAATACGTCGCTATATGTTTAAAAGTAAATTTTATTTAACCAAAATATTAAATTATTTGGGAAAACTCCCATGTATCACTCATTCAGACCTAATAGAATTATCGGAAAATTTAATAAATCGATGGTAATGCCATATAGGGTGAAGAAACAGAAAGGAGATGGAAAGGAAGAGGAATAGTGAGAGAATCCTATGGAATGATAAATGAAGAACTGGACAGAGGGGAATGGAGGAATAAATGTGTTTTAGTGAGATAAATTGATAATATATAGAAAAATAAAGCCAAGTAAAGCAAGGAGAGTGATAAGCAAAAGTGAAGAACAGCGATGGGGATAAAGAATGGGACAGCGGATAGGATACGGACGTTCACAAAGAGGGTTGTAGAGGTATGGAGGGAGAAGATAAATGAAAGGAATAGAGGGATAAAGAGGAGGGAAAGAAAAATAAAGTAATACAGATGGATAAAGAGAGTAAAACAGAGGTCTGAAATATGTGGTTCGCTGGCCACATGGAGCCCGCCAGACCTGAAAATGCAACCGTCTCTTTTATTTTATTTTAAATAGGCGGAAGAGAGTGTAAACAAGCATGTAATGGAGTAAGAAACAGATTCTAAACAATTAAAAAAGTTTATTCGTTAGAAATTGTTTGATTGCTTCTTTTTATTAAAATATATACCATGTCAGTCGTGCGCCATTTAATATTCAACAACATGCGTACGCTCATTATTGTGGCATGCGGCCCGCCACCCATTTCGGATGTATCTATTTGGCCCTAATGCAATTCGAGATAATAACTACTTGGATAAACGCCTACAGAAAAAGGTAAAGGATGGGACTCAGAGGCAATAGCGGATACAAAGGCGGATAAATTGGATAATTACATCCTTAAGGAAGATGATTACTCTTCATGAAAATATTATTTAAATTTATTTTATAAATATAAGCATTCTAGAAATATTTGAAAATACCGAAGCAGGGTATAATATACCCTGTATATTTATTATAATTTGGCGGTATTATTATGCTTAAATAAGTGTCATTAAATACATTTGTTTTCTTATTATCCCCTAAGCTATGCACCTAGGTACACTCCTGCACTAAGCAACAGATAAAACGGGATAGAGATTAAGAAAATGAAATGCAAATATAAAGAGATGAACAAGGAAAGAGAGATAGCGAAAAGTTAAAAGTAAATGGAGTAGCTGAGAGTAATATAAGGAAATGGGTGGGATACGGATACAGGAAGAGAGAGAACACACAGAAAAAGAAACTCATTATTTCGTGTTTTGCTTATTTCAGAGAATGATAATTTCGCGTCCTGCTCGTCATACGGATATGACGGGTGCCTCGCTTCATCCTTGACGAGGTATATGGAGAAAGAGAGAGAGAAAGACAGAGAGAAAATCAAGAGGGAGACCACCATTAACGATGCTACCCTTTCGTATGGGAAGACGCCCAACGATCCTGCGGCACTCTTTACAGTCGGTACGTAAGCGACATGTCTACCGTGAGCATTTATAGAATGGCTGGTACCTGTTTTTTTCGCTCCATTTTTTTGTCTTCGCTCAACCATAGAGGCTCTATACATGATCCGAGTATCTCGACGACTCGATGCAATTGAGAAATCTTAAAAAGTATCAAGAGGGATTGAAAAGAATGCCATTCCTTTAGGCAGGTAGGAAGTTCTTCCGAAACAGCAAATATATCACGTTTGAGCATTTCAGCCGTCTTTATTTCAATGGACTTGATTTGATCTATAAGGCAGGTATATGGTGATTGACTCCGTAAATCAACAGTTTTAAAAATTCCGGCGAACTAGAATTTTAAGCACGCCTGCATCAGCAGAGTTCGTTGCTTGAGTTGTCATTACGCGTTTTTTACGTTTCGGGAAATTCCTTATAATTTCAGAAAACGAACGACGCGGGACGATTCTATAATTAAATAGCTTTCTTAACAAACTGGAAACAAAATATATTCGAAGTTAATAACGAGCACATCTTAAACGAAGCTTAGTAGGGAATATTGTTTATTTACTAACGTAAATGTATACACACACTGTTAATACCTCTCGTTATTATTACTGGTTATTTTCAACAGCAGCCAATCGTAATGAAATGCACAATTTAAATACCAAATATTTAAAAACATAAGATTGTCTTTTTTATTATCGGTCGCTTATTGATAACAATTTAATGAGACCCAAGTATGATCGCATGGAGGAGCCTTAACTATATGAATGAGTGAGTGTATGTTGATGTGTGCGTACTCACACATACATACATAAAATATCTCGTTAATTTGAATAAGTAAAAGAACTTAAACTTGCAAAAATTCCGATAATCTAAACATATAAAGGACTTCCACCGGAGTACTCAAACGGGGGAAAGGAAAATAAATATTCCATTCGTTGCATGCTTACGTCACCATCGGCACGATTGACTTAAAAGACATGAAGCACGTGAAATACAGGTAGCTTAGCAACAGTTGTACTCCTAAAACGTTCCTCCGCTCCAACTTGACTTTATTTTCCTTTATTTTAATGAGGCAGGTTTCCATCCTTACGGTTGTGGGAAACGATTATAAAAAGGAGAGGAGAGGGCGAGGAGCGAAACCTTTTAAAAACTCGACTGGGCGAGCTTCGTGAGAACCGTATTGCGCAGTTAGGGCGATCGGTAAAACCATCTGAGGAAGAGAGAGATTGAAAAGAGAGAAAGAACGAGAGAAAGAAAGAAAGAGAGAAAGAAAGAAAGAAAGAAAGAGAGAAAGAAAGAGAATGAAAGAGAGAAAGAAAGAGAGAGAAAAAGAGAGAAAGAAAGAGAGAGAAAAGAAAGGGAGATAGAGAGAGAAAGAGAGTTATAAAATGAGAGATAGAGAGATAGAAAAAGTGAAAGGAAGAAAGGAAATTGAGAGGTCGAAAAAGAGAAAGAAAGAGATAGAGAGAGAAAGAGAGATAGAAAGAGAGGTAGAAAATGAGAAAAAAGAGATAGAAAGAGAGGGAGAGAGAGAAAAAAGAGAAAGTGGGTGAGAAAGTGAGATAGAAAAGATGGAGAGAAAAAGAGATAATGAAAGAGAAAGCGAGAGAGAAAAAAAGAGAAAGTGAGAGAGGATATGTAGAGAACGAGATAGAAAGAGAGAAAAGAAAGAAAGAAAGAGATAGAGAGAAAGATGAGGTTTGGAGACTTCAATGACCGAAATTTGAACGGATGGTTTTAATCTATCAATTCTCCAGTTGGAAAACGATAATCGGATTATCTCCGGAGGGAGTTAGCATTATTTATCTCGTCCATCCGCGGCTTATCTTCATTGAAGGATCTCTCCGGTTGCGTGCCACTCCTCGCAATTCGTTCGTCGTTCTTATACGAAATTGAGGACTCGTTTCTATTCGCTTCTTTTTATGCTTCTCCTGGGAGGTCAGCCATTGCTTCGTTGTCTCCGAGATGATTTTTGTCGACAGGTATTGCATATGTGATCTTTTTTTGTCTCGAATTTTACGCCGAGTAAACGAACAGAAATAATTGCACAACTCCCCTCAGCGTCACTCGTCGATGCGATGCCGAAATAACGTGAAAACGAGTTAAATCTTTTTTCGTTTTTTATCTCATAATCGCTCGGTGGATATTTTTTGCTCATGCGCAAAATCTCCTTTAACTTAAAATTTTAATCGTAATATTTTAATGAAGTGATCATGACATGCTTCATAAAATTTTGATTGCTAAAAAGGATTCTAAATGTGTCTGAGGCCAAGGGAGTATTTTTCGGAATGCGGTCTGATTTGTTATCAACATCGACGAAAGAATGTGATAGAGATCGATAGAACATGACTGACAAAGAGAATCGCAGGAGTATTATCCAAATAGTTTTCTGCAACGAAATTGCCGGATGCTAAAAATAGTGAATGCATATTTTGACTGTATTTAGAGGACATTTGGTAAAGAAATGTGAATGAAACTCATACATGCATGAAATGTTAATCATTTTTGTTAGTTGATTTCCTACCATAAGTGTAGTAATTTCTGTAATGAAATTACCGAGTAAGACAAGGTATTTTGCCGCGAGGCACTGTATATGTTATCCATAAAGTATGAAATCCGGAATTGTGTTGGATTCCTAGGCAATCTCAAGAATCTGTCCGGGGGAGGAGGAGGGAGGGAGGGAGGGAGGGAGGGAGGATGGAGGGAGGAGGAGGGATGGAGGAGGGAGGGAGGATAAAGTGCACAAGTGCCGGCGAGGAAATAAACAGCATTGCATATTTACATTCGTCCTATTAATGCTTTGCCTAAATTAATTTCCGCATATTATATAATTCCTAGGTATTGTATAGTTGTATAGAATCCCTAGGTAAAATATAAAAGATTAGATCAAAACACGCTTATTTCATACTTTGCCAAAAATTTGTGGGCATTGAATAGTATTCCTACGAATTGTATACAAGGCCTGGTTTTTACACTTTGCTACTAACAGATACAGTATACAAAATCAGTCATTTCGGTATATACTTCCCAATCGCCTTATTTTATTAAAATAAATGCATATCCACTGTTATAACTTTTTAACATCCAAATCTGTCCGCTTTTTCTATGCTACTAGTATTCCTTTTAGAAATAACTGCACGTCGGTTTGTTAGTTTCATTATTATTTACCTTCCAATTGGTTCTCTTAGTGCATGGGTGGGGAGCTTACGGCCCGCGGACCGTATGTGGCCCCCTAGTGAAGACGCGACAAAAAAGCAGTCCGTAAAATTTAACACGTAAATTCATACGTCATTTTATTGAATTTACGACAAAAACGTTTATGATTGAAATGTTAACTCTAAAAAAATTATTTAGAATTGGCCTCGGTGGTGGCAGAGTAACGTCCTCGCCTGCCAATCCGAAGGTCGCGGGTTCGAATCCCGCCTAGGTGGGTTTTTCTTCACCTAGGGCATGGATGTTTGTGATAGTCCTTGTTATTATGTTAATGAGCTCCTTGTAAAAGGCCGATTACGGCTGTTTAGGGGCCGCATGGAAATAAATAAATAAATAAATAAATTTTCCTTTATGCACTACCTCAGAATCTCTGGATTACTTCCTATATAAACACTAATGCGGCCCGCCGAATAATTGGCAACTTCTAATGTGGTCCGCCGAAAAATTTTCAACCGATAATGTGGCTCACCTGGGAGAAAAGTTTACCCACCCCAGCTTTAATACAATAAAAATTTAAACCTCGTTATCCAAAGGGGGTGACGGAATATTAAAAAATATTTCATACCATGATCGTCCCTCTTTGAATACAAGCAAGTCGTGAGATGCCAATCCATTTCATACTATTACGTAACATTTCTATAGGGCCAGTAATGCATCAGACCATTTTTCTCAAGCAGAAGTATTTATGTCTGTCCGACTTTCTTCTTGTAGGAGGAAACGCCAAGACTGATCTAGATTTGTATTCTTCGGTGTCTAATTGGCTATCTTGTATTAGAAATTAATATCGCCCGTTCTAGTTATGTGTGAAGCGCATTAAAAAATCCCATTGCCTTCGTTATTTTATTTACGTAATTGAAATTCTCTTGCAAAGTTTCATTACCCACCGACTTCGAAACTTTCTATCTTAGGAACCGTTCGCCGCGAAGGAAATGGGTATCTCGTCGTAAAGTCTTAAGTTTTTCACAGCCTATGGGAAATGCATGACTACATTCGGTGTGTACGCCCTTACAAAAGATAAAGTAAGCAAAAAAGCTTTCAATTTTCTTTTAGAGTTATTTAAAATTGAATAAAAAACCGGTCCGGCGGATTTCGAACCGAAGAATTGCGGCTCGCGGTTCTTGTAATTGCTTGCAGTCAGCATCTAAAATAGGGAAAATAATTGTATTATATGCGTTACTTCGAGATTTTTGGATGTTTACTTCTCTTGGGACGGTGATTTGCGCTAAAAATATTTTTTAAAGAGTTGATGTTACACAGAAACCTATTTAATCTAGTTAATTTTTTCTGTCTTCCTAATTTTTGCTTGGGATTTTATATATTTATTATCTAATATTTACCATCATTTTAAAGGTAAGAATTTCTTTTTGTAAATTATGTGTATAAAAATATTATAGACTAATTTCATTCGTTATGAGGTTGTTTAATGAATAGCGCTAAGTAACCGATTGTCAATTATATTAATTATTTATGATATTAAATTAATGATTGGTATAAGGATGTTTTCAGTTTAGCGTAAAATATTTAGTTACGATTTTAAATGGTTGATTATATTACCTCAGAAAGTTAAAACTTAAATTGAATAATTAACTTCAATCATCAAAGCTATTTCTTATCCGAAATGCACGTAAGTAGGTATGTAAACTTCGGAAAACGGCCACCACAAAATTCATTTCCGCCGTAATGGTTTCAATAATAAAGGCATTTTAGTAATTTATTATCGATCGATTTTTAAAAGCCGTAATTTCGTTCACCCTTAACCATATAATTCACGAGTAATAGGGTAGAAAGTAGGCTAGGATTCCGCGAAAATTACTGTAGTCGAATGGAACGGGAAAATTATTACGAAAGTTAAAAGTTATTCAGACGGTAAGAAAAAGTGGATACGTAAATAGGAGATAAGGGTCTACCGAATACATTTTTATGTTCAGAAGTTTTGGGATATGTGACATTAGATTTGAGCACTCAAAACTTTATGCGAGGTGGTATCATGTGACTCTCATTTTATATGGGGGATCTATAAAGGCTGGCTGTTAAAGGGCCAAAAATGGCCTTTATTGCTCTTTAAAACCGGAAAAGAAATATTTAAACGGGATAGGACGAAAAGAGAAACCGTGCTCCCTTGAGCGATTCAAAGCGTCTTGGACGGCTCATTTTTATGCACTTCTACACCAAGGACGGATTCCTTCTTAATCTCCGCAAAAACGCGAGCTTTTTGAAGAATGTAACGGCGCCCACAATGCCATTACAATATTGACCTTCGTCGCTACAGGAGAATCTGTTTTTTTATCAGACGGAGAACTTTTGAGCGTTCCTTTATTTTTTTCGAAAATCCATTTGGATTTATTTTTTGCATGCTCGGTTAAATACGCTTTTTGTCCGAGCGAAAAGACGGATGACGTTACGTGTATTGCAGACGGGTTTTACGACAGGCGTGTCTTTTTTGGGAGATTTTAAAGTCGAGCGGTCGCTCTTAATCTCTCGGCGAGTAGATATCTGTCAACGGGAAGGGGAAAATAGGAGAGAGTGGAAAAAAAGTTTCTTTCGCGTTTATTTCGGTGTGCTGCTTTGTAGATGATCGATGCTTCAGTACTTTTTTAGATAACGTAGGAAGAGAGAGAGAGAGATCGAATTCTGAGGTAAATGGTATAAAAAAGAGACTCTGCGTTTCAGAAATGAACGGTGACGAATAAATAACCTCGGATATAAATATTAACGACAGTTATAAAAATGGCATCGAAGGCTATTTTGGGCTATGCGGCAACAGCGCGC
This sequence comes from Tanypteryx hageni, assembly GCA_028673005.1. NCBI lineage: Eukaryota > Metazoa > Arthropoda > Insecta > Odonata > Petaluridae > Tanypteryx > Tanypteryx hageni. Next base: position 101,879,904 of record CM054120.1, on the reverse strand, counting down.
AGAATAGAAGTAATTTAATTACGTGAGCTGAATTTTCCCAAGATATGTCTTGATGTATGTACATTATACACCACACCTAGGAGACACTCTTTAAGTCTGGAGTTTCGCATTCAAATCTCATGAGAGCGAAACAATAACGAAGTATATGGCGAGATACGGGTCATTTTCAACCCTGAGCGGACGATTTGCAGACGGACGTTATGCCGACGGACGTTATGCCGACGGGATATTATGCGGACGGGACAGGATAGGCGGAAATTGTTAACAACTGATTTATAAACTATTTAATGAGGTATTTACACCGCCATTGTATTGGTCATTTTAACCGCCGGAATGTATAAACAATTGAACAGATGGATGGAAACGTCTGAAGTATAAACAACTGAACGGGTAATGTAAATTGCCAGTATTATAAACTAATTATTGAACGGTTAATGTGAATAACGTCCGTGGTATTACTGTCCGGGTACTATTTTGAACAATTACGAGTACAAGTAGTTTGTTGACTCAAAAAAACCTTTAATCACTAAAGTTTAAAAATCATTTTCGAAAACGAAAACATAAACAATCGGAAAACACGTTGGAAAGTATTGATTGGTCTTCAATTCTATGCATGCAGATATATGTTAAGAGTTGCTGGAAAGCAGGAGACAAATTATGCCTTGACCAGGGAATCCTCCTCTTTCAGGGAATCGATTTTTGGTCAAGGCAGAACATTTTCCATCGTTTTTAACTTGGCATCTCAGCTTTGAGATGTCATAGAGTTTTTTGGGCGTTCCTGTTCGGGAAAATTGATGACAGCATTTCTAACCCTAGTTTAACCAAGACATACCCTATTCTGAAATAGGATAAGTCTGCCTCGATAGTTCAGTGGCAGAATATCCGTTGGGGAAGTGGAAAACACATTTTCGATCTGCCACAATTTGAAAAATATTTTAAATTGAATTCTATAAGAAGTATGATAAAAATGTGAAAAACAAGTCTTGTGTTGATTGCCGAAGGATAAAGAGAATGTCCCAGTTAAGGGGTCGGCTATCTATGGGTCACAAAAGTTGTTTACGTAACTCAGGAATTTACGATGAAAAATCGATCAGTAAGTACCTATAATTTAACAAAAGATTTTGCTATTTTCTGATTGGTATTATGTTCATAAAACTTTAAAAGTTGAAATTATCAAGTAATAAATACCTAGACTTGAATTTCACTGATGTGATATAACAGAATGTCTAGGTAAATTTCGATGTAAAATTTTTCATACGGTCCGCCAAAACATTGGCAATTACCAATGTAGCCAGCCATGAAGAAATGATTGTCGAACTGGGCCATAATTTATGGAAGTAGAGTTCGATAAAAAAATAAATCAAGCGTTGAAATTCCTGACCCATCTCTAACTGCGGCGAATGGCTTTCTTATCGGGCAGCTTCCATGGAAAAAATATCGTGACAAATCATTCATAAGGTTACATATACCTTACCTGCGGTCTCGGGGGATCGGACTAATGGATTCGAACGGCGATGCTCCGTTGTTCTCTTCGAAACGTCGCCGTCCGCGACTCCATTTTTTTCATACCCGATGCATCCATCAAAATATGTCAGCGCGGTAATTTACAGATCCCCCGTCGAGGAAAAAAATATCGAATGGCGGCGAAGTCGGATCATTTCCCGCGACCGCAGCGATGGGTGGCGGGTAAAGCGTTTCCATAATGTCCTACGGTGACGAAACGGACGTTTTTTTCCTGCTTTCTTTCTTCCCCGCCCGTCGCGATATATTTATAAAGCTTCAAACCAGATGATAATAGATTCTCGCTAATTAACACCCACGGTATCGGGTTTTGTCGCCGGAAAATACCGGAAAAGGTAAAGAGCAAAGGGCCCATTGTCGGCTACCAAATGCTGATCACTTACACCTTTTTACTCCCCCCTCCCTTAGATATATGGTTTCCATTGTTGCGCAAGTTCCTAACTGTGAGACGCATTCTATATTAGGTACGATAGGGGCACACCTCCCTTTGATCCGCGGTGGATTTAAAAGAAAAAAGGACGGTTCGAGTGACCACGGTGCTCGAGCGATGACAACCTTTGTGCACCCGGAGGCGTCATGGGTGAGTCACGGCGCACACGTCCGTGCGTTCATTGCCGCTGCCCGAGAATGTTCTTTTTTCTAATCGTAGCGCCAAAGTGATAGTACCTTCGCATCGGAACCGCAAAGCCGCAAAACCGCTGCATTCTGAGAAAACTTCAAACGAGATTCAAACATTCCCTTGAATGTTGTTTCCCTCCGTCGGAGGAAGATTTGATGAATATATTCACAGACCTGATCAACTCGGCGTGTCTTATTTTGTCTTTCACCGGTTGAAAAGGTCAGCAAGTAATTCGAAGCAATCTAAAGGTGAAACCGCAAGCAATATAACATTGTAAAAATCTCGCTTTAGTGGATTATTTTGGGAGAAAGGAGTTGACGGTGAATAAAAGGCAATTTAGCTCCAAGGGACATGCTGGGTTGGTGGGAAAAATCAATTTGGATCCAACTTTCCAGTTGAGTTTTTCATAATGCAGCACGGCAGTATGTTTCCCTGATGCTGTTTTTACCTTACTTTCCAGAACGGAAATAGGCTTATAGTTTCGTCGTCTTGTCTGTCTGTCAGTCTGTCCGTCTCCCTATTATCTTTTGAACCAATAGACCGATTTTTATGAAACTTGGTGGAAATATCTTGCTATATGGGTCAAGCTCCCGAGGATAGTTTTTTTTGCGAAGTCCCGGGTTCGATTCCAGGAACTATTCTGATTTATATGGGAAATCTGAAATCCATCGTGCAGGGTAATTTTCTCTTCTACGTTAAAATATCTTACAATTTTAATATCGGAGCGAGTTTTGTACTATTCTTTGTGGAAAGGAATGAAGATTCTAATTTTTATCGTAGAATTTTGCGTAGTAAATACTGGCGATTTTGCAGTTTTTATCACTCGTTACGAGAGTGTTGCACTAACAACAACTACTGTTGGACTCAGATTCAGTATATTCTAACACGTACACGCGTTATTTTTGCCGCACACAAATACGCGTGATCAATTAAACATTCTGTTCGAATGTATTTGTAGTATTTTATAACGCTAAATTATGAAATTTGGGAACACAAAGAGCTACATATCCGCGATGACATGAATGCTAGTAAAGCCAATATAAGTATTAAATAAATGATTAAATGGAAATTCGGTATTATAAGCTCTGTTTGTATCATCTTGTATTAATTATGGGATGAAATAATTTTCTCAAGTATTATAACGTGCACGGGATTTTAATTTTATAACGAAAAAGTTTCTTTGAAATTCATACTCGCTGAATATCATTCAAATAATGGAATTTATTATTCATTACTCGGTGAATGTTATACGATATTGTTATAAATGACTAACACTCGGATGGAATTTTTGCAATGTGTAAAATTTATACGTCGCGGGAAAACTTTTGAGCAGATGGGTGACTACGAGAGTAATACTTTTCCATGTCACTTATTGTACAGTTAGAAGTGGAACCAGAGAATATTTAATTGAGAAAAATGCTGTACATATGTATTTACTCAGAATGGGTAATGAAGCATATCTCTTATCTCCACCGAAGTAAAATGAAATATTGCTTATAGGGTTTTCAGCCACCAAACCAGGATAGAAGACAAGATTGCACATCCAGATATAGGTATTTTAGAACCAAATAAAGTGTATGTTAAAAATTATGCACCATTTTTACTTATTAATCCGCGGTCCAATATCCTTATCATATAAGCCGAATTTAAAACCTCGATTTTTCTTTTGTCCAATTTCTGAAACTTGGAAAGTCTCAATATAATGTATCTTCAGACATAATTTTAATTCGGAATGTTTCAGTAGGTGAAGATACATTTCTGATTGGAAATATGGATTTACCTATGATTCCTCATTTTCTTGGAAACATTGACGTTCTGTTATATTTTCGGCCTGCCTGTTTCCTGTGATATAAACTTCTCCTTTTAAGAGGTTTGGGTATTTTCCATTTCTTGAACTACTAGTTCTTTCAACGTAGAGAACTTTTAAGTCAGTAATTTTCGCAAAGTGCATAAGTAGATATAAAATCATGTCTTAAATATCTCCTGGAAACTGCTATTGGCAGAAGAGAGACTTAGTTGTTATGTACTATATAATGTAAAGCTAAAAGGCTCTCTCCGTAAGGAGAGAATACTTGAATCGCCTTTCATTGAAAATTTCACGGGGATTTTTATTATTCAATTTGTAGAAATTTATCATTGGGAATTAGATTCCATTCTGCATACATGACATAAAATGGACTACCACTACCAGCCTTAACGGGTAATTTATTTAGCCAAATTCTTTTAAGAAAGACAAATATAAACCAATAGCTCTCCTCTAGTAAAAACACTTCCCTGTTATTTAATGCAAAACAATTTTACAAAATGTGGAAAATATGTTCGAAAATCTACTTCCCCAAGTTTTACGCGAGGCTGAAGTGAAGTTTTATGCAGACGCTGTATTTACCAAGTATTTAATTGCTCTTATCAAGTTCACGTTTAACGCCCAAAGCCTGTTTCATTCAATTTTTTTCGAAGAATGCAAACAAATATAAAAGAACTATTTTAACTTTTGTTGCCATTGTCACGACTCGACATAACCATGTTCGGTTGATAAAAGGTAATATTTTGAAGCTTTACTAAAGCGTATTCCAAAGAGCTGGGGTACTTTAAAGTATTGTTTTTTCATTTAACCAATGCATATATTAACTCTTGGATTTTTCTTGCGTAGTTCTATTTTTGTCGAGGCAACTTTTCCGAGAGCATATCCGGAGAGTAAATAATACCGATGAATTGCTGTATTTATGAGTTGCTGCAACCGGCAGGCAATGGATTTTTTAGTCGGAGAGGAATTTATGGAATCATGTTTCAGTAAAATTAATCGTTGAGGTGATTGCAATAGAATAATAATAATTCAATAATTTTCATATTCCCTCTCAACTTATCCTTTTTTAAACTTTGTAAACCACGATTTCTCTAATTTTGCATTTCAAATTTTCACCCTCAAACTTTAAAATAACAATTAAGAAATATTCCTTACCTGAAATTATCTTCCCCATTTGCTAGTTGAAGTGTTATTATAGGGTATAAGAAGAACTATTGGTCGTCGGAAAAGGGGCTGTTAATAGAGAATTTTGAAATTGATTTAGGTGGAGAGTCTAAAGTTGAATGGGTTGGAGGATTTTTTCAAGTTTTTTGAAGAACTTGTCGGAAGAAATTTTCCCGCCGAACATAAGTGTGACCTTACGTGAAAACCTGGGCATCGCTCTACAGCAGTGCTTTCCATATTGGGTGTCGCAACGTGTTCCGAGGGGTGTCGTCGAATTTGGAGATGAACTTGTAGAAAATATTTAATAAAGTTTGACAACAGAAACTGAAGAACGATCACAATTGACTGGTCAGTATTTTTCCGTAATATAAAGTGAAATGATAAATCGGTGCGCATCATTATCTTTACGTCAGAATTCAATAAAATAATCACAATTAACTTGAAACATATTATGACATACTCATGGAAACAATTAAAACTTTACTTGCTCTAACTTAACTGAGGTAAAATAGAAGAAATACAATTCCATAATCTGCCTAGCGTAACACGGCACTACACTATTATCATGACAATAAATATTTTGTAACCGTGAGTTTCTCGAATTAAATACTTCTTTATTAGTAAAATTACAAAAACAACGCCCATGAAAGGGAATAAATATATAACTCACCAAGAACTCATTTATTCAATTAGTAATAGCATACTTCTCTGATAATCAGAATCGCTTTGAGTTTGCAAGTGGTTTTCTCAAAGATTTTATCAAAGCAAAGTTATTGGAACGGTTTGAAATTATAAATTATTTCTCAAAGGAATTTAGTTCGACCAGCAAATGGGTTGATAGTATAGTATACTAGAGAACCTATATCATATTAATGCATATAAAAATATTACAACACTCGAAATCATCATCGAGGCAATTATGCTTTTATTAAAGTAAACATGTGCATAATCACGTAGTGAATTTGTCTCAGTAAGAATAAACGCTATGATATGTTGCTTATCTTATATTCGGGTGAATGTAACACAAACTTTTTCCCTAAGTTCTAATGTAGTTAACTTTTCCCGCAGACATCGATGGGTTATAAGGGGCTATTCGATGTCCAATAAAATTATCATCAATAATTTTGGAAAACGAAAGTGTATTTTTCGAGTTTAGTTCTAGTTAATTGATTGAGTCACGAAGTGTATTTTATGAGATAGTTTAAAGTGCGGCATACAAATCAAATAATACTTTCAGAATTAACCTAAAACTTTATTTGCGTCTTATATTAGTCATAAAGTTTCAAGTATATTTCAAAAGGTTTTTTGTGGGAAGCTTAGAGTAGAATCCTGTAATATCTTTGAACACAAATAAAAAGCCGAGGAATTCTATTAATTATTTAGAAAAAAACAAACGGATGGCATTCTCTGCACGAGTAAGTAAATACAGTGGATGGTCATATTGAAGTAAATCGTAATGTCCGAAAAATTTAAAATTTGGCGCGAACCCCTTTTAAATCAGTCAATTATTTAATGGCTAAAATAGCCAATACTCCGGTATCGCTTCTCACGGGACATAACTTTCGAAATTATAATGAAACCGATGGACGCAATTACTCGTGACGGCCGGAGGAGAGAGGTAAAAAAAGAACGAACTAAAACATACGACCGCACGCCGATAGAATCTTATACGCTAGACTACATTATGCTTTCTTTGACAAAGTGATGCGAACGTCTAGATTTTAAGCCAAAGCGTTATACACTCTGCGCTTTATTGGACTAGGTGTCACCTTAAACAACATTTCTGTTACGCGAGCTGTAACGCTCGTAAAATGTCCCTCTAAAGCGATGTTGTGAGCTCGATTCTCTCTCCCTGCACGACCAAACAGTTACGTCACAACAAAAATAAAAGTTTCCTCTCCTCCCTCTCCAGCTCTCTCTCTATCTCTCTCTTCCTCCCTCTCTCCCGTTCCTCCCTTAATTCATTCATTCTCCATTTCTCCTCTGAATGTCAGCGGATAGTTCACGCCAAGATAATAAATGTTCCCCTGGCGGAAATTTTTTTTTTTAGATCAGCCCACGCGAAAGAGCGGCAGACCGGTATTCCCACAGTTACGCCACGCCAGATAGACGCTTATATTGTACGGATTCATTTCTCACCACTTATTTTCACAATATCTCTGTCCCTCCCCGAAAAAAGTCATAAACTGCCATAAATTTTGAAGCATTTCATAAATCATCGAAGCGGCTAACGGCGTCTTTAAAGTGATTCGACCGATACTTGATTGGAAGATCCCGTAATAGGTTACGCTACTTAAGGCAAAGGCGACTTTTTCATAGCATTAATGCGAAATCCCGCAACCGTGATTACGGCTCCGTAAACAGGATTAAATAAACGACTTTTCAAGACGGATCCAATAGGTTAAAATGATAATTGCGACTTTCTAAACGGACCCGTAACCAGAACGCGTTACGTCGACGGTATTGCAGAATCTGCATCGTTGCGAGAGGATGGCTGCCCGTAGAAGTGACCCTAAATCGCAGGGGTGTGGTCCGAAGGAGTCAGGGAGGTACCCGCTCCCCGTGGTATCGCCGCATGAGGTTCTCACAATGGCGGAGCAGCGCTCTTCGGGGGCGGCGGGATGGGATAGAGAGCAGAGGGGGAGGTGGGGGTGAACAAAGGGGGGGGGCGGAATTGGGTGTGGGGAGGATTCTGAAGGAGGAGAACTGGCCTCTGAACACTTTCATCACCACAACACATGCCTCATCCCCCTTAAAAGACCCCGCTCGCCCACCGACAGCATTTTACCGCACCGTCTCTTCTCCCCTAACTATTTTCCTCCTCCCTCTCCCATCTTTCTCCCCCCCCTCTGTCACACTCTCTCCGCCAGACCGCAGTCCTTCTCTCCTCCTCCCCCATGGCTTCCGGGACCGGCTTTCTTGGCCCACCCACCCTCGCACTCTCCTCTCCCCCTCTTTCCCTCCACCTTCCACTCTCCATGCCCCACTCTCTCTCCCCACCACCCACGCTCACCACCCATCCGTTCCGAGCCTTTGACTACGCACTAGTTTGAGGCTCAAAATTTTTTGATAGATGTACAGGGCGCCTCGGCCCACCCACGCCCTGCGCCGCCTAGCGTTGGCCAGGAGAAGGAGGGTTCGTGGGGAGGACGTGCTTTCCAAACGACGCATTCTGCGAGCGTCCGGCAGACAGATGAATATCGACTGAGGAACGTTGGCCTCGTTTTTTCGTGACGCGCAGGTTTTTTTCGGTTTAACAATGGAAGCGAATGGGATTCCGGTGTTTATTCGTCGGTTTTGAATAAACACAAACATTAATTGTCCCATGATTATTTATTTTACGGGGGGGGTTGTGTTTGGTAAAAGAAGAAGGTGACGGGACGGTATTTAAGATCTTTTTTTTTAATGTTCGGCGTATTTTTTACAAATGTAGCCCGTAAAGAACACGCGAGAACATGATATAAGAGTCGTTGCCCGTGGTCTATTTTGAAAGTCCAACACGCGCGAAGAACTGTTTCGTCCTCCATCGCGCCCTTTTTCATCCGTGGGGGGTCCAACGCCCCTCTCGTAGTTGGCGTGATAAAATCGGAACGACGTCCAACCAGTAATGAGATAGGGTTGATGAATTGAAAACGACGTTTTAGCTAGTGTTCGAGTCCCTTAAATGATGTATTGCGGCATACATTCCATTATTTTGCCAGTAGCTAAATTGCGGCGCAGAATCTATTACAAGGAACGTAACGACTGGGAAAAAAATATGGAGCGTGTGTTCGTTCTTTCGGAAAGTATCGTAACCAAGATGTCAGTTTTGAGAGGTTTCTTCGTGTGTCGTTTGAAAAAATGCCGGAATTCTTCGAAGATCCTAAATGTTTTCTACGTGAAACAATACGCGTGTTTCAAAATCGATTCGTCGAATGTTTTAATAATTGGCAAATGAATTTCCAACCTCGCGCACGCGAACGCCGCCATGCTCTCTGACAGTCTCTCTGCTCATCTGCGCTGCTTGAGTTTGCTCTCGTAGGAATTAAATTTGCTGTTTTCTCTCTAAACATGCACGTGTGGCCCATTGGTAACAACTTATGTGTTTAAACATTGCATAGCGTTACATAAACATTACCATCAATCAACCAGTCAGAAATAAAAAAAAACCACTTCTTTATCTCCTGCAGCCACAACAAGGATTTGAAAATATGTATGAGCATTTCGTTTGCATTGCAGCCGTCTTCAATGGTGATTCGACGAAGGAAGATTCTAAAAAAGAATCTAGACGAATTTAGAATCTACTTTCGGTGAATTACAACTGAAGGCGGATGCATTGTAACCGAAATCCTCGTTACGTTTATTGGATACCTTTATGTCTAACACAAGAACTTATTCGTTTCAATTTTTTCATTTTTAAGTGTTTGTTTTTGATTTATTTTTAGTTATAGGATGAGCTTGATAATAATCGATGAAGCTTACATGTAGGTTCGTTTTTATGTTATTAATTTTTTTTTTATATTTGCTCATAAACAGCCGTTAACGGCCTTTTACAATGGGCGTAATAACGTTAACAAAGACAAACACATACAACCATGTCCTCTGCAGGATTCGAACCCGCGACCCTAGCATTGGGAGCCAGACACGCTAACCACCCCTCTACACTCTAAACAGATTAATTGTAATCTTCCAGATAATTTATTATTATTCGCCACATTGGAAACTCTTCGCTTTAATGTGATATTTTTTACCGTGTAGAGTTTGAGGCAAAGGAACCACATTTACGGTAATTCGATTTTTTAAATTGCTCCCATTGATAGATTACTAAGTAAAGGGCCTCTGGCGATCAAAATTCGCACCCGGCTCTCTTGTTCGTTATGGCATTTCACCCATTTTTGGCGGTGTCGGAAAATAACACGTATTAAATTCTCACTCGATAATCGGTTTTTTACACCATGAAAGCCATTTCACACTCGAAGTATCTCAGTCATTGAGAGAAGAGAAAAAGCCGTTAACTAAAAGCGCTCTTTATAAAATACGTCGATCCTTTTATCTGCTCCCCAGTGAAAGGGGAAAAGCGGTTTCATTGCGCCCCTCCCCCTTAAATTTTAACTCGTAACGTGTGAAGCATGAAATTGTTACATATTTGATTAAACTTACATTTCATCGACATAGCGGTGCTTGTATTACAACTTTTAATTCAACAGTTTCACAGTTGTATTTTTGGAAACATCTTAATGCGATTGGTGCTGCGAAGATTTTCAATACGCCCCAGGCTAAAGGCTCACTTTTAATGTGTAGCGGCCCACCCGATGGATATCTTTAATCCGTCAAACATGCCAATCTACTAATTGCTATAGTATCTGAATTTTCTGATGGTCAGTGTTTCTTTCGTGAATGGACGATCGCCGGATCGTCTCTGAAGTTAACTATTTTGCAGTTGAAATGCTCATCTGCTTGAGTCAACCGCTTTATCGCTACAGGAGTTACTTCGATCGTAATTTGGATTCGTTAAATAAAGCTAGCTCCTGAATTATCCATTTTTGAACTCGAAATCATATTGAAATGCAAATTAAACTTTCGTTAGGTATGACTTTTCACAGATATAAGCTGCTCGACCTCTTCTAACACAAGGGTTCTCAAACTTGTTGTAGGCGTGCCACCCTTTCAATGATAAACCGAATATCGCTGCACCTCAGTCAGGAAACTAGGTTTTTATAGTTTTACATACGGGTACCTTTGGACGCATCCATTTGTTGGAACTACAATATAATCAATTCATCAGAGAAATATTATCGCCCTGATTATCTATCAACTCATCCAAATCGTCGGTTCATTCATTGAACTAAGTTTATCGCGCCACCCCTAAAAATCAGCTGCAGAAATTTTGTATGCAGCGGCATCCAGTTTGGGACAACTGTTCTAGTATCAATTTGATCCAACCATAAGTCTATCTATTTATCAACTGAGTTAACATCATTAATATTGCATTAGCATGGAAAAATAGTCGCATGAAATTTGGTATAATCGATCAACCAATTTAATTACTTCGAGCGGCAAATTAATTTCTTAATTGGTATTCTTCTTCGCAAAAATTTCCCTTCTAGAGAGACTTTCGATCGTAAGCAAGCTCTCTCTTACACTTTACTTGTTTTCCTAAGCTTCAATTTTCTTGGTTATCATTTCGAGTCCAGTCCTAACGGAATCGATAGATTTTTATTTTTTCTCCCGAAAATCAATCATCTATAATCATCGTAGAGCCTTCTTAGATTGGCAAAGCCTCGATAAATCAATCCATCAGTGTGAGTTTGTGTGTGAGAGATAAAGTGAGGGGAGGAGAGAGAGAGTGGAATTTTGAGAGGGGAAAAATGATAGGGAATATTTTGTAACTTTGCCAGTGACTGGTTTTTAATACCGGAAGCGAGTGTAAGTTTCACATGAGATTTTTGATTCAACAATCGAGAAATTATGCGGAAATCTTTCAAAAAATTTCTCCTATACAATTAGCCACGTAGACGATTTGATATAGGTTCGTGTAAACTGGATATTTTGGTCTGAGAACGTCGACATGATTACCCGTTTACTCTAACAGTGTTTGAACGAGCGCGCATTTACATACCTAAAAGAGAGGGAATGCATCTCACATTCGATTGTAATACAAAAACGAGCATTTTTACTGTTAGATTGTCAAGCCACTCTAACAAGACTATTTTGGCATTGAAAAAAATGAACGACAAAATATTACGACGCAGACATCATGAGCGTTATAAATCCCTGAAAGACGGAATTGTTCTAAATTCAGGACAAAGAAGGACTCATTCGGTTGAGTAATAGCCTCATCAAAAAATGAATCCTTAATATATGCAAATTAGCCTAAGTGCTGCCTCATTAGGTAGAAGCCTTTGTGTGTCAGAGTGCAAAATTGATTTTGTGAGGCCAAGGCCTATTGAATACCTTCCAAAGCTGAATGAAGTAGAAATTGTTGTGAAAGAAAAAAAAACTAATAATGCGCGTGACTGATTTCCGTAATTGTGTCTCGATCGTGTTATTAAAGATTTGAAAATGTAGCATTTCAATCCGTGGGTGGCCTCTTTCTTCATGAATTGAATTGGTAATGACCCGAACATAATTATTCTCGGCTTCGGTGAAGAATGAGACTCACTCCGCATCAGAAGAGACACGGGTTCGAAACCTACCTAATACGTATCACTTGGTCAATATTCAGCGTGCCATTTTCATAGCGTGTAATCCTTCGCGTTCGTTCGTGGTTTGTAAAGTGAAATGTGTATTTGTACTTGCGTGTGTGCCACTCAAAGACTATCGCGTCCTAATAGATAAGAGAACTAACGATGAGCATCGTAAATCGCGATAAGAAGCAATGCTTCTCTTATTTAATTGCGTTATTAGAAGCTTAAAATCTATGCGCAGTACATAATCAGTTCCTGTAATCATTATACGATTGGGAGTTTTTCTATAAATAAGTGAAATAAGGCAAGAATTCATGAAAAAACCACTATAAAATCTGAAGACTAGTCAATCTGCATGACAAACAACGCAATAATGTGGGCTCAGTTCCGCGATTTTCTTGCTGGAAAAATTTCAAACATATTGCTATAAAAAAATTTAAAATTAATCGAGACATAAGTAGGCTTGGTAGGATTCGATTTAAATCGATAAGCGTCGAATTTTTAAAAAATTTTAAATCGACGAAAATGAATTGTCGTCGATAAGCGACGATTTTCCAACAGTATGGAAAAATATACGTCTAAATGTCTATTCTGAATTATAATAATATGTTCGTTTCTGTTAACTTTTTTCGCAATATTATTTCCTATCTACGATTTAGTTCCTTTTCTGGGCTTGGATTAACAGTGGGACTGAAAGAAGAATATTTCCTTACACTCAAATATGCGTCTTTTTGAAAAGCTCTCTCTTCTACTCTGTACAATCAGGCAACCGTAAGGCCCTAGGGTAGTTTTGAGAACACGTGTTTCTTAGCCCTATTGAGGTTTTTCAGATCTAATGGTGGGATATTCTACCAACCCCACAATACAGATAAGGTCATGGATATGTCCTGCTGAGTAAGGTTCGGCAGAATGGAATTTCGGTGGCCGTTTGAAGACAGCACGCTAACCGTTTTGCTATTTAACTACCTATAAAATTTTATATAAATACTCAAAGTATAGTAAAATTAATGTAAATTTTACGTAGAATTTCGAGATAAAAAGTGAATTTAATCATCGAATTGAAAGGCCAAATACTGCCAGACGTAATAATTATAAGTAGTAATAATTATTTGAGGCTCCGTTATTCGTTGAAAATCTCTCTGGAAATAAACGTCGATTTTAAAAAAAAAAACGTCGAATTCTACAAAGTAGTAATTTTAAGTGTCTATGTTCGTCGAAAATCTCTCGGGAAAATAAATGCCTATTAAAAAAAATAAACGTCGAATTCTACCAAGCGTAGATATAAGTTAGGAAGACTATGTTATGTTGACTAATAGAGACATTAAATCTAGTCCGACAGAAAGGCAGAAGTCGAAATGCGTCAGATTCCAACGGAAATACGTTTTTCGAGATATTTACAGAAACTATATCATCGCCGACTATTGTTATCCTTTAAAACGTCATGATAAAAGTAAAATAAGGATAATTCATCCCGTCGTTTTGTTAATAAACCAAAACTTTTTATCATTCAATGTATGAATTAAACAAGAAATGCAGAACAATAATAGAAATTTATGTATTTATGTATGTATTTAGAATTTTTACCTTAACACGTTCGCTGCCTTTAATTTTTGGTGAACTTTCGCTGGGAGCCAATTTTTCTTAATTTGATAGTCTTAGATAATTTGATGTTAATGTAAAAAAACGTGTTAGTCATGTATTACTTATTAGAAAAAGTGTCCGTTGTATTCGATCAGTCCTTCCGTCAATAAGTCTTCTACCCGACCGTCCGTCTGTCCGTGTGTCTGTCTTTCCTTCTGTCTGTCCGTCTGTCCATCCGTCTGTGTCCGTCCAGATGCATGTTTGTTATTAGCTTCCAATAATTGTATCTCAATGAAACTTGGTAGACATTTATAACATAATATCTTTTTTTTAATTCGAAGTTTTTAAATCGATTTGTGAAACAGTGTTGCCAATATATAAGAAATAAACGCAAAACTGGCTTCTCTCATTTTGCCTCTCTCTATCTCTTTCTCTCTATCTTCATTCCCTTCACAAGAGGATAATCGCGACCGGATTGGATGTTAAATATTGCCCAATTCAATAAGGGATTTGAATAACATTAGCGTTTCTTTTTTTCCCTTCTCCCGATTAGAGCTGTCGATGAGATGAAAAATCGAACTTGTGTATCGTTTAGATACGTAACGGGGAGGCGTTGCCAAGCTCATTTTTTTGCGTTACTCCGTGGGCACAAATTAATGACGATTCCTAATTACGGAGGTATAAAGTGGTGGTGGGAGAATGCGAGAAGGATCGGGTGTTACCCAATCGTACAAACATATCATCCATCACTAAATTTTGCAATGGAAGCGTTGGATAGGCGGTGGAAAAAATTGATATCGGCGGTGAAAATCCGTCACCTGTTCTCTCGCGTCTGACATTCGCCACCGAAATGTTTTTTTAACCTCAAGTTCTCAAAAAAATTGTGCAATTTATATGACTGGAATTAAAATTTAAAACTCCTAAACCGTAAATTTACCCAGAGAGCACTCACACGTCAATAAGAAACAAGGAAAATTAAAATTATACTTACAAGTTTGCAGGACGAAGATGGCCTACAGGGACCTGTTGTCAAAAACTAGCCTAAAAAGAAGAAAATGAAAACACGCACGCACAAGCACTCTGGAAATCTCTAGATACGTATTTCGGGAGCTATGCTCCCATCTTCAGTAGCTGAAGTCGTATGAATTGTTTGTGTTTGGTCTTGTGTATTTATGTGTTCCGGGTAAAAGTGAAAGAAGGGCAGAGGGGTGGGGGAATTCTTAACGGTTAGCGAGTAGAGGGGTGAGTAAGGGATAGGTCCGCGGTCGTTATTCATAACCATCTCTTTGAATTTGTTTATGAAAATACTCTTGTAAGCGTCTAGTTTCCAGTCGGTTTGTGTTGATTTTAAGAGAGACATGTTTTCGATTTTAATCGGGTGATTGTTTTCCTGTATGTGTAACACAGGACGCAGGTCTTCGCGGCTGAGGGCCGGAGGCTTGCGGTTCTTCGCCGACCCCGCGTCTTATTCGCACAAATATTGTGCGCAGGAGCGGCAGAGTCTATTGCAGCCAGGTCCCCTGGCCCGTTAGGAGGGCTCTTGGGGGACCGGCTTCAGTCACACTGGCGGGGAGTGCTCTTCAAATTATTCCGCTCCGCGCACGCACTCTGCTTAGTAGCTGCGGGTCGGCTTCGTGGTGGGCATCCGCCACATCCCACACTCCCTCCCACCTCTCCAGCGTCTGTCCTTTGTCTTGCCGGCTCCTGAAATTCCTCCTCTCCGGCGCTCAGCCTCCCTCCTCTATGGCGCTCGGCCTCCCTCCTCTATGGCGCTCGGTTTCCCTCCTCTCCGGCGTTTCCATCTCCCTCCTCTCCGACGCTTTACCTCCATAATCTCCGACGCACAGCCTCCCTCTTCTATTGCGCTTAGTCCAGCACGTTCTCCCGTCGCTGTCCCTCTCCTCTCTTCATCGCATCCTCTCCCGTTCCGGGGGAGGGATGGGTCACGGGGGAGGGGTGGAGGGTGCTGGCCTGATTTGCCGGTCTCTCAGCGCTTCAGGGGGAGGAGGAGGGGGTTGTAGGGGGGTTAGAGGGAAGGGTGCTGAGCCATGCGGCTCCCTCTCGTCGTCACCGCTGGTGGGGGGGATTTGTTTGGTGGCGGTCGTGTTATCATTGCAATAATGTTCTTGGGAGGTCCATCAGTTAAGTATTGGCACCTCTTTGTTGGGCTCAGGGGCTTAAATTAGTCGTAAACTAATCTTTTGTCGATCGTCTTGTGGCCGCGGCTTATGAATGTTGTACCAATTATGGTGACTTTATTGCGTTACTTGGGGCGCGATGTTTCCAACTACTACTAGTCAAACTCGTTTATAACGAGCACGGTTGTAACGAGTTCACGGCTATAGTGAGCAAATGCTACCTCCAAGATAAGTTTACGAGCATTTACATACAAATATTTCACGTATATAACGAGGACGCTTCACGGATATATCGAGCAAACTTTGACCACTTCTCACTGTCTCAAACGCGGCGGCGGTCAGCCCCTTCAATCCTCATAATGACCCAAAATATATAACCTTGTGTTCTCGAGTCCAGCCTCTACACCCTATCACTCGGGGAGGTTAAAGACCGCGGCGTTGTTGTTAAAAAATAATCCCTTCGTCCAAACCAAGAATTCCTAACTTGCAAGTACAGTGGCACTCGCGGAGGTCCTCTGTCCTCTTCTCCCAACCCCCAGCTCTCTTACAGCCAGGAGGTTGTGTTTGGAAGGGGGTAAGGGGTAAGGGCACAATGGCGCTCACCCCCGTCGCTCAGCCGAATGCACCCAACATCCTTTCCCTCGTAAACATGGGAAATCCCACGTTTAATCCGTCTCCTCATTAACTCTTCCTGGAATTGGTATGCTCGCAGTTTGCAAAGAAAGTTCATATCGTTGATCACAAAAATCAGCTGAGATTTTGCCCTTGAACGAGTAACATGTCCGTACATAAAAGGAAGTGTTTGTCTATTATTGAAAAGGTTGATATTATTCGAGAGTTAGAACGTGGTAAAAAATGTTGAAGTGTGTAAAAAATTTAATTTATCGTCGTTTACGGTTTCAACCTTATTGAAAAACAAAGAAGCGATTTTATCTGCACTAGAGAACAACCTAACAGCAAACAAGAAAATGAGGAAGTGTGACTTGGGTACTGTTGATCAAGCACTTCTGGAGTGGTTTAAGAGGCAGAGAAATGCTGGTTTCCCCATCAAGGTACAGGCAGATAAATTTGCAAAACAGTTAGGACACGAGAACTTCACATGCAATAACGGGTGGCTTGATCGTTTTAAAAATCGGCATAACATTGTTTATGCGAAAGGCCCTGTCAGCAGATTCAAAAACGGCAAGTGAATGGGTGAAAAGTGTTTGGGAGGAGTGTCGAAAAGGTTACAGAGAAGAAGACATCTACAATGCCGACGAAACTGGACTGTATTACAACATGATGCCTGATGCAACGTTTAAATTCAAAGGTGACAAATGTGTTGGTGGCAAAAGACCTAAGAATCGTTTAACAGTTTTAATGTGCGCACACATAAATGGGACTGACAAAAAAAACTTTTTGTTATTGGTAAGTCACAAAAGCCACGTTTTTTCAAAAATGTAAAGAAGCTTCCCGTTGAATATGCAGCTAATAAAAAGGCATGGATGACTTCCAATATTTTTCAGAAATATGTAAGTCAGTGGAACAACGAGTTACGGAGGAAAATTAGACACATTCTACTCCTTGTCGATAACTGTCCTGCGCACCCACATATGCAGGAGTTATCCAATGTATAACTAGTGTTTTGCCTCCAAATGCGACTTCTATTTTGCAGCCAATGGACATGGGGTTAATTAAAAGTTTTAAATGCCATTTCAAGCGATTTTTTGTTCTACAGTTGATTGAAAGGAGGGGAAGAGGTTTAGATGGCAACGACTCTGTATTGGATGCAATTCATTTTATGACAGATGCATGTTTCACCTACAACGATCATAAACTGGTTTCAAATGTCTGGTTTAATATCGGGAGAATTTTCGATTGATAACCATAACGTTGATGAAGATCAGAATGGCTTAAAGAAAATGGAATTGCGAATTTTGACCATGTGAATGACATTGACAATTTTGTTCATGTTGATGATGATATGATTACCAGTGGAATTCATACGGAGAGTGAAATAATAGAGACAGTATAAAGCACAGCAGACAGTGATGAAGACAATGTTGAGTGTGTCGAAGACACAATCCTTACTCAGGATGCCGTGGAAACATTAAATGATTTTTTTGAAAACATTGACATTTCCGATGGTGTTTTTAGTGCACTAAGTGTAATAAGAGGAAACTTCAAAGTGAATTCTATGAAACAGGCTACTATTCAAAGTTATTTTTGTAAAAAGGGGAGTGATTAAGGATGCAGCTGTGAGTACATTTTATATGTACGTATGTTTACTTTAAATTTTCTAGTTTATTCTCATTTTTAGGTTTTTTCATAAATTTACTAAATAACCTTTCTGTTTATATATTCACTTTTACTTCTTATGTCTTATTTCACCATACGCATGCATGATTTTGCCTTCACGGTTATTAAGTTTAACGGCTATAACGAGCAAAATTAACTGTCCCGTGGAGCTCGTTATAGCCGAGTTTGACTGTATCTATAAAAGCAAATAGACTGTAGGCGGTTGTTGCGTGTTCGCAATTAGTGGTGATAATCTGCCAGGGATTGTCATAGCGACAAGGGCAGTCTTTGTTGGGGATTTTAATTCTCTCGCGCCATCCGTGACACAGCGATGGCGGGGTAATGCCAGCTGCGCCCGCCACGCGGCGCTGCGGCATGTGGCCGGGTTTTCAGCG
The DNA here is from genome assembly GCA_028673005.1 of Tanypteryx hageni. Lineage (NCBI taxonomy): Eukaryota > Metazoa > Arthropoda > Insecta > Odonata > Petaluridae > Tanypteryx > Tanypteryx hageni. The sequence goes on along the minus strand of CM054120.1, from coordinate 101,861,239 downwards.
CGGCTTTTAAATGGGCCGGGGATTGAAGGGGGATGGAGGTGACGGGGAATTCAGAGCAAAGTGGCTCTCTGTCCTCGCTGTTAGCAGTCACTATGGGATTAATTTGTTTAGCTAATCTTAGGCGGTGGTGCATCCCGCCTCGTCTTATAAGTTCGGTTTGCTTTAGTCGGCTTTTGCCGGCGGCTATGAGCGAGCGTAATCTTAGGGTGGGTGGATGGGAGGGGAGAGGTGGAGAGTAGGTGAGTAGAAAGCTCAATCAACAAGAAAAGGTGACAATGATTTTCGTTCGGCTTTCTTATTTGTCATTATTAATGTCGCCATTGTGCTACTATGCGCATTGGGATTTTGGGGTATCGGTCATTTAGACACAAGCGGTAATTATTATTGTCTTTTAAAAAGGGTTGCCGGCCACTGGTGCAATGCGCGGACGGCAAATTATTTTTGATACGTGTGCCAAGAAAGTCATATGACGGGCCACTAGTTAAATCTTCCTCTAAGAAACATCATATTTTGTAAAGAAAATACAAGCTTACGTGTACCAAGTAAAATCGCACATATACCCGAGGTGGCACGTGTACCACCTATTATCCATCCTTTGTCTAATGCGTATCGTTACAGAAAGGATTAAAATATTTGTAAGATGAGAGAAAAAGGGTGGGATGATTTAATTGATTTATTATGAAATCTCTTTAGGTTTGAGAATAAAAACATTGCCGTAAATGAATTAGAGTGAGTCGGAAAACGATATGGAGGAGCGATTGTATTGTATTTACTTTATCTTCTTTATCGACCTCTCCTTGTTTTTTCATGGGACCACTCACCTTCATTGATACCTTTTCTTATTCTGCCCATCATTTAACCGCATTACCTCGTCCTTCTCCACCCCTTCGTTTCCACCTCCATAATCGCGGTTTATTCTTCCATCTCCTTTCCTTTCTGTCTTCTCTCACCTCTCTCCTACTCTATAATTTACTCTCTGCCAAATCCACGTAAAAAAAATCATCCTTTTTCTCAATTATCCCTAAGCGCCAAGGATCCTAAATCCCTATTTGCGTATAATCCGTGGCGTCAATGCTTTGTCGGGTCTACCCTTGTCGGCGGCTATTTTTCCCTTCCCTTTCCTTGTATTCCTTTCGCTCTTTATTGCACGATATTTGGCGAGCATAGGTTTTTCCATCTTCAAATACGCTACATATTAAGAGTCCCATGGCATGGGATTCTACAAGACTCTTGACAAGTTTCATTCACAAAGCTCCTCACTCTTATTCTCCACCTGTACCACAAAACTCCAAGACTGCTTCTTACGTTAGTCAGACTCTTCCCCCCAGACCTTGACGGCTTGGGTGGTCCTACACGGAGAATTATCTTTCTCCAGCATAGCTCTTTGGTTCATAAGAGTACACAAACACCACTGGAGTCCATAGGGAGGGTTTAAATGTGTATAGGACAGTAAACTCATCTCTTATTTCCCTTATAAATTGAAGTAGCTGTAAGCCGATTTCTCTAAAAAAGTCTCGTAAATTGCTTAATTATTTCCCATTTTGACTATGTTGATAGAGCGTACCGAGATTTATCTCAAGATCTTTCGTTAAAGATTCACACCGCTGTTATATATTTGTTTAATATTTTCTGAAGAACAGTCAAACACGCTTAATGCTTCAATTTTCTAAGTCTCTATTTTGAAAATAACAGAGCTTACTGTTTAATTTATTCATATAGACTTTTTCTTGCTTTTTATAATTATCTTTTTATATTGTCATTTTGCATGTTTATTTTTATCAATATTCAATATGCATTGTTTATAATCGTTCCGTTTACTATATCATTTTCATTTATTTATTTTGCCTTTTGTTTTATATATCATATATATACTGACTCGCAGTAGATTTCGCCGGATTTAAACCCCCATTTTCAAGGGCAGGTTTATTTCTTCATTGCGCTTTTTTATGGATTTCATTAATCAGCAGTCCTAATTTATTCATACAAAATTACATCTTTTCTAATACTTGTATTACTTGTTCATTGTCAATACATTATGGAATATGTATCACGAGGAGCGGTAGGTGGAAATGGGACTTCTTTAGTGACAATCTGGCCCTAAATAAATATCATATCAATCAATGAATAAATTTTTACCACTTTTTCTCACCTCATCCGTCCTTTAACCTCGCCTAAATAAAGACAATCGTCGGTCTGCCCCCTCATAATTCCCCCCTATATCCTCTCGGTCTCCCTCTTGGTGTACATTTCAGTTTCCCTCTCTGTCTCCATTTCAATCTCCGTCTCTTTCACTCTCTCGTCTCTCTCCCTCTTGTCTCTCTCTCTCTCTTGTCTCTCTCACTCGTGACTCTCTCCCTCTTGACTCTCTCACTCGAGACTCTCTCCCTCTTGAGTCTCTCCCTCTTGATTCTCTCCCACTTGTCTCTCTCTCACATGTCTCCCTCCCTCATGTCTCCCTCCCTCTCTCCCTATCTCTCCCTCTCTCTCTTCCTTTCTTTCCATTTTGCCTCTCTCCCTCTTGACACCTTCCCTCTTGTCTATCTCTGCCTTGTCGATCTCCCTCTCCCTCTGAAAGTATATATCTCTCTCCCCTCTATCCCCCCTCTCTCTCCCCCGCTCACTCCCCTCTCTTTCCCTCTCTCTCCACCTCTCTCTCACGCCCTCTCTCTCCCATCCTCTCTCTCTTCACCTCTCTCTATCTCTCTCTCTCCCTCTCACTCAATCTTTCCCTCTCTCTCTTTCTCCCCCTCTCTCCCTCTTGACTCTCTTTCAGTAGTCACTCACTCTTGACTCTCCTTCTTGTCTCTGTCCATCTTGCTTTCTCTCTCTTGACTCACTCCCTCATGTTTCCCTCCCTCTTGGCTCTGTTCCTCTCTATCTTCCTCTCTCTCCATTTATATCTCCTCTCTCTCTCCCTATCTCTCACACTCCCCCTTTCTATCTCTCTCTCTACCTCTCTCTCATTCTCTATCTCTCACACTCTCCCTCCGTCTCCGACCTCTCTCTAACTCTTGGAAATTTCAATGAAATTTTTAATTACGCAGCAAGTGTTTTTCAAATGAGAAACTAATCCTATTTATAAATTTCACCATTTATCGCTTATTATCATCCATCTGAACATAATCTCGGTGTATAGGCCACCCTTTGCGTTTATTTTAATTAATTCCGTTAAGTATGTGTTAATACGGTCACCCTCCATACGGAGAAATTCATTTATTCGTCTGAGGATTTGTTTCGACAATCTCCATAGTCAAGTGTACAGAGAGTGTTTTGGTCAAAACAATCGAATTCGATATTTCCGCCGAAAAACTCGCTTTCAGGATCCCTGAATACGTTTACACTATTTTCTCGATGATTTGTGTGTGTGATAGGAGTTTTATTTGTGCTCGAACACGAAACTACTAATCCTATCCGAAAGTCGTTTATATTAACAATTTTATACAATACCTGATTAGATATTGGCTAAAAATTCTTAGTAGAAAGTGATGGTTTACTTTTGTAATTTTTCCGTTTCTGCCAAATGTCACAAATAGAACGCTTTTAATGCAGATATTTGAGATAATCAAACCGTAGGAGGTATAGTTTCACTACGGCTTTTCTTTGAAATATTTTTTCACAGAAGGGATATCGTGGTGTACTTGGGAATGTCTTCATCTACTCAGAGTTCATCGATAGTAGACCATCAGAGTGATATGGGTAGGTAAATCGTAGGAGAGTGAGAAATTTCCCTCCCATTGCATTTCCCTCCTCTCTCCAATTCTAACTTCAGCCCTCCCCCCTTCCCACCATCCTTCCCACTCTCTCTCCTTCCCACTCTCTCTCCTTCCCACTCTCTTACTCCTCTCCCTCCCTTTCCCTCCACTATCTCCTTCCCTTTTCCTGTCATTTCCCATCTCTCTTTCCCACCCCTCTCTCCCGACTTTCTGCCTTTGTCCTCCTCCATCCCTCTTCACTCTTCTTTTCTCTCTCCTTATAATAATAGGCGATAAATTCTTAAAAGTTTACCATACAATCGGGCACCCGCAACTAATGAGATATAATTCTAACGCATCATAAATATGGAATTCTAAATTAAAATTATCAACATCTTTCGAAACACTCTTAGGAAAGATATGTGACACCATCATTCCTTCTTATTTCAAATTTCCTCATTCAAATCTAATCTAATGTGAACTTTAAAAATTGGTAACCTCGGATCTAGTTAAATGTTAACTAGTTAAATGTCAAGCAACAATGAAATACGAAACATTTCTCTGCCTAGCCTTTAAGTTATAGATTATAAAATTTATTCGGATAAAATACATCATTACCACAATGTATTCCGCGAGACCACATAGTGATGTGTTATGATTTCGGAGGTGAAAATCCGAGAAATTTCCGGTCATAACATCGCGTATTTTGTTTAAATCAATCTATAAAATGGTTCTCGGTGAAACCAAAAATTAAATTCATGCTTTTCTATGCACGCACTTATGATCTGTAACGTATAGTTTAAAACCAATAATCGGATAGAAGACAACATTTAGTACAAGATTGTCAGCCAGACCAAGTAATTACGTGTTATAGTTTAGGAGATAAAGGTTCTATACCGTATTATACTTATTTCCCATTAAGAGCGACTTTAAAATATATGTATATTCCATTTATGGAATATACTGTTTCATCTTTTTTCCTTTTGAATATTCCGTCATATAAGACTAATATTGAGTAACTGTGTGACATTGTGACGATGGCACTACTCTAATACTTTGGACTAAAATCGCAGAAAATTAAAAAACACTAAGGGGTAGAGTGTCATTATTTTTCTCTTTAACAATTTTTTAACGCAAAAGCTTCTGACTTAACAAAAACTGTGCGCGACTACCATTATAATGATGCGGTAAATGAAATCTTCATTTTATCCTTTCTCGGATATTTTATTTATTACAAAATTTCATGTTGAAAATTCGATATTTATAAATTTTCGAATAAAATATTCCGTCATTTAAATCATCTGGTGCATTCGATTGAGATATTTTAAAATAGATGGAAATATAAATATTATAAAAAGAAAGGAATTACTTCATTTGAGTAAACAAAATATCACGATATGTACATTTCCGGTAAAATTTCGATAACGTTGGGAGAGCGAGTGAGGACTGCGATTGCTATAGAGCTGCCACGTTTTTCCTTCATCTTGTCAAGTTTTACCTCAAATATTTCGTTACCATTCAGTGGTCAATTTGTGAAAACTGCAGAATAATTTTCATCATCAAGTCTGTAAAGAATTAACGCTAAATTCTGAAATAACTGAAATATACTAGGATTTATGAATAATATTATAAAATAATAATCTAGGCGATACCATACAAACACCAGAGAAATAAATTATCAAATATTCTTTTCGGAAAACTCTATCAAGTTTTTCTACTGTGCGCATAATTTGAGGAATGGTATGTTAGTTCCGCATCTTGGATGAAAATTGAATTTATCTTGGTTCTTTTTTTCAAGGAAAATTTTCACCGGATTATCTAAGAAGTGAAAGAATTTCAGTTATATAGTGACGTTAATACGTTAGAGGATTCTTTAAATTTGCCAAACCTTTTTCTAAACAATTCATTAATGAAAGTCAGATTTTTACCAGCATGTGATAAAATATTTATTCATTGATGATTATATCATGCGTCTGATGAACTAAGAAATTAACTTTTATCACCCACTCGATCACCTAGTCGTCCGTTCGGTTCCGCACACTCTTCAGTTAGAGGTTAAGCCAATGTTTCACAAGTTGTATTGTTTGTGTCACCACATTTCAGTTCGTCGTCATCCCGTTCACTGTTTCATTTCCTTCCAGACAACTTACAAATTTGGCTTTACGTATTATATAAAGATTAAAATTCCTTTATTTAAATAAGCAGAGACAGTTATTCAGTGGTTAAAAGTTTTTTTATGAGCCAGAATATGATATTTACACTGTGCATTTACCAATATTAGCGTCTCGCCTCAATAACTCTTGCGACGCCCTAAAGGAATAATGTCACCCTGGTGGATAACTACTGGTTTTAGCCCTCGGCAAGAGCCTTAGTTGCTATAGTTGTCTGAAAAAGAGAAAACGCTATTATAACGAAACAGGGGCGCCATAACGATAACGCGCTGGCGTTATCGTTATGGCTATCGAAACGCGACGGATAACGACATGGCGATCACCGTTCTTTAAATTTTCGCGCTACGGAAGCGATCTAACGCGATTCGTAGCCATACCACAAATCTTTCAACCTAAGCCGCGTTATGATAAAGCGCTAGAAGGTAGAGAGAAAGATGGCGGAATGCGCACATCACATATATATTTATATTTCTTCATACGAGCTTATTTCATTCTTCAGTGGTGAATTTCTTCTTTTGTAATTCATAAAACCTTTTGCTTATTATTTCAGAACGGAAAATATTCAATCTTCGTTTAACTAATTGCTATTTCAATTAGTCGCTTATAAGGCATAGAGACGTTAACGTTACGCTTTGTTGTTTATGTTATTGAAAGTGATATTAATACTGATATTCAACGACATACTGAATAATATTCAGACAATTCTGATGATTAAGAAGTTCTTATTTCCATGCTTTGACGCTGTAAAGATATTATCTTCAGTATTACTTATAGTAAAAGACTATATGTGTGTGTTTGGGTCTATCACAATTCGGAAATATTGATATAATTAAATACGTTTTCATGTCAAACTAAGTATCTCTTATAACATCTTGGGTGGAGATAGTTAAACATGTTGATGTTATCGCATGGTTCTTTTATTATTTGATTTTTTCTTGATAATACTGAATTATGTGATGTTGATTAGTTTTATGCACGGCAAGTGAATAGATTGTTGAATGATATTTTCTTAGGAATTTCGAGGGAATGAGTGCTATTATATATACGTGGAGATGCCTTTCCCGCCAAAGGGTACTTCTCTATGAGCCTACGAGAGCAGGGCAAATTGTAACAGCTTGTGCCGTGCTTCACAATATGCGGCTCAAGTATCGCCTAGCGGAGGTGGATGAAATAGGGGATGAAGATCCAGCCTTCAATGTGATAAACCCAGAAGAACCCCTTGAAGGCCGAGCACGCCTTGCTGAAGGCCAACGTGTGAGGAGGGCAGTAATTGCTGAGCATTTCACTATTAGGAATTATTAATCTAAATATTAAAATAATAAAAACTCTGGCTAATTTTACGCATCTTTGAGAAGGAAAAAGATTCAAATTCATCATTAAACTTTTTTGTTTATGGTCTCCACCAGCCCTTCCACGGCCTTGCAGCGGCGCTCTAGGAGGCCTTTGCTATTAGCCTCATTTCTTGCCTGTATTGTCATTGCCTCGGACATTTTTAGCAATGCCTCTGCCATAGTCTGGAAGATTGAAAATCTCATTTGGTTAAAAGCTGACATACAAAAAAAAACTTTAATGCTGACGCATGAAATCATCACAACAATTCCTCCAAATCTTTTCTAAAAGATTTTTTGGCCTTTGGTGCCGGGTCTGTAATAGATGCTATTTGGTATATTATATGGTTTAAAAGAATAAAAATCTAACAGTTGTCCATAAATTCCATGTCAGTGCTTACGTTGACCTAACAACTTCCTTTTCTTCCCCATCTGCATTGAAACTTGGGGAATCCCGGCAGAGCTGCTTGCTTCTCTATCAATGGCATCTTCTTCTTCATCACCTTCTGCATCTGTTGTGAATTGTTTGCCAATGAGAGGGTAGGAGGAAGTTATTATTTTACATGCATTTGGCTTATCAGTAATGAATTTACATTAAAACTAAGGAAAAGTAACAGGAAACTTTGTTCTTTCCTGGATAAATACTTTGAGACGGCATTAATTTTGTTTAGTTGAGAATTTTATTTTTGATTTTAACCATCAGTTCCTTTTAGCATCTTGTGATGCTCAAAGATATCGTTTATTTCATTTACCATGAATGACTTCTTCTGCAGTGCTGCAACCCTAGTTTTCCTGCTTCTGTTGGGATGGGCCTGCATCATCATCCATCAACATAATGATTGATGCCTAAAGTTAAAGAAAAAAGATGTAGTTATAATGATTTTTTTTTGTTTTTTGCATGTGTATGCATTTTTTGGTGGAATGTTTTTGAAAATTACTTCAAGTGCGGTCTGGTGGAAAGGATGTTGTTTCAAGTGACTGTATAGCTCTCTTTTTTAAGAATAGACTGGTGCTAGGTTTCTACACCCGTCCCCTTTATTTTGCATCCTATCTTACCTCATCCAATCACTAAGGGCTGTCATGTATATGAATCCATTTCAGCGCTATCTGTGCTTAGAAAATATGAGTAATTCCTTGTAAGTGAAGGGGAGTAGGTTATCTTGAGTATGTAATCTCAATACTAAATTGTTAGCCGAGAGTTTTATATGACAGTAAGATACTGTCTGTGCTACTTAAGAATTGAATAAAAGGATTCCCTAAACCATGTGATTAATTTCGGTTATTCCTGATTTCCCAAAGACCTAATAATGTTAAAAAAAGTTATTTCTAGTGTGTGACATAAATATATTTATTATCTATATTTAAGAGGTGTTGCGTGAAGGGCTTTTATGCATCCAGATGTTTCAATTGGCTTTTTATTCATTACCTCTGTGTTTATATGTGATATTTTTTATCTATTTATAAAATTTGAGTAGCACTATTAGACTTTACACGGGCAGCTAAAAAACCGTCAGTGCTCACCTGTTGTACACACACACATATATATATATAACTGAATGAAGAATGTTATGGACTGATATTTGAGCTCTTGATTGTGAAAGTGCCTTAAATGCTTCATTTGAGAATGTGGAAATGTAGTGCTAACATTTGACACAAATGATTACTGAACAGTAATAAAAAAAAATATAACTAAACAGGTACGTATATGATCTTCTGGAAGTGTGTCATTGTAGCACACTCCCTGAGAAGATTCTTTGCCGATTACTACCAGAATCTTCTCTTCCCAGGCAGTGAGAACAGGGACAGTTACAGTATTCCCTGTCCTAAGCCGTGCAGCTTTGATGGTCCCCACCTTTGCACTTACACGGCTTTTTGTGTCATTCCAAGCCTATATGATAGCAAAAATTATCTTTTACATTTAATATCTTATATGTTAAATTTGATGATGATTAATTAATGATACACCATATCTTTTGCCAATGACCAACGTCTTTGGGAGGCCCGATTTTGTTTGCCTCCTCGGCAAATTTCTCCCACGTCTTCATTAACGCCACCTTCCCATTGGGCCCACATAGTTTTCCTCTCGCAAAATCACTATTGAGCATCACGAATTCCGCTAAGAATTCTTTCTGCACCAATGACATTTTGGCGCTGCGACTCCAATTAGTTGTAGAATATAATAAGTAATGAATTAAAACTAAATCAACCTTCAGAATTAAATAAACAATACTATGTAACTTACTGTGTTTCAAATATTGAGAGATATAAAATGGAAATGTTAGAAATAAATGTTTAAAATCTCATTTATTTTTAATAGCGAATATTTTTTTCATATTTCGGCAGTGTAATTTGAATGAATGCTAATTTTATAACATATTACAACTATTAGTACGAAATCTTTAATTAGGTAAAAATTGTTTGAAAACAGATAAACTACTAGATTTATGTCACATACTCCCGTTTCGTACCGACATTTTCTATTCAAGAGACAAACATTCGCAATCCACGAACATCATTTATGATGCATATTTATTGATTCCGTAATTACAAAATGACATGTTCCTTTAACAGTTAAAAATGTAAGTAATGTTACTTAACGGGCGAATTTCTTCTCTTCCATTTTTCAATATTCCAATTTTCCAGTATTCAAATTTTTCCGATCTTTCTCTCTTCCTTTACTCAAGTAAACAAACTTCGTTTAGGCTCATTCAAATATTTCCAAGATTTTCATTGGTTGAAATTCCTAGCCTCTCACACAGGCGCCGAGGTATGATTTTCCAAAACTCTAAACTTCCCATTGTAATGCGCGTAGCTATTTAACGCGAGATCCGTGATCGCAAATAAAGCGCTACAAGAGGGGATTCGCGTTATGGTAGCGATAGCGATAACGCGCAGGAAAGATCCGTGATCGCGCCCCAGAACTTCTCCATATTCGACGCTTAGAATCTCGGGATGAACGCCGTGCCCCTCCTCTCAAGTGGAGAATTTAAACGACGATGATGAGTCGAGGAAGGGATATTTATTTGAATATCTCAATTGTACAGCTTTCGGTATAAATGTGGTATTTTATTTTTCTATCTTTTATTTTAATGTGGTGCGTGGATTTTCTGTCTAGGGTCATTTGTTATAAATGCTCGATAAGCATTTCGTATCAATCATGAACTCAAGAGAAATCAATTACTTATAAGCTGAGTGACATAAATAGATAAAATGGATTCAGTTTGCCCGTGGACAGGTCCGTGATTAATCATAGATAAACTTGGTTCTCCATATTCTCTTATTTTCTGCTGTCCTCTTTATATCCATAGAACTTTCTTTCCCTTTCAAATCGTCTATCAACTGAAATATTTACTACCTCTTTCCCTTTTTCCATCTAGTTTTCATTTTAACACGTGTTTAATCATACACTCTCTCCTCAGGTAATATCAAACTAAGTTTGCCTTCCTCTTTCTAATAGCCTGTATAATCATTCGCTTATCTCCTACACTTTGTAGCACTTCTTTTTTCATCATATCCGTCCATGTTATCTTCAGAATTCTCCTCCATGTCCACATTTCAATTCTTTCCAAGTATTTGTTACCATTTTTCCCTGGCGTCCATGTTTCCTCTCCCTTCAAAACTATACTTTATACATAGCATTTTATAAACTCCTTGCTGATATCTTACCTTATATTCCCCGTAAGTAGTTGTTGCTTTTTTCTGAAAGCCTCTTTTGCTTTTCCTATTCTAGTCCTGATCTAATCCGTACATTTTTCTTATCTTGTTATGATACTTCCAAGGTATTTATAGTGTCAAACTTGTTCTAAAGGCTCTCCTTAAATACTTAAATTTATATTCTCTCCTTAACTTGATATTATAATGACCTTGAGTTTTTCTGTATTTATTTCCATAACGTATTTTCTATTTGTTTTTACTAGTCTATCATTTTCTGAAGTACGCTAAAGAATCATATGTTTCGTAGGTCTCACGTTGCTAACCCTGAGATGCACAAAATTAACTGAGATATTTTTTATTCTTTTTCGTATAAATCATCATCATCATAGGTAGTCTGTCCGTAGACAGGTCCGTGATTATTCATGGTTAAACCTGGTTCTCCATATACTCCTATTTTCCGCTGTCCTCTTTATATCTTGATAACTCTCTTTCCCTTTCAAATCGTCTATCAGTTGAAACCTTTTCCTACCTCTTTCCCTTTTCCCATCTAGTTTTCCTTCTAACACGTCTTTAATCATACTCTCTCTCCTCAGGTAATGTCCAACCCAGTTAGCCTTCCTCTTTCTGATAGTCTGTATAATCATTCGCTTCTCTCCTATTCTTCGTAGCACTTCATCGTATAAATATAATACCTTAAATAAATATTGTAAGGCCGCCTATATTTTCATTTACACTGCTAAATTCCGTTTGTTTGGAAATATTTAATTCCAGTAGCTAATGCTGACCTGAATGTTTTGTACGTCATGTTAGTGTTATGCGTAAGGATAGACACAATTGTCCAAATATCACCCTCAATAAAGACAAATAGTTATTTACATTCCGGTCCGCCAACATTACCTGTACGAGACTATGACCTTTTAAAACTGTTTCCGTATTGTGTCCAAGTTTTATTTTAATACTGTTTGCATAAGGTATTGATTCCGCAAAACACTTCTTTACTGAAATTGTAAAATAGGCACGTGTGAGCACAGTCTATTGCAAATATCTCACCCCATTCATTTCTTCCTCATTTATGTGAGAGATTAGGATTAAAATTTTTTTTTATTTCTATAACTGGATATTTTTACCCCGTCGTTGTAAAAAAGTAAGCTGGGCTTCCATTTGTGGGATAGTTCTTTTAAAAATTGTATTGTGTACGGATGAAGTCGTTATTGGTTAATTTTTATCGCGTGTTGTAATAAAATCCAAGAAAAGCGATAGTTTTGGTTTGAAATTTATAGAAATGTAAAAACGATGATAACTAAATATATTTTCTAGCATTTTACAACATTGTCAGGGAACAATCCACTTGAAAAGTAGCAAATAGACGATAAGAATTGACAAGGGGAAATTGGAACGGGAATATGAGGTAGAAATTACGTATTCTGGTTTAGATAAGAGGGGAGGGGAGTACATTTCTGCATGCTATGCAGCAACGCAGCGAAACTTCTTATCAAATGCATGTGCTGTTTTCATAGATTTAGATGAAACGACTGATGAAAAATGAGCAGCACATTTGTAAAAAGTATTTTTAGAAAGTCAGGTTCAAATTGGAATCTGACCTATTAGAACTTCTCGCTTTGCTGCAATGGGACAAAATGAATAATTTTACCACGTTCTCGAAATTATTATGCATCGATCACGAGTGTACTTAAATGGCCGATTGAGAGAATTAAACTATAGATATTTTAATCCGATATTATTTTTATTTTTGAAGTAGATGTTCTTCCGTAAATTGCGCCAAAAATCAATTCTCGTGCTTCCTTTAACCATTAACTCATCGGGAATTTTGACTATCCCCTTTACGTGAGCCAGGCTTGGATAATAAGTATTGGACGAGAGAGAGAGAGAGATGGAGTGAGGAAGTGAAAATGATGGAGCGGCGATTTGGAGGAGAAGCATGAATCGGCAATCAACCGCTCCTCTCCTCCCCGTAACTTCTATCTCTCTCCCACTTACGTACAGGAGTACCCAACATGTACCTAAAGCTTTTCTCACACACAACCGCCACCCATATATAATGCAAGGCTAAAATCTGTGGAGAGAGAAGCGAAGGCAGCAAATTCAAGTGAGATAGTACAAAGGAGTGGGAGAGAGTTGGATGGAAATGGGTTGAAGAATGGCAAGAGAAGATGATGGTTCTCACACGCTATCACGTCCTCTTTCTACCTCCTTCCTCTTTCTAATTTTCTCTCTACTCCACTTTTATTATTCTCCTCAGCCACTCCCTCCCTCTATTTCCTCCCATTCCTTCCCATCCATTTCTCTTTTCCCCCTCTCGCTCCTCCAATTCTCTTTGTCCCTCTCTCTCTCTCTTTCCCCTCCCTATCTCTCTTTCCTTTCCTTTCTCTCCCCCTCTATCTCTTTCCTTTCCTTTATATCCCACTCTCATCTCTCTATAATAATCCAAAAGTTTGATTAGCCAAAAATACTCCCTCCTCTCTTTTACTGTTCCTCTCTCTTTCTCTTCCCTCACTTTTTCATCCCTTCCTTTTTCTTCCCTCCCTTTATCTTCCCTCCCTTTTTCTTCCATCCCTTTCTCTTTCCTCTTTTTCTCTTCCCTCCCGTTCTCTTCCCTCCCTTTCTGTTCCCTCCATTTCCCTTTTCTCCCTTTATGTATTCTCTTTTCTTCCATTTTCTCTCTTTCCATTCTCTTCCTTTCCCTCTCTCTCTCTCCCCCCTCTGTCTCCCCTCTCTTTCTCTTCCCTCCATTTGTTTTCCCTCCCTTTCTCTTCCCTCCCTTTCTCTTCCCTCCCTTTCTCTTCCCTCCCTTTATCTTCCCTCCATTTTTCTTTCTTCTATTTCCCTTTCCTCATAATCCCTTTTTTCCCTTTCTCTTCCCTCTCTTTCTCTTTTCTCCCTTTCTCTTCTCTCCTTTTCTCTTCCCTCCCTTTTGCTTCCATCCCTTTCAATTCCCTCCCTTTCCTTTTCCTCATTTCCCTTCCCTCCTTTTCCCTTCCCACACTTTCCCTTCCCTCCCTTTCCCTTTTCTCCCTTTCCCTTCCCTCTGTTTCCCTTTTCTCCCTTTCCATTCCCTCTCTTTCTCTTCCCTCTGTCTCTCTTCCCTCTGTCTCTCTTCCCTCTCTTTCTATTCCCTCTCTTTCTATTCCCTCTTTCTATTCCCTCTTTCTATTTCCTCCCTTTCTTTTCCATCCCTTTGTCTTCCCTTCTATTTCCTCTCTTTCTCTTTCCTCTCTTTCTATTCCCTCCCTTTCTCTTCCCTCCCTTTCTCTTTCTTCTCTTTCTCTTTCCCCTCCCATTCACTATCTTTCCCCATGTGCAAGAACTGCGAAAACATTTCTCTCCACTTTCATTCCTTCGAGTGATGCGAGAGGAAACGGCACAAAACGTAGATTGGAGGAAGTGAAGTTGTGAGGAGATGGAGATTCCCCTTTTCACCAGAAGAGGGTGGAAGTAAACACAATGGCGCACACACGAAGAGAAACCTCAAAACTCCTCCACTAGCTCCGCAAACCCAGTTGACAGGAGCTTTCTTTCTTCGCCTACAGATGACAGCGACGACTGTTTAAGGGTCCCACGAGCATCTAAATAATTCCGCTACACACTTCCTCCCTCCCCCTTTATAGGAAAAGGGGTTTTTTCTCTCTGTCTTCCACACACCGCTCTCACCCTAACTCTTCCTCCCTGCCTCCCAAACCTCTTTTAAACGCCGTAATAATTCACCAATCTTTTGCTCACTCTCATAATCTTCTGCTCTATCTCCTACAAACTTTTCCTGGTTCTTTTTTGCACATACTCCTCTAAACTCTTCTCTCAGTCTCTGAGAAAATTTTCTCTTATATATTCCTTTTCGTTTTCAAATATATTTCCCAGGGTAATCATCTTTAACTCTCAAGGTCTAAGACAGTACTACCTAACCTTTTTTGATGGCGGGCCGCATCGGTGATCCTTCGGCGGGCAGCGTTGAAAGTTGTCAATATTTCGGCGAGTCGGATTTGTGTTTAAATTGGAAGTTACCTATATATCCTTAGGTGAAAATCAATTCTAAATAAGGTTATCATTGTTAACAATTCAATAATAATAGTTTTATTATAGAAGATTTCATAAAAATTTATGAATTAGTGTGTTTTATTTTTCGTATTACTTTTTATGATAGCTTCGCGGGCCGCATCACTGTTCTAAGTCTACGAAACCATCGGTCTCTTTTTGTTACTCTTTTTTTCTCTTCCCTCTCTTCATTCTATTGCTGTTTGCCTCTTTTTTCTCTCAGTTTCTCTCTTTAATACCTCCCGAACTCATTTTGCAAGCTTTCACCACTTTGCCTTAATTATCCCTAACTTAAATCCGCTCTCTGCGCGCACACACGTCGCAATCTTTCATTTCCCGTACTTTCCTTTCCTTGTGGTATTTGCTCTCTCTCTTTAAGTACCTTTGTTTATCTTGTTCATCAATCCGTCACATTTTTCGCTGAAATCGTCCTTCATGCTGTCTTTTGCATCTGCCTCGTAAATTGAGGTGCTGTTTGGAGAATAATATACGAATGAGTGCATAGTTTCTTCTAAAACCCTCCTCTGAAACCCCAGGATTAGGGAAGTGATATTCCTTATTTACCCAACATATGGCACAGGAAGTTTTTTCATTACCTTAAAATTTTAATCATCTGCTAATCATTGACGAGCGTTTTAGAAATCTGTTTAGACGTTCGGTTTGTCCGACTCTCTTTCTGATGCGGTATCTCCTGGACGAAAACAAATTCCGTCTTTTCCGTTTTCTTTTGGGAGGTCCGTCTGTCTGTCACGAATGTTGGCTGAATCTGAAAAATTAAGTAGCCGTTTTAGATACCTCTAATAGCTTTTTTTATGGCTGCTGCAGATTTCTAAAACAAGTACTTTAATTTTTGATACTTGAGCGCTTATTCTGGATTATGACAAATGTTTAAACATGAATATAAAAACTCAATTAATTACCAAAACCAAAAATATTTTATTATACACCAATGAATTGCACCTAACCGTCTCATAGCAATTAAAATAATAAATTTGTAACAAATTATATCGATATTATTATAATATCTTATCCATGAGAACAGAGGCAAACAACAAAGTTAACATATATTTTTCACAATTCCGTCATTGGAGGGTCATTTCAAATTTTAAAATAATTAAACTGTTCATGCACTACTCAAATAATTACATATCTAAATTATTCATTGGTCTAAACACAGTGAACAATTTCTACTACTTTATAGGCTGATGTGAACAAGCAGAAAATTTATAATTTCATGGCATACATGAATCATCAAATCTAATTTCTAGGGCTTAAAGCCTCAGTTGCATTAACATCCTTACGAGAAATGCTGCAATAGAAGTTAGAAGCCTAACATCCTCCTCGTCCAATTAGAGACTTGTTTTTGTTGGAGAAAGAGACACACGCACTCTGCTTGTATAGTTGGTGATGAATCCAATATGGAACCGATAATTTATCTAGAAATTTTCCTCCGAACCCTCAAAAAAACATCTAGACTGATTGGAGTACCAGCAGATCTAAGTTGGGGGGAAGAAATGGGGTTGATATTTATAAATTATTTAAGCCCTTTCCATGCATTACAACCACTTTTCATCCGCAACGCCAGATTTCAACCCATTCAACCTCCTTCTACTCATTCATCTGCGTGTTTCACCTCATTTTCCCATCTAACTTTACTCCATTCTTCTCTCTCCGTCCTACTCTCTACCCATCCCTTTCCCAATATCTTTCCCCCTCTCTTCCCCCTCTCTTCCCCTCTCTCCCCCATCTCTTCCCCCTCTTCCCCCTCTCTTCCCCCTCTCTTCCCCCTCTCTTCCCTCTCTCTTCCCCCTCTCTTTCCCCTCTCTTCCCTCTCTCTCCCCCCTCTCTTCCCTATCTCTTCCCTCTCTCTTCCCCCTCTTTTCCTCCATTTCCTCCATTCTTCTCTCTCCGTCCTACTCTCTACCCATCCCTTTCCCCATATCTTTCCCCCTCTCTTCCTCCTCTCTTCCCCTTCTTTTCCCCCTCTCTTTCCCTCTTTTCCCCCTCTCTCCCCCCTCTCTTCCCCATCTCTTCCCCCTCTCTTCCCCCTCTCTTCCCTCTCTCTTCCCCCTCTCTTTCCCCTCTCTTTCACCTCTCTTCCCTCTCTCTTCCCCCTCTCTTTCCCCTCTCTTTCACCTCTCTTCCCTCTCTCTTCCCTCTCTCTTCTCTCTCTCTTCCCTCTCTCTTCCCTCTCTCTTCCCTCTCTCTTCCCCCTCTCTTCCCCCTCTTTTCCTTCTTTCTTCTTCCTCTCTTCACTCTCCAACGCATCTCTTCACTCTCTTCTTCATCCTTCACATCCTCTTTTCTCCATTTCTCTCCTCATCATCCTTCAATCTCGCTCCTCAGTTTGCTCCACGGGCTGTTACACCATTTTTTACTCTCCCAAGGTGGCGATTAAATGCTGTGAGTGGATGTAGCTTACTTCGTTGCCTGTAGAGGGACTTTTGGGGGATTGTTAGGGAAACAGCAATTTAGAGACAAGAGATGGAAGTGTAAGAAAAGGAAGAGGAGAGGAATTGAGATGGAACAGATGTAAAACAGAATGACAGAGAACGACGTGAGTTGGAGTAAGATCGTCGGTTGAAGGTTAGGGGACGAGCAGAAGGGAAAGAGAGATTGGATATGAAATGAGATGGGATTTGTAAGTGAAAAGGTATAGAAAAAGAAAAGGGCAGAGATGAAGAAAGAGAGAATGATGGAAAGTGAGAAGTGAGAGATTAAAAGCTCTTGGGCAGGAATTGGTAGGATGAAGAGAGAAAACATACTAATTCGAGCAAAACCGACTAAACTTTATCAATAATTAAACTGTTTGTCGGTTTCTCTTTGAAACTTTACGAGGGAGTGTTTTATTCAGGGTCCATTCTCTACCCCATCGAAAAAGACGTGGAAGAGACACGCGTTTGAGGTCTTATTAGTAGTACAGAGAATCTAACGCGAAGCAGGCTTCGTTAAGAGTTTGGAAAAAAATTGAATATGGGGAGAAATAGTAAATGGTTGCTCGAATTAATTATAACATCTAGCAAATTATGCAATTTTGAGGATAATTGAGGGAGATTTTCCCGGCTTACTAAGAAGCTGCAAGGCTCATATTGGTGTTTAAAATAACGATCGTGTCTGCCTTTTTGAAGTTCGAAATTCCTATATTTAAAGTTTCTGATATGTAATTTGTGGCGGCATGTATCTAGGTGTTTTTCATTAGTCCGCATAAGCAGCAATAACGGACAGTTTTAATGTGAATACCATGAAAGGAATGGAACGTGAACTGGTGGACAGTTTCCCTTCATCGTAATTCATCATGTTCAGTCAATATTTACTTTTTATTAATATATTATAAATAATATTTTTATAAGTAAGAGAAGTAAATTACATACTTTTAACCTGGTGACTGAGCGTGGTGAAAAAATTGTTCTGTTTTGGGCTACAAAACATACATCTTCTACATTAAAACTCGAACTCATAAAAATTAGAGTTTTTCAATTATTGCAATTACCATCATTAAGGTATTTGCGGAGGAATTTTTTAATGGCAAAATACAATGTAATTTTTTAAAATTTTCTCAATATCCATTTTTGGTAAAATATTTCAGACACTCTTTATGAATGCACATTATATTAGAAAATTGATTTCTGTTATGTCTTCAACATTTGTTACCATACTTATTTAATTTATTTTTTCCAAGTTTCTAGTTTTTTTCGTGAAATGTGATGGCGGGGAGGGAGGGGGAGAGGGAGGGGGAGAGGGAGGGTGAAGGGGAGAGGGAGGGGAGGGAGGGGAAGAGGGAGGGGAAGAGGGAGGGGAAGAGGGAGGGGAAGAGGTAGGGGGAGAGGGAGGGGGAGAGAGGGGAATCTGGAAGACCAGTGGGATTGAGATCGTGGGTGTACGAGCTGAGGGTGTGGGAGGGGAAGGTTGATGGGACGGAGGAAAACGGAGTAATGTGATAGAACGGTCGGGATTCGCTCGGCTCGGCTAAATTCCTCTGCGCGGGAGAGTTCCACGTCAGTTTTTGTCTTTTAAGTTCCAGAACACGGCGGCCAAAAATTGGGCAAATTATTCGATTGGTTGAAATTTTCCGAAAACTTTCGGTGGACTCCGGAGGTGACAACATATTTTATCCGACTATCGCTCAGCGTAAGTTGCGTGCGATTTCGCAGGAAAGTACTCCGTAGGTTGCTAAATGTATGCGTGTGTTCTCTCACTTAATTTTCCCCCATCGCGGGCTTTCCCATCGACCCCCAGTTTTCACATGGAAATAAATAATTATCAGAAATACTTTCCCTATATATATATATATATATATATATATATATATATATATATATATATATATATATATTGTAATATTGGTAGAGAATGGTGAAATGCATCACGAAAATAATAATAATAAATAACCGACGTGACATCGAGGTTTTTTACAAAAATATTTTTAAAATTATTTATCGTATGAGGTCTTCTTATTAGCCCAGAAAAATCTAATTTCAACCACGTGATAATTATAAACGTACATTCAGTTTGACATAATCGTAATAAATTGTGCTAATGCAGTTAATGACACAATTTTAATCTACATAGCCGCAATAAGTACGATAGATAAATTTGTATCATACGAGCAAATTATAAAATGAACGATTGCACAAATATATTTCTGGATACAAATTGTCACATTTGTCCATAAAAGTGGGCTCCGTTTTAATTTTAGCGAATAAATGGCTCTTTTCTGCATGCAATATCGAAAATAAAAAAAACGCACAAACATTTTATTTAGAGAAGGCGACAAAATCATGCGGGGCTTTTTTTAAGTATTGAGAAGAATTTTCTCCTATGGATTAATCAAATATTATTCCACCGCTATCAAAACACTCTATCGCTCCATTAAAAAAATAATTAAAAACAATCTCCATTCGCCGATTGCTTTGCGCTGCAGTCTCTTTCATCGGAAGCAAGGCAACATTCTCATTTTCCTCAAATTACTCGCTAAGTATATTAGACGTTTAAAAGATTCTGACTCTTCCACAAAAGACGGCACACAATCATTATCATAAAAAACACAAGTCTTCACTTTCTACTCTCTATCCCCCTCTCTCCTCTTATTTATCTTTCCCGTCTCCATTGTCTGCTTTTTTTGTTACAGCAAAAAACACACCCTTCCCCCATCCTCTCCTTCTATATACCCAAGTCATTGTATTTTGGAGCACACATTCGCAAAATTCTCTCTCCCACACCTCTTTCTCTCATTCCCCTCTCATCTCTCACTCCCCTATCTCTTCCACTACCTCCCCCTTTTCATTTCCGTCACAAAGGGAAAAGTACGGAGAGGCGAAGTATGGGGAGGAGGAAGTGCGTATAAAGAGTGAGGTAAGCAAAAGGGCCAAGGAAGCCGTGATGGTGAGAGAATGTAGATTAGAAAGGTCGTCGTTCGGGAGGAGTGGCAAATGGAGTGAGGTGTGGAGGGGGTGAAAGGGAGTGGTTGAGGTTTTAAGCAATGGAAGCGTTAGGTCGAGCCGGCGGAGTGGTACCGAAGCTGTCCGTATGAGACGGGTTGAAACTAGGGAGATCCCCTCGGGACGAAAATAAGATGACATGCCTTGCCAGAGGTATCGGAATGAGAGACAATGGCGCAATATGACCGAGTTGAATTGCAAATTTGACTCTGTTTTTGACATCCAAATTTCTGGTTTGGGCCCATTATGTAAAGACAAAAATTCAAATACTCTGACGATTAAATTTTGCATGAATAAGTACGACTCGGAATAATGTACGAGTACATATTTAACCCCTCAAGCCCGGAGGAGATTTAATAAATCCCACCCGTACGGCCAGATGAGGTTTTTAAATTTTCACGATTGCGTTGCAAAAACGTTCGAGAAATTTTTAAAAATCATAACTTTATAAGTTTTCTCTCTATTTTTCTGATTTTTTTTGTGGATTTACGAAAAACATGAAATTTGTAAATATCCTTTTTTCGTATTATATTTTACAAACAAACATTGTTGCAGTAGAAGAGAATGTACACCAATCGCTAATTTTCCGGCGCGCGTACGCGCTTTATATATAACATTCAGCACCGGGAAATCTATGAAAGATATTGATGTACAATCTTAATAAAAGAATAACATATATTAGTAACTATTTTATTCTACGAATCTACCCATCTAAACCAATTAGATGAAAAGTTTCACCTATCTCAAATATTCATGCCTTGACTGGAAATTTTTAAGCAAGTAAATGAAGTATTACTGATTTATTACGAGACAATTTATTTATAATATAAACGTTTTTGTTATATAGTCATTATTTTTGGTCATTATAAAAGTCACATAGAAGAAATGATCACATTTCGTTCTTTGGAAAGGGAGATATGACGATGTATGGATACCTCAGAAATGCCTTATAGTTTAGTAAACACTTCTAGTAAAATAATACGTAAATATATGGGAGAGCTTCGCTGTTCGTGATTTTTGATGACGTGTCCTCTTCTTGCTTCTTTGGTCCTATTAGGTAGCACAACAGAGAAAGCCCTTATCTGAAGAGGAATACATACCCTACATCTTCTTTCAGATGACAAAGAAATGGAACTAAATTTTGTGGGTTCCCTTTCCTCGGGTATTTATGTGTCAACTTTAGAAACCGAAAGTCCCTAGGTCAGTGGTAAAAACGAAAATTCTATCACAAAACTAAACCTAGAAAAAACGTGCTCTCCTTTGTAATGATACACAATTGCTACATTGCATTTCAAACACCAAGGTTCCTTGCCGCATTAAAAAGTGGTTTTTATACGGAAAAACTCCGTCATATCGTAGCAAAATTGAAAATTCCATCGCAAAATTCAACGTTGATTATATATTATTTAAAACAGGAAAAAAATACAGGACTAGCATAGACAGGATGTACAAAGTTTCCTCTTTGAAAATATATAAAGGTTATTTAAATTTAAAGAAGTTCCTAGTTTCAAAAGATAAATGACATTATGGCTGACGCAGGAAGTAATAGTATGACGGCGTTTACGGGTAAATTGTACTAATGTTTTGTTAAATGTTTCATGAGGTTCACTTTCTTCACTTACACACTCCCACGTCTAAAACGCATGCACAATGTAAACCAATGAGCATGAAATACCGGTGCGTGTCAACATTTTGTTCTATATGAATTTAATTTTATAATTTTTATATAAATTTTTATTTTTTAGTTATGGATGTATTTGCGATGATATGCTATCAAATACATGGTGTACTTTACTGGTTGGGTATATTTTTGCATCATGAAGGTCGCTAATTAATTTTGCGTAAATTTTTTATTTATAATATTTACATTTTATTGAAATATACCTATTTTTTCACTGCTTTAAAAGTAAATTTGTTTGAAAAATTATCCCAACTCGTTCAGTGTGTCATACATATTTTATCATCTGGTCTATCTGCTGCCAAATAGTTCTCGCTTTCCGAAGGAATTACAATTGAATTGAATTCGCGAATTCGAAAATTATTTTGGCGCAAAGCAATATCTTTCTGACATCATTTTTTTATTTTAAAAAATAATTACATCGTGAGAGAGTACGCCACGGGAAATAACTGTAGAGCGATTTTGCGTTAACCAACGTTTCATTTTTTCCGTTTTCCTATTAACAAGATTTCTTCGTACTTCAAAGCACTTGATTCAATATTCTATTTTGTTTCCTTAAATGACATAATATGTAATCGAGCAACATAATTAGGTTAATTTCTTTAGTTTTACTTATGATATTAAAGACTTCTACCTTTTATATGTACAGTTGGCTCCACAATTTCCGTCTCAAAAACAATTTTGAGCAACAATTGCAGTAATTAACCACAAAGTATTCATAATTTCTGGCTGGTTTCCAAAGGAATCAGACTTATGAAATGGTCCTGTCTGTGTGTGTGTCCCCTGCTAACAACTTTTGAACCAATGAACCGATTTTCATAAAACTTGGTATGAGGCTCATGCTGCTAGTGCTTATCTTCCAACTGTATTTAATTTGGCGAAGATTGAAGTCCTGGGTTCGATTCCAAGAACGTATTTTACCCGTTTGTTTTGCTTAGGAAATCTCAAATCTATCGTGCAGAGATGTTTTCTTTAATAGATTAAAATATCTTAAAATTTTGATATCGGAGCGAGGTTTATACTGCTCTAAGAGAAAAACAATGTAGATTATAACTCTTATTACCGAATTTCGATAATTGTAACATTGTAACATTAATAACAGTAACATTAATTCAATTCGTTTATTTAAAAAAATACATGCTAAATATAATCTCAGAAAGAGATCATGGCATTGTTTTTAGTATTTTATACCTGATAGTGTTTTATTAATTTTTTCCATTTTTTCTATATCATTGATAAACTATAAACTACAAGTGGTATTTATGGTATGAGAATTTCTTGGAATGACTAACAAGCACTGAAACATTTACTGTCAATATGTATAAGTAATCAATTCGGAACGTCAACTTTGGGAAACCAGCCTGAATTAAACCTGGTTTGAACTTTTTTTTAGATTTTTCAATGTAATTTACATAATTTCTCTAAATATCTCGATAAATTTTTGTACATACACGCATAACTTTTTTGGCGGTAAGAATATGATTTCTGAATTTAATTTCACTCATCTTTGCTTTAATCGGTACTCAAATATAGCATCTGCTTTTTCTCCTCCAGTTTTTCTTAGTTGCTCAACATTGTAATCAATAACTTAGTTTCGTATTCATTTGCATTGTTGGGTAAATTACCTCAGCACAATATTTTAAAATTTTCAATTCTGTTAAACCACCGTAGTTAATTTTACATAGATAATGAAATGAAATAAATGAATGTCGAAAAAACTATCTGAAATGCAATAATTGCATTCTAAAAGCATCTTGATTATGTAATTAGTTGTGTAAGAGCGGCTAACAGAAAATGAGTCACTCGCAGCCGGAGGCAGCTCGCAAAAACATACAAACACTGTATATTAATTAACGAGAATGAGCAGTTCACAGCAGGCGCCCAATCCAACATCTGGGTTGGCGTGCCGAGCACCTGAACTAGTCAGCTACCTCATCTTTCCATAATTTAAATTTGCATATTTCTTATGTTAATGTGTTGATTGGATTTGTACTTCACCAAGGTGCAAAAATTAGCTTTTAATGAAAAGATGACTACGAAACGGTAGATCCTGTGACACCCAACTCGGTCTGTTTGTGAATGATGTTTTATCATGCGGCAAAAATAATAAGCAGGTCGATGCAGTGTTCCTTGATTTTAGAAAACGTTTTGACAAGGTTCCCCACCGTAAGTGGTTATTAAAATTGGGAAATCTTGGCGTTAATGTTAAAGTCATTAGCTGGGTTCGCGCTGTCCTTTGGAATAGAAAACAAAAAGTAGTCGTCGATGGTAAGTCCTCGAGTGTGGCAGATGTAGTCTCTGGAGTACCGCAGGGTAGTGTGATCGGACCTATGCTTTTCTTGCTTTATATAAACGACATCAGCTCAGTTGTAAAAAGTAATATCAGGCTTTTTGCGGATGACACCGTAGTCTATAGAGAAATTAGTGGTCCTAGCGACCATCATCAGATTCAGGAAGATCTGGATGCGTTATCTGTTTGGTGCAAGGAATGGCAGCTAGAAATCAATTAGAAAAATAGTAACGTTCTAAACTTTGGAAAATATAGAAGCCCATCGTCCGTGTTTACGTACTCGATAGATGGTGAGAGCATTCCTGTTTCGGAATCCGTGAAATATCTCGGGGTAACCTTGAATCGTGACCTGTCTTGGGACACCCACATAAGACGAGTGGTAGGTGCGGCAAATAAGAAGTTGGCTTTTGTGCGTAGAATAGTCAGGAAAAGCACGGAAAAGGTGAGAGAATCCTATTATTTATCGTTGGTTAGACCTCAAATGGAATACGCAGCAGCGGTTTGGGATCCATATCAGAGGGGACTCATAAAGGATTTAGAAAAAATACAGCGGCGAGCAGCTAGATTCGTGAAAAAGAATTACGATAAAAAACAGAGCGTTACGTTACTCATTGAAGAGTTGAGTTGGCCATCGTTGAAAGATCGTAGATTACAGGCGAGACTTAAACTTCTAGATAAATATAGGTCGGAGATATTCGTAAATGAAATGAAGGATATTATTCGACAACCAACGTATATCTGACGGAGGGATAATGAGGACAAGATTCGCGAAATAGATAGTAGGACGGAGAGGAATAAGGAGTCATTTTTCCCTAGGACAATACGTGACCACAATAGATAAGTGAATAATAATTAGTAAGGAACTTGGTGCGCGGCACCCCCTGCCATCCACCGTCAAGGTGACTTGCAGGGTAATATGTAGATGTAGAAATTGCATTTTTGTTCGATTTCAGAGTATGCTCTTCTGGAGCATCGATTAGTGTGTATAACAGGTGATAAGATCAAGCTTGGGATGGCGAAATAAAGGCGGTAAGGATATGATGTCTTAGGGCTAGTTTATAAATACAGTTAAAAGAGAGTGGCAAGCGGTCAAAGCGTCAATATTATTAAAAACTAATTTCTGAAACTAGGTAAAGTAATGCTGAAACTGCACCTTTATAAAATTGGAAGAATTTTTTTATTAATTCCCTTAGATTGTGGAATAAACACCAAGTGGAAAATTTGTCTAGAGAAATCGTTTGTGCAACAATCCGCAGAAACTCGTTTGGAAAATACTCCACGGCAAATGTTAAACCTATTTCCAGCGATATTGTTATCATATTTATGAAATTTGTGTTCGTTTTTTTTAAATAAAATCGAAACAATTCAACTTATATTAGTTTATTTAGCAATTTAATTTTTCGATCCATCCGCTATTTTTTCACCGTAACAATAATAAAAACGTTCATCGGAAGGAATAAAAATTATAATAGATTGTAGTGAAGAGTAGGAAAATTTTGTTGGGAAAAACATAAATATCCAGACCGGTCCGAAATTGACGCCCCATCTCCTAGAAGGAACGATGTAAATAAATTCGAAGAGTCCATTGTTTCTCCAAAATCGAAAGCGATTCTCATCAGCGGAGTCTTTTTTCGGGCACTTATATCCTCTTTCCCTCTTCTTATCTCTCATTATCTCTTGTCCCGAACCAACTCCCTTAGCGTATCTGATCCCTTCATAACCGTCTTATTCTCCACTCCAACATTTAAAGTTACAAATCCCCTCACTCTCCCTTTAGCCACTCAAAACACCACGCCATACCGTAGGCGTCGCGCGAAATGCATTAGGCCCATTCGCGTTAATTTTTCTCTCCTCTGCATTCCATCCGAGATAACTCCCGCCCCTGCGATATTAAAAGTTATTGGCAACAATCCCCTAACGACTCCCTGCTTCGCTAATGTCAGTTTCATTTCTTAAACTAAGAAAGCCTCTATTTCACTTTTCTCCTTTCTGTCTATATTCTCTCTCTCTCCCCCACTTTCCATATCCCCTCCCATCCGCCTTCCGTCTAGCTCCCGAGCAACCTCCGCCAGTAGTTTTAGGAGCATCAGCTCCCAGAGATACCAATATACGAGAACGGGTTTGTGTATTGACAAGGAAGGGAAACGTGCACACATGACTTGGTTATTCGGAGTCGCGAAAGGAGTGGAGGATTTTGGATGGGAGTGAGGAGAAGATTGGGGTGAGGGAGTGCAAGTTTTGCATTGGAGGACTTGAGCTGACATTCGAAAATCGCTCCAGTTACAAAACCAACTCCATCACTCCCTTCCTTTTCTCCACTTTTCTTTCTCTCTCTCCCTTTCCACTCTCTTCTTGTTCCGTTTCCCATGTTTCAAACAAGTGAAATGGGTTGAGCGCATATAGATAATAAGCTTAGTAAAATTTTCAGCGTTCAAATTTTAATTTTAGCCGAATACATTTCATTAATAATTTTCGTTGTGTGAGGTATACCCCTGGATATGCGTGAATTTTACTTTCATGGAAAGTTATGGAAGAGAATATTTTGAGCAAAGGAAAAATGGTCCGGAAACCACCAAATCGACCTGCGATGTTGCCATTAATTTAAGGAAATTACGGTAACATTTTTTTTGCCCAAGATACTAAAGAAAACAGTTTATTACCCGTGAATGGCCTACGCTCAAACCCTTGAGCTGCGAGTGTCTGCGACAACTTTTTGGAGGTCAATGAGGTTTAATCGATACACTAGCTCGGCCGAACCTCGGGCCCCACAAAAACACACCATTGACCGCGCTGGGACCCAATAAGGGAGTGGGAAACAGAGTTGAAAAAAGAGCATTGTACGTTGAAAACGAAAAGGGTGGTGGTTGAATGGGGTAGGGGAAGGAAGTGAAGAAGGGTAAAAGGTGGTAGTATTAGTGTAAGGTTGATTTGGTCGCCCATGGACCAATTTTGTCTGCTTAGTAGCCTACGTTGTTTGGTCAGTTCCTATCATTATCATGCCCACTTCCATTCTCACCTTCCCTTCATATACACAACGCCCTCCTCCTCCAACCCTTAACACGCAGATCTTTCCAGGATTGAAGCTCACACACATGTATAGAACTTTATAAAGAGAGAGGGAGAGACGACGCTGCCTATGGCCGTGCAAGAAAAAATTCCACCCCTCCCTACCTACCGCCACTAGAGCAAACAACACAGAGAGACGTTTCCCGTCGCTGTCAAACCTCTCGATCGAACCTTCTAGAAATTTATTTTCCGATGAGGTTCAACAGTATGTAGTCCTCCATCTTACCCACCCCTTTTTTGCATAGCCGACCTAATTTGCTTCTATGCAAACAGGAATGATTGTGGCGCCGTGCATGTTTGATGTTAGTTAAACACGGATAGTGCCGGAGGTAAGAGAGAGAGAGAGAGAGAGGGTAAAAAAGAACGCTAGAAAAGGGAGTTATGAATCGCGGGCATAAAAAAGAGCTAGGTGCAAGGTTACTCAATTCGTTAGAGCAAACGCCTGGATGTTGGTGCTGGCAGATTTTTTCTCCAACTCTATCCTCCCCCATGCCATCGCGAAAACGCACGATTTGCGAGTATGCTTACTAGTAATTTGTGCTGGGCGTGGTATTTTTTAAACGAGAAAATGCAGACGTAGTGCCAAGTCAAAAGACTCTGTGTAGCAGTTACGATTAAATTGTCATTGATGAAGTGCCTAAATTTTTGCGGTAGTATAAAAATTTGCGATTAAATTAGTGTTGACAGTATTTGAGGGCATAATCGATCGTAAATCTGGGGAATTATATTTAAACATGTAGAAAATTACATAAAACTTGTGGTTTACCCAGGTAATGAGAGGCTGTTTCGGCTAATCCGGTATTCCGTTTAGTGGGCATACCTACCGAGGTATACTGCACCCTATTTTTAAAGATTTTCAATATTAATATAGAAAATAAAACCCTCAATGAAGAGTAAGTTGACATTTAATGTACCCTAGTAATGCTGTGATTTTAAAAACTAATATATAAAAGAGAATGTTTGTGCGCTAATAACTCGGATACCATAAGAGCCATCTTGTTAAAAAATTTCATGGGCCATGCTATGGACCAAAATAAGGTTTTAGTTTAGGCTTCCAGACCGTGAGGTCTACGAAATAATGTTTCCATAAGAATGCATGGAAAATGTCGTGGAGATTCCCCAAAATGCCATGCAGCCATTCCCTGATGTGGATATAAATATACCTAAATGTTAACTTACGTTCACGTGAAATGGCTTATTTTACGCAAAAAAAAACTGAATATTTTAATTCTGTTCATTTTTGGTCGTATTACATCTTAAATCGCTCGAAATTATCCTTCAAGCGCAAAATTTATTAGCATTTTTTTAAAGGCAACAAAAAAATATTTCATAATTGCTGCCCTCTTCAAAGGGAGATAGCCACGTAAACATTAATTCAAGGAATATATACGCCGGGGCGCGCCGTAGAGGAAGAGTATCCAAATCCAAGATAATGAAATGGATTAAATATAGTCTATGAATACTTTTAAAGTGAGTCAAATGCTTTTTAAATAACATTGGAACATTGTTTTCCTTTATCATCGAAACATTGAAAGATTTAGTCCAACATAAAGCGATACATCTACTTATATTTGTTCGGTAACCAATATGTTGTTTATTGTTTGTTTTGGCTTATAGTATCGACATAAACCACTTAATTTTATTGCTGTTTTAAAGGCTTCGGTGCATCCATTCATGTGAATAGTAATTAAGACGTTAATTCGTAATTATATTAATGGGAAAACTTTATTATAAAATACATAAAATAGTATATGTTAATGTAAACATCGTTTGCATGATTATGGACTGGGGAACGAAAATTCAGGACTTATATGTACTCGGCGTAATTCATATTTTAATAAAACTGCTCGATTACGCCAAATATTCTTAGAAAAGCAGTCTGCATTGATTATATGATGGATTCGCCATTGAGATACACCCACGAGCACAAACCTGACTAACATTTTTCAATGGTTTCTTTAGGTGGTAGTTAAATTTCCGTGTGAACCTCTTCTACCAATAACACATTTGAGAAATTCTTGGGCACCTACAGCGTGGGGCCCCGAGAAATAAAAGTCATTTGCTACTTAAAAGAAAATCCTTTCCCGAGCCAAGCCGGGTAACTCCAGCTATAATAGTATACTATATTAGCTACTAGTGTGATTGATCTTCAAAAATGGCGGATAGGAATGAATAAAGTTTTTAATTAAAATTCAATTACTACAAGATGTGGATATTAGCTAAGCGTTAATTCAGAATATTAAGGCAAACAAGAAAATCATGTGTCATTGTGGAAATTGAATTAATCTTTCAAATATGTTAACTTTGACTATATTGTTACTGTAATTATTTTATGATTTTTAACATTGGTTAAAATTACTTATATAATTTTCCTGGCCCTTTGTTTAGGACAGCTTAACACAAACTCCTGTTGAAAATACATTAAACAATTGAATTGCAGCTATATGGAAAACGAAATTTTGTTTGGCAATAAAAAAATATTTATTCAGCATATATAAACAAAATACCAAAATTGTTATCAAATAAAATAATACTTTTCTTCTACGGTGTTAAAATATTTTTTAAGTTCCTATGCAAATATATCAGTTATATCTTTCATTTAATTATATGAAAAGGGAGGGTTGCGAGACACGATGAAACAATACACACAAATAATCCACCTACAACAACGTTAGAGCTAGTTGGCCTCAGCGTACGCACCGACCGGAGACAATTCACATTTTGGTCAATTTACCACCCCCCGGGCAACACATACCCAACCAAAGATAGAAAAGCAATCCTCCAAATTTTAAAACAAAAATCAATATTAACAGGATACTTCAATGCAAAAAACACTGCATGGGGATGCTTTGTCAGCAACCAGCGTGGCCGCCGATTACACCAACTACAGCAACGTTATAATTTCTCAATATTTTCACCGTTACAACCCACCAGGGTTTCTCCTAACTCAACGGATATTTTGGACATAGTCCTCGCAGCAAATCTACCTCAAACTCCAACCTTTGTGGTTCTTGATAACTCTGCCTCAGATCACCTGTCTGTGTTATCCACCTACCATCTCCTACCTTCACTGGCGGACAGCACACAGTCAGCAATCAATTGGAACTCCTTTAAAAAAGCTACGTTATCATTTCTTCCAAACTTGTATCCCTACCACTAAATTCTCCGCAAGCTATTGACATTGCGGTAGAAACCCTTACCACCTCCATTCACTGCTCCCTCCAGTTATCTTCATTCTCTGTATCATCAAAATCTCCTGACCAGATGCCTCCAGAAATAATCGAAACAATGAGAAAAAGAAATTCCGCAAGAAAAAAATGGCAAAATATCAGATCCGCAGAAGACAGAAGTAATTTCAATGCACTAAGGAACCGCGTCCGCTCCCTCATCAAGTTACACCGACAGAGCTCATGGAACAATCATATTAAAGACCTTTCACATGAAGATTACTCCGTCTGGAAATTAGCAAGAAGCCTTAAAAATAAAAAAACCACGCCTCCACCATTGTATCTGAATGGAGTCACGGCCACTACGGATTCCCAAAAATGTGCTACGTTTGCTTCCCATTTGCAGCAGTCCTCCAATGACGCTCCCTCGCCTCATGAAGAAGATGTAAACCTATACATCGAAAATATCAGTCTTACGCCTACATCTAAACCACATTTGACCTCGTCACTGGAGATTTCCACCATTATCAAACAAAGTAAAAGAAAGTCGGCTGCAGGTTTTGATAAAATCTCCAATAAAGCTCTGAAAAACCTTCCTGAAGAATACCTACATTTCCTGACTAGCCTTTATAATTCCTGCCTTATACAAACCTACTTTCCCACCGCATGGAAAACTGCCATGATTAAAATGATTCCCAAACCACAAAAAGACCCCACCATTCCCTCTTCTTACCGCCCCATAAGTCTACTACCCACTCTTGGAAAACTTCTGGAAAAAATAATAAACTACAGACTACAACAATTTCTCCGAAGCAACAACATCACTATTAATGAGCAAGCCGGATTCCAAGCAGCATGAGCACTTCTCACCAGATACTCCGCCTTGTCGAATTCATAACGGATGGTTTTAACAGCAAACAAGTCACAACTGCGGCATTCCTCGACCTTGAGAAGGCTTTTGATAAAGTATGGCCACGAGCAGTTATCTACAAACTCGGAACTTACTCCCCGCCAAGTTACAAAAATTCTTCACTCATTCCTTTCCTCCCGTCAGTTTTTTGTAAGCCTTAATACCTCTTCTTCTCCCATATTCCAATGCTATGCTGGCGTCCCTCAAGGCTCTGCTCTTTCTCCAAACCTTTTCAATGTTTTTGTTAACGACATCCCGCGCTCCGAAAACACCCAACTTCTCCTTTATGCGGATGGCACTACGATAGCCGCAAAACACCGGAACGCGCACACGGCTACGGATTTCCTCCAAGACCACCTAGACGTAATCGGGGACTGGATGAAAAATTGGAAGCTTAAAGTAAACCCCAGTAAATGCGTCAACTTGGTGTTCTCAAGACATCCTAAAATAGGCGAAGGAGTCCCGCTGCAACTTTACAATACCTTCATTCCACGGCATGAAAAAGTGAAATTTCTAGGCGTCACCCTAGATAAAAAACTTACCTGGAACGCACACGTCAGTGAGACTATAGGAAAAGCATACGCCGCGAAAAAAGCACTCTACTGCATCCTAAATTGTAAGTCCCCAATGGCTCTCAAGACAAAATAATGACGTTTACTGCCATGATCCGTCCCATCTTTACATATGCCAGCCCTGTCTGGTCATACTGTGGAAAGACGAAAATTAAAAGGCTCACCGTCTACCAAAATAAAATGCTACGTCTCATTACGGGTGCCAGATGGTTCCAAAAGAATGAAGACATCCATAAAGATTTAAAAATTCAACCGCTGCCGAAATATATGGAGGCTATAAACAAAAATTTTTATAATATCCTGAGAAATTGTAATAATCCGATAATAAAGAATTTATGGGACTATGACGTTCCAGCAGCACCACACAAAAAACCCAAATTATCCCTTTCCCTTCCATGACCCGCCAATAACTGAGC
Source organism: Tanypteryx hageni (assembly GCA_028673005.1). Taxonomy (NCBI): domain Eukaryota; kingdom Metazoa; phylum Arthropoda; class Insecta; order Odonata; family Petaluridae; genus Tanypteryx; species Tanypteryx hageni. The sequence goes on along the minus strand of CM054120.1, from coordinate 101,828,810 downwards.
CGTGACTATAAACAGTGAAAATATATATTATTACTGAACTCAGCAGGGAACAGCGTAGATACGCTGGGTACTGCTTACTTCGCCCTGGCAAGGGAGAGTGAAGTCAACCAACCAACCAATACACACAAAAACTCCTTCAAAGTAAAGAGGAAGAAAATACTCGCACTCCCGCTGGAGGTTGCTGATAAACACCGTCGCAGGACTTAAGTGAAAAAGAGACACACGCAGAAAGGTTCGAGTTTACTGTTTGAGTGCCTTTTATATGTTTCTGCGTGTGCGTGTCTCCTTTTGACTTAGGTCCTGCGATGGTGTTTATCAGTAACCTGCAGCGTGAGTGTATTCTCTTCCATTTTACGGAGAAGGAGCTTATGTTTATTTATTATCTTTCATTTCAGCCCACGCCGACGCGCTTGTTAACATTGAAACAAATACACTCATTTTGAATTTAATTTAATCTGACCAACTTAAGAAATAGTATACCATACCTCACATTAGTTATTTAACTAAACGTAATGCTGTACCCTATCTATATCCAATTTTGTATACATAATCACGTGAGAATACGAGCAACAATATGGTGAACTTTGAAGACGAAAATTTTCTCAGCGTTACAGTATGGTATATGGCTTTTACTATGAGAGGTATAGTATGGTTAAATACAGTGCAAAATTACGTAAATAACATAGCATATAAATGTTCAAGTTAAAAGTTATAAAATTTCCTTTTTTTCGAAATTTCATCTATTTGATATTCGGTTAATGACCGCACAAGAAAATTAAGTTATCCTCTGGGTGACTGAAACGATTATCTCCATTAGAAAACAAAAACGAAGCAATATTTTATCTATTAGTTCACCGTAAAATGATTTTTTGTGGTTATCAGACGATCTTTACACACAAAGCGACAAATAACACTGAAAAATATCTCTTTAACGCATAACTAGATATCCAGGTTCTGACGGAATATTCGACCTTTTATCACCAAACTGCGAAATCACGGCGTCTTACGTGACTTTTCCTTAATAAGCCTTCCTTGCGATATAATAAACTACGAATAGTTACCCCAGTAACTTAACCTAGGTTTCCTAAGCAACAAAGATGCAACGGGAAAACATTCTTGCGTTTATGAGGTTTCGCTTAACTCAGTAAGTTCTCTTCCTCGCATATAAGTAGACAAAATCAATTTAATAAGACCATAATAAAATAGGTAAATGTTATCATTTTGCAATATTTGCATGGAACGCATCTATTGAAATATGGTGCATTTATGATTGGAATAGTGTGCTTAAATTTTTACCTCATTAAAATGTCTATTTATTTATTTCATTAAATTAGCCTTTAGAAGGCTTTCCCTTGTCAGCAGACAAATTCAAACGTGGGTAGATGGCATCCAGGTATTTTAAAGATACGGATATAATGCGATTTTCTAGAACCTTGTCAGAAAATTCTCAAACGGCACGCTGAAATCAATTGATGTTAATCTCATATTTAAATTTGATTGTGGGGAGATAACCGTTCACAGTTTGGAAGTTGTGGATATTATTATTATTTTGATTTATCCGTTTCAGCGCTCGCATTCCATGTGGAGAATTTCTGTAACTAGCGTCTTATTTTTATGCAGTTTTTCATGCTTCTATGAATATAGTTTTATGGCGACTACCGTAAATCTATTTTATTAGGTTTATATTTTATATGTAGGTATGTTATTTGAAAGGCAATCTTTTGTAAAAATATACCATTTAGAGTTTCGTTGTAGGGAAGCAAAATGAAATTTAATTCTCTCTGAATTTTTAGTTCATAATATTTACTTCATACGCCACCGAAAAATGTGGGATTGGAATATACAGGTGGATATACTTACGTCGAAGAATTCATAAAGATAAAAAATAACCCAACAACCAGATAGGTTTCTTCCGCGCGCGAAGCACATCGTCGCCGCCATCGATCCTCCAATAGAGGAGGGTAAATTATCAGTTGCTCACTTTTTGGCGGTTAATACAATTCAATATTCAGGGTTTATAATACAGCCCGCTCTCCGCCGTTGGCGCCGCAAACGAAAAAGCGCGCAATATCAAAAGCAGAAGCGAGTGGGAGGAGGGCAAAAGAGAGGAAAGGGGGGAGAGAGAAAGAGAGGGAGAAGGAATAAAAAAACAGAGAAAGGGAGTTGAGGTAGTGAACGACAGACAAATATAGGACGAGATATGAGCGGAATCCCCCTCACCTCTCTGATTCTGAGAATCGGACGAGCGAGGGAAAGAGCACATGTTCAGAGAAAAGAGGGACATTAAGACCATTGGTTTACGGATAAACAGATTCGTGGAGAGCGTCGAGAAGGAGATAGAGAGGGAGAGAGAGATAGAATGGAGACGAGGGACTGGAAAGGAGCAGGAACAGTGGAGTAGAGAAGTGGAAAGAAAGAGTGACAGATTCAGTTCGTCGGGTACTTCCAAGAGATATTTAGGGAAGATTCTGACGAAGGAACCCCTACAATTAAAAACTCCTCTTTCAGATGCAATCAACTGCCGCCGCTCGACGCGCCGCGCTATTCGGAAAAGAGGGAGAATGGAGGTGGAGTTTTTGGTAGGATTCCGGTACAGAGAGAGAGAGAGAGCTTGCGTATCCTCGATGCAAACATATTTTTTTATATTCATCATATATTTTTTACTCTTGGCACCTTCCTCTTTCTCGAACTTTCTGAGACGTCCCAGAACCGCGTAGTTGTATGCCTTGTGAAGGATTTTACCTGCGAAAAAGGATCGCATCCTGGCGGATGAGAGAAGATGGTTGTGGGAATATGAGTGTTGTTACACAGAGAGGAGGTTTTCCGTGAAGCATAGGTAAATGGAGCTTACGCCCGTGTGCGGCGTGTGCTTGGATCTCGTTCTCCCATTCAAAAGGGTGGGGACATTTTCAGTTACAAAACGTCGAAAAATCGTGCGTGGGGGGAGAGGGAATGAATTTCCTTCATCGGAAAATATTCTATTTTGCAGTCGCGCGGTAAAAATAAATAAAATATTTGAGACGTGATTCGCCGGAAACATGCATCGCGTACGAAAACGTGCTTTATGAGATAGGTTCTAGGAAGCGGTGGTCTCTCAAAAGTTCTATTTTAGGATTTCAGAATTTTTGGAATTAGATTGATATTCGTCGAGTTAGACATGAAGTATTTTCCAGCGATGAAATTATTATCAATATAGCTGAAAACGGACATTTTATGGGTAGGATACTGTTTAATAGAAGGATGAAAGTAAGTCGAATGACGAAAAATGTTTGGGAACTCTTTTTTAATCAAAAGAATTTGCTGTATATCTAACTTTGAAATCCTTTTTCGAATTACGAAATGTAATGTAAACGTGCTGTAAAAAAATGAATATCTGCTCTTTCGGAATAAATATGGATTTTAAATAAATCTGCGATTTCATCAGCAAATTATATATTTTTTCTATTTTTCATTTTCCGAAAATATGAACTTATTTATAAAAGGGCGCTTGCATCGAGATTTTTCGTAACGAATTCCGTTTAGATTAGCAATAAAAATTTATGATTGCTTTTCAGTAAGTTCTTGACAATTTATTTTAAATTGCGTCTGTTCTATAGCTCTCATGATATGATGCGTAAACATGCTCTATTTACAAATTTGCCAGATAAAAATGTGTCAATAAATGTCGTAAAAAATATTTTAATATTTTTATTGCAATAATTCATTTTATTTAATATTTAATGCGCTTGTAAACTTAAGCTCATTCTTTATCATTTTCAATTTACCGCTGAAGGCGTTAATTCATCTGATCCCCGTTTGTCCCACAATCCGGATATTTATATACGTCCGCATCCTTCGAATTTATTTTTATGTTGAAGAAGACAGGCAGACAGAGAGATAGATAGGTATGTACAGTCATTTGTAAAAGTCTGTGGGCAAGCTCGGTCGCCCTGCTCACGGCCAACCAGTGAAGTTAAAATATATGTTTGCACTACGTGATTCGCAGCGAGAGAGGGGAATGGTGGTGGGGGGTATATGTTTTGGAAGTTCGAGCTAATGAGAGGAATCAAGGAATGGCCGTAGAATTGCAGGCTACCGGGGTCGAATTGAGACCGCGCCTCGCCCCTGAGGAAAGGTCTCGAATTTGAGACCCAAAGACGGAAAAGTGTTTTCCATGCTCATGCCATACCTGATTACGACTCAGCCCAAATCCTCGAGGATATTCCACGTCTGAAATGGTTCACCAAAGGATATGGCTTTCCATTTCCGCTGGACTAACACTGGCTGCGTTACCGTGATCGTTAGGGACTTGAACCGAAAACGGAGTATAGGATGTGGACGCGTGCGTTAATAAAAAAATTTGAATTTTTATTTTCGCTTATTTCATGAAATTGTAGTTGTACTTTTAGAGTTATTTTTTAATAAAAACCGAAAAGATGATTTTATACCGCAGAATATTGTAAGTTTTAATAACAATTGATATAGTAATATCTGTTAGTTGAATAAGTATTATAGTTTACTGGAAGCAAACATTAAATCGACTTTGGCACTAGAAATACATAATAGACGAAAATTGTAGTATATTTTGTTGCATTACTAAAATTATGTTTCACTTAATCAAATTTTTACCGTTGTTAGAGAACGTTGAGAAGTTCTTCTTTTCAACAAATACATGAAATAGAATTGAATTATTTATAACCAAGATGCATGTCCATTGCGTTTTTATCAGTTTTTTAAATGTCCTAAATTAGTGCATATCGGAAGGATATAAACAATTCGGCATTGTAACAAATTTGCTACCAATCTTTCACTAATACCAAAAATCCGCTCCCTCGAGGTTTCATGTAAAATTACGTTTTTTAAAAACTTGTAGCTCAGATTTTTTAATTTGGAATGAGCCGCTTTGCAAATAGCGCATAAAAATATAATTTATAAAGCAAAATTATAACAAAGCAAGGAAAGTCTTTTGTCAATTCATCTCAGGTATAAAAAGAAAAAAATATTAGTTAAAAGTGTAACAACTAGCCCCGTTCTCCCCTGTGCATAAGGAAAATGTAATTTTTAGCAGGTATTTAGATAAATAAAATACATAGAAATGTTAACAAGTTTAATATTCTGTGATATCTCAATGAACTTCCATTGCGCTACGTAGTCGCCGTCCCATGAACCCCAATACATTTTGGAATATTTCCGGATGCCGCCCTGATTTGTTCTTCCAGAGATTCAGGAGTGCGCTCATATTCTGCGGACCACTCCTGAACAACGATTCCCCATAGGTTTTCAATCGGGTTAAAATATGGAGAACGCGCAGGCCAGGGAAGAATTTGTATTTCGGGACGATTATTTAAAAATCCCTTGTAATGCGTGCCGTATGTATTGGGCTATTGTCCTGAGTAAATACGACTTCTTCGCCTTCAGGGACGATTTAATTCGCATAAGGCAGAAGGTGCTAGCGAAGAATATTACTGTAAATTATTGCCATCATTCTAGGCGGGATTCTCACCAAAGGACCGGGTCCAGCTGCAGTCATCGCACCCCAAAAACCTACACTTACGTGCCCTGACTCTTCAGTACGAACCATATTTTGCGGCTCGTACCTGGAAACACATATTTCAGGAAAACTTTCTTTCATATAAAAAATTTCTGATGATAATGTTTACAGATTTACAGCAGAGCACAAAATCTTGCGAGAATAAAAAAATAAGAAAAAAAATTGTGCTGCAAACCTTGTTCCTTGGGGACGCCACAACTGTATCCTACCATCCTCATCACTCCGAAATGATTTTTCATCGACAAATATGACGAGATCCCAGAAGGCCTGGTCCATTTCCGCATATGTTTCCACAAAGAATAAGCGAGATGTCTTATGTCCTGCTGTAAGCTGTGGCTTACGGCTTATGGTGGCACAGTCCAGCCTCAAGCGCTCTAGCCCTATAGGTCCAATAGCTGCATCCATAACCAAAATCTCGTTGCACAGAAGCTAATCCACGCCTCGTGAGAGGATGCTCTGCTACATGCTGCCGAATCGCCAAATCTTGATATTCAGTTGGGAATCTGGGCCGGACCGTCAGCGATTTATTTTTTAGATCACGGTCCCCATCGTTGCTACGTTTGACCCATCTGTACACGCAATTTCGTTGCACACCGAACTGCCTTGCTACTACGGCGACAGAATGTCCAGCAGCCACCATCCCTACAATCTCTCCTCTGACCGCAGGCGAAGTCTCAGCAAACGGAGCTCGATCCATTTCCAATGCCCGATGAATGCTATTTGCGAGTGTATAACTAGGGGCAAATTGGAAGTGGGAAACGGACCAGAAAAAAGCCCGCTTCTGGCTCATTTTGGTAACACTCAGGCTACCAACCAATTGGCCAAGGCAGCACCACATGTTCATAGACCATCTGCCCACCGGAATTTTGTGCAATGCACCCGCAGCCCAATCCACCCGTTTAAAAACCTACTTGAAAAAAGAAGTTAAATACTGAGCAAAACAGCAGGTCTACTAAACCAAAATGGTGATAAATTGTTTTAATAAAAACATATTTAAACGTATTAGAGAGTTTATTAGCTTTCATTTTCACGAGGTTTCAAACTCATTCTTTCCACATACAATCCGTGAGTTACACAAATTAAAGTTAAATTGAAAGATTAATATAATTCTTAATTTGACGTTATGCGGCTTGATGCTAAACCAGCCCTTGGTAAATTTCATTAACCTCATTTCCCGTAATCCTCTTCCTTCACTTCCCTCTCCATTCCAAACAATCTCGGTATATCGGCGAAAATAGTAAACCAAATCCTTGGTGAACCATATCAGAGCCCCGGTAGCCTGCAATTCTACGGCCATTCCTTGATTCACCTCATTCGCTCGAACTTCCAAAACATATACCCCCCACCACCCTTCCCCTCTCTCACTGCGAATCACGTAGTGCAAACATATATTTTAACTTCACTGGTTGGCCGTGAGCGGCGCGACCGAGCTTGGCCACAGACTTTTACAAATGACTGTACATATCCAGGAAAACTTCCAAGAAAGACAAGGTATTTATGGGAATAACCATGAAAGGACCTAACTTGGCCACCCTAGTAAAAATCCATGCAGAAAAACACGAATAGAAAGGGGTGGAAAAACATGCGAAAACCCTAGATATATTAAAGAACAATACGAACGATAACAATAACACAATCAAATGAAAAATCAAAAATTTTATGTTAATAAATCAGGTGCAATACATAATAATAATAAATGAATAAACGAGGAAAATATTTAAAATAAAATTACAATGAATGTGTAAGAGAATAATTTATCAATGGCAAAATCAAACAATCTATACATAATTAATATACACTCAGCAATATCAAAAAGAAAGAGTTGGAGCAAATCTTACAATTTTTGTAAAAAAGGAAGTATTAAGTATAATGAATGGGGAGTGTAGGGGGATGATTAAGGATTGCTTTGATGTTTTAGTAGATGAGTTAGACAGATGCGATTGAAAGAGTTAAAAGAGAGATGTTTTAAAAATCTGATCAAAGTTATTCCAGAGTCGGCAACTGGAGACTTGAAAGGATTTATTATAGATTTTACTCCTGTGATGAGGGATAGGATGTTTTTCCATCTAGCGTCAAGTTTGTGCCATGAATGTTTGTTGTAATGTTCGCTGATGTGTTCACTCTTTTTAAGGTCACCGATAAATCTCATGCATGAGTTTTGTGTACGTTGTTGTTTTAATGCCGATTCAGAGGAGATATAATTATAAACAACCTCACAGTGGTCAAAGTGAAGAAATAGGAGTGTGGTCACTAAGAGTTTACGCAAGAAATTAGGTAAAATGTTTTTGAGTCTTCAGAGAGAATGCAAGGAGGAGTTGATAGTACTACAGAATTTGTTGGTATTAGGAGCCCAGGAGAGAGTTTCATCTACTATGACACCAAGGTTGACTACTGATTTTTAAAAATGCAATGTAGACGCCTCTAGCGATAGATGTGGGAATTCACTGTGATCTATGGATGCCAATAATTTGGGATAACCGATAACAATAGACTGACTTTTTGCGGGGCTGATCTTCAGTAAGCTATTTGTACTCCAAAGAGAGAGTACAGCTAGATCAGTGTTAATTTTAGTGATAGAATCGGAAAATTCAGGTACAAGCAAGATTTGGAGATCGTCAGCGTATAGGTGATAATTACAGTGAGTGAGAACATTTGAGATATCATTAATGTACAAAGGGAAAAGCAGGGGGGCAAGAATAGAACAATGCGGAACACATATATTTTCATTTACGGGACGAGATAATGAATCATGAGTAATAACCTTTTGGGAGCGTCCATTTAAATACGAGCGAAACCAGTTTCGAGAAGCGAATGAAAAGTGTAAAAGTTCGAGTTTGCAAAATAGGATATCATTGTAGATGGAATAAAAAGATTTACTGAAATTCAATAGTTATAATAGTGATTTTTCTCTGGACCATTGCTTTGCGGACGTCATCCGTTATTTTCAATAAAGCGGTTGCTGTGCTATGCGGTTTACAAAAGCCAGATTGAAACGGGTGGATAAGATTGTTGTTGAAAGAAAGTGAGTTATTTGCTCGTGTGCTAGTCATTCAAACGCCTTGGAGAGAACAGGCAAAAGACTAATTCGTCTGAAATAAGCGTTTTCATGGAAATTATTTTTCTTAGGAATGGGGAGGACAAGAGCTGATTTACATTAAATCGGGGATTTAGACTGAAGAAGAAACCAGTTAAAGATATGAGTGATAGTGGAAAGAATGATAGCAATTAATTTATTTATCAGTACTATGGATACACCGTCATCTCCTATTGCACGAAGTGATTTAGTTACCTATGGTTGTGTGACTGGTGTAAATTCAAAGATTTATTTGAGGTGTGATTGAGATTGAGGCTACGGATATGATCAATAGTTTCAGGTTTTAAACCTACGTCGAGTTATGGGAGGTTTATTGAAATGAGCGTTAAGCTCGTCAAGGGACAACTTTGGTGGAAATGTGTATCTTCATTTTTACCAATACCCAAATTCCGTAATTTTTTCCATATCGAGGACTGAGTGACCACAGAGTTGGTTGAGTTGTGTACAAATTTAATTTTATAGTTACGTATTAATTGTTTAGATTTATTTCTCAATGCTTTATACCATGATAGGACATTGGGATCCCAATATTTCTTAAAATCACGATACATTCTGTCACTACGGGACATAATAGATTTTATTTCTAAATTTAGCCATGTAGCATGTTTCTTTGAGACCCGAATGATTCTGAGAGAGGCAAACTTTTCAAGTAGCTGAGACGTATATGAATTAAAGGTCTGAAATTTATTATGTCTTCTAGGTGCTCGATTAAGGGCCAGGGTAGGAGTGCAGCTTCAGATGTTAATTGTGATTCATTAATGGATTTATAGTCGCTGACAGTTATGAATTCCTGATTAAATTTTTGACAACGTAGGGAGTAAGGAATGTAAATTATATCGTGCGAAAAGATAACGAGAACTGCTAATTGTCCATGTCTAATTACTTTCTCGGGATTTTCCGTGATAGCTACGTCTATCCATGTAGCGGAGGTTGCTGTGTGATTCGTTGGATGGAGTGGCACGACTAGAAACTCGAAAGACTATAGCAGAAAGTTACTATCATGGTTGGGTACGAGTAAATTAGCATTAAAGTCACCAGTAATTATTAAATGTTGAAAGACTTGAATATGTTTGGATAGGAGGAGAGGGGGTAGGGGAGGAGAGGGGGAGGAGAGGGGGGAGGGTAGGAGAGAGGGGAGGGGAGGAGAGAGGGGAGGGGAGGAGAGAGGGGAGGGGAGGAGAGGAGAGAGGGGAGGGGAGGGGGAAGCATGGAAATGGGGGAGGGAAGGGAGGGAAGGGGAGGGGAGGGAGGGGGGAGGGAGGGTAGTAGAGAGGGGGAGAAGGAGAGAGGGAGGGAGGGAGAGAGAGACGGTGAGCGATGTGCGTGTGTGCGTGGGTAGGTTGTGCGGTGAATTGGAGTGAGGTTACGCGTAGGAACGGGCCTTCTGATTGGGTTTGAATAAGGAGGGTGCGGAGTTACGGGGTAGTTGGAAAGGGAAGGAGGAAAGAGGGGGAGGAACTCGGATGGTGGATGGAAGAGATTATGGAAGAGGTGGGAGGAGGAACGAGGAGATGGTGGAAGAATTGGAAGGATGGATGGAGTGAAAGAATGAGAGGAATAACGCTTTGAGGAAGATTGACGGTTGACGTCGAGGAAGAAGAAAGCGATTGGGAAGCAGGAGTGAATGATAAAGTGGGGAAGCGAAGGAAAAGGCGGGCGGTTGATGAATGGAGACTTGAAGCGTCGGCCGCAAAGTTCAAGGAAGAATTATCGAGATCTCCTTATTGATGGAATCAAGTCGAAAGGAAAGTCGGTGAAACGTGCATTTTACAGATGCGTACGGTTTCTCTGGTTACGTAATTGAAGGGTCGAAATGGGGTATCTCGACGCAAAACTCGATATATTATAATTTCACTGCTGTATCTGTTTTAGAAGAAGTGGCTTATGTAGCATTGTTTATGACATCCATGACTGGATGTATTTTAATTAAAATACGTACTTGAAGCCATTTCTGAGCAGCTCGACGATTTGCGAAATAACCGAGATTTTTTACTACTCTCGATGTGGTGTTGGTTTAGAGACATAGCAATTCAGTCGGAGAAAGGAGAGGGAAGTGTTAAAATATTAAAATGCTCATACGAATTCCGATGATAAAAATTGTGATAAATTTTCGCCTGTTAACGGTGTTCTACGTCCAAACTTCCTTCTGTCGCTAACATTTCAACCCCTCACTCTTCAAACTCTCTCTACATACATATGACTAGTGTACCCATTTCAATTTTAAAACATCATGGTTAAATTATATTGGTTATCTCAACGGGATATTCTTAAACGCATTTGTTTTCCCTCACTGTCCTGATGATCACGTTAGTACGTCGTACCCTCGTCATAAGGTGCAATTTTAATTCATATTATGGAATTAAAACAATGTTTTCATTTCTTAAAACGAGGAAATTCTGAAAATATTAGGAGGGTTATAAAAGTTCAGGGAGGGAAAACGATGAAAGTGGAAAAGTTGGAAGTTGTCGAATTAACGAATAGGGCGAGGAAAGAGGAAACGAGAAGAGTGGGAAATAAGAATGACGGGGAATAAATATAAATTGGAATTTGAGTAAATCTTGATGAAATGCCTGAGAGAAAGATGGAATGGAAAACGAGGGGCGGGGGGAAGTGGGAAGTTAAAAGTGGCAGGGAAAAAGAGCGAGGCAGCAAAAGCTAACAGGGGGTGGAGGGGTAAGAAGAGGGAGGGAGAAGTTAAAGGGAATGAGGAACGAGGGAGTGAAAGATGAGGAAATAGGGAAAACGGAGAGGGACGTGGAGGTTGAGGAGGCGGCTTTGCGGGGAGGTAGTAGATAATGGAACATAAGAGGAGGTGGGGCACTAGTTGTAGGGCCGACTTAGATATTTGGCTCTAGTTCACAGACCCTTTTTCTTATTTACGAATTCCAGAAAACCAACAAAGTTAATAATACTTAATTATTGATCAGAAAAATTATTAATTAATTAATCTGACAAAAAAATTTAGAATTAAAGATCATGAAATATTTTTATTGACTTCGTCCGTCCGTTACACGTTCTTTAGCCTCCTACAGTAAGAATTAATAGCTGAAATTTTTTGCACGCATAGGTGATTGTAGGTTATGATCAAAGAAAATGGAAAATCGTTGAGGATTGGTTTCATTTTAGTTTTGTTTAGATAGAACAGAATAAGCCGTTGATTTAATTTTTAAGCGTATTTTTGTGTTTCCCTAGGTTGTCGAAAGGACACGGCATGGCAAATTATTTAAGTTACTTTAATTATCGTCTAAAGTCATCAAAGCAAATAGTGGCAATATTGTTAATGAAGTTTATATTTAAAGATTAATTAAATTTTGACGATGAGACATGGATCTATATGCTAACATTTCCATTTTGGATTAACACATAACTAAGTTCTAAATCTTAAATTATTTTAATTTTAATTTAATACGTTATTTGTACATATCAGTCATTTTCACAGGCAATTATCCTAGTTAATACATATCTTAAAGAAGTTGAACTCTTTTCGTGCCAGAGCCGGGTGCAATCCTAAATACGGCACATGATACCGTGCAATTTACCAATATGGTGGGTGGCAGGGGGTGCAATGCGGCGAGGCGTACCTAGCAATAATTATTATTATTCTCATATTTCTCTTTCCTGTTATGATCTCCTATTGTTCTCGGAATGAATGAGCCTATGGAACGCTGCGTCTCTCATATCTTATCGCCATGATCGTTTTTACCTATATACGCTGGAGCCTCAATTACTCCCACTACATCCTCTACTAGAAATTTTGTTCAGTATTTTTATAGGAGCCTTAACTTTGAGCACTGAGACATGTTCCACCTGCGGTTTAACTAGTGAAAAACAAGATTGAAAAGGTGTACACCGAGTTTCCAAACGCGTTCTTTGAGATTTCACATGTTCTCAATATTTTTTGCTAAGATGAGTATTTATTGATAAGCTATAGAGGTACGTTGTAAAATACATGTAAGTCCTTATGTAAAGTTGTCGTTATTATTGTCCGAATTTAACCAAAATTGGAATCGGTCGACAAATTTTTGCAAAACCCCCTATATCTAATTTCATCAAAATACTTAGAGCGGTTCCCGAGTTGAAACAAAGGAACTTTGTATTCTATATGTAGGTCTTCAGGTAATGTGGTCGTAATTGTTTTCTGATTATAACAAAAATTGGAATCGGCTGACCAAGTTAAGAAAAATCTCCAATACCAAATTTCATCATAAGAGGTTCAGCGATTTCCGAGTTTTAACATGCGGACGGACGGACGGAAACGACTTCCCCTATATGCGTTCACTTCGTAAAAAGATCGTAAAATAACCAGCTTCGCGTACTTTTCTGAACTATATCCTGCATTGGGAGTAAAATTTATTCATATCAAGTTCATAAAGGAGAGGGAATGGCAAGAAGTTGTATAGGGGAGAAGTTGACAAGTATATTGGCATTTGGCGGAACTAAGCACACCCGTCACATTGACAATGTTAGTCAATTTTACTAACTTAATAAAAGTCTTATTATAATGCATCTGATTAGATATAACTATATTTGATATATGTAATATAAATAAGAAACACTGTAAAATAAACAATCTAAAAATATCATAAGCGTCTTTTTTGCTTGTCCTATTATAATTACGTAATAGTAAAGTAGAAGGGTTCGATAAAAAGTCGAGAAATTCTTGAAGGGGTCAACGGTCAAAAAAGTTTGGGGACCCCTGATCTAGAGCAATGTATTTGCGTTCCACGCTCGTTACGTCTATCTACTAAGACTAGTAAGTAAGAGTAGTTCGTAAACTAAATTTAAGCGCGGAGCCCCTTAGGCACGGGACCTTGGACGACTGCCCTCCAAGCCCCCCCATAAAGACGGCTCTGTGTATTTATGTATATATATATATATATATATACATATGTGTGTGTGTGTGTGCAGGGCCAGCTCAAAGGGTTGTGGCGCCCCAAGCCAACTATGCTTTGGCGCCCCCATCCCTTTCATCTAAGCTGAGAAAAGTTTTTTAGTTAAAAAATAAAATATACATTTTTGATATAATTTTATTGATTATTTCATTCAGTATATTTGATTTAAATATTAAAATAGAATATATAATCTATGAATATTAAATTAACAAGTGGAATAAATTGTTACATAGTCATTACAATTTCGGCTTCAAAGATGAACTTTTCGGGCCTTTATAGCTGCGAATCTTTGAATAATTTCATCCAGGTCTAAATCCTTAGCGATGGCATGTTCAATTGATAAGGTTGCCAACCCATTCAACCGATCTTGTGTCATCGTGGAACGGAGATCAGTTTCGATTAACTTCACCTTTGAAAAACTCCGTCCTGCGCTGGCCACTGTTACTTGAAACGTTACGAGAATTCTCAGCCCACGAAAATATTTGCCAATGACACCTTCAAATTGTTTGAGCACATGAATTGCAAGATTTTCGTTGGAGAATAATTGCCTTCAAGATGGTTTCGCAAATATTTTATTTCATCGTATAAATCGATTCCGGGGATATCTTTCTGATCACCATCTGTAAGCAGAATTTCCAAATTCATACAATTTTTACGTAGCTCGCCGTCACTAATTTCTGTGGCATAATTCACATATAATAAAAATCATACCTGTCTTTCGAAGACTGAATTGCGTTGTCTAAAATGTTTTGAAAAAATGAACCCTAAAACTTTCGTTCTCTATGACTTCATCTTCGTGTTCATAATCAAACATTCTTTTTCGGCGGCGATTTCTTGTTTTTTCATATTCTGGATCAATTTCAAATTCGATTGGCATCTTTTTTGCATCGTCTAGCACGCATATAAACTTCTCATGTGTGTAATTTTTAAGGTATTCGTTTGATTTTGAAAGCCGAGAGACAGCTTGCGAGATATTCAAAATGAGGTCTTGGAGAGCTTTACTTGTGATGTTTATTTGGCTCAAAATGTCATACCAAACAATCCGGAAGCAACAGAATTCTGTTTTTTAAACTGCTCACATATTTCTTGTTGACCTATAGCGATTGTTTGTTTTTTTGTGGTTCTTTAGATTTTTTGGCTCCCCCTAAACTTCGGCGCCCCCTAAACTTCTGCGCCCCCTAAACTTCAGCGCCCCCTAAACTTCGGCGCCCCCTAAACTTCGGCGCCCCCTAAACTTCGGCGCCCCGAGCCAATGCCACATTGGCTCGCCCCTTAAGAAGGACCTGTGTGTGTGTGTTTGTGTATGTATAATGTCCATGTCCCTTCTTAATTCTTCCATTTTTTTCTCTTTTACTTTCCCTCTCTATCTATATCTTACCCTACAATCCCTATTCCACTCTCACCCCACCCTCCTTTATATGGATATATATGTATGTACATATTTTTGGATTTTTGAATGACTTTTTTCTCTTTTTCTCATATTATTGTATTTTTTCCTTCCCCTGAACTATTTTAGAAATTTTCGCGGTTTTTTTCACCTCTCTTCTAGTCGTAGGTGTTTTCCGCAGTGGGAATTTTTTCTGTGTTAAAACATAACTGATACACAGTATTTTATGACCCACAAAAACTAACATTCTTTGGTAATAATCTGTTATCTACTAACAAATATGCTAAATTGTAATTAATATGTATTTTGTTGAAGTCTGTATGTAATTTATTACTCTTATTTTATAAATATTGTAATTATAGTCAAACTCGGATATAACGAGCGCCACGGGACCGTCTAGTTTTGCTCGTTATAGCCGTTAAACTTAATATCCGTGAAGGCAAAAGCATGCATGCGTATGGTGAAATAAGACATAAGAATTAAAAGTGAATATATAAACAGAAAGTTTATTTAGTAAATTTATGGAAAAACATAAAAATGAGAATAAACTAGAAAATTTAAAATAAACATTTGTACATATAAAATTTACTCACAGCTGCATCCTTAATCACTCCCCTTTTTAGAAAAATAACTTTGAATGGTTGCCTGTTTCATAGATTTCACTTTGAAGCCTCTTAATTTCCTCTTATTACACTTATTGCACTAAAAACACCATCGTAAATGTCAATGTTTTCAAAAAAATCATTTAATGTTTCCACAGCATCCTGAGCTTGAGAGTAAGTTCGACACATTCAACAATGTCTTCATCACTGTCTGCTGTTTTTTGTACTGTCTCTATTATTTCACTCTCCGTAGGAATTCCACTGGTAATCAAATCATCATCAACATGAACAAAATTGTCAATGTCATTTACATGCTCAAAATTCGCAATTCCATTTTCTTTAAGCCATTCTGACCAAGGTAGATCATCTTCATCAACGTTATGGTTATCAATCGAAAATTCTCCCGATATTAAACCAGACTTCCGAAAACAGTTAATGATCGTTGTAGGTGAAACATTGTCCCATGCATCTGTCATCAAATGAATTGCATCCAATACAGAGACGTTGCCATCTAAACCTCTTTCCCTCCTTTCAATCAACTGTAGAACAAAAAATCGCTTGAAATGGCATTTAAAACTTTTAATTATCCCCATGTCCATTGGCTGCAAAATAGAAGTCGCATTTGTAGGAAAAACACCAGTTTTACATTGGATAACTCCTGCATATGTGGGTGCGCAGGACAGTTATCGACAAGGAGTAAAATGTTTCTATTTTTCCTCCGTAACTCGTTGTTCCACTTACTTACATATTGCTGAAAAATATTGGAAGTCATCCATGCCTTTTTATTAGCTGCATATTCAACGGGAAGCTTCTTTACATTATTGAAGCAACGCGGCTTTTGTGACTTACCAATAACAAAAAGTTTTTTTTGTCACTCCCATTCATGTTTGCGCACATTAAAACTGTTAAACGATTCTTAGGTCTTTTGCCACCAACACATTTGTCACCTTTGAATTTAAACGTTGCATCAGGCATCATGTTGTAAAACAGTCCAGTTTCGTCGGCATTGTAGATGTCTTCTTCTCTGTAACCTTTTCGACACTCCTCCCAAACACTTTTCACCCATTCACTTGCCGTTTTTGAATCTGCTGACAAGGCCTCTCCACTGACTTTCGCATAAACAATGTTATGCCGATTTTTAAAACGATCGAGCCACCCATTATTGCATGTGAAGTTTTCATGTCCTAACTGTTTTGCAAATTTATCTGCCTGTACCTTTAAAATGGGGCCGTTTATGGGGAAACCAGCATTTCTCTGCGTCTTAAACCACTCCAGCAGTGCTTGATCAACAGTACCCAAGTCACACTTCCTCATTTTCTTGTTCGTTGTTAGGTTGTTCTCTAGTGCAGATAAAATCGCTTCTTTGTTTTTCCATAAGGTTGAAACCGTAGACGACGATAAATTAAATTTTTTGCACACTTCAACATTTTTTTCACCACGTTATAACTCTCGAATAATATCAACCTTTTCGCGAATAGACAGACACTTCCTTTTATGTACGGACATGTTACTCGTTCAAGGGCAAAATCTCAACTGATTTTTGTGATCAACGCTACGAACTTTCTTTGCAAACTGCGAGCATACCAATTCCAGGAAGAGTTAATGAGGAGACGGATTAAATCTGGGATTTCAAATCTTTACGTGGGAAAGGGTGTTGGGTGCATTCGGCTGAGCGACGGGGGCGGGCGCCATTGTACATGCCCTTAGCCCCTTACCCCCCTTCCAAACACAACCTCCTGGCTGTAAAAGAGCTGTGGGTTGGGAGGAGAGGACAAAGGACCTCCGCGGGTGCCACTGTACCTGCAAGTTAGGAATTCTTGGTTTGGACGAAGGGATTATTTTTTAACAAAAACGCCGCGGTCTTTAACCTCCCCGAGGGATAGGGTGTAGAGGCTGAACTCGAGAACACAAGGTTACATATCTTGGGTCACTATGAGGATTGAAGGGGCTGACCGCCACCGCGTTTGAGACAGTGAGACGTGGTCGAAGTTTGCTCGATATATCCGTGAAGCGTGCTCGTTATATACGTGAAATATTTGTATGTAAATACTCGTAAACTTATCTTGGAGGTAGCATTTGCTCACTATAGCCGTGACCTCGTTACAACCGTGCTCGTTATAAACGATAGTTCCTTTTCAAACCTCTCTTCTTTTTCCTCGGAAAAGCATTTCCCGCAAACTCGCCGTTGTGATACCCTCCCCCTCTCCTCTCCCCCTCACACACACAAATGCTTTTCGACATAGATTTGCCGTTGCTTTTTGGTGGGTCGGGGGAGAAAGGGGGAGGAGGGGAGGAGAAGGGGGGGGGGGGGAGATGAGGTCTGCGTCTCTCGAGAATCACCGGATCCGACCCACCGTGCTCGGCAGATTTCTAAAGGTTCAATTGCTCGAGGACCATGAGCACACAAGCGCACACGTTCTATCGCAAACACACGCAGAGCCCCATGCATACGTCCCACGCTCTCTGTTCTTTTACTCCCACAATCACCATCTCCCTTAGCTGCCTCTCTCCCTCACGAATATATTCTCATTCATACGCGGGGAAAGTAAACGTCCCATGGAATAGAAGGAAGGCAAAGAGTTAAAGAAGGGAGATTAAAGGGAGAGGGGGAGACGAAGGGAAGGTTAGGGAGAGAGAGGGATGACGGGAGATATAGGTGAGAGGGAGGGAGAGATAGAGTGTAAGGGTGAGATTGGGAAGGAGAGAGGTAAGAAGGGAAGGGGGAGAGGTAGAGAGGTAGAAGGAGAGAGGTGAGGGAGTAAGGTAAAGAGGTTGGAGGGGAGAAGAATGAGGAGAGGAAATCATCACGCTTATTTTTTGTGAAAAATTCAATACTCGATTTTTCTCTCCGCGATTTTTTGTTTTCTTTCTCTCCCGCTTATACCATTCGGTTCGTGTACTCTTCAATTGTTCTCCGAGTCGGGCGAGGATTCTAACAGGTTTTATTCCTCAGACTCTTGATGATAATACCTGTGGTTGTTTGTTATGGCTTTTCATAAATCTGCGGATATTTTTCGGCATGATATCGGTTGTGCGATTTTATTGGATGTGAATCAGAACAAAGAGTTGACCGTAGTCTTTTTTGTTTTTTGCAATTTTCCTACTCGCGAGAACCTTAAGTTTCGGTTCGCGGAGCAAGGCCGAAAAGTAAGATCTCTCTAAAACATTATTCATTTGTTTTCAGAAGTTTGAAAAGCTAGTCGAGGGACGTAGATGTTATGCACGTACCGCTAGGAACAAAGCTCCCCTCCAACGATCCCATATCCTCCCCCTCCACCACGTTCTGCCCCTCTACATCCTCCCCCTCATCTCTGGCTATGTGCAGTTCCCAAAAAATTTCCGTTCTTTCCTATTTTTTCCGTGTCTCTTATTTTTTTGGGCTATTTGTTTCCAGAAACTTATTCCGTAGAAAATGAAAAAAAAGGGGTTTTGGGTCGTTTTTCTGAAACCTTTCCCGCCAGAAAAACTCGAACTTTCGGCAACTTTCTTATGGAGTCGTTTGTTGTTTCTCCCGAATCCTGTTTTAAAATGAATCTGTCATCGTCTTAGTCGAGGATGTCTTTCGAATCGAAGGAGTTCATCGAGCTTATAAGAGTATTCATCGCGTAGAATTTGCAAATATATTTACTTGAAAACTCGCGGTAGAATTGCGGAGTTGTTTTTTTAACATTTGTCAAACCGAGATCGGCAAAGCTACGTTAATTTATCATTTCCCATATTTCCGAAAATGTTTAAAATAAGGTTTATCCGACATTAGGTAGACAAATGTTTACCAACGATAATCATTTATTTGGCAAACCATGCGAATTTATTTAAAAGAAATATGTACTTCTATTGAGTTATTTTTATTTCTTATGGTGAAATTTATACATTTATATGGAGATTTGTGTTCTTCGTACGACAGATACATTTTTAAAATTTTTAGGAAACGCTAATGAGGCAGGACAATAATCATATTATACAGACAAACTCAAAAAGTCGAGTCTAAGTAAGAAGTTTATGAAAATGAACGAACGAACCGCATATTAAAATTAATTTTTTATGAATGACGAATTACATCATATCTGCAGTTTTTAAGCAATTCAAAAAAAAATAAGACGTTATAACACAGCATCTTATTTAAAAAATTATATTTCTAGTAGATTCCTTTTATTTTTATGTAGTGTAATAGAAAGCTATAGTAGTATAGTTACATGTTAATTTAATTTTCAAATGTGCTAAAAAATTATGTAGGTCGATGTATTTACAAATTTGTCCTTAAATTTGGTTTCCAAAACGTAATAATGTCAATATTTCCCTTTCCTTATGGTACGTGTGATGCAGATACATGATTGATGTAGAATTTTGTCAGTTTTCTAGCGAATGCAATCAACCATTAGCTGTTTAGCAAAATATTCCTCGTAACGCGTTCTTTTTACATTTACCCATTCAGTAGCAATTTGTACCTGTCCACGTTTCTCATTTTAGAAGTCACGCATTCAGAAGTAATCGTCAGCGCTTAGTTGTTTTCTGTCTTGGATGCAAACACAAACATCAAAATGGAATTCTTCAAAACTAGTTCCTTCTCCCTTTGTACCAAGAAAAGCATAAATTATCACATTAATTAACCCGCTGGGAATAATTTAGTCGTGCAGGAATTTAGCCCCGATACACCTTCCTTAACTTATTTCTCCCCTTATTACTTTCCGCATGGTAAGCACCTAATATTTATGGTTCCTTTAAATTGTTCTCACTTATGTAGTTATATAAATCACGAAAATTTTAGAAGAGACAGAACGTTCAAGAAAGGACGATCCTTCCCCCACCACGATACGTTATTAGCGTCAGTGTTAAATGTTTTAGCGCAGTCTCCAGTTTTACGCCAAACATTGGTCGTCGATTAGCTCTCGCGAACTCACGTTTTCTTTGTCCTTTTTGGTTCCCATCTCGTGACTTGTGTAAGGAGGCTGAGGGAGGGGAATAAGGAACTGGCGGCTAGGCAGCGAATTCTTCGAGATAATAGTGAAAAGGACGATTTTATATACAATAATTCTCCGGGAGAATGAAAAAGGTGCAGAAGAACCAAGAAGATTTGTTCTTCCCATCTCTCGAAACCATCAACTAAGTTTCTTCACGGTCGAGTTGTCACGGAATTATATTCTAGCCGCACACGTCTCACCGATGTCTTTTGGGCGAGGAAGACGAAGTGGTAGGGAGTGAAGGAGGAGGAGGGAGATATATGGAAGAGGAGAAATTGGCGGAGGGAGAGATAAAGGGACAAACATGTTTCCTTTGTTCCTAAAGGTCGGAAGCATTACTTAACGCATGTACCGGCAGGAAACGGGAAAATTTACTCTTCGCGAATTCTCCTTATCATCCAACTATTTCTTTTTTAATTCCTTCACCTCTCCTCTCCCGCTTCCCCACTCCATTTCATCTCTCTCTCTACCCTATCGAGGACATAGATGGATGCCTGGCTCGACTAAGTAGCCTTCCCCACCAAATGTTTTAGTCAGGAGGGAATGAAATAAGAAGAGGTGGGCTGGAGTCGGTAGTAGGGGAGGGGAATGGGAGGTAGGAGGCGCCACTGTCGCCCCTAAAACAAACCGTTCTCTTTATGCGATGTTGTTTTGTTTTCCTTCCGAGCCGCCGATATTTGAAATTAAAAGCGGGGTGAAGACATACATACACAACAGCACCCGCATAGAGGGAGGAGCAGTGTCGTATAGGGAGTTTTTTTGTACCCTCTTCGATTGTTCTTATTATACGCGTCGCTAACTTCCCCAAACCCTTTGGTATCCTTCGTCCGATGTCACTTCTCTTCGTCCTTTTCCTTCTTCCTCGCAGGAAGAGCTGACCCGTAGCCATGTTAGAGAACGCGGTAAATCATAATTTCTTTCCTTCTTTATAGAATCTTATTCTGCACACTCTCACTACCTTCATCCTGTATCCTGCCCTATATGACTGTCCGTCTGATTTTATCTCCTTGCCCATGACCAATGTTTTCTGTCCTTTTCCCTTATAAGAGAGAAACGGACGAAGTTAAGTGAAGGTGCGTGTATGATCTTTCTTCATCATCAATCGGTAGACATTCGGAAGCAGATACGATTCCCATTCTCTTCTTTATCCGACTCCACTCTTTCCATTCTTTTTACCTCTTTCCCACCCAACCTCTCTTATCCCCTACCTCTCTCGCACTACCACCCTTTCCCCTTGTCCCTCTCCCCCTCAATCCACCACCTCTCTTCATTTTCTCTTTCTCCCATTCTCCCCTTTCCCCTTCCACCTCTCCCCTTCTCCCTCTACCCTTCCCCCTCTCCCCTATCCCCTTCCCACTCTCCCTTTCCAACTCTCCACATCCCCCTTCCCCCTCTCACCCTCTCCCCTCTCCCCCTCCCCTTCTCCCCATCCCCCTCTCAACCTCCCCCTCCCCCTCTCCCCTTCCCCCTCTCACCTTCCACCTCTCACCTTCCACCTCTCCCCTTCCACCTTCTCCATCTCCCCTTCTCCCTCTCCCCTTCCCCCTCCCTCTTCTCTCTCTTCACTTCCTTCTCTCCATCTCCACTTCTCTACTCTCTCTCTTTTTCCCACCTCCGGGATCCTTATGGTTTATACTCTTTTATCAGGAGAGACGTTTATCACAATCCATAAACATCACGCCAGTCCATAGAGTCTGTACGATATCATGAGTCAATGGATTAAATACAGAATATTAACATTTTATTTATGTACGCTTTTACATTTTCGATTGATGAGTAAATATCTTGAAGAAGAAAGTAAATGTGTCTCAGACGAGTTCGCGACTCCATGAATGATCTTCGCGACCCCGTGGTTGGGAAGCTCTGGCTTAATGTCGTGCTATCAAATAAGCGTGATCTATTTAATAAGATGTGTATAGATCCTCCGGCTGCTAATTCAGGAAAATCTTCACGATGACCAGTGCGGAATAAAAGTAACAGAATTTGGATCTGATTAGCACAGCGCATTTTACAATCACTGAAAAAAAAATTTGACAGCTAGGTTGGTGAAACAGTAATTTTGAGAATAAACTCCGTACTAAAATGTTACATGGCTGTTATTCTATTGGAAATCGCACTGATGTTTCTTAAAATTATTATTGGAATTCACATTGATATGAATTGGGTTGCTATAAGAAAAAGGTTTGAAAAACCATATTCGCATTATAGCTATAAAGGAGCCGACAGCAGTGGCGCTTAGCCGATAGTAGATTCTTATTCTTTATTAGAATGTACTTTAGGCAAATCAACGTTGATATAGGCAGCTTTATAGCATAGATTTCCCCAACCGTCTAAATCTACTGGATCTACCCAATTTATCTATTTGACTCCAGCCGTGAGGCGAAATTCATAATTCTCTTATGAAGTATCGAAACGTTTTAAATCACTTTTCACGTCTGCCTAAATCGCGAATGAACAAAGAGAACTGACTGAATGGGCACCAAAGGTCCCCACTATAACCAATCGGGCAAAAAATACATCGAGAGAAGATAACGCGTAAGAGGCTTTGGAGAGTGGCAGACATACACCCCCCCCCCCCCCACCCCCCCCCCCCCCCCAGCCGAGGGTACAATCTGGGGAGAATGAAATCGAGAGGGGCGGAGAACGTGGAAGGGAAGTAGGTGGCGGTGACCATAAGATGGCCCGACGAGGCGCCGGAAGACCGCATTTTTTCCGGAATCAAAAACAAAAATCAGTGGTAGCCCTCAGACAGGTCCCACCTCTATCACCACCCACCCCTGGGGGCGGGAGAATGGTTCTCTTCGTGTTCCGAGGCCACACCTCTCCTCCCCATTTAAAAGGGTTTCCTGTGAGTTGTCCATAAGAAGAGATATGATCGCGTGACAAATGTTACTGCTGGCGGCGACGGTGGGGAGGCTTGGAGAAGAGAAGGGGCATGCCGCGGGGGCAAAGGTTTGCTGGGCACGGCGGGAGGTGATCTTCGTCTTAGATGGAGAATCCGTATTTGGGAGACGAAAGAGACACTCCTACATTGTATGGGGTAAAGGGAGCTGCGCGTCTGGCCATTTGTTCGCAGTGGTTTATCACCGACAGATCAAATCCATCCAACATCTCGCCCCGATTCTCTCATTCCGTTCCTTTCCCTTCCTCCCCGTACTTTATCCCCGCTTGTATCCTTTTCCATATCTAACCGCTTTTCTTATTTCCGCTGGATCTTGTGTCAACCGGTTTGCGCATTAAAATTCTCTCTCCACTTCCTCATCGTTCTTGCGACAATCCTGGTCATCATCTTAACCCGGGTATTATGTAGTTCTGCTTTCTCCCGGCGCGCAATCCCGCGGAGGTGCAAATCGCGCCTCGGGCGTCACTCGCTAGTCAAATTTTTTACTCTCCCTCCGAAAGGCCGCAAGACGCTCATCCGATCGACCGCCGGATCTCACAAATTACCCGTTTGAGCAAGATAGAATTTTTTTGGTTTTCGTTCCAAAAAATCCAAAATGGGACGAATATTCAATGAAGCTTTCTTCCGCGGGTCTTTCTTTTGCGTTCGCGCACATTTTTTCCGCAGGTGCTCGCGTATACGCGGGGAACACGTAACCACCGTCGAACGAGCGTTTCTGTAGGAAGATCCCGAACTCAAACCATTCCCTCGAAGCCCTCAGGACTAAGATATAACACGAATAGTGCGGCACAAAATCGATCCCATTCTATATATCCTTTCCGAACACAATTGTTTACCTTCATCTGCGAGAGTGTTTCGGAATTCGCGCACTAAACGAGAATGCTCAATCAGAAGAAACTGTTGGTAAAAGTAAAGTTTGTGCCCATAAAAGTTTCTTCAACACAGTATTTTTGCATTTAAAATACTACAAATTTTCCTTTCTTTTATGTAACAAAAGTAAAATATTCTGTTCATTTAATGACCAGAAGTCGATTGCCGATGAAAATACATCCTGAGTCCGAAAATGTTCGAAAAAACATGAATATTACGGCTGCAATGCGACAATCCTCAACGACTACACCAAACGTCGATTTTAATCTAGAGGATTGAAGCTTAACCCTACAATGGTTACGCTATTTTTAGGCCCTTACTGGTAGCGCTGCGTCAGTTTGACTAACTTAAACTTGGAATAAGGAAATATCATTAAAAACTGTGTTAAAATTATTTTAATTGACGTCAAAATGTATCAAATGATAGAAATGTGTAAATTAACAATTGGAGCTTAATGTTTTGGTGCTCGCCATAGATAGACTTCTTGCAATGTATGTATGTATGTATGTTCTCTCTCTTGAAATAATGGCACAAATAACAGTACCTTCATGACATTTGTCGCTCTGTCGGTTGATGTATTTCAGGAACCTTTTCTCTTCTACTAAGGCATTGAAAATCATAGCTTTCAGGTCATTACTTAAGTTTGTCAAACTAAGTCTGCTTTTTTGCCATTTGCACGTCAGCCCCTTGTGCAACTCTTGAATAAATTGTAGCCGGTAACAGTAACCGGAGAAAAATAACGTGTTGCTCCTTAGACAGCACAAAGACAACCAACTAGAGAAGGTACTGCTAAGAGAAGGGGGAGCGTGCTTGAATACGAACAGCGATAGACACCCTTTAGGAAATGTGAGTCAGAATGACTCACGTTACCATTATAGGGTTAAATGCGCACCTGGTTTGCCAAAACGTTTAATTACTATTGGAGAGAAAGATTTCATGAGCATTCTTTTGCTGTTGGAGTGATTTCCATCACTAATCATCTACTCCACATTTATTCTAATAAAAACTTCTCTCCATGAGGACGGATTATTTGTTTTTAAAACCTTTATATAATTAGTCCAACAGTTTCCTGGATATAGTGCAAAAATATATTAGGGTAAGTCCGGGAAAGATGGCCGTACGGGGGAGATGGCAAACCGTTCCGTTTCCCCTAGTAGTCACTATAACGTTACGGTTGAGGAGTTAGTAGGGCCATTGCAGTCGATTAAAATAGTTGCTGTATTTAATCTCATCAAAAATATCTTTTAAAGATGTGTGCCAGCGCTGTGGCAAATTTATAATAAAGAAAAATTAATTTGTCCACTTTATTTTTTTTTTCAGTACTGTGTTTTGAGTAATGTGTTTTTAAGCACACTGCATATGAGTATTTCATTATTTTCCACCTTCCTAAGTTTCCCCAAAAGTGTAAGCATTAGAAAAGTTAGCCCCACTCTCTCTTGATCCCGTGGGCATTTGTTACACGCACTAAGGGAGAGATGGCCAGTTGCTTGTTTTTCAAATTCTGGTGATTTTGTCTTTTTATGACTTACTCTTCTCCCAAAATCCATCTCACTATAAAATCAAATCACCAATTACGGGTTTAATAAAAAAGTCACACATTTGGTGGAAAGCCACATAATTTTATTTGATTTACAAAAACTATGGCCATCTTTCCCGGAATTACCCTATATATGTGATTATACAATATGGTGAGCTCAATAACTCATTCTTGAATGTCTTTCATACAGATGAGTCTGGGAAATGTCTCATTTTTACGAAATAAGTAATTTTTTTGTAATCCTCTGATAGATATCTAGCAGCATTTTTTAAATTTTGGTATCGTTCAATGAAACTGATTGTCATATTCCCAGTTTGGCGGGGGATTGGAGCTGTTTTTTCAACCTATTGCGTCCGTCCTATCTCACGATCGTTACTTAGGAATGCGGTATATGGGACCATATGGGATGAAATACGGCGATAGATTACGACCCCACGATAATCGGATTATATCCCATCATATATATATATATATATATATATATATATATATATATATATATATATATATATATATATATATATGGCAACAAGATGTTGGGATGAGGCAGCCCAGTAAACACTCACCAATCGGTCGACTTCAAGTTGGCGAGGCCCTTTTACATTTAACTTTCCCGCATTTTAGTGAAAACCCGTATATATATTTAATGAATATTTTTCAAGTTCCGACCAACCTTGATGTAATTTAGCGTAACAACAATTTAATGAAAACCTCAATTTGACGTAAGAAGAAGCACTCTCCCAGAGATTCGTTAAATAGAAATTTTACTATATATATATATATATATACCTATATATAATTATAAATAGCTGCTTCTTACATATATAGGATATATATATATATATATATATATATATATATATATATATATATATATATATATACATATCATATAAAACATAAGGTACTTTCAAAAGTGCTTCGGAGCTGAAATTTGTCGTGAAGATAGGTTATTGGGTATTCCGGAAAAAGTTATATGTAAGGGGTATATTTGACCCCAATTTCTAATTTTAAACACCCATAAAAAAGCATTGAAAACTGCGCAGGGCTATATAAAATTGTTTTTTTTAATTATTTACAAATAAGATACAAATTCGGGACATGCACCATAACATGGATGAAAGAATGACGTTTATTTCTCTTTAAGATAAAATTCAAATTCTTTGCCGAATTTGCGTAACAACTTGATTTTAATCATAAAATTTTTAAAAGTGTTTTCGATTTTCAACAATGAAAAATATTAACTACCATAGCAACGACTCCAATGCCATTCATTGGGAATTGATTATCCGTACTTCAACACATTGATTTAATGCTTAAAGACTGCTTTATAATCTTTTTGATTTCAGCCATCGACGTATACATATTATGACGTGATAATTATAAATTAATTTTTTTTATCCGGATACGAACTAAAAGCCACAAATGATGTCGCCCTATTCCTAACACACAAGATATCCAAATTTTTTTACATAAATTTCAGTGTGATATAATGGCTATTTTCTTATTGAGGATTATAGCTATTACTGAAATGATCTAAGCCATGAAACCGGAAATTCGAAAACTTGGACGCGAGCTGATTGCCAGTGAATTACAAATTCCGGATAGATGCCTTGATTTCGCGGAAAATGAAAATGATTGTCTTATTTATGTATTATTTTGGCTGTGATTTTAATTACGAAGTAAACATATGATGACGTCATTTTATCTTCTCGCACACGAAATTTAGTAAAACATGAAAAGTTGTGTTTCGTAGTTTTTCAAGAAATTTGAACATTTCAATTGTTAGATATAATGGCGTCTTACCTAATTCGCGATTTTTTAAATCAAATACGGGCTTAAGTAACGCATGATGATGCCATAATTTTAACACAAAATATTCTATTTTTTCCATAATTTTAGTGTATAGAGTATTGTCTTAATGGTAATTCTTCTTGCTAATGCAGGGCGACCCGAGTCACAAAACTTGAAATACGAAAACATGGACACGAACCTATTGCCAGAGAATTCGGAAATTACGGATAGTTGCCTTAATTTCGTGGGAAATTATAAATATTCTGCTAGAAATCATGAAACTTATTGTTTAATACATATAGGCTCCACATGGCTAAAGTCCTGTTGCCCTGGAGATCGCGTTGGCTTATTTACGAGTTTATATTTTGGTGTATGGTGATATTTTAAGCGCTTGAAGTTTGCAAGCACCGACAACTTGTGTATATATATATATATATATATATATATATACACACACACACACATATGCGCGCGCACACACGCACTCATGAAAAGGTGGTGTATATGTGTTATTTTTGATTCGATCTGTGGTTGGCCAAATCGATTTCTTCGTAATATTCTAGTTAATGGGAGAAGCGGGAATAAACATTTTTTTGTGTAAAAGAATGCGAGGTAATTCGCATACATATCTAACGGCTCTTCGTGTCAGTTACTTCTATGTGATGTCCGCTTTGCTCTGTCTTGATGAGTTCAAAGTGTGTATTGGAATATAACTAACTTCGCGGATTTATGAGCAGGACGCCTCGCGGTAAATTCAGTATTTGTCTGTAAGAAACGGGAGATTTTATCTTTATTTTATCTTCGAATAAAAATCTTTGAAAAAATGTTCGGAAGCCTGCCTTTTTGTCCCATTTTTTGGAAAATATACTCCAACGGAGAATTTCATAATTTTAGATTCCTCCGAGCGAGCCACTCGTCCTTGCTCGATTAAGGTTCCCGCCATTTTTTATAACCGTTCCCTATATTCATATAAAAAGTGAATTAGGCGTGATGAAGACCGAGAGAGGAAAACTACTATATATCTTCCTTTTTAAATTCTTACAGGAAAACTTCGAAAGAGAATTTCTTTAAATATCCTGTAGGAAGCGCCACCTGCGCGATAAATGCGAAATGGGTGGGTTAAAACGAACAAAAAAGACCTGATACTGAGCTAAGAATAAAATGTCTTTTCCTTATGGCCCAATAAATATATTTTCTTATCCTAACTAAAGTTTCTGATCTGGTCCAATACCTGAACTAACAACCATAAAGTTGTCATCCATAACCATAATTTAGGGAACCTCTCGAATAACAAAAGGGCGCTGAATATTAACTTTAAAATAAAGATAAAAAGAGTGATGACAACCCCGCTCTGGTACGCGAGAGAAATTGACGGGGGAAGTAATAAAGGACCCACCTATTCAGCGAAAGTTTGAATGTCATATCGTGTTGTATTTAAAGTGTTGTGTACGATATCACGTGGTTGCGTGCGAGTTGGGCCGTTTATGCGAGGACGGAAAAAACGTCGTACCTACAGATAGTAAATCTGGCTTTCCTAACGTTTGGCGGGAAGGTGAGGACATAAAATATCCTTTGTCGTCAGTCGATGGAATCGGAAATTAACTTTAGGTGGTTGCGTGAGAGAGGGAGAGGGAGTGGAAGAGAATTTTGGATATTTTTCGTTTATAAACGATCCCTTTCCTCCACTCTGTCAGACGCTCTCCATCCTCGAGACACGGTAAATATTTTAATTCCCTCCGGCTACCGACTTAACTGGACACACTCCCGTCCCTTAACAATTCCATCAAGAGGGAGCTCTTTAAAAGAGGGATACCCTATTGCAGAAGCCGGAATCCATCCTTCTTGACCGCTCCTCTGGACCGGAGTGGGTCATTTGTCAATCGGACCCCACGGCCGACGCGGCAACTTCCACCCACCCACTCCACCACATCCCACCCACCCGCCCTCCGTCTCCCCTCCTCCTATCCCTCTTCCACCGATCTCCTCTCTAGCAGCCGCCGTTGTTCTGTATTCAAAGCGCACCACCGCTGCCAAACTACATCACACTTAATCCACACGCCGCGGCGCAACTGCGCTCGGGCGTGTGGGAAGCTGCCCCGCGGAGCTCCCGAGTCGCTGGACTGCCACGTATGAGAATGTGACTGGCCGATTGACAGCGTCGATCCTATACCATAACCTTCTCGAGCCGACAGAAAAAAAAATAATTCGTCTTTTCATTTGCTCGAGTGGCCTTTCTCACCAACCTTCTGCCTTGTCCCGTTCTGATATCGAAAAATGGCCGCCGTCTGCTTTCTCTTTCTCCTCCGTCTCTCCAACCTAACTCTTTCACATTGTATCCTACCTCACTCGAATCCGCCTTCTCTCTCTCTCTCTCTTAATAAGGCTAGAAAAACCAAGTTCATGTTTCGGCTGCAAAGTAGCCGTCCTCAAGTTAGATTTTAATAAAGACTCAAACCATTTCATATCTAATGGAGAGACAATTTGTCACTTATGATTGCTGAATAACGATAAATTTGTATAAGGACGCAAAATTACGCATGGTAGTAAGTGAATATATTTTAAATAAATAATTACATTCGGTCGAAAAATTGATAATGAAAACAACGCGTTTTCAGCATGTAAGCGACAAAAAAGTGAGCAAAATGCCCATGGAAGAGATAAATTGACATTTAGATTCTAGACTTGCTGCTGGTGAAAACATCGAATTTTCTCTCGTGGCCCTGCGCCGACCCTATGACAAATTGGCGGAACATGACTGGCCTTCAAATGTAGTGCCTCCAAACTTTCCTTAATTTGAACTGCAGTGTAAGATTAAAAAAAACTTTATTTCCACCACAAAATGCTCGAGAATACGTTCACCAGTATTCACTCGCCGAATAAAGGACATAAATATTATGATTCTAGCCACGATAAAGAACTAAATAGATTTCATTCGCCTTGCTTAATTTCCGCTTTAAAAGATTTATTCGTCTTTTTCTTGCGTAACTAAAGCGTGAAATCCTAGTACTCTACGTTCAAATAACGGAAGATAATTTAATCCTTTTCTGCTGGCAGATATGGTAGTTTGGAGGCCCTTTGCAATTTCAGTTAGTGTCTAGGAAATTTTTCAGCTAATATAATTCATTGTTGCATAAATTGCGAGGTTTCGGCTAGTTTGCGCTATCTTTCATCATAAAAATCATTAGAGTGGCGCAAAATAGTTAAACATCCCCAATTCTATAAAATAAATCTTAGATTTAATGATAAAATAGTGGTGATAATATTTTTACTTTTAGATAAAATCTTATCTGAAATAACTATGAATATACTCTTACCTCTCTTATATTTCCACTCATCTGAGAAAGTTTAGTCTAATAAAATGATTGTCATTTCGAATATGTAGTTTGCCTCTACTAAATTAATAAAATCTGAAACTTAATGCGTAAAATTACAACTGGCGTTTTGCTTAGACAAAAATGACGTGAAATTTCGCTATAATCTATTTAAAAAGATCGTATTTATCGCCGAAACTTATTTTTACCAATCCTCAGCGGATAAATCACAATTAAAAAGAAAAATGTTTCAATATTTTGTGCATCGCTATACCATATTTTCAATTATCGTATATATTTTTGTTTTACAACATTTTCGCATGTACCAGAGAAACTAAATATTAAATAATAGCAATAATCTTTAACATCGTGCTTTCATTGCTTGTAAATCGTACGGAGTCGCAAAAAATCGTATCGAAAATTGAAGCAACAGATTCTTAAGATCACCAGTAGATGGCGCCATATCTCGTCGCTGCAGTCGCAACGCTAATTTTTGTGCGCCGCAACCTCGGTTTTTTTACATCGCTCTTCTCAGTTGTTTTCCGTCATTATGCGTTATTCTTTTCTTGTTGTTCATTCATCGACATTTTCCACTCCTCTCAGTTCTACGTAGACTAATATATGCACCGTATCATTGGTCATATTGAGATTTCACCGTTTTAAAGAATTTTGTATTAATTTTCATCAACTGATTCAAAATGTAGTCAGTAGTTGCGTTAGACTCAAAATTATAAAGCATAATGTTCAAACCCTTCGTTTTAATTATAGACATGCCGAATAACAATTTAGAGTTGGGTATTGAAATACAAGAAGCTTAATAATTGTCGGTTGGTTGGAATTTAAGCTGCAATAAAATAAACAAGTGGTTTAATTCAAGTCATAGCGAGGATTTCTATTTTTGAAATGTTAATCTGGAAAATTTTCACGACCACCTGAAGATGAATCATCATGAATTTTATTCCAATACGGTGTTTTAATATTTGTTAAAGTTTTCCCGCATCGCCAACGTTTTAAAATAGTTTGAGAAACTATAATTCCGGAATATTATACCTATTTACACGATATCATCCTCCAAAGTGTATTGAAATATCTGTGCATGATAAATTAATGGTCCATAGATTTTATAATATATACCTTACGTCAAATTTCAAGTCACTTCAATTTCCAGGCATGGAAAATCAAAAGCTTATACAATAGCTGGAAATGCCTTGAAATACCTCCCTCTACCGTGTTCACTCCGACGGTTTTATATCGTTTTAGATTTCCCTCAACCGTTGCCCTGTTTATAATTAAACAATCCTTATGGTTATTAGGCGAAAATATATAATCGGAATGAAACATTCACTCTCAACAGTAATGTCAACTGAGCCAACTTGGTTCCGGCATGAAAAGACTTACAATTAGTTGTGTAGCGCTCTGTCAGTTAATTGATGACCGAACGTTAACGCGTGGGTTTGATAAAGGATCTCTCCAGAGAAGCCATTAAAACTACGGATGTGCGAAATATTCTACCCTTTGAATATGACGAATGACTTGGCAACTGCAGTCATATTTCTAGAGTTGGTATACGTTGCAAAAATGTGCAACCGCTCCACCTCATTTTTCCATGAAGATGAGTTTAAAAATGAGCGAAATGAAAAAATTGGACTTTAATGTTTTTTAAATTTTCATTAAAATAAGCACTTTGTTTGCACCGCTTATTCAATAAATGCAGTTTAAATACCCGTAATAATAATCGAGTGAGGTAAATAATTTTTGTGGCCTTCATTTCGCTTCGACATTAGGTAACTAAATTTTTGTTCCGCGTAAATAAGTTTCCCGCTTATTTCTGAAAATACTTTTCGCGCGGATTCTTAGAATTCAGCTGCGCCGAGAGAAATTTTTGCCTATAATTAATATTTCAAGTATGCTAGAAAGCCTATGTTCGTCCTCATTTCCTCGGCTCTTTCGACTGAATCCAGCTCTTAGCTCCAATCGGGCCGTTTTCGTACGATCTAATCGCAAGTCTCAATCGACTCACGCGATAAGGGCAAAGTGCTCGTTACAATTTTACAACCGTTACATTTTAATTTTTGCCGAATTTGACAGTAATATATCGGTATATTGTCAGAAAAGGTTTACTTAATACATTTCACAATATTATTTAATATGTGAAGACTTGTGTCTTTAACAACTCAATCGCACGTAACCTAAACTTAGATTTATGTTCAAAATCAGAAAGAAATGAGCTATAACTAATAGTATTGCGTATATATTAAATTCCAGTTAATCATTGAGGTATCCAATAATGAACGGACTGTTGAAAATCTGGCTGAAAATTTTAGCGCCATGCTATAATGAAGTAAGCTAATATCAGAATTATCCAAATAAATAACTTAGAAACTATGTCTCTCAAGTAGCCACAAAAGGTTTAGAAAACCATACAAGCATTTCGGCTACTAAGCAGCCGTCATCAGTGGTGCTTCACTGAGACTAGTTTCTGAATCCAAACCATTGTAAGGCCACTGTAGAGATTTCATTTTAACCATTAAGTGAGCTCCATAATTCTGTTTTAAACAGATATGTAATATTAATATTCATATCTTTCCCTATTTATTATCACGATATCAAACTTGGCAGAAATTTGGTTAGATTAATGAACATCGTTTGCCTGTTTAACATCTTTACTATACAATAATATATGACCTCAAAATCACAAACTCATTATACCGTCCGTTCGAACAAGCCTTCATTATTTGCACATAAAAATTATGTAAGAGGAAGATATTTACAGTTCCGGCGGCATGAATTCTTGAACAATATAATACAACTGAGCCATCTCCTAAAATATTTCATGGAAGCTCAAATTAGCAAAAGATCAATCGATTTATTACCCATTTTAATTGAAATATTTATCACGTAACCTACATGTCATTTTACTGCCAGCGTCGTTAACATAGCTGGGAAATCATAGTACGTATCAAAGACGCCGACGAGAAATTTCTCGGTCTTAAAAAGTCTTTAACTTCCCGACTCGCAAGCCATTTCCCGCGAAGGAACTATTATAATATGCTCGTACGAGAAAAGATTAACTCATCTCGATGAAACAGGTAACATGTTGTCCTCTAGTGAGTCCTCCTCGGAAAATTTCCGCCTAGGACGTTGTAATAAAGATGGTTGGCTACATACCGTACCATCAGGGAATTATCATGCTGAATTGAAGGAAAAACACCCCATACCTCAAAGCAACTGGCTGCTTCAA
This sequence comes from Tanypteryx hageni, assembly GCA_028673005.1. Taxonomy (NCBI): domain Eukaryota; kingdom Metazoa; phylum Arthropoda; class Insecta; order Odonata; family Petaluridae; genus Tanypteryx; species Tanypteryx hageni. Next base: position 101,794,692 of record CM054120.1, on the reverse strand, counting down.
CAGGTTTTTCCAAAAGAGACACGTTTTTAATTAGCGAGAAATCGTTTTCTCTCCTTCTCTTATAGCCACTTGAGACTTTTAAACGAGTTTATCGACATATTTACCTGCATCTCAGGTACATTCACTCTCCTTCCATCCAACCCCACTTCACCCCCTCCCCCCTCTCCCAATTACGCTCTCGTCTCGTATTTGTGCGAGTGTCGCTTTCTCCGAGTTAATTGTCTGGCTAATTTGTCAACAAATTCTAAAAATTATTTAAAAATTTTAGGATTAATATTTGCAGTCCGGTTTATGATTATAAGTGGTGATGATTGCCATCAAACTTATATCGTTATTCATAAAAAAATTCTGAGAGTTGAAAACATTTAATGTGCCAAGGGATCCATTTTATATTGGTTTCTCAAGAGCAGTGGTGCCCAATTTATGGTTAGGAAACCCTTTCAAGATTCGTGAAATATTTCAGGCGTTATCGAACATAATTCCGCAATGGCAGAATCAAAACTGTTTGCCTGCCTAAATGCCAGATTTGCTGGAAAATGACAATTGACGTTTCTTCAACGAAGTATGAAGGAATTTGACGGACATTGTGGGCGCACTAATACGACCTATGTTATAATGAATAATAAGTTAAAAGTAATTACGGAAACGGCAACCGAATACAAGCAGCATCGGCACGAATAATATATTTAGTTTTTCTTCGCCTTATTCAGAAACAGAAGTCGGTTGGGCAGCCATCAAACGGACAGAAACCTCGGCATCCGGTGAGAATGTCTTGCGTCGATGCAACAGAATAAATCTGTATAACTGGGAAGCATCGAATGATACATTTTTTCAAAATATACGTTTCCCCATTATAAATAATTGGCTTTTCCATTTATATCAATCATTGCTTTGCTAAATAAGGTGGAATTCAGGTACAAACATGTGACTTTGGACAACTTTATATCCGAAAAAAGCAATTTCTTTCGGATAAAGATTCGAATGAGGCCGAAATATTTTAGCAATTCGTTCGATATCAGAAAGAAACGGGAATTTTCCAATATTTTATAAATGACAAATTCTGATATAATGGAAACAAGCCCAGTGATTTTGAATGGGAAATGGGAGAGGGGAGAGAGGGGTTGATATGGATAGAGAGAGGAAGAATAAAAATTTTACACTGTGGAATGATGAATCTAGAAGAATGATGGAGAGATTTTTTATTGCGATTTAATAACACGATTCGATTATCTTAACATAAAAGAATTCAGTTTGATTCTTAAAATTTTATTCCTTGAATGATAAATATTTCCTGAAAGTTCGTGCTTTTCGGCTTTTTCGTATCTCCTTTCACCGTTACATCCAAATTGTAAGTGACACTGCAACGGGCAGAGTTTTGTAATATTATTGATGATATAATGATAAATGTTAACTTAATAATAAATAGCGTGTAATAAAGTTGCCATAAAAATTATATTTTCTTTTTCATTGCTTTCATAATTAATGCCTAGTAAAGGAGAAAAATCTCGGGGATTACTTTTAGTAGGGTGTACGCGAGGTTTGGAATATTCATGAAATGGAACCGCGGGATGTTAAAGTTTGAGAACTACTGCTCTTGATCAGGGATTCCCAAATGGGGGTCCGCCTAAATACGGATTTAATATGTATATGACAAGAAATGTAATATATCTAAAGACAATTTTAAAATGAAAGATAATAAATAAAATTATTTGAATTACCGAATTAAATTTTAATAATTCAGAGAATTTATTTTAAAAATGTCCATTCCTGATAATTAGTCACTGAGGGTATTTAACTTTGACGTCAACCAATCCTTTTCAGGCATGTCTTAAGTTAACGTAATTGTGTAGTTTGAGAACAATAAAGTGTCATGAAATTCATTCATTTTTATGTACTACAGTTCATGAATTAGTGTAGGTGACGGGATTTCATCTTCTGATCTTATACGAACTAACCACCAGAATATAATATAAGAGCGGACCACAATCAATCATATTTCTTTATTTGGGTGTATTACCAGTCTTCGCACATTTGGACATCGATAGTTTTAAACTCCTACCGCCAAGAACATGTTGGAAATTTGTGATGTATGCATTTAATTGGTGATCATATGCGATAAGTTTTGTAGCAATTTCGGATGAAATACTCTAAAACTATTATTTTAGCAATCAAAGCGTCTCTCAAAGCGTAAAGAAATGTTTATTTTGCTTTTATCTTCTTTATTAATAATATGATACTTTTTACTAAATATGAGTATAACACGAAAAAATCCGTAATTAAATACAACTATTTTAGTCAGCATTGATAAATTAACACGAATACCTCTTATGCAGTCTCGTGAATAATTATCGATATTAACTGTTGAATGACCAAGTGAATAAGTAGCCTACTACTGCATTTCTGGAATTAATTTAAAAGATTACACAATCACGATGGGGTGCAATACCCTTTTCTCCAATATCTTGAATAATACAACAATCTTGGCTAATACGCTTCTATAATTCTAAAAATAATTCCACGTTTGTGAGAGAACTTATCAAAAAAACAGCATCTATAATTGTGAAAACTCGAAGTACTTGCTTTACTAAACTGCACATTGATCGAAACTTATTTTTATGTACTTGAGATGACAGTTTTGGCAAGTCACACGCATAGTTTCTATGCAACACTGTTTTCTAAATCGAGACGGAATAAATTCGTGAAAGTACACAGTAAAAAGCTCGCCCATCCTTCGTCGCTTAAGTTTGCGTAACAGGACTTTCTCATTGATCACAAACTTCAGCAATCCATACATTGCTGCTCACTTCGAGATTTTCTTAAGAAAATTTCTTGATATTCTGGCTTTAGCTAGAAATGAACCAATTAAGAATCTCAAAAGCAAAAGGCTTCATGAGTTACCGGCTGAAGTATGCGATAAATAAGTTATTAAATTTATAATAAATATACCAGAGTAGTGTTCCTTTATAACACAAACCGGTTATACAAAATTTCCAAAAATCGTTTCTGTCAAATAGCAATGAGAATAATTCTATTCTCCGTCGTTCTGAAGTCATGCCCAGAGAATCAGGAAGACTGCTGCAAATTCTCTCTGCATTACGAATTTTATCCGTCTTTTGTTTCAAAGTTTGTCGAAACATTAATAAAACGTGAAAAGTTGTTTTATCTGATTTTTGTACATAATCTTTTGTAATACAAATATTAATATAATATATACTTACAATACAAATATAAATATAATTTTAGAGGTAAAAAAGGTTTCCCGCGAAAATTTGATTAAATTTAACTATAAACGCATAAAATGTATATGGCACATTTTGCGGAATCAGTTGAGTCGACTTCAAAGCAACGGAATTTAATTATGAATACAAATGGTTTTCAAGGCATTCTCTTTCAGATGTTTTTGGCGTTTCCAAGAGTGCCCTTGCTATACAGTATTTTAACATTAAACGTTTCAAGGAAACCTATATATCATTCAGTTCAAAATCTATCAAACAGGCTTCAATTTTTCATTCGCTACCTATCAGATGAACACGAACGGGTGGTAGCTACGTACGCTATCGTTTGACGCAAGTTCATCAAGAAAGATGGAAAAATGTAATCATGCGGAGAGAGCAGTTTTACAGCGCTCAACCACCGAGGCGGCAAGAGTACGGCCGTTGTAGCAAAAGTATTTACTTTATCGATCAGGGAAAGTGCTGATCATTTAATATTGAACAAATCAACCACTGTTCCGAAAGATCTCCATCGGTTACAACCTAAATAGTATTTCCAAAAGGCTTTCTCTCTTTCTCTCTCGCCTTTTCTCTCTTCTGCAGTCTGCCTGCATCTCACCTGGTCTGCTCTTTCTCTCCAACTCTTCCGCCTCTCCTTTTACGCTTGCCTCCTTTCACCCTCCTCCCACATATTTCTCTCACCCCCTCTCTCCGCGCCAAAATCCATTCAATTTATCGCCTAAATCGTTTTCCGGCTTCTAGCTCATGCCAACGGATAGCTTTTCCGCTTATTGGGACTACGCGAAAAAAATGACTTCCCTTATCTCAGGTCGAACCTAAAGAAGTAACGAGGGGGATACGGTGAGTCCAAGCTATTCTTCTCCCTGTTATGCGTCGTTTCGATTATGCGTCGTCAATGTACTGATGAACATGTTCCGTTATACGTCGCGTTGCTTCGAATATACGTCGCTTGTGACGAGCGAAAGTGGAAATTCCGTAAATTACATTTATACTAAATTTGAGGTCTAAGTAATATTTTATGATATCTTGTGTTAGCTAAATATAGCTGTGTAGATGCCTGAAAATTCCGAGAAAAGTTTTGCCCAGGATTTTTTTTAACAAGGGAGTTTTAGTTTAGTGTAGATTTTACATCATCATAATCCTTTTACATTTGTGACAAAGAATTCCCTCAGGGACCTATCCCCTACTTATATCAATACTTATTTTGGGAAAATCAAGTTTCTTTACACGTCGTATCGTTATGCGTAGCAGTTTAGAGGAAAGCTTCTCTCGACGTATAACGGGGAATCGCTTTATTTAAGTTCGTTCCGAATTTTATTATTCCCGACCGCAACCTATCGTCGGATATCCATCAAAACGAGCCCTTGGGTCGGAATACTTTCTAGGAAGATGGGAGCGTGGAAGGGGGAAAACCACTCTGCGGAAACTACCCGCTGATGAGTTTCCGAAGATGAAATGTATTTGATCTGGCTTTATTCCTGATCTAACCAACCGGTATTCCATTCCGTCTCAAACGTTTCCGGGTAATAAGCGCATACCTTCTTGGATCCGTTTGTCGGGGCAATCGCCCCCCCCCCCCCCCGTTAGACCGATAAGCCAATCATCGTAAATGCGACTAAATCTAATCCCACTCCAAGCTCCGGTCGTGATGAGGTCAAAGCAGTCAATAGAGTTAGTAATTCTTTCGAAAGTGAGAGTTTTCGCCGGGCGTCATAACCAGTTAAATTGGCTTCTGTTTAGAGCGGCCTTCATAGCTGTACGTATCGGATCCCTTTTACTCAGAAAGCGGTGATGTTCGTTATAAGGAGAACTCAAAGGGGAAGAGAACGGTCGTCGTCGTTTCTTTCCCCACGGTTGGCGCTGCGTTCACCGAAATCCTCGCCTTTTGAAGTCCCTAGATGGCTGGATGCTGATTTGTTTTAATGGTTGGGTCTGAAGAGTCCATTGAGCCGCGGAAACTTAACCATTCCTCCTCCACACACACACAATCCTCCGCCACACCCTACCTCCATCTACCTCCACCTACCTCCGCCTACTCACGATCGCCTTCCCCGCCCACTCATTCCGATCAAGACGAATGCGTTCCTTTTTCTCTCCCTCCAAACCTCTCGGCTATTTTCATTTCCCGACCTATGCATCTCCTCTCACCCAACCCTCCCTCAATCTCCGTAGATGGGTGGTTCGTGTATCTGCGGTCTGGTGCCAAAGCCGCGGGTTAGAATTTCGCCGAGGGCATGGATGTTGGTATTTGTCTTTTTCGGTTAGATGCAGGAATGGACAAGTTTGTCTAAATATCACCCCTAAATAAAGTCGTGTTATCATTATTATTGTTAATATCGTTGCTATAATCACGGGCTTATTCCCGGTGTGACAATAACTGAGGGATAAAATCCAAGCAAGTTACTGCAGAACTGAGGAAGAATTATTAAATGTTGTAGAAATAATATTATACGTTTCTTTGCAAAAATGTGTAAATAGATTGACAGATATTGAAGACGGCTGACTTCTTTGTTGGGTATTCAAATCACTTCATATTTCGGATTGGTAACACGTTTTCTTATAGACTTGTACGAACTAGTCCTGTACTTTAATTTAAGATAGGATGGATATCAACTTTCACTTTTTCTATTGTTTTCATTTTATAAGCAAGATCAAAGTATTTTCGGATCTTTTCACTGTCTTTTGCATGTTTCTTTCATTAACGTAGTTGTTTTTGTTTTCTTTTTCACTGAAGTGATTCAGGTCTTTTCTGTTCTATTTTCTTTCTGGTGTGGATTGTTGTGCCAAACTGAGTTTAACTTTCTCGTATTCTATTACTGATTCCAGTACTTATTTATAGTATTGAGTTTTTTCTTTGTGCATTGTTTTGTTTGTCTCAAGTTTTATAATCCTGAAATATGTTTGCATAACGAAATTATTCATATTCGTTTTCCACTTCATGCGATGTATTGTTCTTCAATTTATGATATTCGCTGCAGACAGGTCCCTATTGTCTCCATTATTTCGATTTAAGGCTGTATTGGCCTAAATTGACACTGAAATACGACTCGTTTTTAGTTGGACTTTTGAGTAAACGATACCGGAATTATTTGCATATCTGCTACTTTCCATTTGTATTTTTGGTTAATCAACCTCTTGGATTATTACAGTAAAGGTGCTCCGTTAATTATTTCTTACACATGCTATACATCATGTCGGCAGGGGTCGAATATCACCTTAATATTGGGGGTTGTTCCCGAGGTGAACTCCATTAGATCCGTCATGATCTGCAAGACAGGGCAACCCCCTAAAGGGTTTCCTTTTTCACCATGCACAAAAGGGTTTTCTCTTTCACCATGCACAATCAGTCTTGGGAAAATTGAGGCATAAGGACCTCTAGGGTCAGTTTTTAGCCCTTTTATCTTTGGACGGGTAAAGAGAAGGGCCTTTTATAGCAAAGACGTGGTAGTACAGGTATTACCTCTACCTAGATCCCTTATCATTATTTCCTTCGTATTTTTCGCACTCACAGTCACCTCCACCCCTATACTCTACCTTCTCCTAACATTCTTCCAACTCCTCCCCTTCTCCCTTCACCTCCTCCAACGCCCAAAAAACTCCATCCCCCGGAATGAGACGAAACCCCGTCCAAAAACCTTGTCGGCCGGACCACTCCTCCATTCACCTCCTATCAAAAAAATCTCGCACTTCCTCTACAACTCGTCATTAAAAAGTCTTTATTTTTTCTCTCCCTCAGCTCTCATGGATCGGAGGACATAATTATTTGGCTTCGTTTGGGTCTCGATGGGGAATAACCGCTTCTCTTATATTTTTTTATATAGGTCGAGCCGCGCGAGAGAGAAAGAAAGAGATACGCACCCATCGGGAAAGGAGTAATTATTTTGGTCCAGGTGCACGTGGTTCGTAAGCGGGCCGCGGGAAATGCTGCAGGAGTAACTTTTATCAAAGTGGTGTTCCCGAAGGGGGTTATGTCATAGTCGCCTTCCGTCACCGGCGAAATAAAAGTCCCATTTCTTCCTGCTCATGACCACTTTCCTTTTGAGTCGTACGTCATTCCTAGTTTCCCTTCTTTTCTTCAATGTCACCTTCTCGGAAAATATTGTATTTTTACATTTATTGAACTCGGATGATAAATTACGAACGTGACTTCAGGTAAGGGGCGTCATTGGGCATGAATTTCCCTTATCTATTGAGAAACATGCCGCAATAGTTTAGATTTTATTGTTCATATATTGATGGGCTGTATTTTATAATTGATCTGGCTTTAAAAACGTTAAGTAAAATAAATGCTTTCTTATGCTTCATATGCTTATGTTGTTGTTAACAATCTTGAGGTTTATAGTTATTTTGAGCCAAGTATATCAAACTGGCGGCCAGAATGCTAATTCTTGTATTAAGTAAATCTTTCGAAATTTAATATAAATAATTCCTTTTTTAAGGAGATGAGGTTTTTTCATAATGATTGAGGTACAATAGAACGAGTTCTCTACATTATTATTTAAACGGCAAAGAAGACGTCCTGTATCTGCTAGATAGTCTATTTTTTCCAACTCTTGTCCTCATTAAACAACATCTTTGAGTTTGATATACCTGTTTTAAGTCATCCATTAAACAATGCTTTTTTCAAAATGATTATTTTTATTTTTGCTCGAACACCTTGAAATTTTTGAAATATTAACACAGTTTTGTTTTATAGTTGATATGTTCCCATGGTTAAATTACCTTTAAATTGTAAAATAAATAAGTAGCAAAAGTATATAATTCAGTGAAATTAATTTTATAGTTTTCTTCTTGGCTGCTCGTCTATTTAAATCACTACACATATACCTTATTATTTACCTCTATATAAATTTTCATTATCCCTAGAGAGAAAAAAACGCAAAATTAAAACGTTTTTTATTGTGTCTACACGTAGGTAGTTCATTATACCTTCTAACAATAGGCCACGTTATTTATCGTGTTTTGTTAACGCTCGAGTTAGATACGTTAATGAACCCAAAGTTTGGATATATATGCCCCCCTCGGCACGCTACAAGATCTGTGGAAATCGCAAGCTTCGTTATCCGTCTTAACTTCTCTGACATGGAACAGGCATAGAAAATTCCTGCTTGAATAGGTTCTGCGTTGTGATGCTCATTTGTCTTCAGATACGTTATCTTAACAGGCATATACTTGCTGTGTCTTAACATTTTAAGAAGTCTTGGACTTGAGATATGTTTTCTTGTGCGCGAATGGTATTTTATTCTCCCCTTTCCCTTCTCTTTACCTCGCCCTTTCCTTTTCAACCCCTTCCAACACCTCTCGGATAGAACTTGGATGGCGTAAATGTGTTGCATTTGCTTCCGGATCCGCGTGAACGTTATTCTCGGTCAACGAGCTTACTCATTCAAAGCATTGCATTGGTTTCTCGCAGTTTGCGTGCTTTTTGAACGCCGAGACGGTTTCAGAGCGGAAAAAATCAACAAAATATGAATCGTTGTGTCGTTTCTCCGCGAATGGCTATAGCATGTACCGTTAAAAACTTGTTCAATGCTCGATATTCGGAGATTGCGGTATTAATCCTTCACGTCGTTTCCGATAGTTATTGCGGTGGTGACATAAAACAGGCTCGGATCGATGGAAGCAATAATCCATGAAAAATGATCTCAACGACACCAAGCATATCGCCATAAATCGTTGCCCAAACAATCCTCGGAGTCGAACACAATCGGTCTTTGACCCTCAAGCACCCGGTTTATTAATCTTGAGACAAAAACATCTCGAAAAAGCATCGTTTTTTCCACAAAACTATCGGATATATCGGAGAGAGAGAGTTACATGAGCGGGAATTTTTTATATTCATGTTTCACCCCACTTGTTCCGACTTCACTTCCACAACAACCTCCTCTCCCTTCCTTTCCTTTTCTACCATCTTTTTCAATTCCTGCCTAAGCCGACTTCTACCTCCGGGGGCTAAACCCCCATCTCCCCCCAACCAGCTACCCACTTCCACGCCCCCTCTCCATGCATTCAGCCCAGTACGACGGGTGGAAAATGGTTCTCCATCCCCTCCCCCCTGTTCGCAGCTCTCTCCCTCTCCTTCCGTCTCTCTGTAGCTATCTTTCTCCCTCCCCACCCTCTCGGAATCCCCATTCTTTGACTTACCTATCTATCTAACTCTCGAGACAACGCACAGCCTCACTGAAACAAGCTTTCTTCTTTCTCACCGGATACATTTTGCGATAAAAAGACGGAGGTGGAGGAGCAAAGGGGGGGAGGGAGTGAGGAATGAGGGTAAGATTCGTTAGATGCTAGAAAGGGACACCTACCATTTTCTCGAAAGAGAACTAGCGGGGAGGGACTGGGGGGAGTGGTAGTAAAACTCTTCTTCCCTTTGATGGAGACGCGAGGAAAGGAGTAATTTTTAACTCCTTTTCTTTAACGAAATGGACTCGGGGAGGAATGAGGCGATAGGGTACAAGGTATAAGTCGCGTGTGTGTATAAAAGAACGGATGCTGGCTGATGCAAATATTAAAAGACTTCGCGGTAGCGCGGCCGTGTTTCAGTTTAATGCATATTACATGAGCATAAAATGCCGAAGTTGAGGGGGTTTCGAAGAAAGATTAAATGATATATTAGGACTGGAGATTTATGAGTAAAAACGTCTCTCGCATGCGCAGTACGTTTTAGAGGGAAATAAATTTCGTTTTTATTTTTATCTGCCGACTTCCTCTCCTCCGTGCCTGTCCTATCTTAACGTGAAGTTACGCCAGCACCATTTGCCGATTGTAATTATGTCGTAATTTGTGAAATAACGTTTTAATTGGAGAACTTTTACGATACGGCGTAATTGGTTCACGGTAATGATTTTGAGTCATTTTTCGTGTGTGTTCCGTTATGGAGTAGGAATGCCCCGTTTGAAGACACATTTTGAAGGAAAACCTGTCCATCATTGCCTTTTGATTTTTTTTATTGTAAGATTCCACGAGGAAGGCTGTAGCAAAAAACATACTCTCAACCATAAAAATATTCGGGAATGAAAAATATAATAATCCCAAGAAAAAGTACGTTTCTCCGGATAATTTTTTCGTACTATAATAATACAAGAACGTGATTAAAATTTTTTAAATTCCCCTTAACGAGGTAGTTTTTTTGAAGTTATCTTTCGATTTCATGTTCAAATGAATCTTTCACGAAGAATGTCTGCGCTTTTATATGCAAGATTAAAGATATAATTACGCGCTCCACTACTAGTACAGTTCAACATTGCAACGTAAGATCACTTCTTGTTCATCGCCGATAAAATTACTCAACAGGGCTATACACTCTTAAACAAGTCATTACGGGCAACGGGAAACCGGAACTCCTCTCTGGTCGCTGTCTTTGACGATCGTGAAGCATCTGCTGCCAGAATTTCTACCTTTCCACGAAGTTTTGAATTCCTATCTAGCGGAAAATAATATATAGGAGTGGTCTTGGAAAAGCGACTGAATAATAAAATTCTCCCTCTATATTTCAAATAGGACAATGGATGAACAAATAAGAGAAAGGCGAAAGTGTTAAGAGAGGGTTCATGACATGAAGGCTCAAACGCATTTTTCTATTTCTGTCTCCCTATATCCTCTATCGTAACTTCTTTGGTTATACTCTGCCCCGCATTCTTCCTCCCATCCTATGACTTCTTTTTCCCTCCTCTCTCATCCCTCCTCCTTCTTCCAGCCTCTACCTCCTCTTTTCTTCTCCCACCCACAAAGTCGGCCGCACATCTGACCACCAGCTTTTCGATCACGTTTCCAAGCCATGCCGCTGGATACACATTAATTTTACGGCCGGAGGCATGCCGTAGGATATCAGGGCCTATTACCTCTACGCTGTGCCGATGAGAAGTGGGGGGGGAGAGAGACGGAGGTAGGCGGAGGGAGAGAAGGAAGCAGAGATAGAGAGAGGAGGGAGCGGGTGGGGTGGGTGTGGAGGAGTGAGGCCAACAAATAGTCTCATAGAAACATTTCAGGCGTTTAAGTCTCTTTCCCTCTCTCTCTCTCTCACTCTTTAACTCTACCCAATAGAATTTGTTATCACCAACAATGTGAATGCAGCGTCTGGAAGTTTCTCTTTGCTTTTTATCCCGTAATATCTCCGTAATAGTATCGCTTCGGTCATTCCGACACATCGCTATCTCTCTCTTTCTGTCTCATTTTTTTTTCTCTCTCATTCCGAGAGACGCCATTTATTTAGAACTCAAAAAAGACTAAGAGTTTACGTTCCCTTTCGGATAAGCGATCCGGAGGAGATATTTTGAACGATTTAAGATATTTAGATATAATACTCTTTCTATCGTAAGATGCGAGGAGATTATCTTTATCTTTAAGGAGACATGATCGCTTTTTTATTCGAATGCTTTTGTAGTACCATGTAATGTTTCCTTCTTTGCGCGAGCAGTAAGAAATCGACGTTATCTAAAAAAAATCGCGGGAACCTGATTCAATTTATATGCGGGTTTGCGAAAAAAATATTTCTGACGTAATTTTATCGGAAATTTCGACGGTCACTTAACAAAAAATTACAACCAGCTACGGAAATACGTTTTTCACAAATGACTATATTTATTACCAAATAAGGTAATTTATTTATTTTCCATGGCTGAAAAAATGTAAATTTCGTTACGCCCCAATATTAGTGCGCGATTTTTTATTTCGGAGATCGATATTTTTGCCAAATTAGAATTAAATAGGCTCACATTAAAATTTCTTTCGTTTGAGTACTTTCCGTCACATTATCGATTCTTATAAAGTAGGCGTAACTAGCAGACTTCTCCCTTTATTTCGAAACGTTACTCCACCTTTGTCGCAAATCTTAAGCTACTCTCCGTGTAGAGTAATGCAACAATGCCTAATAAAAATTAAGCTCCCGTTCAACGCAAAAAAAACTTGATTCTCACCTCGCTCTAAGCCGCTTTGTTTTCTTCGGCGTTTCAACACGTTTCGCCGCGTGCCGTGAAAATATTTACCAGCACACGCAGCCGCAGTGCAATGCAGAGCCGCCACCGTCGCAGTCTCACGGATTGAGACGTGAGATGGCTCACCCAGGGACATTATTTGAAATCAAACGGCTAGCGTATCTATTTGTTGCGTCACGTGAGAAAGGAGATAAAGACTATTTGCGAGAAGACATTTACAGAAGCGAGTATAGGTTCATACACTTCCCGGACAAGTCGCCCTCATTGTGGAGCTCCGCGGCTGCACCTTCTAGAGCTACCGCCCTCGAAGCCCTCGAGGGAACTCGCTCCACCACTAACCTGTCCCACAAATTCTCTTATTGCCGCCCGAAGGCCTAGGTGGCCCCCTCTTTGGCCCCCACCTACGCTCTCCGCCAATCCTCTTCCGTACCTACGCCCGACGACCGTCTTTCCACTCCGCAAAGCACTTTTGCTTCACTTCCGCGAAGAAAACCAAGTATAAAGAGCTTCGGCAAAGTCTAGAAAGAGCGAGCGACCTAGAAAGTAGCTTGACGAGTTTTGAGACGGGTCCACGAAGCGCATTCATTGTCCGGAGGCCTTCGTCCTCTTCGTCTACTTCGATGTCGGCCTCAGGGACCGCCCTCGCAATGGCTCACGGTCTGCATCACATAAGAAACTACCCCGGAGCGCGGCCATGAGCGTGACGTGGTCGCCGGTGGAAGTGGGGCGGGGATATTCGGTATATGTACGATGTAAAGGGGCGGTTCCGGGGGCGAGGGGGGGTGCGGTCGGAGGAAAATAATCGCCTTGACGGCCTCCGGAATCATAGGCCAAGGTGATGGGCGATGTCATTCTCGTAAAAAAATCCATTTTCCCGACTCGCTTTGACCTCTTCCACCCCTCCCCGTATCCTCCAGCAAATGCATCGAGCGTCGACGCCGATATTTTATGGGCCTTTGTTAGACAACCAGTGGGATTTACCTGGGAATTTTAAAAGTCAGGACTTTGGCCATAAATAATATGGAAGCTCGATTTAATTTACGGCCGGTTGGTTCAGAATTAAATATTTTAATCTCGGAGGGCGGGTATTCTAAGTTTTTTACGGCCAAATGATTCAGTAAAACCCTTATCTAGATTCATTGTAAGGCTACAGGGATAAAAGTCTCGTAAAAGCTCTCTAACTGCGAGAAATTAATAAATGCACTAGCACGTTTATTAATTTGACATTTTATATTGTTAACAAATCCTTATTTTTACATATTATATATAACTATCACTCAAACCTAAAATCACTAATTAAAAGCACTTCATGAGCTGATGCTATGGCGAACCTGAGATAATAATAAAAGAGTAAAAACTCATGAAAATTGTGTCTAAAGACACAGAAAATGACTACACATATAATAAGTGGTACATTTACACAGTATTTAGAAAGAGAGCTGACAAGCGCGAACATTTCATGAAATTATCCTCAATAATATTTTCTATCAATCAAATATCGGTCCTTAATGTAGAATATAAATCTTGCAACCCTCCAAATAATCCCCATGCTATTTTGGTTCTTTTTTGGAATCTACTAATCTATCTAAGAATTCGCGTTTATTATTTTCATATTTCCTGTTAAGAGACCTTGTTTCTGTCATCTCTTGCTGATTAAATATTTTTCATAATTCTGAAGGCATAATTAATTTCCGAAGATGTAACTTTTTGGAATTTCATTATGTTAAAAGAAGGTACATGGTGCTTTGAATATTACCAAAATTTATCTTTATTATTTATTATTAAACTGTGAAAATGTACTAAGTTTCGTTGTCCCTTCTTATAATATTGTCAAGGCTGCTAAAAATATGTTCTATTCCATCTACATTTGACAGTCGATTCACTTTCGTAACATTGCAAGCAGAGATTTCCGGTTGGAAGATGCAATGATTTCTTTATCCTCGTTTGTAATTTTTCCTTTGAAGAATTATGTAAATAAAGGATTTCTGTTATAACAGCCACAGATGAAAAAAAACAAATCTTATTTCTCAACGGAAGTGTGCTTCAGATTTTTGACGGATTTCAGTCCACTTTAACTAAAATGAAATACATAATCAGATCTAAATGAAAATAGTTAAAACTCCTAGTTAACGTAGATGACGTGAATAGGGTATTGCACACATGAATGAAATTAATTTGTAGGATAAAATTATAAATATTAACTTCCATATGAAATATTTCCTTTGTTACTAACATAAAAAAATATAAATCCCCTGTAGTTTTAGGAGTATATTTAATCGTAATGATGAAAAAGAAACCCCGTATAAAGATGTGTCCTTTGATTATCCAGATGAATATATGACAACTACAACACCATCAATCAAATTACTGCTGTTAGTAACTTGTGTCTCATTTAAAATTGAAGTGATATTTTTCTAGCGTGTGCTATACTGTTATAGTTGAACGACAATTATAGTACTTTTCTCCAACTTATGTGAAAACATTGTGAAGAATGTTACGGTTCTGTTACAAAATGATATTGGAAAAGCATTTGCATTCAACCGAGGGGAAAATTTTACAAACATAGCGTTCTTAATTTAGTACAAAATTAATTTAGCCTATGAAGAAAGCCTACTGCTTTTGTCAATCGTCAAAACAGTACATTCATTCCCCCATATACGTCGCCTTGTCGCCATGATGGAACATGTTTCGTTGTAAGACGTGTCGTTTCGCATATACATACATACCAAAGGCAATATTTGGGAAATTTCAATTGCACTATATGTTGCTACTATAATTTTAAACCCCCTTAGCATTGTTTTGAATTACACGTTCATTATTAAGTAATGTAATTTCTTTTTGCGCTTGATTTTAATTTTACACTTCATATGGCAGGGATGGCAAATTATTGTTGTGTCGCGTGTAAAGAATGTAATGTTAATCATCAGAATTTTTTTCGCGTGCCACTAGTTTACTCCTATAAGAAAATTCATTTTTTATACGGAATATACAAGATTACACGTGCCACGTATTTGCCATCCCTGTCATATGGGATAGCAAGATGTATCTGTTTACTACCGAAATTTGGTGTATATGGTAGCAGTGATGTGCAGCAGTTTCAACTTCAGAATTGTCCCAGATGACTTTTTCTATGTATCTACACAATTTATATGTAATTTTCTTTATATCATTTTATTAGCTTAATTTTCACAGAGTATATCTTTTATATTGTGTGATCAAGTATTAGTCACGGTAAATGTGCGTAGTCCGGTAAATGTGTACATTTCCCAGTTAATGTGCACATTTTTACTACCAAGTTCGGTAAATGTAAGTACAGGTTTCCCTCACTACATGTGGGGGTTGCGTTCAAGTAAAGTGACGCATAAAGCGAATCCGCATAAACAGAAGCCATATTTATATGTAAAAGACAGGAATACGTTCCACAAGCAATCCTTACTCCCCTCCAAGACGATCTTCTTTCGCTCCACAACGACATCTTATGCGCTACATGCAAACTTAAAATAATTAACATTGTAAATTATAAAATGTTGTAGCCTAGCATAAGTGGGGGCTGTTGTGGGTGACATAATAGTGGAGGTTAAAAGTGCTGGAAAGTTGTCTTGACCCAACCCAAGTTCCGCAAAGAGACAAAACTTCTGAAGTGTATTCAAACACTCGGCCCCACCGGGTTGGGTAAGTTAGTCAAAATGTTTTTGGTTCCTCCTCACGTTCACTGTGTTCTCCCCTCGGGTTGAGAAGCGTTCATCCAAATATATACAAGTGGTGCCGAACCTTCGATGATTTTTGTTATAAATTAACGTAATTATTAATGTGTAGCATTTCTCATTCTTACTTAGTTCCACATTTACCAAGACACATCGGTAAAAGTGCACATTTGCCTGGAAATGTACGGATAATACGTATTTCTGTAAAATTAAACTTACATTTACCAAGCTTGGTGGTAAATGTGCACATTTACCGGTAAATGCACAAATTTCCCGATTACGTACCTTTACCGTAACATATTATTTGAAATAAAATGGTAAAAATTTAGCAAAATGTCCACCAGGAACGTAGCCCCATCTTTCATCATTTTGTCTATGGGAAAATTGGTTTCGCTAAGCATTGTTTCGCTTTAAGTCACAATGTTTAGGAACGTACCCCCGACGCTTAGCGGGGACTTGCCGTATCCGATAATTATCGGATACTAATTATTATAATAATTAGTACGGCGTCACGAAAATATTGATACTAATCATATTGTCTATGCGAGCAAAAGTTCCCCCAATTTAGCATTTGATTTGCTCGGATGGAATACAAAAGTTGATATAATCTAAGGCTTCACGCTGTGTTACAATGCCATACTCAATTAATGAAAATATATTGAATCCTTAATTTTAAATCATGTTTCAGCCTGTCATCACATCTTTATAATATATTACAGTGCATCCAAAAATTAAGCTTTAAGTAGAACAATCGTACATTGATACTGGTTCTTCCACTTGGAAATTATTGATACTAACCCTGTATTCGAAGACATTTATAAGGAGCGTTTATGTATGCATGGAATAGTATTTTGTTCCGAATATTACCTGGAAAAGGTCGGTTCAGTCACGCTCTAACAGAAGCTCCGCCCGCATTTATTTTATTTATTTATTTTATTTTATTTATTCAATAATTACTCATACAGCTTTTGTAGCCATTTTACAGTGGAATGTGTTAACAATAACAATAGATGAACACATACATCCATGCCCTAGGTGGAGAAAAACTCACCTAGGCGGGATTCGAACCCGCGACCTTCGGATTGGCAGTCGAGGACGTTACCCCACCGCCACCGAGACCGCATAGAATTAGAAATGTTACAGTGAATTTTAAGTCTTTTAGCATTTGAATTTAAATGAGAAGCTCCGGATAAATTTATTTGTAAGTTTATTATAATCATGAGTAGTAAAAAAGAAAGAGGTTTTATTAGAGCAGATTTTTCTTTGGCTACATTCAGGTGAACATTCCTTCTACAGATCCCAGCGCTGGGGTACCTCAGGGCGTTTCAAGTGATGCGTGGGCAAAAACCTGTGTTATGTTATTTATACAACAAAACTTTACAGGCTGCGGCCGCCCTTCTTTTGTGATCTACGATGGAGGGAGCCAGAAACAATCTTTGTCAGTAAAATTAATTCTAGAGTACAGGACGTAACTAAAAAAGACTCACAGGACGAGGAAAAATGTTTAATTTTTATGTTAAGGTTGCGTTTTTATAAAGATTGCCCAACGGCCGCATATTTAAACTTCCCTCAAAACATTAAAAAGCTTTTAAAATAATTTCTTTCATTAACAAAAAACATACATTTCCATGAAACATATTTTAAAACATTCTTAGTATAAAATTTACATTGTGAGTTTTGCTTAAATATATTTTAAATTCTTGTTAAAAGTAAGGCTAAACTTATATTCTATAGAATACATTATTCACAGTTTCTTGAAATGCATGAGAAGATGATCGTCATTCAAATACTCTGCACTTTTAAACTCAGATTTCGTAGAGGACGATAGATGGATACTTTTAGGAAACCACTAAAAATACATCACCAGCTTTTTAACCATCGGTTGCCCAAATTATTTAATTTTCAATTTAAAATACATGGAATTCATTTTGTGGTATTAAAAATATATTTACCATCTCTAGAAATTTAAATTATCATACGCCATCTGTATAGAATCGTTGTCGATAATATGGTAAGGTGAAACATAAATATTTAGTAACTGTAGATCTAGTAAAATAAAAGTCTTCATGTAACATCAAACTCTTATTCTAATTTAATTTAGCATTGGAGAGTGGAAGGTTAAGTAATAAGTAATATTATTGAGAAGGAAATGCAGATCTTCATGACATTTGAAACTGTATAAATATAAAATATAGGCAATATAGAGCTTAGTAACTGCCATTATGTAATGGCAGTTAATTTTCCACATTCCTGATTTTTTGAGTAATTTTACGCTGAAACATGTATAATATGCGTGAAGTTTAGCAGGTACAGATCTAAATCCAAAAACCGGCTCCTCAAAACTCACCTGTCCAAAACCGGAGATTTAAAAACTGAACAGGATTTTGACTGTACACTAAATTCAAGAAAAAATTGTTTTCATAAAAATCCAAGTGTATGAAAACACAGAAATTACGCAAATTTATCAAGAACGCAATGAAAGTATTGCAAAAAATCCTCCTTCATCAAAATCTATTCGCTAGCAACTCAAACTCCGACGATGTGAAGTAAATTATCTTCATATAGTCCTTATCTGCACATAGTACTTTGTTGGCGGAGAAGAATTACGTTTTTGGTAAGGCAATAAAACAACTTCATTGCATATTTTCCTATTTTATTTAGCCTTCTTTACCATTTGATAGTTCATGGCTAGGATCTATCCATAAAATTATCATCCCCCATTCCATATTTTCCTTATTTATTTTATTTCTTTGTTACACATGAATTAATGAAGTTCATGGTTAGCATCTACTAATAAAAATATTATCCGAAAACCGGATAAATTAAAAAAACGACAACCTCTATGACCAAAGGTTGCTGGTTTTTAGACTGTACTGTATTTTGAATAATGGTAACCTACGACACTAGTCCTATCACTGATCCAATTCGAATGGTCGAATCGCGGCAATAAAAGCTTAAATACAGCGTATAATATGATTCACCAGGCAGTCATATAAATTGCACAATTTTTTTGAGAACTTGAGGTTAAAAAAAACATTTCGGTGGCGAATTTCAGACGCGAGAGAACAGGTGACGGATTTTCACCGCAGATATCAATTTTTCCCACCGCCTATCCAACGCTTCCATTGCAAAATTTAGTGATGGATGATATGTTTGTACGATTGGGTAACACCCGATCCTTCTCGCATTCTTCCACCACCACTTTATACCTCCGTAATTAGGAATCGTCATTAATTTGTACCCACGGAGTAACGCAAAAAAATGAGCTTGGCGACGCCTCCCCGTTACGTATCTTAACGATACGCAAGTTCGATTTTTCATCTCATCGACAGCTCTAATCGGGAGAAGGGAAAAAAAGAAACGCTAATGTTATTCAAATCCCTTATTGAATTGGGCAATATTTATCATCAAATCTGGGGGCGATTATCCTCTTGGAAAGGGAATGAAGATAGAGAGAAAGAGATAGAGAGAGGCAAAATGAGAGAAGCCAGTTTCGCGTACCCTCTCCCAATCTAGATTCCTCATCACGGTCAATACTCTGGAATGAGGTGTCACCGCTCCGGAGAGGCAGTGCGTCTCGGTGGGAAGGAATTTGGTGCCGGCATTAGCCTACTCTTAACGAAGAGCACCAAGAGGGCCAACGGCTTAACGCCCCTTCCTAAGAACGGAACGCTGACTTTGCGCGGTCTCCTCAAACCACAAAATCAGGGGGCCGAGCGACCTTATAAAAAATCCTACTTTCGCAGGATTCGTAACCGCTGCCTTTTTCGAGCAGCAGACGAGTAGCAGCCAGCGTCCTAAGATGAGGGATTTGTAGGACAGAAGAGATAGGAGAGAAAGAGATATAAAGGAATAGGTGAAGGTTGAGAAGAGAGTGGGAGACATAGACCAAGTTAGGAGAAAGGAATTGGATAAACGGATACGAAAAAGAGATTGAAGGAAAGGAGTACGTGGTAAGAGAGGAAGGGGAATGGGAAATGGAGAGAATGAGGAAGGCATATAAGGTATGAAAAATAAGATTTACGGTCGAGACGGAAGAAGAAATAAATGAGATGTATTATGAGAGAAATATTAAGGAGGTTGGCGGCGGGAAGAGGGAAAGAAAGAGAAAGATAAAAGGTAAGGGTGGAAGGGGAACGGAAGGTATGGTGTTAGTAGAGAGAGGAGTGATGAGGATAGTCGTGGGAGGGAGAGGAAGAGACGTCGATTGAATGTGAAGGTTGGGAATGAAAATAACGCTTGGATTAAAGGGATTGAGGCAAGCGGAGGTATTGACATTGAGAAGTGTGGAGGGGGCATTGAGAGGGCGGGGGAGGAAATACTGTAACGCAATAAAGTAAAAAAGGAAATAAAACAGAATGAGGTCCGTGTACGTGGGGGTTATCCGGTTCTAGAAGATTAATATATTCGACCACGTCGAAATGAAACATATTTTGACGTAAGTACAGATATGAGGATGTTATTTTAACATTAGACGCATATACGTACACGAGGTTAAAATATGTTTGTCCCCATTAAAATTTAAACGATTCCCATCAATTCTTCGAATCTGGGTAATTTCTATTATAACGTCTCGTATTTTTTCATTGTTGACGCCCGTAATATCGGAATTTTATTAATCGTTTGTCGTATTTTGTTTATTACAGAGCTCTAAGGAATTGCGGACAATAAATTAGCTATCATTACGCGCTGAGATGTTGAAAAAGACACTATCAATATCCTCTGTCGGATTCCAATACGCAAACCGATGCGAATGAGTAAGGAGAAGGTGCTGCCCTCTGGTCTCCGAGACGAGTATGATAATGAGGGTTAAAAATGTTAAACGCTATTGAAGTAACTGGCCAACACCGCTGAGGTTGTAACCTGTATTCCTATAGGCCATGATGTCTCTGATTCAAATGCCAAAATGGCTTGAGTACTTCATTACTTAAAAATGTTTTCTTTATAGTAGCTGCTTTCTAAATGTTCGTGCAATTCTAATTTGAAAATATTTTGTCCAAGACTGATTAGAAAATTAGCCTAAGAAATAAAATGTTTTTACTTACACGAGTTAGTAAAATGGTTTGCTTAATAATATTGCGTGCATTTCCGAGAACATTATAAATGGAAAAATAAAACCACGAAGTTTTATTCCAAAATATGGGCCTATATTTTGTGAATATTCACGCGTGCAACCAAATTGCTTATCAATTACACAATCTATGGAAACTGTATTGCTTGCAATTATAAATATGGTTTTATGAATTAGCAACTAAATTTTGCTTCAAGTTTTTGATAAACCAGAAAAAACGTTCATTTTTTTCTTTTAACAATGCTAAATAATGCAAACAAAAGATATTTCAATGCTGAAATTCAAAATGTGCCAAGTAAAATACGTTACGCAAATACGGTTAGGCAATAAAAGCGACCATTTCTATTGAATTATATTATATTTTATCACAATACAACGAAGAATAATTGACTGAATTTGGATTTTTTTGTACAGACAAAACTTTATACGTTTAAAACAAAAAAAAACTTAAGACGCACTGACAATTTATCACACTTACAGCAGTATAGGAAATTTGTCTCCTTAACAGATATTGTAGATGGCATCTTAGTAGTCATTCTTACCTGAGACTATTTAAATTGTACCATGCAAGCCATTAGTAAACATTCTCAATTTCCTCTCCGTGCCATTTGTTTCAAACAGAAATTTAATGTCAAAAGGACGAAACGAAAACTTAACGATATGTGCGTGTTGAAAATTCTGCTTCTCGAAATTTCCATTGAAGACGACGGTAAATTAGGATAAGGCTTCGAAAGATTGAGAAACAAAGAAAGATAGAGGGCAAGAGAAAGACAGGGAGAGAAAGATATATAGAGGGAGAAAGTTATACGTCCGATTCAAATGCGAAGAGTGATTGAAATGGTAAGTAAACATTTGGATATCGTAGTGAGGAAGGAGAGAGAGAGAGAGAGAGAGAGCGGAGTGGGCGGTGAAGAGTGGAAAAGAGGATATTGTATAAAACGATTGAAATATGATTTATTGGTATTGCAATTTATCATAAAAAATAATTTTCCATTGGCTAGTTCAAGGACAATAATGCCCAGAAAATTGTAACTAAAAGAATTAACCTTTTGATATTTATTAAATATATCAGCAAAACAAAGAAAGCAGATGATCTTTCTATCATATAAATGAAAATCATGTAATTATGCACCATAATTATGCTAACTTAAGCTTGGAAGAATTTCTTTTGAGTTTTCCCTTTAACAATGCTGAGCATTGATGATTTTTTACTCGTTTTAAAATAGAGAAAAACGCTCTCACTCAATATTTGACTACATAATTTACTAATAAATTCTCAGTGCAACAAATACATTTGTGAAGGTCATATCTAGATTGGTAGTAAGCAGTTCACGAATTGCATTTATAGGTATTTTCATCACGATTTCATCATGACTTTACTTTTGAGTATTAAATATATTGAAGAAGTTCGTCAGAGCGATACTTAGAGTTGCCAAATGGCAGTTAACTTGTTTGGAAAATTTTGATCCTATTTAAATATAAAAAAGGCAATAATATTGTACGTTATACATAAAAAATTAGTTTGGAAACTTTAAAGGAAAAAATCAGCGTATAGTGTAAAGCGGCACTTTATAATTTTATCAATAATGGGATTTAGGATCAAATATTAAATAACACAAAATCTATTATTATAATTTTCTATCTTCAGAATCTCTTTTCTAGAGCGCGGGGCCCCTTAAGGCGCGGGAACCAGGGCACGCGCCGTAAGTGCCCTGGCAGTTCTTATGGCGGTAGAATGTCTCTTTTCTTATTCCCTCTTTGAGCAAACAACGCACTTGAACCCACTCTTTTTTGCCCTGAATAGGGGCCCTCTTGTAGAAAGTGACGCAATGTTAGTGGTCAACAACTCCTCGGGGGAAAACCCTCACAAAAATATTCATAGAGTTGGGTGAGAGGAATATATTGTAAGGTTCGCTGATTGAAGGAGCCTCGAGACATCTGTGATTTATGGCATAAACAACGCAAAAATTAGAAAATGAAAAAGTGGACGCTGCACAGGACGCCATATGTCGTCGTAAACGCTTGAGGGATTAAAACACACAGTAAATCAAATTTAAAGTCTTTTCTATGTGGAACACATCTTCTCAAGAACGTAAACAACGCCTATTACATTATTTTTAATGAGAAAAATATTTTAGATTTACGCTTTTTCGCTTTACGCGACGATTTCCGGGAACGCAACTCTCGCGTAAATCGGAGGATACCTGCATTTATCACTTCCTTCGGTAGAAATCCAGAGGCATGTAAAGTGAAAACAGACGAACTGAATGAGAAATTTTCAGGTATGAAATGTCGGGGGGAAAAAAACAAAAATTATAATCATAATATAAAAATAACTTTTAAAAGATTTTTTTTACATAGATGGGGCCTCAAAAGTTTTACTTCAATTGGGGGTCTTAAATCGTAGTTATGCTCACGATTGATAATGAATATGAATAAAAATTATGTTGGAAATAAATACCCAATTGGAGATCTGGACACGTATCACGTACATCAGTGATGCCCAAACTACTCTCATAGATGATGCAGAGATAAATGAGATTTGGCACTTGTAACTTAAATATTAAATCGAAACAATTAGGGGCTAAAAAATTAGAAGATCAGAAGAGAACGTTGCATAACACTCATCGTATACAAGAAAGCGCTTCAAAAAGTTAAGGCGAGTCTGTTAATAGAAGTACAGAGAGAAAAAATTTGAAAGAAAGGAATAATTAACTTCTTCGTAATTGATCAAAAGAATTAAAAAAGGGCAAGAAGGCGATTATACGGTAAAATTTGTAATCTAAAAAAACAGCGGCAAATGGTGTAAGAACGTTGCCTAATCATATAAAGTGGAAAACTAATTACAAGGTATAATTAAATTAAAATGAGTTGAGTGATTGTTTTGAAAAGAGATTAAGTTGTCGGCAAGATATTGGTATTGAAAGGCCTCAAATGAAGTGACCTACTCTCAATAATGCCAGTAGAGTTCTTCGTTCTTGACGAATTACTATGGGTCTCTAATGTATTTTCCGTGGGCACCAAATTGTGATGTTTTAGCTACTTTTCTTACACCCGTTCCGGGGGACTAATTCTTCTGTCCTTGCTCATTTACCCGGGGACCCAAGTAATGTGTAAAATACTCGCTGTAACGGGGAAGAAATGAAGACCGTACGCTTTTTCTGCAGCGTTTTGGATAGCTCTTCAAAGATAAAGTAAAGGAGACTGACTTCATAACTCTTTGTTAAGATACGTTTTAAGATAAGCGTATAGAATATTAGCGTCGTCACTGCATCCATCAATAACTTGAGAAATAGACAAACTATGTCTCTCCAATATCCAGAAAAACGTAGGGAAAGCCCCCTACGTGTGTAGGCTGCAAAGCATCCGTCATCAACGGTGATGATTCAACTACCTATATTAAATATATTTTTCAAATTCTGTCGGTGTATAGATACTAAAGACGGCTGCTTTGTAGCCGAAATGAGGATTTAGTTTTACCTATGCATCTATCGGAGAATCGCGGATTGTAAATTCCATTTTAGCGATAGGTATTGCTCGATAATTGTCATTTGAATTTGATAAATGATAAGTTTCTAAGAAAAAAGAGCTTCGTTAATTTTCTTTGATCAGTATATGATAGATTATCATGGAATAAAAGGCAACAAGGTTTATAAGCGCGTGTGGCTTGAATCTCGCGAAGGTGATAAAAACTTCGTTATTAACACTAGGCAAAATAGAAATCAAGAAACGATTTCGTATTACTCAATGTGAAAAGTGCAAGGGTGGGAGTAGTACTTAGTCACTGAAAGAGTAGAAGTTAGGTATGAAAAGGTTATCCCTCGATGTTAAGTATTTTATGGGAAAGATGTTAAGAAATTCAAGTCGAATTAGACGTTTGGTATGTAGAGAGAGAATTAAATGCTACAAAAGATGAAGCGGTCGGAGTGACAAAAGGAAAAGTGTCGAAACCGCGAAAGGATTCGTAATGTATCAAGTATTTGGAAAGTGAAGGTGAATGGAAATGGAAAATTGGAGTGGGAATGCGATGCATAGAAATGTCGAGTAAAGAGCCTACCCGGAGTTTTCTACGAAAAGTACATCATTTTCAAGCAAATCGATTCACTCTTTCATATTAACGTATGTAGAAGAAATGTATAAGTTAATGGAAAGTGCAATGCTCGACGATGGGGCCTGGGGCCGTCGAAAAGAAAAAACGCAGGTAAGGATATTTAGGCGAAGTATGCAAAATGTATTTATGTCTTATTATTTTTTCACACCTATAATATTCACTCCTTGGCACCTGCTAGTTCTTTTTATATTAATTAACAGAGAGTAATTTATGTGTATATTTTAGCATGCTGCAAATTTTAGCATGCGTGCTTTAAAAAATTAGAACTTTTTTTAGAGAAAAACTAACTCACAATGAAAGGAATGCGATGCAAAGTTCTAACCTTATTGTTTATTCGCGTGATTCAAGGATGGGTAAAAACAAAGAGTAAACAAGCAACAATATATTCGCTTGGGTATCATGTATGAAAACAATTAACCATTACGAAGTAATTGATCATTTTAATAAAAATATCTACCTATCAAACGCGTCAAGTAAATTAAGGTATTCGAAAATAAATGTCGATAAATTTTAATTATTTACCATAACTGTACTTACTACTTTACTTTATTTACTTTGCCATTCACGTCCATAGTGTATTATTTGTACTTAATTTTAGCGCAAAAATGAAGTTTTGATTTATTTTCGTAAAATTGATTCTTCAGTTTGTGATTTCTTTTGCTCTCATTTCCGAGTAGAAATATAAAGCGTTACCGGCAATAAAAGTGTCATCCGGAGTTGCAGTTAAAGGAGTTGGAGCAGAGTAAAACTGAGTTGTCTCTTCCCGCCGCAAAATGGCATCAGCGCAGCAAAAAGCGGACGGTTATACAAGATTCCAAAGCGGATTCCCTCCGGACAGAGCAACTCTCTGCTAAATCTCATTCGAAGACGATTTTTACATTGTAAATTATCTCCGGCAATCATCCCCAGCATACGTAACATCTTAAGTTGTATATTACCTCAAATTTATGCGCTTAATTACATTTATGGCCTCCGTCGTTCGTATCTAAATCTATTTCGAAATTCGAACAATGATCTTTTAAAGGAGGATGTCAAACGTTCTCACATCATGACGCGTTATGTTATAATTTTTTCTTAGGCATCCGTGACAGCTACGCTTTTTCAATCATGAGGCATTTTCATTAGGGTCTTATGATCCCTGTTATGAATTGGACGATATCACGATTACTTTTGAAGCTCATCAGTCACTTGGGTTCAATCCGGTTCACGAATAATTTTATTGTCTTTGTGGGACTCGTTATGCAATCAACCTCCTGACGGGTAGCTAGCTAAGCTATTGTGTATCTCCTGGTGCATAAACCTATGGATGTGAAAAGGGGTTTGGAAGAAAAAATACTACGACTCATTTTGTTTCGATTTCGTAAATCGAGATCGCGAAATTGAGTTTATGTGATTCGCGCGTTTTACAATGTGGTCTTCGATCTTATTCCGAGCTGAGCGTGTGTGTATCCACACATGCACGCGCGCACACACACATGTCCCTCGATAGTTGTGAATTATCACCATAGTTTAAGGAGAAAATTCTAAATACATACATAAATACATAAATTTCTATTATTGTTCTGAATTTCTTGTTTAATTCATACAGTGAAAGATATAAAGTTTTGGTTTAATAACAAAACGACGCACTGAATTGTCCTTATTTTACTTTTATCATTACGTTTTAAAGGATAACAATAGTCGGCGATGATATAGTTTCTGTAAATATCTCGAAAAACGTATTTCCGTTGGAATCTGACGCATTTCGACTTTTGCCTTTCTGTCGGACTAGATTTAATGTCTCTATTAGTCAACATAACATAGTCTTCCTAACTTATATCTACGCTTAGTAGAATTCGACGTTTATTTTTTTTTTTTGAATCGACGTTTATTTTCCCGAGAGATTTTCGACGAATATAGACGCTTAAAATTACTACTTTGTAGAATTCGACGTTTATTTTTTTGAAAATCGACGTTTATTTCCAGAGAGATTTTCGACGAATAACGGAGCCTCAAATAATTATTACTACTTATTATTATTACGTCTGGCAGTATTTGGCCTTTCAATTCGATGATAAAATTCACTTTTTATCTCGAAATTCTACCTAAAATGTACATTAATTTTACTATACTTTGAGTATTTATATAAAATTTTATAGGTAGTTAAATAGCAAAACGGTTAGCGTGCTGTCTTCAAACGACCACCGAAATTCTTTTCTACCGAACCTTACTCAGCAGGACATATCCATGACCTTATCCGTATTGTGGGGTTGGTAGAATATCCCACCATTAGATCTGAAAAACCTCAATAGGGCTAAGAAACACGTGTTCTCAAAACTACCCAAGGGCCTTACGGTTGCCTGATTGTACAGAGTAGAAGAGTGAGCTTTTCAAAAAGACGCATATTTGAGTGTAAGGAAATATTCTTCTTTCAGTCCCACTGTTAATCCAAGCCCAGAAAAGGAACTAAATCTTAGATAGGAAATAATATTGCGAAAAAAGTTAACAGAAACGACCATAATATTATAATTCAGAATAGGAATTTAGACGTATATTTTTCCATACTGTTGGAAAATCGTCGCTTATCGACGACAATTCATTTTCGTCGATTTTGAAATTTTTAAAAATTCGACGCTTATCGACGGCAATTCATTTTCGTCGTTTTAAAATTTTTAAAAATTTGACGCTTATCGACGACAATTCATTTTCGTCGATTAAGAAATTTTAAAAAATTCGACGTTTATCGATTTAAATCTAATCCTACCAAGCCTACTTATATTTCGATTCATTTTAAATTTTTTGATAACAATAAGATCGAAATTTCTCCTGCAAGAAAAAGGCGGAACTGAGCCCACATTATTGCGTTGTTTGCCATGCAGATTGACTAGTCTTCAGATGTTATAGTGGTTTTTTCATAAATTCTTGCCTTATTTTAGTTATTTATAGAAAAACTCCTACTCGTATAATGATTACAGGAACTGATTATGTACGGCGCATAGATTTTAAGCATCTAATAACGCAATTAAATAAGAGAAGCATTGCTTCTTATCGCGATTTACGATGCTCATCGTTAGTTCTCTTATCTATTAGGACGCGATAGTCTTTGAGTTGCTCACACGCAAGTATAAATACACATTTCACTTTACAAACCACGAACAAACGCGAAGGATTACACGCTATGAAAATGGCACGCTGAATATTGACCAAGTGATACGTATTAGGTAGGTTTCGAACCCATGTCTCTTCTGATGCGGAGTGAGTCTCATTCTTCACGGAAGCCGAGAATAATTATATTCGGGTCATTACAAATTCAATTCTTGAAAACCAAGGCCACCCACGGATTGAAACGCTACATTTTCAAATCTTTAATAGCACGCTCGAGAGACAATTACGGAAATCAGTCACGCGCATTATTAGTTTTTTTTTCTCTCACAACAATTTCTACTTCATTCAGCTTTGGAAGGTATTCAATAGGCCGTGGCCACACGAAATCAATTTTGCACTCTGACACACAAAGGCTTCTACCTAATGAGGCAGCACTTAGGCTAATTTATATATATTAAGGATTCATTTTTTGATGTCGCTATTACTCAACCGAATGAGTCCTCCTTTGTCCTGAATTTAAAATGATTCCGTCTTTCAGGGATTTATAACGCTCATGATGTCTGCGTCGTTATATTTTGTCGTTCATTTTTTTCAATGTTAAAATAGTCTTGTTAGAGTGGCATGACAATCTAGCAGTAAAAATGCTCGATTTTGTATTACAATCGAATGTGAGACGCATTCCCTCTCTTTTAGGTATGTAAATGCGCGCTCGTTCAAACACTGTTACAGTAAACGGGTAATCATGTCGACGTTCTCCTATCAAATTATCCAGTTTACCCGAACCTATAACAAATAGTCCACGTGGCTAATTGTATATGAGAAATTTCTGGAAAGATTTCCACATAATTTCTCGATTGTTGAATAAAAAATCTCATGTGAAACTTACACTCGCTTCCGGTATTAAAAACCAGTCACTGGCCAAGTTACAAAATATTCCCTATCATTTTTCCCCCTCTCAAAATTCCACTCTCTCTCTCTCCTCCCCTCACTTTATCTCTCACACACAAACTCACACTGATGGATTGATTTATTGAGGCTTTGCCAATCTAAGAAGGCTCTACGATGATTATAGATGATTGATATTCGGGCGAAAAAATAAAAATCTATCGATTCCGTTAGGACTGGACTCGAAATGAAAACCAAGAAAATTGAAGCTTAGGAAAACAAGTAAAGTGTGAGAGAGAGCTTGCTTACGATCGAAAGTCTCTCTAGAAGGGAAATTTTTGCGAAGAAGAATACCAATTAAGAAATTAATTTGCCGCTCGAAGTAATTAAGTTGGTTGATCGATTATACCAAATTTCATGCGACTACTTGTCCATGCTAATGTAATATTAATGATGTTAACTCGATTGATAAACAGATAGACTTATGGTTGGATCAAATTGATACTAGAACAGTTGTCCCAAACTAGATCCCGCGGCATACAAAAATTCTGCAGCTGATTTTTAGGGGTGGCGCGATAAACTTAGTTTAATGAATGAATCGACGATTTGGATGAGTTGATAGATAATCAGGGCGATAATATTTCTCTGATGAATTGATTATATTGTAGTTCCAACAAATAGATGCGTCCAAAGGTACCCGTATGTAAAACTATAAAAACCTAGTTTCCTGACTGAGGTGCAGCGATATTCGGTTTATCTTTGAAAGGGTGGTGCGCCTACAACAAGTTTGAGAACACTTGTGTTAGAAGGTCGAGCAGCTTATATCTGTGATAAGTCAAACCTAACGAAAGTTTAATTTGAATTTTTAATATGATTTCGAGTTCAAAAATGGATAATTCAGGAGCTAGCTTTATTTAACGAATCCAAATTACGATCGAAGTAACTCCTGTAGCGATAAAGAGGTTGACTCAAGCAGATGAGCATTTCAACTGCAAAATAGTCATCTTTTAGAGGCGACCCGGCGATCGTCCATTCACGAAGAAAATTCAGATACTATAGCAATTAGTAGATTGGCATGTTTGACGGATTAATGATATCCATCGGGTGGGCCGCTACACATTGAAAGTGAGCCTTTAGACCGGGGCGTACCGAAAATCTTCGAAGCACCAATCGCAATCAGATGTTTCCAACAATACAACTGTGAAACAGTTGAATTAAAAGTTGTAATACAAGCACCGCTATGTCGATGAAATGTAAGTTTAATCAAATATGTAACAATTTCATGCTTCACACGTTACGAGTTAAAATTTAAGGGGGAGGGGCGCAATGAAACCGCTTTTCCCCGTTCACTGGGGAGCAGATAAAAGGATCGACGGTGTATTTTATAAAGAGCGCTTTTAGTTAACGGCTTTTTCTCTTCTTTCAATGACTGAGATACTTTGAGTGTGAAATGGCTTTCATGGTGTAAAAAACCGATTACCGAGTGAGTACGTGTTATTTTCCGACACCGCCAAAAATGGGTGAAATGCCATAACGAACAAGAGAGCCGGGTGCGAATTTTGATCGCCAGAGGCCCTTTACTTAGTAATCTATCAATGGAAAGCAATTTAAAAAATCGAATTACCGTAAATGTGGTTCCTTTGCCTCAAACTCTACACGGTAAAAAATATCACATTAAAGCGAGGAGTTTCCCAAGTGGCGAATAATAATAAATTATCTGGAAGATTACAATTTATCTTTTTAGAGGGTAGAGGGGTGGTTAGCGTTTCTGGCTCCCAATGCTAGGGTCGCGGGTTCGAATCCTGCAGAGGACATGGTTGTATGTGTTCGTCTTTGTTAACGTTATTACGCCCATTGTAAAAGGCCGTTAACGGCTGTTTATGAGCTAATATAAAATAAATAAATAAAAATTAATAACATAAAAACGAACCAACATGTAAGGTTCTTCGATTATTATCAAGCTCATCCTATAACTAAAAACAAATCAAAAACAAACACTTAAAAATGAAAAAATTGAAATGAATATGTTCTTGTGTTAGACATATAGGTATCCAATAGACGTAACGAGGATTTCGGTTACAATGCAGCCGCTTTCAGTTTTAATTCACCGAAAGCAGATTCCAAAATCGTCTAGATTCTTTTTTAGAATCTTCCTTCGTCGAATCACCATTGAAGACGGCTGCAATGCAAACGAAATGCTAATACGGATTTTCAAATTCTTGTTTTGGCTGCCGGAGATAAACAAGTGGTTTTTTTATTTCTGACTGATTGATTGATGGTAATGTTTATGTAACGCTATGCAATGTTTAACCACATAAGTTGTTACCAATGGGCCACACGTGCATGTTTAGAGAGAAACCAACAAATTTAATTCCTACGAGAGCAAACTCAAGCAGCGCAGATGAGCAGAGAGACTGTCAAAGAGCATGGCGGCGTTCGCGTGCGCGAGGTTGGAAATTTCTGTGCCAATTATTAAAACATTCGACGAATCGATTTCGAAACACGTGTATTGTTTCACGTAGAAAAAATTTACGATCTTCGAAGAATTCCGACATTTTTTCAAACGACACACGAAGAAACCTCTCAAAACTGATATCGTGGTTACGATACTTTCTGAAAAAACGAACACACGCTCCATATTTTTTTCCCAGTCGTTACGTTCCCTGTAAAAGATTCTGCGCCGCAATTTAGCTACTGGCAAAATAATGGGATGGATGCCGCAATACATCATTTAAGGGACTAGAACACTAGCTAAAACGTCGTTTTTAATTCATCACCCTTATCTCATTGTTGGTTGGACGTTGTTCCGATTTTATCACGCCAACTACGAGAGGGGCGTTGAACCCCCCACGGATGAAAAAGGGCGCGATGGAGGACGAAACAGTTCTTCGCGCGTGTTGGACGTTCAAAAAAGACCACGGGCAACGACTCTTAGATCATGTTCTCGCGTGTTCTTTACGGGCTACATTTGAAAAAAATACGCCGAACATAAAAAAAAAGATCTTAAATACCGTCCCGTTACCTTCTTCTTTTACCAAACAACCCCCCCCCCCCCCCGTAAAATAAATAACCAGGGGACAATTAATTTTTGTGTTTATTCAAAGCCGGCGAATAAACACCGGAAACCCATTCGCTTCCATTGTTAAACCGAAAAAAACCTGCGCGTCACGAAAAAACGAGGCCAACGTTCCTCGGTCGATTTTTATCTGTCTGCCGGACGTTCGCAGAATGCGTCGTTTGGAAAGCACGTCCTCCCCACGAACCCTCCTTCTCCTGGCCAACGCTAGGCGGCGCAGGGCGTGGGTGGGCCGAGGCGCCCTGTACATCTATCAAAAATTTTTGAGCCTCAAAATAGTGCGTAGTCAAAGGCTCGGAACGGATGGGTGGTGAGCGTGAATGGTGGGGAGAGAGTGTGGGGCTTGGAGAGTGGAAGGGGGAGGGAAAGAAGGGGAGAGGAGAGTGCGAGGGTGGGTGGGCCAAGAAAGCCGGTCCCGGAAGCCATGGGGGAGGAGGAGAGGAGGACTGCGGTCTGGCGGAGAGAGTGTGGACAGAGGGGGTGGAGAAAGATGGGAGAGGGAGGAGGAGAATAGGGGAGAAGAGACGGTGCGGTAAAATGCTGTCGGTGGGCGAGCGGGGTCTTTTAAGGGGGATGAGGCATGTGTTGTGGTGATGAAAGTTTTCAGAGGCCAGTTCTCCTCCTTCAGAATCCTCCCCACACCCAATTCCGCCCCCCCCCCCTTTGTTCACCCCCCACCTCCCCCTCAGCTCTCTATCCCATCCCGCCGCCCCCGAAGCGCGCTGCTCCGCCATTGTGAGGACCTCATGCGGCGATACCACGGGGAGCGGGTACCTCCCTGACTCCTTCGGACCCCACCCCTGCGAGTTAGGGTCACTTCTACGGGCAGCCATCCTCTCGCAACGATGCAGATTCTGCAATACCGTCGACGTAACGCGTTCTGGCTACGGGTCCGTTTAGGAAGTCGCAATTATCATTTTAACCTATTGGATCCGTCTTGAAAAATCGTTTTTTTAATCCTGTTTACGGAGCCGTAATCACGGTTGCGGGATTTCGCATAAATGCTATGAAAAAGTCGCCGTTGCCTTAAGTAGTGTAACCTATTACGGGATCTTCCAATCATCGACAACGTGAATGTTCGGGTAAAATCGAATGATAGAATTTCAATCAAAAATTGACTATAAACGATCATAATGGAATACTAGTAAAATGTGCTTGCATTCTGGAAGCATTTCATCTCACCTTGAAAAACACAACCATTTTTCAGAGAGATATTTCATCATTAGAAATGTTTTTTAAATTCAAATTTTGCATCTCTGCGCCGATTTCCTTACGGGATAATATTGGAGTGAAGGCAATCCGTAAAATTTGCAATTTTAACAATATTATACTTTCTTCATCGTTGTGTACTAATGCCACACATTTATGCTAAATTTTATTTTTGCAGCACATCTAGAAGTGAAGTAATATTTATGTAATTTCTTAAATTTTAAAAATTTTTAACGGCCGCAATAACAACTTCGTGGAGATTTCAAATGTTTATTTGTGCATTTTCACAAAGCACTAAATAACTGAAAACTTTCAGCTCCCTATCCCCCCTAATACCTAAATATTAATATATTTGTTTAAATTTTAAGAATTTTTTACAGCCGAATAAATTAATATATGAAATTTTCTGTGATCCATACTTGGTTATTTTACAAATTCTACCTTCACAAATAATTTCAGCTTCGTAGCTCATTCAGAAATACATAAACATAAAAGATTTGTTTAATAATTAGCGAAAATTTAGCGCCCGCATTATTTAACTATGCTGAGATTTTCGGTCTTTCTAGTCGGTTTTGCACATACTTAAACCTACATAAAAAATTTCAAGTCTCGAACTCATCAGGAAGCGCATTAGTATTCTCCTATATACGGCAATTATGATATATCATAAGTCAGAAGCAGTTACATAGAATGTTACTGTCCAAAACTCGATTTTTTCTAATTATAGCAGTATATTTTTCTTCCGTTGGTTTATGCATTCGTACAATGGGCGTTCGTTGATCGAATCTTTTATTTCTGGAAAATAAGAAAATAATAATAATAGCAGAGATCAAATTCCGATTTGGAAAAGTTCCATAAATAAAAGGTGAAGTAAATGTATGTAGAGCTAATGTGCCACAATTATAAACTACCTTTGATATCAATGAAAAAATCAGTCTTCGGTAAGGTCTTACCAGCAAGATTCGAACCTACGGGAAAAGCGAAATGTTCTAGATTTAAAGAATTCCAGAGAGAGAGCTTCGAGTTAAACTGCGCGAATTCCCTCGAGGGTAGAAAACATCCACTTCGATCTATCGATACTCGAGATAAAAATTCCAGCTCTATCGGTTTCACTATAAACGCACGTCGCGGATTTAAAGCGAGTTCATCAACTGCTCCGCCGATTCCGATCTCCTTGGTTCGTACGAAAAAGTGGAACGCGACCTTGGTACCCTCGAGCAATTTTGAGAATGCGTAAGCCTTACCCGATGAACGAAAATTCTTCCACGAAAGAGATTCGAAGGTAAGGAGGGTAATTCATCCGACGGTGAGGGAAATGAGCATTCTCGTCGAGATTGGCGAAAGCGGCGCGGATTATCGAGCGATAGGCGTCCGTTCCGTGCGTCACGTCAGAGGAAGGAACTAAAACTTCGCCATTACCCTCTGCACGTGTCTCTTACATCGTCGGCGTCCGATACGATATTAGCGAATGCCAAACATCACTTCACCGCATACGCCATATTTTACGAAACTTTCGATATTAATAGAAGGAATGCGCGACTTTTTTCGTCGGAACACGAAGTATGAATCGATAAATGATCTAGTTAACTTCCGCGGACATTAAAATTGTTGAGTAAGTCATAAACGCGTTATGACACAAGGTTGCCGTTTTTTAAAGGTAATATGCCGACGGCTAGTTCTCAAAAGAATGTCCTTTATGGCTTACTCCACCGTTACGGAATCATCATCTAAATGAGTCGATCGATAAGGTGAGCTGGATAATTCAATCTTAAAGATTTTTGTTTTTGAGTTAAATTGCGAATGAGATCAGACGTCAAATGGACTTTATTTTTAAATATAAACTTCCGCAAACTTAAAAAAGTACACTTCAATTCTACCCCATAAATGGCAAGAAGAAAAAATGAAAAGAGCCGATTCGCCGCCTACCTTTGATCCTATTTGGCGACTGACGAACGATTCATCAATGAAAGTCTTAGGGCAATGGTTAGGGTTTTTAATCTCTCCTCCAAAGCTCGGGATGAGAACGCTAAAAGAGCACCTTTTCAATAACCTCCGTAGCCAGCTTGTCAGTGAAAATATTATAATAGCTCCTCGCCTGCTTCGGCCCCTACGCGCGAGACGCTTTGGTGATCTACTTTACCTTGAGATCGTACTGGACCATAAGGTCTTGCCATTGAATTCCTTCTTACTTCCTGCATTCCCACTTCCCTTTCCCCTCCAAAAGGTTCTGATACAGGATTTGCGGAAGTCGTGATCCATAATGGCTCCGTGACATTTTGTGGCCATCCCATAGACGAGGGTTGGAAAAAAGCGTTATTCACGACTTATGAGACGCGTGACGTGTCGCGTAGATTCCAGTTGCAATCAGCAAAGCCGTATGGAACGCGGTAACGTTCTTGAAGAGAATGATTAGAAAGGGGGACGAGCGCGTGAGTAGAGAAGTGGGGTAATGCGGAAGGGTTGTCTGAAAACAAGATGGATTATTAAAATAGACTTTTATAGTTAAGTAACGTATTCATGGCGCACTGTAACTCGTTAAAATTTAAATGCAGGTACAATCGACTGTTTAATAGCGCGTGTTTAATCTTTGCCACACCTAGTATAACCTAGCATTCATCGTATGCAATCTTGAAATAAACTATATGTTCCTCCAGCTACCATAAAAAAGTTGAGAAAGCTAGATAAACGTTTTTATAGAAAGCAGCAATCGTCAGTGGCGATTAAAGTAGAGTAGTTCGTAAAAAAATTCTTCTTTTTTTTAATCTATTTGTAGCCGAAATGAGCATCTGGTTTTCTCAACCTTATAAAAGGCTAAGGTGTGGCATAGCTTGCCAGTTTTACTTCACTCATAGGACTAGCTCGACATTTTTATATTGAATTAAGTGTATAACCTTGAAAATATTTAATTCGTTTGTACTTACAAACATAGTAACCAATAATTTTATTTATCTAATAAGTGAACGAAAAAGTTAGTCAAAAGATTTACTTCACAATACGATGGCGGTCAAATTTATTTGTTTTTAAATAAACTGAAAAAGTTGGAAATATAACTAATATTCGGACAATAAGACTGCAAATTGGTCAATAGTATATAGTAGTTTCACTTATAATCAAATACACATGTCCAATTTCCACGACATTTGTTATACAAATAAAGTGGATGTCGACTACATCAAAGTTCAAGTGTCTATTAATGTTTATTTATACATTTATGCGGAAACTTAACTGACGTACAAAAACCGCGAGGTCAAGTTACACTTAGCATTTTTTAATTAATACGTTTATGAATTTAAATGCATTTATTGCATCCACTCAATTTGTAAAAGTATCTTGAATGGGCTACATGAGTTGCAAACAAATTTTCTAACCCATTGCATCTTATGCCAAAGGGTGGAAGTAAAATGACTGAACCGTGAAAGTTACACCACGAAACATTCATTCCTGTTTCTAATCGCAAACAATGTCATAAAAGGCACAAGCAAACTCACTCAATGTCAAGTATATACGGAACCGGAGCTATGTTGCACAGCACGCGGAAAATCCGTTATGAATGCGTGATTCATTTTCTATTCCAATTTAAATCAAAGCGATGAAGAGTGTCATAAAAAGCGAGATATAATTTAAATAATGTTTGCAATAATTTAGCATCTTTTTTTGGTGGCGATAGCGAAATACTGAACTTAACCTTAGCTAAGTTCTGTAGCTAAATTATTCGCGCATCGAAACAAGTGTAAACAAAAATTAAAAAAAACACGTGCACACGCTTACACAATGTGTGAAAATAACGATGGAAATTTAAATTTAATTTTTTTATCATGACCATTAAATCAACAGACGTAAAAACATTAATGTATATCAAATGCTGATATATAAATCTATGCAGGTAGGATTACATTTTATCGCATGGAGAATTTCAACGCTATTTTCTCCCTGAATTGAAAATGTTTTCCTGAAATAATCATTTCGTGTGGAAATAGATGACCGGTTTTGAGCCTTTATCATTTTATGGCAGACTCTTTTAAACAAAATATGCTATCCCGTTCTTTTGCAACCCTATGCATGCGGTATTTACTCATATTATACGCTTCCTAATATCAGAACTTACTTACACCAACCTTAAATGCAAATAGTGGTAGGATAAATCGCTCTCTTATAATTCCATAAGAAGTAATTTCCGAATGATTTACTTTTCGTCCATTCCTAAGAAAAGAATCTAAGTGCGACGTCAGCGTTGTTATTTATATCGGAAAAAGGTAAACTTTAGTACTCAAGCGCATACTTTCTTTTGGCGTTGTGGTAATATTTTCCGGAAGTTCCTTTGCCCCCAGACGGTCAGACTGAGCAAGCAAAATTAAACATTCTCTTTATTTTTTATATATAGTTTCATGTCTAGAGTTTATTCAAACATCATAATTATTTGTAATCATCATGAACATCATTTTGGGTGTCCCATAAATATCTTTTATATATATCTTTTTTTGAGCTAGAAATGCGATCTGAAGTGTTTTATTTTAGTTTTTGCATCTTTAAGTTTAAAGATGAGTTGCCATAGTCCTTTTATAATATAGGAGAGATAATAATGAATATTAGTGCATCTAAACCCATGCTACGAAAATGAATCACCAAACTTCGTGCCGCGTCACTATCTGAGTTGATAACTTATAATGACGTTATTGTTTTATAGAAATAATCGCAACTATATAAATCACATACAGAACAATTAAATATTTGTTTGCTTTTTCCTAGTATACCAGTGGATAAAAAGACTTGTGGGACACTTTGTATATAAATGTCTATTTATATGTTAAATTTACATTCCAATCTATCATTCAGACTTCCGCGACTGGTAATTTAGGGATGAATTATGCTAAAATGAAGGGGTCTTTTTCCTTTTATTCAAAGGACGACAATTTTGACATTAAAAACCTTATTTCAGGTTTCCAGATAGAGGAAAATATATCGGCAGTTATTTATGCACACACATTTCAGTTAAAAACCTTTTTGGAAACTTGAGCCAAGCAATGGGCTTGCGTGCGCCTGTGTCATGAGCCGCAAATTATTTTTCACTCTGGTGGAAGTATCTCTTTTATGCCCTTCGCTATTTATTTAACAGTCACTTTCACGAAAACCTGAACTTTTACTCGTAATATAAAACTTCATTTAAATTACTGATAACTGTGGGTGATCAGGCTAATAACAGAAAACTTAAAAGATTACCCCTTCCTTATTATGCGATACAATATATGCAGTACATCTCATCCGACTATCATTGTTTAAACTTTTCTATTTTTCTTTCTCTTGTTTTTAAATCATATATATTGAAAACTGTCAAATCAACGACCTTATAACTATAAATTACGGCGAGATGACGTGATGTCTTACTCTTCGTTTTGGATCGTCGTATTTATAGATAGATATTTTGGTCGAGTTCCAACGTTGTCGTTTATATACCTGAAATTCAAAGCATTACATGCTATAATTGATCCCATCGACATCAGTTGTCATTATCGATCATTTAAATATTATGGAGGCACATGGTCTCAACGCTGTCAAGAGAAGAAAAATGCATGATATAGGGTAGTGATTCCCAACATGTGGGCCGTGCCCCCCCACCCCCGGGGGGCCGTAAAGTTTTTCCTTGGGAGCAGAGAGGATATTTATAGATATTTATAGGAATTCACATAACTTCGCATTAAGTCTTCCTTCTCCGCCGCTGAGAATCAGGCATCTTCGAATTTGGCGCGCAAAGCAGGAGCTTGTTTCTCTCCGCGACCCGCTAGATTACCGTAGAGCAGAGGTTCTCAAAGTGGTAGGCGCGATGGGTTGCCGGGGGAGACACAGGATTTGTCCACGAGCATTTTTCGGGTGATCCGCTTCAATTGATTACAGATCAATATACTAAACCTGAAAAAAATTCCCGAGTTTTCTGAGAAAGTTTTTAGTAATGTACCCAATTATATTTGTTATTTTAATGATATTATATGGTTCTACAGATATTTGGTGGTTTGCGGAAAGCTTGCTTCATTGAAAGTGGTCCGAAAAGGCTAAGACCACTATTCTAGAATATAAAGGTAGATATTTTTAAATGATTTTTATTTAGTTATTTTATTTTGGAAAAAAAAATAATTTTTATTATATTAAATTATTATGCATTGTTTTTAATTTCTTCAGTTGTTTTACATTTCAACACAATCTGACACAAATTTGTTCTTTTACGATCGATTCTTATTGGAAAAACTCGATAGACCGTTATTTTCACGCAACAATTAAAAAAACTTTCGATATAAGTTCATCAAACCACGTACACCGTCACTTTTATCACTGCTATGGCCGATCAGCTGTTTGTATGCGGCACTTGGCTGCTTTGCTCCGCTCGAAACCTGCCTACGGGGCCTGGCCGACCTATGGCTGCAAGGGGTGCGTCACACTCGGGCGGCGACATATGAGGGGCCCAATCTCTCCCCCACCTTTCTGCATCGAACCGGAGCCGAACCAAAAACCGATATTCTATCCGAAGTGAAACCGAACCAGAACCGATAAAAATATTACTTCTAAACTGGAACCGAGACCCAAAACCTTATTTATTTCGTTCCGTTTTTTAGGTTCGCACCGACCGTGAACGAAAAACATTTTTTCTTTTGCTTTACTATGAAACTTTTTTGAATTTCTCGCGCTTCACTACCGGATAATGCAAACGTTCGTTCTGAGTACCCAGAATTATCTGATGAGGCTGTGAAGTACAGGATGCCTTTTCCCACAGTATATTTGCGAAAACGGATTTTCTGCGCTTGTTGCGCTGAAATCAAAGTACAGAAACAAGTTGGATATGGAACCAGATTTATGGTTGAAACTATCACCACTTCAACCAGGCATTCAAACTTTGACATCTGCAAAACAGCACCAGCCAACTTACTGAGTGACTATATATCTATGTACTTAATTGAAATATATATATATATATATATATATATATATATATATATATATATATATATATATATATATATATATATATAGTATGATGTTATTAAGTAATATTTTTAAATTTATATATTGTTTTGATAAATAAAATGTAAATTTATTTACAACGGCTAATGGGTTTATGAAAGTTTCTTTTTTGTTATTATGTACTTTATAATTACTCAAGCCTATAGCATGTGGGAGGCCGCGAAATTTTTTTAAGTTAAGAAGGGGGCCCTTATACTAAAAAATATTGGGGACCTCTGATATAGGCGCAATCCTCAAATTTTAAAACTATTCATGTTAAAATATGTTAAAAGGCCAAGGCCGTAGAATTTACTACTCAAGTTATCGTAGAGAAGCAGTGGAAGATGTTGCTCCTATTTATTTTTGGTGTTGAAGTATGTAATTTATGAAAAACCTAATGCGGCCGACGGAAATCAAATTCAACTAAAGCGTTATCATCTAGTTCAGTGGATAGAGTCACGTTAACGCTGATTTAAAAAATCTTTCGCATTCTCCCTATTTACAGAAGCCGAGTCCTAATTAGGACAAGGGGCAGTTTATAATTATACATGATAAATGGGTACGCGCGAGTCCCAAGCGAACACGCCCAAATAGGTATCCAAACCCATGATCTCTTTTCTGCGGAGCAGTCACGCAATTCCTTCTGCTACGGAAGCTAATTTAAGAGAGAAACTTGAAATTTAATTAAATAAGACTAAATATCGCTGCGACCACGTTTCGCTGCAATTTTCTTATGCAGCAAATGTATCGACATCAATCGAAATGAGTACAGTAAATAAATATAACATGGAGCATTATTTTATTAATATTTTCTACGATTATTTTCATAGGAATATTTATCACTTTCTATCGATTTCACTGAGCGGCGAAAATGCGGAGCTCAGTTTTTGTCTTTTGTAGAAAGATACATAAATTTAAAATTTCTACCGATAAAATTTAAAGAATTAGCGGGAATTTAACTTTAATGTAAAATTGTACTTTTTTG
The DNA here is from genome assembly GCA_028673005.1 of Tanypteryx hageni. Lineage (NCBI taxonomy): Eukaryota > Metazoa > Arthropoda > Insecta > Odonata > Petaluridae > Tanypteryx > Tanypteryx hageni. The sequence continues at coordinate 101,753,411 of CM054120.1, read as the reverse complement.
CGGGGGTTTAATTAGTGCGCGAGTTAGTCTATACAGTCGCCAACGCAGTTTTTCTACGAAAGTGGCAACCCACTTTTCGAGAATTAGATATTTGTGAGATAGAAGCCGCGTTAAGAATTTTGCGGTAAAAGCGGCAAAAAATATTAAAATTATATCGTGCGAGGAACTGACTTCTCCTAATTGGTTATTCGGATAATGACCCACCAACGTACACGGAAATTTGATTTTTCGGAAATCATTAAAATGATCAGCTAATGCGCTTACGCACGGTGCCGCATCAAGAAAAATGAGAAATGATGTGTCTATTGAAAGTTATCAGAATAATTAAAAATGAACAACGATTTAATTTTAAAAAATCTTTAATCGCAAATGAGCGATTTTCGCGCGTCTGTTAACACCTACGAAGCGGAGTGAAAAGGAAGTAAATCTTAAGTGTGACATTTCCTTTAATTTATTAAGTTGGGCAAAAAAGGTAAAGAGGAAGGAAAGAGATGTACCTTCCGTGTCTTCCATGTCCTAGGTTTTTCGTAGTCAAACGGATGAGATCATGGATGAGCATCCATTCCACAACAGCCTAACCTAGTTCCACTACCCGAGCAAGTGGTTGGTTTTTCTGTTCCCTTTGCCCTTGCCCTGAGGTTGACCAACGCATTGTGGCTATGACGCCGGGAGGCGCGTAGGAGTGGGGCCAACCAAATGATGTAGCCATCGTCCGATGCGGCGTTGCCAAATGGGACCGCGTTTTCCCCGCTTGGCATGGTATACAGATTTTTTGGATCTCGATTCGGCTTTGAGCTAATTTGTCTCTTTCTCTTGCTCGAAGGTACTTTTTAAAAGTAAAAAGCATGAATCAGTTTTTCAATTTTCGGAAATATTTTCTTAACATTAACAATATTTTGATGAAAGTACGCAATCGCTGTCATTTATCGGAACATTAAGCAAAGACATAATAGATGAATTTAAGGGAATGAATTACTTTCAAAGTACCTCTAAAATTGCTGTATTTGCCTTTTTTCTGCTGGCGAATCCTTTTGAGCACTTTTTGAAATAATCGCTCGCCACTATTGTCTGTTTAAGCGAAGATGAAATAAACAATATTTGCATTTAAAGGTATATTTCTTGTTTATTTGCGTAGATGAAGGTAACGTAAATGAAAAATAATGCGATGCAATTATGCATTTTGCAAATTTTACAACTAGTCAAAGCGGTCGTGTGCGACCTCTTGCTAAAAAGACCACGCGATTTCTTATAATTAATAACTGTTAAACACACTTTTTTGGAAAGATATGAGGAACAATAGATATATTTCTCCTTAAAAGCCCAATTGCCGGTAAAGGAGGAGCAACGTTTTATAACGTTATTAGTAGTTGTTGCATTAAACCTATTACTCTTAAATCATGCATGTAAGCCAGGAGTGGGTAAACTTTTCTAGATGGCGGGCCACACCGGTGGTTGCGGACGCTTCGGCGGGCCACATTGGAAGTTGCCAATCCTTTCGTGGGCCGGATATTCAAGTCATAAGTTACTCAAAGATTCTGAGATGTCATATAGGCAAAACTAAAATCTACACAAGGATTTTAGGGTTAAAATTTCAACAATAATGGTTGTATTATGATAAGTTTATTAAAAAATATTAATTTGTATGTTCAATTTTATGGATCGCTTTTTCGTCGTAGCTTCTTGATCCGCATAAAATTCTCCCGGGGCCACATAAAATGCTCTCAGGGCCGAAGGCAGCCTACCTCTGATGTAAGCTGAACTAAGAAGAAATGCTATTATCTTTAATATCCTCGTTTTCCCCTTTAAAATTCTTGACGAATTTCCATGGGCATGCATGGGGCCGATTCAAACCTTTAGCTATAGTTAACTTTTACATTTTTAATTTTATTATGATCATTTGTTCTCTATGGAAGATTTTTTACCTTTTTAATATATACCGTGAAAATTGCTAAGTAGCTTGGAATGGTGCATTTTGAAATCGTTTCATTCATCTGTGACATTAACAATTTTTATAACCGTAGAGTTATAAATTAAATCTAATACAAAAGGTGTTCAAAAATTCCTAAATTAATATATAGACTAAACTGGATTTTTGCTGATTTTGTATTACTTATTGCAGTGTTTTTCAACATGCGAGTCATAAGAAAAATGTAAACACTCAACGCAAAACCGGCTTAAATATAAGAGAAATGGTGGGGAATTAAATTATCTTGTTAGATAGATGATATCATTTTTTCGTCCATTCATTTTAATCGCGAGTTCATAAAATTCTGGTCAGAAGATGCTATCCTTTCCGTCATGTTTTCCTTCTCCAAATCGCAGGACGAAACTTTTTAAAGAGACTAATTAAGTGTACAAGACATCATGAGGTGAATCCTAATCGCTTTTGTTTTTATAATTTTAAGTGTAAGAAAATCCAAAAGAAGGTTTCAGATCACGAATTATTTCCTTTACTGAGCGCTAATAAATGTTTTGGCATCGAATGGGTCATATTTGCAAAGTAAGAATGTTTTCTTGGAAATGATATATAAGAAAAAACTGTCGCACAAGACTTTTAAAAAATCTATATCACTGTAATTCCTACGCTAAAACCAGTTGAGTTGCGAGATGTTATTTTTACTTCCCAACCATCGCCATCCTCAGTTTTCTCTTTTTGCCTCTGCTCTTCTCCTTAGTTATCCCTCGAACCAGAGATATAGCTCGCTTTTTGATTAGGTCGCGAGACTTTCTCTCCACGTATTAACCCGTAGCTATGAATACCATTGGCTGGGAGTGACGTCACCCGTGTGAAGAAACCGGCAGATATTTTGGCTAGGGGAATTTTTCTAGTCAAACACGTTCGAAACCTTTAGTGCCGGGTGGATTAGAAACAGTCGTTTTTTAGGAACCTCTTCGTTTATTTCGTAATAAAAGAAACGGTGGCAGTGGACGGGAGCGTGGATTTTTCGCACTGCGTCCTGTCAAGAAATTCAACCAAAGGTAAAGTTTTTTTACGTACTACCTATGAACAGTGTCGCAGAAACATTCAATAACGTGTAGGAATGTTTATATTTAATATATCACCTGATTTTTTGGCACTTATTTCTGTGAAACAATAACTTGCATATGTTATTACGTTGCCACTCTGCCTGCCTGCTTCGGTTATTTGAATATAAAAATATTTTTAGATATCGTAAAACAATTTTTGTCGGAGAGAAATTGAAAATTAATATATACTGACATTCAAATTTCCGTTTAGTTTCAATTTCTTCGCTAGAGTTGCTGTTTCATGATAATTTATAAATTTGAAATGATGTTTAGAAGAAATGAGAGAGTACTCAAGTTTTTAAGTGTGATGATTTTTGGATGTTACTATGTACATAGTTTTGTTTTGTTTATTGTACGCTTATTCCCTAAGACACAACGAGAAAAAGAAAAACTCAACTTTTGTTTATAATTTCTTGGACGTTATTCTTGTTCTCAGTAGGCTTTAAAAGATCATTTCCATTCACATAGTGGTATTTTCCTGACAGAACATGGAAAAACCTCTTCTAACTTAATATAGAATAACTTATTTAGTTTATGGCCCTCTTCATTCTTACCAACTCGAAGTTTTTCTTGTCTCCTTTCCTACGAAGTCAGATCCGCTTTCTAGAGATATTCGCATTACGCACGAAATTTACCAGTGGAATTTTTAAACTGGGCCAAATCGGCGGTTAAGTGCGCCGTACGTTTAAGAAGGTTCGTTGATTATTTGACGCACTGCTAAAATACTTGATAAATGGAGGCGAAACCCCCATAATCGAAAAAAATTTGATGGCCGCTCTAAAAATCTGCATTCAACTTTCTCCTTTTAACACGAAGACATTTAAAAACTAACCCGTAGATACTCATCCTGATATTGAAGCCTCGCATGCTTTTTTTCTTACAGTGAAAAAAATCTTCAGAGTATGAGACGACCTCGCATATCAAGTGGCTTGCTAATACCACACCGGTTTGGTATGCCACAGTGTCGTGTTTTTAAAGGTTGAACTCTGGAAGTCATATGCCTCGTAATAAACCTCCTCCATCTCCCCCGATATATTCTCTCATTGTCATTATTTTTTACCTGAAGTATACCCTCCACTCTCCCGAGGCCGCGAAAGAAAAAAAGAAAATAAATGTTTACCCGTGACATCCTCTAGTTTGCTCCATTCATTAACTTCGGGAAAATACAAGTTTTAAATTGTCCTTTTTTCCCCTGGAAAAAAAATAGACCGTCTCTTTGGTCATTACTCTTCTAGCGGACTGGTTCATCTCTAGCGCGCACGCCGCCGAAGTCGGGAGGACCTGTTGTTTTTTATTATTTTCCTTTGAAAAACTGTTTAAAGGTGGACAGTGACGCAACATTAAATATGCTCGGCGATGTAGCGCCGACACTGATGAAAAGCGTTCCAGGGCGAGTACTATTCGGTCGCAAAATGGACACGCTTCGCGAAGAGAACATAAGCTTCAAGAGAGAGAGAGAGAGAAAGGAAATAAAAACAACGTCCCGGTGCGCTCACTCCGGAGTTAATCTTCGATCCATTTTCCTCCTTTACGGCGAATATCCGCCTTTTTTTTGCCGTCGCATTATTTACATTTTCTCGTCAACTCCGGAAATTACGGAATACCTGTCGCTTTTGCATTCCAAGAATTAAACACCCACATATTTTTCAGTGTAATACTTTCCCTTTGCGAGTGCACCTGGTTAGCCTTTTACTGAACCCACATTGAGCCAATGATTTAGTGCGTAAACGGTCAATAATTCACCGCGTTTTAGATCGGCGGTTACTTCATCATTTTTTCGGAAAAGAGTGAAAATTGCAAACTTAAGGAAGAATTATCGAAGAATGCTGGCGCTGGAGAATGGAATTAAATTGAAGTTATATTTACTGTAGTTATTTCTTCATCTTTAATCCATTAATCAAGACGTCGGTCGTCCTGCAGACCACATCAATACTTATATACTCAATAGATTGCCTTCTAATTGGTAGTATATTTTGAAGAAATTCAATTTTCTTAATGGTACTTAAGTGTATGATAAGATCTGTATCTTAGAAGAAAGCATGATATAACAATTTTACTTGAACTATGAACTCAAATTTATAAAAAGTTTGAAGGATTTATATGGTAATATTTCATAATACGGCTAAATTTGTTTAGTATCGTCATGGAATGGGTACTTACGTTTGAATCCAACCGCGATTGTAAATGCGATCCGATGAAACTAGATTTTTTTAAGTCTGTAAATCACGCAATTGGAAAAAACATCTTTGGAACTTTTCGTGATTACAAATTTTAAAAGCGTAACCATGTTGTGTTTGGAACTTTGATTTATAACGGTATATTGAAGTTCCGTTAACAAATAAAGATATTTATTGGATTCGTTATAATAGCACATTTTGAGACAACAAACTCCCAGTTTGGATTAAATTTGGATTAAATTAAATATTTATGATTCCCCTCAAAGAATTTCCATTCTGAAAGGCAGTTTTCAGAAGCTTAGTCGAATTTATTCAATCAATTCAGCGTCAATTCAATGCGAGCATAAAATCAATTTTATAGCTCACTTTGATGGATAGGCATGATTATCATCACCTCACAGGCTAATATTTCTTCTCGATGAGCACAATGACAACTTAATGTTAGAATGTTTGTTTTAATCTGTAATTTTCATAAAGACTTTTATACTGTGCTAGATTAATAAAGGAAAATAAATTGCTATCATCACATTTACCTCTATGTAGCAAATAAATGAAGTACTTATTTCATATTTTGTTGGATTTTCTTCAGAATCTTGATCCATCCTGTCTAATAAATACACAATTCCATAAAGAAATTTTATGATTTACAGGTATATAGGCATGGAAATAACAATCACTCTTTAGCATTAATCGGTCATTTTTCGAATTATCTCAGTTCTGCCTTTATAGAACGGATTTATAAAAAAAATCAAAATTGCAATATATAAATATTAGCAAAAGTAGATCAAATTGCAAGGAAAGATCATTTTTACGACTTGTATCAAAATTGTTTGGGTGACTTAAGTTATAAGCTCGAATGTGTATGTCGGTCATGATAAATGTAATAATATTTATAAACTAATATTTCATTTAGTACATTTAATTTTTTAATATAGCCGAGAGTGATGCTGCATTGCATTTATAATTGGAAATGAATTATTATGCAGTTACAAACTATTTAGACCTGGTTCGCGCCAGATTCCTTTATTAATATGCTCAGATTAGTTTTTTAGTTTCAGAATTATTAATTATGTTACGCATTAAATTTATAAATCAAGATAGGCGGACTGTTTTACGTGTAATGAAGTATAATTGTGGCTATAAGGCTTTTTATTTAATAACAGTATAAATTATATAAAGAAAACTTCTATACTCGGTCGAGGGGTGGTTAGCGTCTCTGGTTCGAGGGTTCGACTCCTACAAAGGGCATGGTTGTATGTGTTCGCCTTTGTCATCGTTATTACGTTCATTTTAAAAGACCGTTAATGGCTGTTTATGAGGTAGTTAAAATAATATAAATAAATTATAAAATTAGAAACCACATTATTTACATGGAATTGCTACTCCGAAATCCTGATCAGCCTCTTTTCATATTCACCCGAGAATTATCCAGCTCTGCTAATGGCTGAAAATAAATTTTAGAATAAGCAACTAAGTAAAAAAAATTGAAAATTAAATACTTGTCTTAGATATATCAAAAAGCCATAATAAGATTTTCCTTGAGAATCTTCTTTCAATGAATCACCAGCGAAGATTTTGCTTTGTAGCATCTAGTATTTATAATCATGTAATATTTACTGGATAAACTTAAGACAATTTTTCAATTGATTCTTAAGTGTTTATTCTGGAAGTTGTTTTATATTATTTACACAGTATACAAAATTTCATCTCGAAAAAGTTTTCTATAGTACTTTATCTTTCTATTTTATTATATCTACGACTGTAATCTCTCGAATCTCCATTTTTTCTATACCTTTAATTTTTAATCCAACTCGAAGTGTGACATGAAATATTTACCCTCAATCCAATCCATTGAAAGACCTGAATTAATATTGAGTAACGTGCTTATGAAAAGCGACAGTTACTTCTGCCCTCTGGAATATGAAAGGCGAAGATAAATAACCACATAAACTCTTAAAGAATAACTGACTAAACTCCCCGTTGTGTTTTTAGAAAACACCTGAATCCAAATGGCCAGGTGGTGGCGTGATGAGGGGTGCCAATAGAGTTAGCACTAGGCCCACTCCCATTCCAAACAGCACGGCTTTAATTCGGCATCCTCACGCGATCCGGACGCGATAAAACTCTCACACACAACCCACATATATACCTTTGACCTGATCACATAAAACCTTTCGCTTCCCCCATATACACACTGAGGACGCATCACACATACACACAGCTTGCTTTAATATGGAAAAATTAAATAAGCAGGTGTGACGTATGTGAATAGGATGCGGCGGAGTAAATGACATAGGGAAATAATTACTTTCCCTCTCGTCTTTGTTGACAGGTGGTGTAGAATCAGATGGGATTTAGTATATACTGTTGTGTTTGAGAAGCGTGATTAGACATTACGGTGCTTTACGTGACTAAAAGCTATGTGACACGTATCAGTCGAATTATGAAGATAACAAATTATGAAATGCCTTCCTGGAATCCGTAGAATGCGTGAGCACGGAATGAATAACTTTTAGCGGCATATATATTATTCTCGGGGTTATGGAAGACATTAAAAAAATTTACTCGACTCATGAATAGCAAATTGCTATGTTCCAGATATAATAGCATTTTTGAAGAAAAAAGATTTGAAGTACCCTCCCGGAATCTTTAGTGCGTTGATTTAAAAAATTATACCGCGTTATTTCAGTCTTAGTGCTTATTTTGAATTAAAAGGGTTAATGGTCACAGCCGGTTTTAGGGGTGGATGAACCGAGCCGCCACTTTTAAGAAGCCGCAGAATTTTAAATTATGTATTGCGTAAAAACCGAGGCTAAATTGCATTATTTTTCGTCAGATACGTTTCCTCATTTTTTTCGGATGCGATTAGAAGATTATATAGAAATACAGTTACAGTGGAAACCGGAGAACACGAAAAATTTCGTGTTAACCGAATTACATGATAAAAGTTTTGATGCTAAAATCTTCATTCTTAAAATATGATTAATGATTTATCAATTTGTTCAGTGTTCAATGACACAATTAATTTTGATTTATTTTAATCGATTTATTTGTTATATAATATTTTATGATAATATTAATCTCTAATGCTGAGAGGCTTCGTGGCTTCCTTGTTTTTCCCGCGTACCTAGTACACCTTTTTAGTTCATGCCGGCCTCTTTAGGAGCATCGGGGAAATTTTTGTCACCTAAAATGCTGTAGTACTACGCGGTGGAAACCCTGAATCCTTCAACACCACAACACCGCGCAAGCTTTCGCACTAACATTAAACTCTGATATTTAGAAAAAATATTAAATTTATTCAAAAATGAGTTTCACTATCCATTAAAATAATTTTATTCTCTAATTTTCATTGATAATATTCGTAATTTTCTTCCGTATTTGGTTAAAACTGATTTTCTGCGCGCAAAATTTCCAACTCGTTTAAAGTTGTATAGATGTTTTCTCAATCTGGTTTAATCTCTTAATAACGGAAAACACTTTTAAGCATCACACGGATATCCGCAGCACTTGGTGTAGACATCACTTTGAAATTATCATCATTAGCTTCATCATTTTCAATATCGACTAATGTAGTTTATTGAGTGTAGTAAGTAATAACTGTTAGGTAGGCCTCGGTGCAGTCACCCCCTGCCACCCACAAGATTGGTGAATTGCAGGGTAACATTAAATGTAGATGTATCCGGTATAACAGAATCCACCATGCATCTGTCTGTTACAATTGACGTGGTGACAATATGAAACGTTAGTTTAAAAAAGACTACCATTTCGTGTTATCAGAAATAATTAACATAGAATCGTATTTTTGGGTCCAAGAATAAGTTTCGTGTTAAGCGTTTTGCGGTAAGTGAATAGTTATACCTACACTGAAAAATATAGGCACCAGAACGGACCGAGCATGCATTTCATATTAACCGATATTTCGTGCTATCCAATTTCGTGTTAAGTGATTTCCACTGCATACCGTTTACTGATAGTGTCTACTGGAAAATGTGTAGTCCCCCGCCAAAACAAATTTGAAGTCTCGGAAGAAATTTAAATCCCTCACAAAAAAATGGGCTCCCTTTGGCCATGGGTCTCCAGCCGCGAGGTAGTGTGCGGTACGCCCCTATACTTATGTCTGGTGGTAGAAAAAAAGAGCGATAGGGGCGGTGGTAGTGGTCCGTGTCTTCCCAGAAATACTTTTGATTCTGAGAAGAAGGGTTTGGAGATGGGAGAGACTGAAAATGCACTTCGTTTTTCAGAAAAAAGGGTGCCAACCAAGAAAAGTTTTGGAGTGGTCAAAGGAGCAAGCCAAGGCCGTCTCGAAATACTTCGATACGGCCTTGAGCAAGCTCCCATTTCGGTGAAAGGGTCCCCAAAGGGCGTGCCATTGGATGAAGGGTTTGAAACAAATTAGTTACAGCATACTGCTACAGTGCAGATAAGAGAGGTCCCTGTGATTGGTCGCACTTAAATTCATCCGTACCATATGGTTATCCGTTGTTTGGAGACTAGCAGTGTCTCTACCAAGACTGACTCTCTGCCATTCTGCTGCAAGAATTTCGTTCCAGTGGTAATAAGCTTAATGCGTTTGTTGGCTGGCAAAACCTTTTCTTGGCGTGAAGCGGCCAGTGTGAAATGGGTTTTAGTCTTTGTTTCATTGCGTAATAATTCTTTTTGTGTTTAATTAGTTTTGCTAATTTCATACTGAAATTTTTTTCTGAGGGTGGACCGGTTTTATTAGTTCTCATTCATCCATCAGAAGTGACATCGGCCGTACACATCATCGAACTGTTGGAGAAGTATAGGTGATTGTCTTTAATTATTTTAAACGGCACCGAGATGTTTTCTGGTATCGCCAAAATTTCCAACATGCACTGTATAAAAGCCGCGAAACAAAAATTTGCATAATTTTCAAAAGATTCGGAGTGTATTATTTGCTAAGATAGTCAAAATTTAATCATATAGTACTTGTTTCCAGAGCAGTCAATCAGTATCTTACTTTATTATATAATCCGTTCACCTTAGCGTTTTTTGCTTAGTGCTGAAAAACTTTAATATGTGAGATGGCGGATCAATCGACTTTTTTTAGCAATATACTCTTGCAATATGTGCTGTTGTTTCTTTCACTTATGTTAGTAATAATTCATGTTTTTACAGAACGTGATCAATTAATTGTAGAAATTGAAACTCATCACTTGCGATCCAATTCTTTAAATAAAAATGTCTGACGCTAGAGGGAGTAAAACCGATTCTGGTGCTCTAGAATATAAACGAAAGAGGGCCAGAGAGGTATTTGTCGAATTATAAAGAGGAACAATACTTCATAATTTTTTAAAGTTTGATAGCTAAAGAAAAATATTAAGAAGTTATTGTCGAATCATCATTTTCTCGATCTATTAACGAAAAATTTCATCCCTCAAGAGTTTCGTCAGGCCAAGAAATAAGTGGCTCGATAAACAATGTCACTGAATGTGATCGCGACAAAATAGAATCTACTGACATCGACTGGAATTACATTGACTCCTGGCCTGCATTCATAAGCAACAATGTTAATTTGGATGAAACTGGGGTGAAAAAAATTCCGATTTTGATTTTTTTCGAAACGATAATGGTAAACATTTTTAGGAATCATTATATATTAGGCATTATTCAACCAACTAAACAATTTATCGTCGCTACTTTGTTTAGTATTCAGTGAGAAAAAACAGCGTATTCTGCTTTTGTTGTGAACCTTTTGGAAGTGGCTAAAATAGCAAATTTTCCAACGATGGTTGCAACAACTGAAAACTTATTTCAACATATTTACGCAGCATGAATCCATCCCAAAACATATTAACGCTCAGCAACAATGGACGATTCTGGAAAATCTTTTAATTAATAAAACGATTGATAAAGAACGAAAATTTTTTATTGATAATGAAATGATTAACTGGCGTAGCGTTTTCGAGTGTCTTTTAGCTATTTCCCAGTTTTTGGCTCAGAAAAATTTTGCGTTCCCTGATAGTGTAAAAAATTACACGATCTTCCTAGCGGTAACAAATCGCTGCAAAGGAACTTGCGAAAGAACTTGAAATGTGTCTTGAAAAAGCTGCTTTTTCAGTGGAATCCTCTGTTCGACGAATAAAAATAAAGAAATAATATTCACACGAAGCTGAAGACGAATCAATAAATGATCCCGAGAAAAAATTACGCGTCGGATTTTTTAATACTTTATTGGACCAAGAAGTTATGTCACTAAGGCAACGATTTCAGCAGTTAAAGTGTTTTAATACAAACCTGGGCATTATTTCAGTATTTAGACATTGAAAAACATGTCTGATGGTGAATTGCTTAAAAAGTGCAAAGACCTGGAACTATTGCTTTCCGAGCAACAGGATTAGTTTAAAAGCGACATTAGCGGATTAAGTTTGTTTACTGGACTTAAACGTTGTCACAATAATCTCGGATCAATAGGTAACGGTACTGAATGCCTTGCAATATATTTGTGAAATTATGGCAAATATTTCTATTGTGCTTAGAATTTTATTGGCTAATCGGGTCACTGTAGCTAGTGGTGAACGTAGCTTTTCAAAGTTAAAATTAATTAAAAGATACTTGCGTTCAACAATGACACAAGAAAGGCTGGTTGAGCTTGCTATTATTTCAGTTGAAAAATTTATGATATCAACGCTCGAATATTTAACTTTAATTACTGATTTGCAATTCGTGAAACAATAAAACTATACTTTTGATTGAAAGAAGTCTGTTCTAAGATACAATGAACTTCAAATCTTAGGATGAATTCATTTTGTTTTGAAATGAAAATTTTCATCTAATTATTGACTTTTTATTCATATCAATCAACATTTAATCCTCACAATACTGAGTATTTAATAATGTTAAAGGGGGCCGTAAATAATAACTTTTCCTGGGACCAACAATTGTCTAGGGCTGGCCCTCGTAATGGTGCTATTGATATAAATAAGCAATTTATTTTTCCAATGTCAAAAACCGAGAATTTGATACCATCTTAAAAAATTACGACTCAGAACGGATGAGATAAATCGCCACAAATAGCATAATGCGTACATAACATAGATCGTATTGGGAGAAATAGCATCACAAAATTAGCAATTTGATTCGCAAGTTAAGCATTTACCTGAAGCATGTCAAGTCAATTAAGATTAACGAAAATTTTAATTTATAATATTAAAAACGGGCCATAACACGCCAATGCTCATTTAATGCTGGTAACTTAAGTCTTCTCCTCCGTTAGTACGTTTCGTTATTAAAGGACAACAAAAAACCCTAAGGCAAGAAGCATGAAAAATCGTCTATTTGATCCAGTCCTTCCGAGCATTTTGGAGTCTCCTTTTATCATTCACAGATAGTTTTTGATGCGAAAGAAAATTCGAAACAGGTTTGGACCTGCCAGAATCAACGATGCTTCCAGTCTCCAATCCAAAGGATTTGCTGAGAGCATTTTCACTCGTGACCCTCAGTTTGATCGCAAAAGAAAAGAGAGAGATGAGAGGTAAAGAGTTCGGAATTCTTTTTCATAATGGGATGAGTTATTTTCCTTCCGTCTCTGCGAGGTTTTCCCCGAAAGAGGGCATTTATGCGGTAGGAATTGGTTTGTAGGATGGAGGAAAGGAAAATTATTGCGTGGGGAAGGAGATTGTAGAGAGATTGATGGATTATGAGAAATTCAAGGAAAGGTTTTAGGGAAAGATAAAAACTACTGCGGTTTGAGAAACTCGATATTTTTTCATCTAACGAGAGATTGAATGGAAGCACATGAGATGAAGTATTACATTCAGTATGTTTAGGGTGATACTAGAATATTAGGAGAGCCAGGTAGTCTTGAAATGTATGTCATAGTTGATACCGAACCATATTGATAAAGTTAAAAAAAATCCATTTCACCAATTTTCATTGTCAATATCAGAGTTGCTTTTTCGTTGACTTCGGCACACTTTTCAGCATGGAAAACTACAAATCTAAAACGTACCGGCATGAAATTTAACATTTTACTCGCTATAAGTTTCATGTGTGTATATAAATCATTTTTATATAGATCAAATGGATTTTATTGGGTCTCTAACATGTGCCATTTCTTAAAACATAACAATTGAAAATCATTCAGTCCGTTGGTCTATCACGAAGTAATTAGAATTTTCCATTTTCACTGATCGCATCTTGTGGAGCCTGATCTGAAAACACTTATATTAGTTAATGATTCTATGATATTATTCCTAAAATTAAATTGACCTCTCTTGTGGAAGTTCTAATTATTTTTGTGCCGATCGATTTTCTTAAAACCATAAATGACTGTTAAAGGAACATCACTGATTAACGTTAGGAAATTGCTCTTATCTTTCGCATTGAAAATGGGCTCATAGAATTATTTTGTCAAAAAATCATTTTACCAAACTATGAAAGGCGAGGACAAAAATCGACATTTACACATTAACCTACACTAACATAGCACGTTATTTTAGTATTCTGCTAAGCAATTCCAAATATTCTTTCACATAATACTTATCTACTTGAATATGTGTATGTATGTTGACCTTGGTAGAGGAGTGGTTAGCATCACCGGTGCGAATCCTGCCCAGAGCATGATTGTATGTGTTCGTTCTTGTTATCTTCATTGCGCTAATTGTAATAGGCCGGTAACGGCTGTTTATGATTTAGTTCACACTTTTAAAAATATTTATTTATACATTTATTTACTTGTGTGTGTATCGTGTATTCGCGTAGATGGATTTAAACGACACGCACTTCTTGATACTTACCTTGGCATTGCAGAAAGGTAGCGCGTGGATTAAGAGAGGGAGGCACGGAGTACGCGAGTGATTTGGTGGAGAGCCAAATGGACGGAAGCGAGATGAAAATCCACGCAAATTCTCCCTCCTCAGCCGCCGTTAGGTGCCACTCTCACGGGCTGGGGAATAAAAGGTCCAAAAGATGATTCTCTGTAGTGGGTCGATAAAGGCGACCGTGAGGGTTGGAGAATGGAGGCGGAGATAAAGGGAGGGATAGGGGTGAATAGAGAGGGTAGATAAAAGATAGGGAGGATAGAAAGGAAAGGAGACAGGGGGATAATGAAGTGAATCGAAGGGAAAATAGATTGAGGGCGTGGAGAAATGTTAGACGATGGAGTGAAAATAGAGTGAAAGTTTTGATAATGAGGGTACGAACGGAAAAATAAAAGAATGGAGAGAGTAATATTAACTAAATGTGCGATAGAATACACGAGAACGAAAGTAGGCCAAGGGGATAGGAGAATAGAGTGAAAAGAAAGTTAGACTATAGAGCAGTTGTTCCCAACCTGGGTGCCGCGGCACACTGGGGCTCCGGGGGGGGGGGGGTGGTGTAGTGGTTAGGACGCTGGCTGCTATTCGCCCGCTGCTCCAAAAGGCAACGGGCACGAATCCCGCGCAAGTAGGATTCTTTCCAAGGTCTCCCGGCTCCCTGTTTGTGTGGTTTGAGGAGACCGCGCAAAATCAGCGTTCCGTCCTTCGGAAGGGATGTTAAGCCATTGGCCCCCTTGGTCCTCTTTGTTAAGAGTTGGCTAATGTTGGCACCGGGTTCCCTCCTCCCTTGTCTTGTAAATGTGTTCGGTTTGGAAGGAGTTATGGCTATAATAATCCAAAAGGTTGATTAGCCAAAAATACACACATATTGGGGCGCCGGAGCTGATGCCTGCGGGTACCGCGATAAAACCAGTTTTGTAAATAAATCTACAATTTGGATGTGTTTACAGGTAACTAGGGCTTTAATTTTATCTCTAATAAATTGATTATGATGTGATAGTAACAAATGGATATGCCCAAAGATTTTAATATTCGTTTGTGAAAATATGAAAACATTGCTTGAATGCTGGGGTGCCACGAAATGCTGTTTATCTTTTAAAGGGTGCCGCGACTACAATAAGGTTGGGAAGCACTCAAAATTTTAGGGGCGCTATTCCGATCATTAATCTATGCATTAGTTGCAAATAAATAAATATTGTATACCAATTTATATCGAGGATCAGTCTAGAATCTTGATGGCATTCCTTTTAATTTTTCATTATTGATAATATTTACAGATCGATGAATAAATTAGCATGTACTCTGTAAATATCTCAGCAAACGTTAACGGAGGGGCGCTGGAGAGCTATCCCGCCCGTGGCGCCAAAATTCCTCAGGTCGCCTCTGGAACCACTGCTATAGAAGGGAGGAATTAGAGGGAGGACAGAGTTAACTATGTATATGAAATAGGGAAAGGAATATAGGAAAAAAAGTTGGGTTAGAGAGAAAAAAGAGGAAGAATAGAGATAGTACGGATAGAGAAATGAGGGAGATTAGGAAAAAAATAGACGGAGAATAGAGGATGAATAGATGGAATAGGGGGAGAGCAGAGGGAGGATAGAGGAAGAGTAATAGAGCGTGGAATGACAATAAAGAGAAAGAGGAGGGAAATTATATGGGAAGTATGTAAACTATATATCTTCAAAAGTCACATACTAATGTATGTTCCCAGCTGATTCACATCCTGCCTACGCGCAATGGATATTTAAGAGGTAGTGCAATGAATAGCTGGATAGCAAGGTAAAAGAGAAACCTGGTGCCGCCATTAGCCTACTCTTACCGAACAACACCAAGGGGGCCAACGGCTTAACGTCCCTTCCGAAGGACTGAACGCTGAATTTTGCGCGGTCTCCTCAACCCACACAAATAGGGGACCGAGCGAACTAGTAAAAAATAATACTTGCGCAGGATTCTTGCCCGTTGCCTTTTGGAGGAACGGGCGAGTAGCAGCCAGCGTCCGAACCACTACACCTCTGGCAGCAATTAGATATCTAGATAGATATCTGAGACAGCAATGGGGGATAATTTAGAGAAACGTCACAAATCAGACTGTGAAGTATTCACACAAAGGTTGGCCTTTCCCACTTCCCTCCAGTCTCTCCTAATCTTTTAATTCAGCTCATATATGATCATATACAACACATCAAACGGGAATCCATTTATGGTTAACATTTAATTGGTCCAGCTGCTTACTCGCTATCGTAATAAGGTCGATGGTTAACATATTCAAAGAATCCGCCATTTTTTATTTCCATTTAGGAACTATCTCATGAAGCGTAAATTTGCCCTGAATGAATCTTAGGCGACTTCCAATGCTGCTTCGGAAGAGTAAATCTGCTGATCCTGATCAAAAGTCCATCCGCCATGTTTATAAACCTTGACTACGGAAAAGAGAAACTTTGGTACTTTGATACAAATTTTTCTCTGATGCTTTGCCGTGTCCATGTACGAATTCTGCTTATGGATGTGCTCCGTGAGAGTGTTTCTCAATGAGGCGTCGTAAATCGGAACACAAACTCCAGTACTGCCATCTGCAGCCTTCGTGCTACAACGCCGTTTCCGATTGACCCCTCCAAAGGTCCGTTAAGGATTAGAGTCGTAACTCAAAATTTCCGATACGCCTATACTGTTACACATTCAACATTCTTTGATGTCAGAATATATATATATATATATATATATATATATATATAGACTTAAGGAAATGAAAAGGTACTCATGAGGGTGGCAACAAGGAATATATATATATATATATATATATATATATATATATATATATATATATATATATATATATATATATACATATACATATACACACACACACACACATATATATATATATATATATACCAATGACAATGGTGTTAAAGCGGTGGTGATGGTAAATAGAGGTATATGCTTGGTGTATGATGAAAGTTTTCTTGAAAATGATCCATAGGCGGTGTGCGGGTGTGACACTATATAGGGAGGCGCTAAATCGGTGTCTAACTGTGTATAATATGAATCGTTCATATCATTAGGCATGTGTATTAGAACAAAGTCGCCAGCGGGGAAAATATTTCTGTGAATATTGAGTTCATTATTTTGGTTTGGCTCATAGAGTACCTGCGTCGAAACCTTCACAGAATTTCCAATACAAGAAACTTAGTGAGATCGAAGGTGATACGGGTTTCGACACGCAATAAAATGCGTAAGAGATGAGATCATAAACACCGATTCTGCTGCCGCCTTTCTTTCATAAGTTACCAAAAATGTGGTATGATTTTAATATGATATGGGCCTAAAATTTTGGGTACGCCGTATTTTATGCGATTAGTGAGATCAAAGTGACCCGGCATATAATTCTTATACGGCGGTCGAATGCTATCCATTTTTATGTTGCCAGAAATTCCAACAGAGTGATATTCAGTTAAAACTTTTACCTCCATTAAAAGCTTGCAATATTTTGAGATAACGATTTTATATAGTACTCACACACGAGCTTGAATCTTTAAATGAACAAAACGTAACGAATTTAGAAGACAAATCAACAAAATAATACGGTAGCTTTTATCATTTTTATGTCGTTGTAAGATATTATTCGTCCTTTATCAATGTGCATAATTTTAATTAGCTTTATAGTTCTTTAAATATATGGGCATATTAACGATAACAAAGACGAACATATACGATTATGCTATTCTCAGTATTCTGGCTCTCCGACCTCAGTATTAGAAGCTAACTACACCGTCACTTAGGCCGGTTTAGAGGTCACAGAGTCACTGAAATTAAAATCTATTTTTGTTTTAAGGACAGGTTAAAAAAATGACAACGTGAATCAAAAAATGGAACAATATCCTAATTAAGGTATCCAAAGGTTTACCAATTATGTCTAAAGTTACGTATTTATAGAGATTATGTTTATGAGATTTGTAAAAGATATTTTTTAGCAATTCACATATAGATCGACCTTAGTAAAACAATTAAAATGTAAAATGCAATTTTTAAGGGAGAAATTTTAATGATTTCTCGGCCTTAAGGTATGTTGCATATGAAGTGAAACTTGATGAAGTTATAGAGATCCACATATTTCGTATGTCCTATATTCTCTTCTGCCTGATTTTTAAGGAATGAGGCATGATTGAGGCGAAAGTTTAACGGAGTGAAAGTTTCCGGGAAATAAGGCACTTAAATTATCTAAAGATGCGTACAGTTCAATTTCATTCGAAGGACATACAGTGTCTCCAGTGAAGCGGCTCGCGATAAAGAAACAGTAATGTTATTGTCATTATGAAAATTGTTTTAACATTGTAACATTTACAAAATGCCGTTATCAAAACTTCAGTCGCTTCACGTCGAATGTTGAATCAATGCTAATAAAATTCTCGGCCAGTTAACTACTTAATATCTCTAACTTATTGATTTACAAGAGAATTTATTTTTCATATTTTATCATATGCATTTATTTTTAATTCAATGGCAACAGCATCTCTACAAATTGAAAGATAGTAATACATTATGCATATATTATCCAAAGGGTTGAATAATTCATATTTTTACCATTAATAGATGAATAAATATTTGTGCAATCCCACGTTTAAGCAATTATTTATATGAACAGGTATCTACTTATTTTAACCGAGTAGTATGCGTGATCTGAACCTTCGCTACAAAATCGCCGCTAACATCTTTATCAAAACATAATAGTCATCAATTCCATTTACTTTGCCGAACGATAGAGTTCGCAAGTATTTCTTTGATTGCGGTTTTGAGATTGCAAACAATTAACGCATTCATTTATCAATTTTCTTTTTCAGCGCCACACCGGAGGCGGACTTGGACGTGTTAAGGCTCTTCTCCTATTACAAGTACTGCGAACTAATTAACTCAATGCACTGAAAATATTTATCTGTATTAACAAATGCTACATATGTCCATCTGTGCTTCCACGAAATCGTTATCTGCTCACCAGCGGTTGAAAATAATTTACATCGTACCGTGCGATTTCACTTCGTAATTGCACTTTTTGTCAAAATCGTGTGAAAGGATTTCTCTGCCGATTAATGGCTCCGTTTCGTCATAAAAGAGAGGGCAGGTGTATTTTCATGAAGCCGGGAGCCATTCAGCCGCCATCACAAACTCACTCACTCCCACAAAACGCGATCGATGAAACCCTCAGCAGCGGAGCCCAAAGGCGCATGCCCCGTTCTTAAAGCACAAATCTCGACGAGTCATTGATTGCGACTCTCATCCACTAAAACCTTCGGCGCCATTTCCTATATCGTTGAGAAGGGAAAAAATAAGCCATCGCTGAAGTCAAAATATTATCTCCGACTCCGAAATCTGGAGGGATCCTTCTCGATACCCTTTCGAATAGGACGAAGTGATCAAAATCTCGATAAAAAACCGAGTCGTGTCTTGAAAAACCTTATCTGTTTTAAGAAATTCCTTCACGGTATTTCCCTTGGCGGTGGGGAGGGCAAAGAAAGAAATGGCGTCCAAGCTTCCCTTTGACATGGACGAGGGTTATTCTACGCGTTCGCCACTAGCTATTAGCGGCAAATGGGCCACCGAAGTGTGACGAATTGATGCTATTCATCAGTTATATCTAGGCTTGGTAGGAGTCGACGTTTATGATTTTGAAAATGGACTATTAAAATCGACGATTGTTTTCCCGAGAGAATTTCAGCTAATATCGACGCTTAAAATTACTACTTAAATATAGGGCCGGCAGTATTCGGCCTTTCGATTCGATGATTTAAATTTACTTTTTACATCGAAATTCTACGTAAAATTTACGTTTATTTTACAATACGCTGATTATTTATTAAATTTTTATATTATGTAAATTCCTGAAAAATATGTTCTTCGAAAATTGAATCGTTTTGGCTCTACATGTCGGTAAATTTCTACCATTCACTTTTAACAACGTAAAAATTTTTGAGGCTGCCATAAGATTTCGCGGGCGTTTTGCGGATTTTTTACAAAATATCCATGAACTAAGCATACTACGGGTATCCAAATCCAGTACACAACGTGTTAATGCGACATGCAACGTCTATATATATATATATATATATATATATATATATATATATATATATATATATATATATATACATATAAAAGAATATTTTCACTTGAAAGCTTACCTCTTTAAGTAACAAGACATAACTAGTGCAGAAAAAAATGTTCGTTGAACGAACACAAAACGATATTTCTTGTTTATTTATTTTCACTCCTTTCCATCCAGATCTTGCCAGACGTGATTATTTCGGCAACGAACCTATATGCGAAAACATATATTAATAGTTAATTCATGCCTTTTACTAACTGAATCTTGATGATTAAACCAAATTAGCACCTTGCATATTGGTCACGAGAATATTTTTGTTGTTTTACCACACTGAAACAGTATATTTATAATATGAAATATCGTAAGTACCAAATCTAGTTATATTTGATTTCGTATAATTCTTATAGCGTCGTTGACAAATATATTATATCGCAAATGTAGATAGCAAATTATGATTTACCTATTATAATTGTATTATTAAAACTAGAAAACAATTTATGAAATCCGAACAATATGATGTTTTTGCTGAGAAACATTCTTTAAAAAAATAACTTGCGAGTTCAGCGTAAAGGGTTTTAGACATTCGTTGATGCCAATGTGCACCATTTTTAAACCATTATACATTAATTTAAATTTACTAACCTGTAGCAAAAGACGAAGGAGCCAAAAGCACGAGAGAGGAACGATCCTTCCTGGGTAACTATAAGAAAAAGACTGACAAATGATAGGGTTGTGCATAGGTAGAACGGGTGAAAGTGCATACAGCAAGGTCATCTATAGGAAAAGCCCTAGCAGGCAATCGAGAAACATTTGTTTCCGGAATACACTCCACGGGGTTTATGAGTGGAAGGGGTAGAAATCCTCAAACGGCCACCGAAATTCCTTTCTTCAGAACTGTATTTAACAGGGGTCAAGGCATTCTCAGCAGGGCATATCCATGAACTTATCTGTATAGAAGGCTAGTCTAATATCCCACCATTAGGTCAGCAAATACAATTTCAAAAATCTCAAAAGGGCTAAGAAACACGTATTCTCAAAACTAACCTAGGGACTTGCGGTTACCCGATTGTCCAGAGTAGAAGCGCGAGCTTTTCCAAAAGACGCATATTTGAGTCTAAGAAAATACCCTTCTTTCAGTTCCACTGTTAATGCAAGCCCAGAAAAGGAAAGAAATGTTAGGTAGAAAATAATACTGCGAAAAAAGTAAAGAGAAACGACTTAAGTATTATAATTCAGAGTAGGTTTTTGGACGTATACTTTTCCATTTCGTTGAAAAAATCGACGCTTATCGACTACTATTCATTTTCGTCGATTTTTAAATATAAAAAAAACATTTATCGACGTTTTTTCATTTAAATCGAAGCCTAGTTATATCTTTGAACTAATTTCGAAAAGATGTTCTAAATTTATGTTTCTTGCTATGCATGGAGAACGTTTTCCATAATGAGCAATTTATAGCATAATATTTATCACACTTCGAATTATCAACCAATGTTGGAGCTAATGAAGGGTGGAAAATACTAATTTCATGTCAACATTTCAATACTCGTAACTTATTTGGTTTAATCTGTAGAACAGTGGGGCCCAACATTTCTGCATGGCGGATCGCATCGGTGGTTGCTTCGGCGGGCCCCATTGGAAGTTGCTACTTCTTCAACGGGCCGAAATAGAGTTTAAATCGGAAGTTATAGAATGAGATGCCATATAATTGAAAATCAAATCGAAGGATTTTATGATTTAAATTTTAATATAAAACGTTTTACACTACTCCCCCGATATCCGCGAGGGATGCGTTCTGAAAAAACGTCGAGAATACCGAAATCGCGGATACTGGGCATTATGTTTACATTATATCTTAGGATAGGGTCACCATACAAAAGAAGTAATTTCAACATATTTTATGCGCTTCTTATGCTTATTCTTACTGGTAATAGTCAGACCCGGCCCAAGTTATTTTGGCGCCCCAAGCGCGGAGCCTTTCGGGCGCCCTCGCCGGTAAACATTTTTGCGATCTCTTTTGATAGAGATTGTTACCATCCAAATAGGTGATTAGGTAGTCTTATTTAATTATCACAAAATAATAAAGTTTTCCAGCAATGAAATAGGCTACCGGTCCACGCACGCCCCCAAAAAGTAGTATGAAAGGAAAACAAATTTTTTAACCCCAAAAATTCATGATCTTTCATTCTTTAATCTTAATTCTATTATTTCTTTATTGTTACACGTAGATTATTTTTAAATGTTTATAAATAAAAATATAAATACTTTCACTTAATAAATTAATTATGATTGTTAATGATCTCTTCGGTCTGAAATCTGTTTTTTTGGTTTAAAAATTTGTTTTTCTTTTATACTGTTTTTTTGGGGGACGTGCGTGGTCCGGATCCAATGAAATATATTTACATAGAATTTATTATTAAATTTTCATAATTTTTACAGGATATTTTTCATGATTTTACTAAAAAATTTAAAATTTGATTGTTTTGAATTTGTATCTATTTAATAATAATAAGGTTTGATATAAAAATTTTAAATACACAGAATAATAAGATTAAAATGTTACTAATAAAAAATAACAAAAATTAAATATATTTACGTCGAATTCAATGTTAAAGTCACAAATATTTACAAGAATTCCTGTTGTTTTGATTGTCTGTCATATTTCAATGCTCAATCTCGGATATTTTAATCTCCGGTATATTTTTAACGAGTTGTGCAATTAATTCATTAAAAGCAAACAATCCCTTATAAGTTATTCAATTGGATTCATAAAATTATAATATTATAAATTATAATGGTCGCAGAACAGAAAATCTAATAATTTATGATGTTGTTTATAAGAAAAGGCTAAGTTAGAGATCATAACTATATAATTTTGTTAATTTCTTATTGAGGCAAGATATGAATTCATTAAAATATTAAACATCCCATTAAAACAATCTAAATATAACAAGTACCTGTTAAGATTGAATAACAGAGAGCAATGGGGGGCGGGTGAAGAGCGTCAGTGAGCAGGGAACGTGCCTCCTAATAAGATAATTAATATGGATTGAAAGAATTCAATAATTTTTTGCAAAAATAAATGAAAATGTTTCTCTTACGTCTCTCGACAAATGTTCAAGATTGTATAACACACTGACTTACATCTATAAAATATAATCCTTTCATTCAAAGGTGTTACTTTGATCTCTTCGTAGGAAACGTAGAATTTGCCACTTCCCTTCCTTCTTGAAACACTAAATATACTCCTGCAACTTATAACAGAGACAGGCCAACGGAGAGTATTCAACGCGCTCTTCTCCTTACTAAGTGAAAATGGTGAGAATGCAGCGCGCTTCATTGTAGATTGTGTTTTTCTAGGAGTTTTAATTTTTCAAGAAAAAGAATTAGATAGAATGATAAGACAGCGAATGACATGAAGACCTATGGGTCGCCTGAATGAAAGTGTACCGCCCCCAATGTTTCCTACCGATTCTCTTAGTTTTGCGCTCCAGGGATTTCTCCGGGACCCTCGTGAGAAATGCATTCTTTGAGCATAGAGGCACAGGTCTCACTTCCGATTTTATGACCTCCAGAATTTCCCCAGAAATTTCCTCTGGCCGCCCTAAAAGTTCCTGCCTTGAAGGCGCATGCTTTTCCATGAGGGTTGAGGAAGGGCTATTAACCCTTAATTAGTCGCGTGGGGTCAATATGACCCCAAGCAATGTTTTTTCGTCAATATCTAAAGAAATGTATTAACAATCTAACTCAAACTTGTTCTACCTTCGAAACTGACATTCTAGAAGAGAAATTTGCATTTTTGTTTTTTTATTAATTTGTTATTTTTGATATTTTTATATTTATATATATAGTATTAATATTGTAAATATTGAGAAAATTAAACTATTTTAATGTGCTATTTTGGTGTGTATCCATTTGTTATGTATATATGAGGTTAAAAAAGTTGCTTTTATTTTGACATCTCTCAACCTGTTGCTTTTTTCTCTATTGGTCTAGAAGGGTTAAACGCAATACAGATTATTATTATCACATCAGAAACACAAATAAATTTCCTGATAAGCAGTATTTCATAACACTAGTTCTCTTATGATACATTTCTACTTCACTAATTTTTACTATAGGTTGGTTACCCTTCTTCCTCCATTCTCCCCCCCTCTCCCCCCTCCAATGTACCCTTTTCCCTCATTTCGGAATTCTCCGGGTGTTTTCTTACTTCGGCCGCACACATGCAACCGTTTTCTTCCCATAGTTTTCTACCCGCAATAAAAGTCACAAACAAACGCACGTGGTCTCTCTAAAAGAAAGCTGTTTGCCTTTTATTACCGCTCACCCTTTTTAACACGAGTTTCTCCCTTATTTTTCGGAATAACCACGAACACGAATGAGATCGGCAATCTTCAAAGTTTTTGAACCTCCTACCGGTCGCATGACGGTCACGGTTGGGACGATTTAGACCAAAATATGAAAATCCTATTTTCAATGGGGTTTCTATGGAGAAGTCCCAAGTACGTTCACACTTATAGGGAAGGACGCGCTTGGACCTCGGCACGAACCCCTTGGGTCGCTCGAGGAGGCAACTTTTGTCCCAAGCCCCATCGAGGGCAATCCTCAGTGACAGCAGATGTGAGCTTGAATCTTTCTGCTAGTTGGGGGCAGCCATAAACTACTTCATGCTGTAGGTGGGGGCCGGAAAGCGACCGTGCCGCGACCGATGTCTAACCCACAAGTGTGAGTGATCTCCGCAAAAATAGTCCTATCCCTAATAAAGCCCTCAACGCGACCTTCATGCGACAAAGCAACAAAAGGTGGCGTAGATACATGCGATCAGCTCTGCGCTGCTTATAATGTTGGCAGAAGAACGAAAAGATGGCCGTTAGCTGTGTTTTTTCATTTGCTGAACGTTTCTGCCATAAATGCCTTTATTGTTTATAAACAAAACATTCAAATGGAAATGACAAGGCGAAATTTCTTGAAATCATTATCGAAGGAATTAATAAAGGATCTACAGATTTTGAGGTCTCAGAGTCAGTTTATATCTAGGCATCTCCGAAAGCGCATATGCACTCAACAGGGACTTGCGGAGGAAGGTCCATCACCTGGATCGGGACTATCAAGAGGAAGATGCGAACATTGCCCAAGAAATATAGACAGTAAAGTATCCACTAGATGTGGAAATTGTGGAGCTTTTACTTGCAAAGACCATATGATAATGAAGTGCATTGAATGTGGGGAGAGGGAAAGTGATTAGAAAATACAAAAAAATATTTTAATTTATTTTAATCAATGTTTATTGTAAAAACTATTAATAAATAATTGTATTATAATGTAAGATTGATTTTATTTCCAGTAAAATATAAATAAATTAATATATTATTGCTTATCTTAAGAAATCATTTTGGGGTCATATTGACCCCACGCGACTAATTACGGAACTTTTTTTCACGCGACTAACTAAGGGTTAAGAAAGGCCGCCAGAGAAAAGGAAAATCGCTTTCTTGCTCTCCTGCACAGCTGCACTTTGAAAACTGACCGTGTGAAGTATTTGCAAGGATCCCCAAGACGAGGGAATTTTTCGAGCCTGGTTCAATTATTCGGTTTTTCCAATTTCCTTTTCGCCTTTCTTAGACCGATTTCTTCAAAAGATATATCCGAACGTTTTCTCCCCGTTACCAGCTGAATATCTTTCCTGATTTTTGTCAGCTGCCAACGCAACAGAATTAAGATATTTTCTAAAATCTTGTGAATCAAAATCTGCGCCCCCAAAATTTTGCCGCCCCAAGCGATGCTTGGTTCGCTTGTATTGTCGGACCGGCCCTGTCCGGAATCTTTTGCTTTACATTAGAGTTGACGTGGTTGAGAAATTATTTATTAAATAACTTTTAACGAAAAAATTAAAATTTGAAATTTGTGAAAGAATATCCTCCGCCAATGCATAAATAGTCTCACGTACCCCTCAAGTGTATCCCTAGGAGTACGCGTACTACAGTTTGGGAAATCCTTCTATAGAGAAAACAAACATTCTCTTCTTATAGAGAAGGCTTCCAGCTACGCAAATTACATAAAAGCAAAGAAGGATAAAACGTTTCGAGAAAAACGAGTGAAATCTGCCCGAAGATAGATTTTTGCAAGAGTTTTCTTTGCACTAATTCAATACAACGTAATAAAAAGAAAGCCAACGCGATCCAAGTGTGAAAATTACGGAAAAACTTAGATTTAAATCTATTGAAAGCAGTTTTTTTAACTGTGTTATATGTCATACGGCAATAGCTCGAATTTTATCATGCATCCCAAAGAACCTGACCGCTCTGAGCTTGTGAACCCATACTGCCACCGATGAAATAGTAAATTATAAACCATCTAAAATGAGGGATTAGTCTATGTTTCATAATGGAAAAATTTAACGTTAAGATGTTCGTCCAATTAACTGTCAGCTAATTTCTGGAGTTAGTATCCCATTATATTTAAAAATAAATTTTTAATTTCTGCATTTTAATGCTTAGATTTAATCAGGTTAAGACAGAGTGCCAAACATATGATTTTACTGTTTGTCAATTCTGTGATTTAAATACCACCGAATGCAACTTGTGATATTTTAATGTATTTTTCCTTATATTTACGGGTAAACATTAAGAACATTTAACAATATTTAGCACTATTGGTTTACTACATGTTTTTTAAAACTAATTGTTAAATTTTGAATAGATTTTGTACTAAGGACATTATTATTCGAGTTTGGATAATGTGTGATACCTTTAATTGTACGGAAGCACACATATGGCAGGACTCCCAGAGCAGCTCCCACAGTGATAGAATATCTTTTTTCTTATTCCCTTCATCGAGAAAACAATTTGCTTCCTTAATTCTACTCTTCTTTTTCCGAAAGGGGGATTTTCGTCCAATAATTGACGTCTGTTATCCTCGTAATGTACGGAATCAATGCACTTTCGCATGTCCTTTCTCTTTTCAATTCCACACTCGAAAAAGCTTGCGAATATTTTATATTTTGCTCTTATTTGGAAAAACAATTGATTCTTTTTATAGCCTTGATTGAAATATAAAATATTTGCCTTGTCGATATGATCCTACTAAAAACACAATTGCTCAGCTGATCTCGATCTCCTATCAATAATACCTTCCTCAGATTATAATTCAATTTCAGATGTTAGTTAAAAGTATTAAAGCTAAAGTATTACCGTATTTACTCGCATATTTTCCCTACTTTTTCGCGCGATCTTTTACTGTAAAACAAGGATGGAGCAAATACGCTGTTTTCTTCTGCAGTATGAAAGTGGCCATATCAGAAAAAAATTGTTTTACCTCCTCATAGTTCAGGTGAGGCAATTACGCGAGTAAATACGGTACTAACACTACCATGATTTTCAGCTATATTTAGCACTTCTAAATCATCAAGTGTCCTCAGTGCCCTAACATCTGCCCCCCCCTCCCACCTCCTCCCCTCTCTCGAAAATATTTCGAAAGGGCACCCTTATACAACCACACTAAAAATCATTCTACATTCACTTCAAAAATTTTGATGTAAATAAAAAAATTCACATTTTAATATTTAGTTGTATCCACAAGTCATTAAGCATTTTTAGTAGTATATATGAGGTGATTTTCTTGTTGTCCCTTTTTTGTTCTTTTAATTTTCTTTTCCTTGTATTTTTCGAAGATGTACTTGAATTATCCTTCTCCATGTTAAATAAATACGAAAAATAATTGATATGGCTCCAGAATAATACGTAAATAATAAATTATCTCTTACTTCTTATTTTCCCAATTTTTTTATTTTCGCCTTTCTACGCGTTCTCTACAAATAGTAAAAAATTGAACGCTCAGAGCCGCGCCTCCCTATGGGTGCAAGGGGCGCATCGCACCCGTGTGGCAACATATGAGGGGAGGCACTTACGGACGGGCAATAATATTTCTTATTCTTGTCCTTTTCCATCTCATAGATATGAAAGTATATACTTTAGTTATGCCTGATATTAAAAAAATCATTTATCATTTTCACTTATTAACCAGATTATTTTCTTCGTACACATCCAAAAAGAAATAAAAGGCTCGAGGGAGGCAACAGTTTGCCGGAAAGCTCCTCTTTCGGAGGAAGAGCGAGTTTTTAGGCGAAGCGGTAATAGCGAAACGCTTTATGGGAACGTATGCTCCGTCCGTCCGTCGTAACTTTCATCTGCTAAACCGCTGTACGGATTTTATTTTAATCAAGTATGAGTGATCTGTATTAAAATTTATCGCCCAATTGCGATATTCTACTGAATCCGTCAATTAGAAATTCCACTTTACATAATTACTTTAATAAACTTATACTCGTATCTTGTTAAATGGCATCCGTCAAGCAACAATGAAAAATCCAACTTCGCTGACTCACATGCCCCGGACTCGTAGTTCAGGATTCTCCTCGAACGTCGCGACGTGTTCGCGGGATGCTGCCCGTTCCGATCCGGTCTAGACAGGGGCTGCTGGTCTTCCCCCCGCCGGTCGGTTTCACCGGACTGACGTTGGAATGTATATTTGCACTGGATCTCCCGTCCATAAAAACGCTTTTCCTCAAGCTTCAGTAATTCGATTGCAATAGCATTTCAAACTCTCCAATTTCCATATTCTGAAGCCAACTAGAAGATTATTTATCATCTACTGGAAAATTCCAATATGCGGAAAATCCATAATTTGAGCCATGTAATATATGTATATATATATATATATATATATATATATATATATATATATATATATATATATATATATATATAGCAATACGGGGTCATTTTGTAAATGAGGATAGGTTCCATGGACGCAAAAACTAAAGTGTAATGATAATAAAAATAAACTGTTAACCTGAAAAATAGCCTCTTGTCGCCTTCCATCGATCAACGCCAGAGGAAAATCTTTACAATTTTCAATAACTTACTTACTTATTTACTATCGATATTGTTCTTATTATTCTAAACAGGACCTAGGATTCTCTTTGGTCAATAAATAGAAATATCTCCCTAGACTAGAATGTCAGGCTGACACTCTATATTTAGATCCAAGCCAATATTAAATCGTGATAGTAACTCTCAGTGGAGTAATTTAATAAGAACTACTTAAACTGAATATCAAATATTATTTGTAAATTGATTACTTGAAAGTTGTTTTTACAGAATATCTTTAACTTGAATTCGACTTACAAAGATACAAACGATTTTATAACCAAGTTCAGAATCTAAAATAATGAATGAAATGTCCAATTGAAAGTCATTTATTTGTCATTAACAATCGGAAATGTTTATGAAGTAAACTAAATTATTTGTATTTGTAGAGTCCTTTATTGTTACAAGTCTTTTCTCTGCGCTCTCGCTCAAGGAATTCTACACTGCTAATAGTAAACAAAACGACTGCCTTTCAGACTGAATTCTCCCAATAGAGAAAAAACATAACAGCTCTATGTACGACATACTCAACGATAAATAATATTACAAATTGTTTTGCAGCAGATTTCTCAAGAGGAAAAAAACAACTCAGCATTTTGCATTTTCTTTCATCACCCACTGATGCTCGATCATGCGGAAAAAAACTTCGTATCTCGTGACCACCTAATGAATATTGATCTTCGTCGGTACCGAAAAAGTGTGAGTTAATTGAAGAACGTGATGTCTGACTTTCGACTTCCGGCTGACCTCGCTGTTGACACACCTCTGTGGGAGGGGAAAGGGGAGGGCAAGCATCGGCTCAGCTAGGTGTGTTTGTGTACGGTGGTTACGCTACCCGACCGTTGGAGGATTATGTCCCCCACACCCACCATTCTCGCGCATCCTCCGAGCCACTGTGGCCCCGCATCCGCGCCCCATGCACGCAACCTTCAGACAGCTCCAAATTGATAAATTACCTTTCATGGGTTTGCATGCAGGCACATCATCCACCCACCGGTCAACCTCCAACCACTCTCTGGGTCTTCCTCGCTACCTTCCCATCTTTCCACCTCTCTACATTCCCACTCCATTCCCCCGTACATTACAACCTCTTCCCCCTCCCACCTCCTCCTCTCTCTCCCCACGCTACACGTTTCCCCTCTTCCCACTTCCTTCCCTCCTGCCCTCTCTCCCCTCTTTCCCTCTTAGCCTCTCCCCTTCCACTTCCCTCCCATCCCCCTCTCCCGTAAATAACCCTCCCCTCTTTCATCTCCCACCTCACTCTCTCTCTCACACCTATCACCCTCTCTCGCTACCCTCCACCTCCTCTCCTACTCACTCCCCTCCGGTGCCTCTATCTCAATCTCCGTCTGTCTTCCTGTCTCTCTCTCTCTCTCCCTCTTCTCTTCTCAATATAATCCACTCGTTTACGCTCTTTTTTTCCTCTCACCCAACTCCTCACCTCTTCCCATACCGTTTCTCCTTTACTGTACGATTTTCCGACGATTTCCTCAATTTCATTTTTCCGCCTCCGACCGTATTCTTTCTCTCCTTTCCTTCACACCCTGTCCTCCTGTTAAGCTTTCCTTATTTCGCCGCTACTTGTTTATTCCTCACACTAACTCTCGCTTCATATCTTTTCCTTCGTTTTTTGGTTCAATTTTCCCATCCAATTTCCTGTCTTCCTCTTTCAACCTTTTCCTAATCCAAGTTACCATTATCTATTCGGTCGTTTTATGCTTTTAATCTCTATAGTTTCCTTTCCGTTTACGGCGAGAAGTATTCCCATCCACTCTTCTGAAAAGAGAACACAGTTAACCACCGTTATGGATTTCCTTTGTTTCAAAAGGTGTTATAAAACCCTTCTGATGGATGTTTTAATAGTTTGAAAATGCTTATTAATAACATTTTTTGGGCTCAACACCAATAGCAGATTTTCAAGTTTTTTCATAGATAAATTAAGTGTTTAAATATTTTTGGTGATGGTTTGCTTGACAGAAATATCTGATTTATCTTACATCAAAAACAGGGTTTTCTGAAAGTCTGGTATTATAAAAATTATTATTTTTTTGTGTGCAAATTTCAGAATGTGCCAAACTCGATGTGTCAGTCTTGACGAACTTTCAATGAAACCTACTGTAAAGGACTGAGTTGTGCACGTCGATGGCTGGAAATTTGAGCAATTAATAAATTAATTTGCCAAATAAATTTTCTAATTATTCCAGACTTTTGAAACTCCAGACATTATTCGAAAGATTAAATACTGTCATTCACCGTTTGATACAAGCAGCAATTTTTCCTCTAGTCAGGGTTTTATAAATACAGCAACTAGAGCTATTATAATCGTGTCACTCACGTCTTACCGAGTTCAGTTTTTACGCATGCCGCATTTAAATATTTTTTCAGTCTTTCCTGGTCTTTTCCTTCCTCTTTGCATATTTTCCCGTCTCATCCCTCTCTCCGCTTCTCTAACATTCTTCTCGCACCTGATCGTCTCGCCCAACTGTGTTCCTTCATCCACTTAGTTTTCTTCTTCTCTTTCCATTTCCCTCACCTTCCTATATTCAACTCACATCTCCCGTCAGCAGACCTTTCCACATCCCCTCCTAAAATTTTTCTCTTCACATCTTACAGAGCACCTCTTTTCATCTTCGGCAACTTCAATCCCATCAACCCACATACACCCACCTTCCCCCATCTCTCCTTGAGTCCCCTTCGGGCGCTGAACGCTTTTTCCACCTTCGCCTTTTTACGCACCCTTCGGATCCTAATAGGCGGTCGTCAAGAAGGCAGCTGTACTCGCTAATCACTCGGAGAGGCATGCATAAATTCAGCGTCAACTGTGACAGGAGAAAAGTTCAAAAAGGGAAGGTCCCATTCCGAAACGCGGCGTGAAAAGACAACATTTTTAATGGGCAAGCTTATTTTAGGAGTGCTAACTCTCCGCCAAATTTGTTCGCTGAGTCGATTGGAGTTGGTCGATTCGAATAGGATATTTCGATTCCGATTGCGATAAATAATCTAATCATTAGAATCGATTCGCCCGATTCGTTAGATTCGATTCTTCTTCTGAAAGAAGTTTTCAAACGGAAAATTGCGCTTAAAAATATCCAATTTCATACTAAAATGCCATAAAATAAATTAATCTTAAGATGGTATCAATAGAACTACTCGATTCGATTACTTCCTAGAAAGTAAAAAATAGCATCTTTTGACGATTGTTAGCAATGCCTAGCTGAAATGCACAAAATATTACAGATTTTGAAATAGATTTACAGCTCGATCGAATTTCATCGAGTCAAAAACATAAGGACTTCTATTATATTCTATAAAACTTTTCTTTATCATTATTAGAAAAATATATGAATCGAATAATTTAAATCGATTCACATCATTATTGGTTAGTAATTGAATCGATTCGATTATTCCCATTAATCGGAACGATTGCATCGAGTCATTCATCCATGAAACGAATCCGAACTCATTTCGTTTTCATTAGAAACCACAGCCGAAGAGTTTGAAACAAAATATTTTTACGGTTCACTGCAATCTGCAATCCGTGGCATTTATATCCGTCCCCTATACACACTTAAAGTGAGAAGGCAGTTAAGTTTTACTGCAAAAATCAAATTGGAAAGTGTAAAATGACGGGGTGGAGGAATTAAAAAAACGGCGTTCATTAGTCGAAGTACTGTGTGGTTATTTCGGGGAATTTTAAAGCGCACGCACCTAGTCTAGAACTGCCTTCAGAAACTTCGAGTTTACTTTCCCATTCCTCGCTCTCATGCCTCGTAAGCAAAGCGTGAATTTTTTGCCAGGTTTTATGCGCATGTCTTCTTCCAACGCCAGGTGAAACGAGAAGATTGCTGTTCGAGGGAAAAATGACAGGCGAAATTCGTTCGTTAAGTTTTATTCGCCCCTTCTCCTGATAGATTTCAAGATAATTTCTCGAAAAGGGTTTTTATCATTACCTGAGAATTTCTTTCGGAGGGAACGAAAAATGCGACCGCTTCGCCATTAAGGGAATTACTATCATCTACCGGATAGTAGAAGCACGCTACATCATATCGGCTCCATTTTTGGAAACGCATTTGGGAAAAAGTTCACTCGATCGCAGTATCAGTCGCCTTTAACGTCATGAAACGATTACATTCGGGAGAATGCCTTGTCACGATTACCATCAAAAAGTTTTTTTCTTCTGTCTCTCTCTCTCTCACTCGTTTTTCCAAAATAGTTCCTCTCTTTCCCTATCTCTCTTATTCTCTCTCTCTCATACTCACTCTCATTCTCCCACTCATTCTCCCACTCTCATTCTCCCTCCCTCTCTCTCCCTCCCTCTCTCTCTCTCTCCTATTATCTCATTCTCTACTCCTCAATCTCCCTCTCTTTCTCCCTCTTTCTTGCTGTTCCTTTCTCTCTCTCTCTCATTCTCCCTGTCGTTCTCCCTCCCTCTCTCTCCCTCCTTCCCCCTCACTCCCTCTCCCCCTTCCTCCCTCTCTCTCTGTCCTATTCTCTCATTCTCTCCTCCTCAATCTCCCTCTCATTCTCCCCCTCTCTTCCTGTTCCATCCTCTCTATCACTCATTCTCCCTCTCGTTCTCCCTCTCTCTTCCTCTCTTCATGTCCCTTCCTCTCTCCCTCTCTCTTTCTCTGCGTCTCTCTGAATCGATTACCGCTATATCCTTTTTATCACGCAGGCTTGAGAGGACGTTAAAACCTCCTTAACAGCAAAATAGAAGCTTAGATCCTAATCGCCCATTTCGATTGCTAAACTAACCACGCGTTCAGTTTACTGCGGAGTTCTCGAAGCGCAGGAAAAAGGTTTTTATAGTACGCGGTGCTCGCTAGGTGTGCAAAAAATTTACCTCCTTCGGTGGCTTTCAATGGCTTCAGTGGAAGGATTATTGTCATAGCTATCGTTGAGGGTATTTAGGTGTAATTTGTTTTATTTTTAGGGAGTCTTAAAAGATTAGAACCCTTGGTTGTAAAGTGGTTAGAGTGTGTAAATGTCCTCATTGTTTTCTTTTGATATAGGCATTCGTAAAAGGATGACTACTATAGAATAATTGTTTAATTTAGGGTTATTTCTAACTCAGTCGTAGAAGAAGAATGGATATTGATTCGGCCAGTAATAATTTTACTTGTATAAATCCAACAATAATCATGTTCGTATTAGCTCGCCGTTTTCATTGTTCATAAATTTCCACGTAGAAATATTCCTACTCTCTACTGGAACAAATTCTGAATTTACAAAAAAAATGCTGAGCAAATATCATTCCAACTCTTTAATTATAGGATTAATCTTTCTTATGTGAAATTATTATATTTCACGTTAAAAACATATTGTCGAAAATATCTAGAGGCGTTAAGAAAAATTCGAAGGTATACCATGGTAGAAAATGTTCTAAACCAAGTGATTTTTAAATCAGAAAAGCTTCATTAAATGCTCATCATTTGATTTACTAGATGCAAAAATTCGTAATAGAATATGAAGATACAGAATGGCGTGGAGTAGAAAATCAATATACTATTCACATCAGCAGAACAATTATATCTGATTTATTTTTCGGTTCACGCACATTTTAACATTTTATTAAATACTGCTCTTTAAACTTTTTTTTAATGATCGTATCGGACCAACGGCAGACCTTCGTTCTCTTTTTTCTCGCTTCATATCTACGGGGCGAAAAACGAGCGTACTGGACACACAGATTAAGCCTACTATTTCGCTTACTCCAAATCTCATTATATACCGTAAGAGCTACCGGTAAGGAAAAGAATGGTCGGTTTCGTGCCATTTAAAAGTCACATGGGGACGCGATATTTGAACGTCCATCAATCCCATACATATGGCGTCTCTCTACCCCATTCCTCCCAACTACAATTCATTGCAAGTGTGGCGGTGGCGGAGTGGTTAGAGCGTTGGCCTTCCACGCAGCGGTCCCGGGTTCGAATCCCACAGAGATCGTATTTTCAACCTTGGATCGTCCCATCTCCTACGTGTGTTATTTGAGGAGTCCCCGCAAGTCAGCGCTCCGTCCTTCGGAAGGGACGTTAAGCAGTTGGTCCCCTTGGTGCTCTTCATAAAGAGAAGGCTAATGCCGGCACTGTTTCCCCCCTCCTTTGCGTGTGTTCGGTGTGGGAGGAGTAATGGCTATAATAATCCAAGAGGTTGATTAGCCAGAAATTCTATACAAACAAATACGATTCATTGCATTCTTTTTACGCTGGTAGGACCTGCTGACCTTGTATCCCCTTCGACGCTTAGATCGCTCCCGCTCGCTTAGGATGCCCGTGGTAAGAAAAAAAGGATGAATATTAATGAACGTCACCCACAAACGCACACCCACGTCCCTCTTTAAGACGTTGCCAAGGCTGACTGACAAGGGGCTATCCTCCTCATTTTATTCCCGACTCCTGAATCTCCAATAAAGGATGTCAGCCCACAGACTGCCTCGTTCGGCAACTACCTCATTAATTCGCGTGGAACGAGCGCCTCCGATGTTTCGCAATGCTCCCGTTGCGTTATTTTGTTTTTCACTGCGTCTCGAGAATTCGTGGGAAGTTGGAATTGTGACACGCGCTCTCGAGATCTCGCTTTGCGATAGCTCGATGTTTTTCTATCTCTCGCAACCGTCGTTTCGCTTCTTCGAATAAACGATCCACCAAAACGCCGACCGTTAATCGCCTCAAGGAAATCGGGAAATTTTTTTATTGAAGGAGTTCTGGCAATTATATACCAACACACACATCTCCGGTTTGAATGTAGAATCGGAGAATATTCTTCCACATAACTCCAAGGGATAAATCAAGATTTTCTATGATTAATTTCATGTAAAAATCCAATGATGTTGACAAGAACGGGCAGCCTCCTTATAAAGACATTTCCGCCATCTTACTACTCTCCTTAATTAACCGTTGACGTTGCAGTTCACCGTTAAAGTTAATGCAAGAGTTATTTTTTTAAGATAAAAAGCGACGGAGGAGAGGATGATTTAGAAGAATTTTAAAGAAATTTTGAAAAATAATGTAGATCATTGAATGGAGATGTGCTGAGTTAGGAACCAATCAATATTTATGAAACTTAAATAATTATTATCTAGTATAATACAAACCGGTTAAGTCATAAAATAAAATTTAGTCATTCCCGTCAGCTTCAACATAGTCATAGCAGCTTCCATGGTGAAATTATGTTTTTATCTAATAATTCCGAAGAAAACGTAAAATATTTTCTAAAATAGTGTTGTCGTTGTGCGCACTATCTGCAGCAACGCAGCATTTAACGTATTTAATTACGAAGGAAGGATTTGAACAGGGGTCCCAAACTCGCGGTCCTTGGGCCACATACTGCCCGCGTCGTGAATTTATGTGGCCTGGGAATAAACTTCATACTTTATACTACACTGCTGAACTCAAAATTTATTTCTTATAAAATATCTCACGAAAATATTTATAGATAATTTTAGAAGTTCAAGAAGTTTATTAAATCAGCACTTTCAAAATATTCGCGGTAAATTGTTCATTCCCATTTATTTATTATTATTTATTAACACCCTGCACTGTTGGGATACAGAATATTGATCTTCCTGCTGATAGTTTGTTTCTTAGGTCTTCGAAGGTCATATAACTTGATGCCTAATCTAATATTTTTATAATGAATGGCTTAAAAACCGCATCATAAGGTTGAGACGATTTCCATTTTGTGGAAGGGGAGAGTGAATGCCCAGATACCGCCCACGGATTTGATACAGAGCGTTAATGTGGCCCGCAGATTTGCTGGAGAGCCTTTTTGCGGTCGGCAAACCGATGCGAGTGTGTGACCCCTGGATTAAAGGATCAAGTTAACTCTAAATGATCTCCTTAGAAGAATTTGAAAATACCGTAGGGATTATTCGCTAGAAATCAACGATTAGTAAATAGGAATGATGAACCGAAAACAAAAGAAAAAATTACTATATCACTAGTAAAGATGAATGGAGAAAAGTTAATGCAATAATATCAAAGAAATAATTACTCGTGACATGACTAGTGATATAATTAATCGTGACAGGACTAGTGATATAATTAATCGTGACAGGACTACTCAACTCTGCAAAAGTCTTTATTATAAAATGCTGTTTTTGCAATAATTAGGATCGATATGTTGCAATTTTTCATTCTGCTTCAAAAATTATCGAGTAAAACTTACAATACGAGTAAAGTAATTCAATGGTTGTATCATTCAATCACCCATTTCTGTATACAACTAACTTCATAGGAGTAAGTACAGTCAGACCCCGATGTAGCGCCCCCACACACCACCCATGAAACGTAGTGAAATTAACTTTCATCTTATGATTACATGGAGCCAGGGGTTGCGCGGAATGGTCAAGAGAATTGGTTGGGATAATGTCCGGTATCGTAAGGGACAGGGTCAAATTACGCGGAACTACCTGGGGTTAAGGTTGATTCTTTGCGAACGGTCTTGCTTGGCCTTTCACTAATATCGCCGGAAGCCTTTGGTTTTTCATTATTTGAAACGTATTATGTGAAGATTGGCACAAACTACATGCTCATGAGAGCCTCCACTTCTAAGCATCAAATCACCAAATTCGTCTGTAAATATGAATGCTTTGCAAGTCTTCACAGTACACCGTCACCTAACCCCCGACTGCGACTCGTAATCTTTACAAAATTAGTATCCTGCGTTCACGATCAGTTTAACACCTTTCTCGTTCTACATGGAAAACATGCTGACGCCAATATTTTTCTGAAACAAGTGAAACTGCAATGTGCTCGATTTTCTTCATGAAGTAGGACTGAATCACATTCAAATATGTGTATGTCATTTGAGTAATACGCAATACGACCCTATAGAAAAGAGTCAAACTTATCATTCTGGCAATTGGACAAGACAGGACAGCTCCTAGGCGTGTGCAACGTGTGTCACCACATTCGGGCAGTGGCTTCTAAGGAACTGCCTTCGGGTCGCTACTACATGTATTTCACTCATAAACGTATTTAAATTTTATGTTTCAGAGCTAAATAATATTAAAGAATCCGTATCATGCGTACATGCGATAATGCATAAACCGAGCATGCGTAAATTGAGAGATATCTGTATTTGCTTAAGTTAGAAGGGTCGGACAAATTTTCCTTCGCACAACACCGTAAAAACCTTACGATTGGCCCTGCATTTATCTCGATTTAACCGT
Organism: Tanypteryx hageni; assembly: GCA_028673005.1. Lineage (NCBI taxonomy): Eukaryota > Metazoa > Arthropoda > Insecta > Odonata > Petaluridae > Tanypteryx > Tanypteryx hageni. Next base: position 101,715,225 of record CM054120.1, on the reverse strand, counting down.
CACCCCAGATTTCACTACAATGTAAGTGATGGACAGACGGTGTCGTTAATTCGAGGTTTGAGTATATGATAAAATGTGTTTGTTTCCACCACGGAGAAAACATGTCTTCACTGATCCTGCATTTGGAGTAGAAAGCAGAAAACCAAACATGAAGATAACGCGTCCCAGGCAGGTAAAACAGGCGAAAAAAAGTTTTTTTAGTCTTTTTAACAAAATTTCTTCATGATACTAATTTTTTTGTTTGCCTTTCGGCGAAGTTGGAGGTTATTTTAATATTTTCATAAAACATCATTTTCTGTGGGAAAGCCTTCAATTATTACATTCTTTTTTATTTAAAAAACTCAAAACTTGATATTTGACGATATTTTCGATGTTATATAATATTTAAAATTTTTAGGCTTTCTAGATTGCAAGGATTTGAAACAAGACATGATCCTTTTACAAATAATATACATAAATATAAATATAAATAAAATAAAATACATACATAACTTTTTAATCTTCGGCAAATATCAGGTTCATCGCATAAAAATTGTTCGTATAGTTCCAGAAGAACGCTCAACCACTACTTCCCACAGATTGTGTAAATCCTCCTCTTTTTGTTTATTTGAATCCTTTTTTTCATTTTGTGTCACTTAGCAATGGGAAATTACTTAATTACTACAGCTAAATTGATTGTTTTTATTTTGACGTTTGATAGGGAACAGGTGGTTTTGATTTCACTTTTTTAAACTCTAAGGTATTTCCTTGCAATTAATTGCATTCCTTTTGGCTGCTAACTTTTTCACTTTGACGGAAAGAAAATGCTGTTCTTTTAATCGAATCTAGAGTGGAATTATTTCGACTTTTACTTGTACCATTGCCCAAAACAAAAAAATTAGTTTGAAAAAGCGAAATCTCAAATTTCGTATAAATTAAACCTCCTCCTACCTCCCGACCTCCATAGCTACTGCACTACCTACCCTTCTCTCTCTCTCTCTCTCTCTCTCTCTCTCTCTCTCTCTCTCTCTCTCTCTCTATATATATATATATATATATATATATATATATATATATATATATATATCAACCTACCGACCTAACTTCCTTTCCCAACTTCCTGCCTCCCTATAATCAAAATCTCTGCCTTCATTTCTCTACCTCTACTCCATATCTCAACCAACCTACCTAACCCATAACACCGTCTCTATTTACCCCTAAAGTACTATCTCCCTATCACTCAGCATCCATATTATCCTACCTCCTTCCGTACTTCACCGTATCCCCCTCACTTAATAATTCCATCCCTTCATCGGAGGATGGGAGAATGATTTCCACTCACTCACCCAATCCCCTCTTCCTCCTCCCACACGCAAAACGCGCAGGCCATAAATTAGGCACGGGAAGGGATAACGGTGAGGAAAAACTGAGTGACATCAAAAATCCTTTAGAAAACCGAGCCGACGAGCAAAGGGGGAATGTGGGGAGAGGGCCTCTCGTGACGTCGAAATGGAGGCGGCCAAGGAGGAGGATGAGGATTCATTTACTCTTGTCGGGACGACGTACGACTCCAACGCAGCAAATGCAGCGCAACACAACGTAGGGAGGGGCGCGTTGAAGAGGGGATGAGAGAGAGAGAGAGGGAGTGATAGAGAGGTAGGAATAGGTATAATCGGTTCGAGTGTTGGTCTTGCCCACGAGGCGTATCACTCGCCGATCGCCGGTGATGAATACCCGAGGAGGTAAGCTTGTTCGGATAAGGCGAACAGCGAAATTGAGTGTGGGTCTGGAGAGGTCCCGGCCGGGGGAGGAGGAAAGGGGAAGAGAGAGAGAGAGAAAGAGGACGAGGGAAGAAAGGGGGAGAGGAAGGAAACGGAGGGAGAGAGGGAGGGGCAAGTTCCATGCGCAACGAGGGTTATGAAATATGAAATGATTTTTAACGCCGCCGAGACTCAGATCGTGGGAATCGAAGTTATTGCTCTTGTAGTGCCCGGACGGCAGTTCGGGATGGGAGGGAGGGGGAGTTGGAAGGGAGAGGGGAGGGAAGAGGAGAGGAAGATGGAGGGGGAGAGGGAGGGGGGAGAAGGAGGGTGGTGAGGGAGGGGGGAGAAGGATGGTGGTGAGGGAGGGGGTGAGGGAGGGGGGTGAGGGAGGGGGATTAAGGAGGGGGTGAGGGAGGTGGTGAGGGAGGGAGGAGAGGGAGGGGCAGAGGGAGGGGGAGAGGGTGCGGGAGAGGGAGGGGGAGAGGGTGCGGGAGAGGGAGGGGGAGATGGAGGGGAGAGAGGGAGGGGAAGGAGGGTAGGATAGTTAACCAGATCGGCCTGTGAGAGAACTCTTGACGCCTTCAACTGGTACGCACTTTGATAGGGAGTCAGAGAGGGAGGGAAGATGTGGGGGGGAGAGAAGAGGCACGAAAGAGGGAGTACGAAGCGAGAGGGGGAGAGGTACGAGATGGAGAGGAGGTGAGATGCGGGATGGATGGATGAGGGAATATGGAGAGGGAAATGAGGAGATAATAATGGCGAAAGGGCGGAGGTGAGGGGCGGTTTGAAAGGGAGATGAAATAGAATTGAGATAATTGGAGTAGTGGCTTAGAGTTGAATTACGGTGAGATTGGGGATTGAGACGACGTTAGAGGTTGTGGGAGGGAGTGGTAGAGAGATGGGAGTTACGGGGAGTTGGGAGTGGGATTTCGGTGTGAGAGTGAGATGGGATTGGAATGGTGGAGACCCGTAAGGGAGGATTGAAAGAGCTTAAGAGAAGGTATCGATAAACTTAATCTAGTCTGTCTGCATCAATAACAACTCGAATGCGCCGCTCATTTGCATTAACGAACCCTATTGGAGTTGAACGCAGCATCTGTGTTCTCTGTTTACAGTTTTTCTTTTGCACTCGGCTCCGCGAGCGATTTCTCCGTCCACGGGCTGATGTGTAAATTTCCATAAACGCAAATGAAGCGACGTTTGGAAATGTCGAGCTAAGCTCAGTATTATCATACAGGTTCATTAGAGAATTATCGAACTTGTCGTATAGATGAAAATGAATAAAAAATGAACACTTGAGTATAAAAAATGGATATAATAATTTTGTACGACAAAAGCTGCTTATTTTGTATTCAGGGTATTATTCAGGGTTCTTAATTGCTCTCACTTAGTGTTTACAACATATACATTCAAGAATAAGCACTTAAAAATAAAAAGTACTTCTCAGGTTTCTCCAATAGGTTATGATTTCATAACTTTGTTTTTGCTAGTGGAGATACTTTTTTACTCCCTTGATTTTTAAGTTCATATTCATGAATTTTTAGCCATAAGACGAGGTCGGTAATGCTTTTGTGAACATAACTATTGAGTTGTAACCGTAAACTTCGAGTTTCGTGATATATACACAATTAAAGTTAAAAACAAAGGATCCCAATATTTAAATACATACTCAGTACTGCGTTGAAAACAATAAGCAAGGACAAAAAGAAAAGAAAATCCGTTATCAAAGAAAATATATTGTGTTCAATGCCAATTACCAGTTTTTTATTAGCAAATTTTACTAATTTTAGACAAAATTTGGTCCATAATTTCCTTCAAGCATATAATCTCGAACGTCCCGTAATTTATAATTTTCGTTTCCATGATTTTGACAGTAAAGACATTTTAAACCTGGCTATTAGCATATATGCAAATATAACGGGAGTTCTGAATTTTTGTAGAAAGTATTAAGCATCGCTTCCAACCCGGAAAATTTCATTGACAAAAACCATTAAAATAAATTATCCAAAATATATTTTTTGTTTGGCGGACATTTACTCCGCAGGAATTGTGGTCGATCCAATTTCTCGAAGAGAACGGCATTTGATGAATAAGCGTTGTCCTTTTACCTTGAACTACGACACAATATAGACGCAAAAGAATGCGTTTATCATACTGACTATGAACAAAGCACAAATATGAAGATAGACTAAAGAGCTCGTATTTTTAATAAAAATGGAAGTTCCCATAAATCCGCCGCATCTGCACGTAAATTTAACGAATACGAGACATTTTAATATTTCATCGTGAGTCAAACTTGATTAACATTAAGGGTAAAGCCTCCTGAGTCATAATGTGAATCTCGGACGCAAGATGCCACCGCCGTCACTCTTATTTCGTGCACTAGTAGTTCGAATTTTGGACGTAGAGATTAGTCGTGTCGCACCAATGACGTAACCAAAAGAAGGTGGAAGGGGTGGGGCAGAACCAAGATGATACCCTCTTTCCTTCCCCGACCTAATCAGCAAAGGAGGGAAAGTGCCCGGCACACTGGCACACGAGGATAATATTCTCTGGCGATTGAATGCGCCTGTCATCATCACCCTCCCCTCTAGCTCTGCCGTGAGTTGGCTGACCGTATATGATAACAAAGTATTAGATTTCGGGCGGAGACATGGGCGATTGCACTCACCGCACCTCTAGGTGCGAATCCGCCACACCTTTTTTTCCCAAGACCTAGCCTAGAAGGTCCTCGGTGTTCACAATAGATGCTCACATGATCGTCCTTTCGTTTCCTTATTTTTCAATCCCATAAAAGCCGTCAGACTTACTATTTCGTCCTGCGTCAGCGTTCGTTTCTTTTATCTATTGACGCTAGATAGTTCGTGAAATCTAATTAACCTTTATATATTTTAGAAGAATACTAATTATATTACAATTAGGCAAAATAGGTACAAATATATATATATATATATATATATATATATATATATATATATATATATATATATATATATATATATATATATGTATATGTATATTTCCTATATTGTATTGTATTTATATTAATAAGTAGTTATAGTAATTTTAAATTTATAAGCAAATCACAAAAACCGCAAAGTATTAAAAATATGTAATTATAATTCTCATTTAACTCTCTCCGGTTAAAAGCGCCTTGCCCGAATCGACGTCCGGCATAAAGGGCGCGAAAGCGCACGTTTATAATACGATCTCTTTTTTCCTCTTTCGGAGAGCTATATACGCCTTTTTGTGTTGGCCTTCTTTCCCTTCGCTCTACTCCTCTCGTATTAAGTTCCCTTCTCTGTAAACACTGAAAAAATATTTTCTTAACAACGCCTGCCTATTATTACTGAACCAAGCGAGAAAATAAGTGAAACAGCTAAGAGGTCAACTATTCGGGCAAGTTTAATTTTCCTCTGTGATGGTCATGTTGTGCTATCAAATCTTAACTCGCCCTCTAAATTGCAGTTCTGGAAAAATCGTTTTTTTCAACGATAGGATGCTTTTTGTAATACCACCAGGAAGTGGAAGTGGAGTAGAAGTAGACAACTAAAACCATCACCAAGAAGGAAAAATGTTTAACAATAATATATTAATTAGTTAATATTTCCTAAAACTTTAAGCAAACTGAGATAAATATTTACCAATTAATTGTCAGCCACGTATGTGAATTACTGTATTTAGTTTGCGATGTCGAGAACTAAAATCTTCAAAGCGTGATACTGCGCAATTAAATTCCAACTGGAGAAGGTTAAAGAAAATTTTTTGCGTAGGTTTTTCCCCATCAGTTGAAGACCACGACGTGAAAGAGGGAAGATCAGGGGCGTAACTACTATGACCCAAGTCCTCCACCGCGGGGGGGGGAACGAAGTGTCTGAAAGCTCTCGAAGAGTCTGAGCTCGCGACGCGGGCCTCAACATTGTTTTTGTCGTAACTGAAATTCATATTTATTCCACCAACTGTAAACAGAGCCTAGTAAATATTAAACATAATTCATCGAGATCCATCAGGATCCATTAGACAAAAGGGCCTTTTGTACTGCATTTATTAGGCATGAGAATAATATAGAGAAAAAGACTGAGCACAGCACTTTAGATAGAGAGCAACTATAAAAAACGGTCATTGGTTACCCTAGAAATATCGGAAAGCTGTTGAGCGTTTTCTCCCGAGGACATATATGACGAGGATTTATTTAGGAAAATTTATTTATTTATTCAACCCTAAAATGCTACACTATGGGTGAAAAAACGGCCAGAGCAGCTGTGTTTATTCGTATCTGAAGAATGTAAAGGAGTTAACATCGCCCCCCTTTAGATATGCCTCCCCAAAGTCTTCTCCTGCTGTGGTCACTTTGCTTTTAGACCTTGGTCATAGCGTTTCGTTGTCTTAGAGATCTTCCTAAAGTGGAGCTCAAAGCATTTTGGGGGATTTTATATATCACCAATGCAAAAAAATATAATCGTGTTGACAAACTATATTCGGTGAAGTGCACATCATGCATTGATTGTGGTCAACAGCGCAATATAATCTGTGAAAACTGTATTAAAATGGATCATAAAATAGCTCTTCATAGAGGGATTTTAAATATTTTTTATAAAAATTCATTTTGTATCATTACACTTGCAGCACAAAATATGAAAATTTTCAATAAAAAAATCGGTACTTGTTGTTAAAAACATGTATTCATAATAAATCCGCATACGAAAACTGCAAGGTGAAAATTCACCCATGTGCAGTAGTAGCGTGGTTTTTTAGAAGTGTAATATTTAAGGATTAAGAAAATAATACGGGTATTATTGCGCTGAACGTCGCGAATCGCGTCATCCAGCACTCTGCAGTACGATCCACCATCTGGCTCGACAAACGGTAACTGGGGGTAGACACCGCCTGACGGGGGAGAACCTTGGAGTTCTCCAAGCCGTTGTAGGGGCGGCCCGAAGTATTATCTAGTATTAGGATATTTTAATTTCGGTGTTTGATTGTCGCTTTTTGACCTTTTTATCTCGTAATTCTTGGCCGAAATGCCAAGACGTAATGTAGCTTTCTCGCTTGGTAGGTCGCACTTCGTAATCGACGAACGAAACGATACGGAACGTCAGTCCGGTGAAACCGACCGGCGGGGGGAAGACCAGCAGCCCCTGTCTAGACCGGATCGGAACGGGCAGCATCCCGCGAACACGTCGCGACATTCGAGGAGAATCCTGAACTACGAGTCCGGGGCATGTGAGTCAGCGAAGTTGTATTTTTCATTGTTGCTTGACGGATGCCATTTAACAAGATACGAGTATAAGTTTATTAAAGTAATTATGTAAAATGGAATTTCTATTTGTCGGATTCAGTTGAAAATCGCAATTGGGCGATAAATTTTAATACAGATCACTCATACTTGATTAAAGTAAAATCCGTACAGTGGTTTAGCAGATGAAAGTTACGACGGACGGACGGAGCATACGTGCCCAAAAAGCGTTTCGCTATTACCGCTTCGCCTAAAAACTCGCTCTTCCTCCGAAAGAGGAGCTTTCCGGCAAACTGTTGCCTCCCTCGAGCCATTTATTTCTTTTTAGATGTGTACGAAGAAAATAATCTGGTTAATAAGTGAAAATGATAAATGATTTTTTAATATCAGGCATTACTAAAGTATATACGTTCAAATCTATGAGATGGAAAAGAACAAAAATAAGAAATATTATTTCCGGTCCGTAAGTGCCTCCCCTCATATGTTGCCGCCCGGGTGCGATGCGCCCCTTGCACCCATAGGGCGAAAAAAATCGAGGACGGAGTTAAAAAAATCCGAAGAATCCCGGGGAGCGCGCGCGCGCGAGGGGGGGGAGCCCGGCGGTCGCCGCCGCGAGGCAGCAGCGTCGACCCCGGAAAGAAAATTCCTGGAATCCTGCAAAAAAATCCGGGAGGCCCGAAAAAAATTTCGGGCCGTCGGCAACGGTCCGCGGCTCGAAAGAAAAAATATTTGGACCCGGGGAAAAAATCGAAGACGGCGGAAAAAAAACCGAATCCCGGGGAGGGAGGCCGCTCGGAGCGCGTCGCCTCGGGAAATCGAGCCAGGAACCCCCGGAAAAATTTTCCGGGAAGCCCGAAAGAATTCCGGACAGTCGGGAAGGGTCCGCGCGACGGAGAAAAAAATCCTGAAACCCTGGGGAAAAAAACGAGTATCCCGGAAATAAATCCGCATCGCGGGGAACGGGGCCGGGGTAGGTCGCCGCGGGGAAAAACCCCCCGGAACCCAGGAAAGTAATCCAGGAGGCTCGAAAAAAATTTCGGGGCGTCGGGGGCGGTCCGTTTGGCCCGAAAGGTAAAATAAATTTTTGGACCCGGAGAAAAAATCGAGGACCCGACATTTTCCCATCGCCGCTCAAAAAAAAAAAAAAAACGCGAGATCGGAGCGAGGTCTGCACCGCCCCGAGGGGAGGAGGACGTGGATTCCGATTCTCGCGATCGTTAAAATATCATCTCGCAAGATCCGTCAAGCCTAGGACCATCGAATTCAATCCTTCGCCACGGGTCGATCGAGGTATCGGCGGTGGTTTTCGTTAGAATTCGAGAATCTTTCGATGCCGTGTTTCCTTTCCGTCTGGGAAAAATCCACGCGCGAGTAATTTCGTCGGTTATTTATTGGGTAAAATACATGTTGAAATCTATGCATGTATTGGTCAGGGTTCGAATTGATCGCATTACAGGAATAATGGATTTAAAGCATTCCATTTAATTTCTTAACCGATATGACTTCGGAAACCGAGAATATGGTTAATTTTCAGTTCCTGATTGTATTATAACAACACAAGTAATAATGCGAGTTTTTAGGAATTTTTTTGTCATAAAGCTTGTTAGTGACAAGAACAGTTTGTAAAAGAAACTTGGTAATCATTACTAAGCCGATCGTGAACGCTTCAGTGCTTCAAAAATTATTACATTTCCATACCAATTGAAAATGCGGAAATTATATTTTCAAGGTGGTTCCATTGAAGATACGTTTAAAATTTCACAAAAATCTAGGATATCTATTCTTAATACCGTATTGACGTTGAGAGAAAAAGACAATTAGCGAATGGCACTTTCAGAAACCTTGTGTATTTCCAAAGACTTGCGCGGTAACATGAGCTCGCGTCTCGTCCTTTCTCCGCGAGATGGAAGAAAAAACAATGCGAGCATAGGCGTGTGGAGATGGTGGAAGGATCGAGAGTAACAGATTGAAGAAGGGTAATATGAAAGGAGCGGGAAGTTGATTTAAGGAGTGGCTGCGGCTGAAACAGAGAGGGAGAGATGGTGGGGAAACCAAGGGGCGCGAGGAGAGACCGCGGAGACGACGATGGGAGATTGGAATGAGCGAACGTATGCATAGAATATGGAATGTGGGCGGGGAAGATTCGGAAGCAGTAAGAGGGAGGAGGGGAACGAGAAATACGCATAAAATGAGGGAGAAGAGAGGAGCGAATGGTTTGACTAGGGCAATGGTTCCCAACCTGGTGCTCGCGAGCACCGCTTTGCTCTTAGGCAGCTTGGCTGTGCTCCATTGTGATTATTAAAAATCAGGTTTCTTATCACCAAAAATTTAACTCGTTCGCTCGCTGTCTTCGTACGCGTCTTAAAGAACGTCAAGAATTACATGGAGGCTGGTTTGATTTTATTTACGATAATTTCTATTTTTGCAAAATTATGGTGATGCTCGCTTGATATTCTAGGATACAGATTAATGCTCGCCACGTTGAAAAGGTTGGGAACCCATTGAGTTATGAGAAGGAGAGGGAGGTGAGAGAGAGAGGAATGAAGGAGAATGGGACGAGAGGATGGAGAGAAATAAATAAATTTGTAGAAGAGATAAAAGGGAGAGTAGAGAAGATGAGAGAGCGATCGAATGAGAGAGAGAGAGAGAATGTGAGAAATAGAGCGAGAGGTCGACACAGATGAACGACTTTATACGGGCGAAATTGAAATCCTTTCTTACATTTAACCCTTCGTCCATTTAAATCTTAACAACAAAATATGCAAATATATACCACGCAGCATTGAAATTATTCAGAATTGTTTACATTTGAGAAATATGATTTGATCAAGAATATATTTTATAAGAATTATATTTATATTTTGGAGTAATAACTGAGCGATAGATAGGCAGATGGAGAGAGGAAGGGAGAGAGCAAAAGGGATAGGAGGAAAGAGAGAGATAGAGAGGGCGAGAGAGGTAATAGGGACATGTGGAGTGGAGAGAGAGTGGAGGAAAGATAGAGAAGGATAGAGATCAGATAGAGAGGGTTAAGGGTGTGGATAGGAAAAGAATATATGGAGATGGCCGAGGGGTTGCACATGGAGGAAGTTAGGCGGATGATGTAAGGAGTGGTATGAAGGGTCATGGAATGGGTGGGAGTGAGAGGGATGGAGGGAAAGGGAGTCAGCGAATGGATCGCGACGGATATTGGCATGGGACGTGGGGTGATCCTTATCTGGGATTCACATCGAGTCCTTTAATTTCCCCCTGCTACGTGTTATGAATATCCGGTATCCGGCGTCCACTCCCCGTAAGAAGTATTCCAGAATCCCGATTGGTTGACGGCAGTAGGAGATTGATGCGATCCGCAAATGGAGATGGGTTATTTACACCCACTTCTTCCCTCTCCATCTCCTCCTGCTCACTTCGCTCCCAGAGCATTTTCTCATCTTCGTCTTGTTCCTTTTTTCTATTCCTTCGTTCCGAAGCGAGGGGAAGGAGAGAGTACGCGATGATATATGGCACGAGTATTTATAAGCAAATTTGGTTTTTATAGGGGTCGCGATATCGAAGGAGGACGTTGGTGAACGTATGGAGGAAGGCTGGACTAGTGCGGCACGCTGCGTGCTTTATGAAGTGTTGGAAAGACGTATTAGAAAACCCATTTAATGGCACAAACACATAGTGTGGCATAAACCTATCCCATTATATAATCACGATCAAATTTTCGGTTATTTTAAGTTCGAAAAACGATTAGGAAATAATAGCGTCGTCGTGTATCGCTATTAATTTCAGACGTCCTCCGAGTATTAATTCCTTTTGTGACTTCGAAAACTTAATCGATTCCGTGGCATGTATAATGCATGCAGTGAAATATCATTCTCAATCGCCGCATTCTTATGAATACCCTTTCCTACTTATGTCCCCTCCTGTTATGCGTGTCGTCGACGCGATGGAACAACTAATTCTTCTGAACTTAATTGTCATTCATCCAATTTCTATGGAAATATATAATCAATTTCGTGTACGTACCACATACATCCACCTTAAGCTGGAGGAGACAGGGAGCAAAAATCCACATTCATAATCGACAAATTCATTTTGGTGCACGGAATTACAAATCTGAAATTTTCTCTCTCTACTAAATATCGAATAAACCGCAGTATATAGCTGTCAGATGGTTACATGGAAGCCCTTCAAGCTCCTCATTTAATTACAAGTATTACTTCCAATTATTGGATGTTAGATGCCAGTCACTACTCATCTGTCAGCGGATGCCATTATTGCAACTTGCATAAAAATACTTTAACTTTACATTATTCTTTCCCTAGAATATTCTCCTAGCATAAACATGCCTTTCGTATTATTCCAGAAGAATGCAATCATAATTCCATTTTCATGAAGCTTGAATAACCTATTACATAATAGACGGAATCGTCATGAGAGAAGATTAATGAATTATTGGGGTAGCGAAAATAAAATAAAAATACCTTTGAATGATTTACGTTTCAAAGATGAAAACCAGAGAAAAATCCCTCAATGATTTACGGTCGAAGGTGAAGAATGTTTCTTTAGGGAGCCATTAATCACCGATAAATATTTTAATAACTGCATAGTATTCGACAAATTTAATAAATCAATAAAAACTTGTATGTATTGATAAGACCGCGTATCGTTGGACAAGCAAACACGGATGAGTAATTTTATCAACGATCTCTGATGTGAAGTGAAGTTTTGTCGTCGTATATGTTCGATCGTAATGGATAGTACACGGTTTTAGAATCGGCCGATTTAATGAGTGCTACATAGGTTTATTTGGTCAGTGATTGGCACATAATATTTGTACCGAAACGTTAAATGAATGAGCGTGTTGCGGCGAAGCATCTGGGAGATGAATACAGCTCACGGGATGAATTGAGCGGAATTATTAAGAATCGGCATGGGTTGGTCATGGCTTTTCCCCCGGAAAGCCTTGTGCGGACATCGGTGGCAGGACAACCGAGCAATTTGTTGTTCCGTCTGTCTCTGTGGGTGTACATGTGTGCCGCTCCGCCACCCCTTTTTTTCTCCCCTCTCCCCCCCCCCCCCCTCTCCACGATCCTATCCTTCGCACTTTCCTCCCCCCTTTCCCGGGGGCTACACATCCCATCACACCCCGTTAATTAGAGCCGAGGACTGCGACTCTTGTAGCCTATCGCCCCCATTTGATTCCACCTTCCGAAGAAGCGGTTTCCGTTGCTTACAAACTAGTTTATCTTCATTCATAACCCTGTCAGACCGTAATTAATAAGCCCGTGTGTGTTTTAATACTGGGGGGAGGAGAGAACATTTAGCGGAGGCGGAGGACCAGGAGTGCGTCTGGAAGCTGGAACCTCAATCTCTTCCCCCACCCTTAGTCCTCCGTACCTTCCCCCCATGCTCCCATTCCCCCCTCCTACCTACGCCCCCTCTAGCCACACCGCCGATTCTGGTCAGTTCACCGGCAGTGGCGGCGGCTTCGTTGAGGAGCCACCGTGACAATAACGCTTGGCCCTTGGCAGCCCATTAAAGCCTTTGACAGTTGTATTTCCCCCTGCTCGCTTTGGGATAGGATTGTGAGGCCCATCGGCTTTGGGAGTGGCAAGGCACGTGATGTTGTCCGTTGAACACCCGCAGTCAATTCCCAAAATAATATAATATAATTCCTGCGTTATATATTAAGCGGGTAACACTTAAAGACCGTAAAACTGTTGGAGAAACTCTATGAGCGTTTCAAATACAAAGTAGCCGCCCTCATTGGTAATTCAGCGACCGTAGATTGTAACACCACCGAGTATGTGAATTTAATACTTAAAAGTTAAAGGCGCTCGCATGGTTTATTCGCCCGTTCTATGGCCATAATAGTTACTCATATCATTCGTTTTATGCAAATCAGGGGCTGAGATAGATGATTCATTTCCTAAGCCATATGTTAAACAAATTGGGCCGTAGTTGGCTTTAAATTAAAATAAAACATATTCAAGTTTATTTTTCATGCATCAGTTGTGTACGAATTAGTTCTATCCCCAATTATTCTTACGGCCCAGGGCGAGTCATAAGCATCGAGAAAATAATGTCGACAGGAGTAATATGCGGATCGATTGAACAAATCCATAAATTATAGTCCGCAACATTCGATGAAGTTCTGAACAAAACACAGGTTTGCCTCATTGCTAATTATCGCGATTTTTCTATGTCTTTGACTAACCAAGCCTATCAATATTGATGTTTGAAGGCAGCAAATGTAATTAATATATTTTCTTAATTAATCTCTTCTTTTCTACTTGGATGATTTTGTAATTCAGTAACATTTTATTATCGCTTGGTGCCATATGAATCCCTTAGAGCAAAACTCACTTTTGGGTGATATCTGCGTTCACGTCGAACAATTGCGTTGCGAGTGATCAACTCATAAAGTAATTTTGATTCGTCGAAAGATATGCAGTATGTTGTATTAGCCGCAATATCACTCGCATTTCTACGCTGTCGAACTTGCTATTCAGATCACTGAATTTTTTCTGAATGCAGTCAAGATACTTTGGCCATTAAAAGGATATTCAGAGCACTAATTTTTTGGCTCGCCCAAATATTTCTTAGTCATAAATGCGTCCAAGAAATCATATTAACCATTTCAATACATGTAATTAGTTTTCGAAGATGGTTCGTCGTTTAGTTCTCCAAAGCATCAATGTTGCCACTAATTTCTTAGAAATTTTATATGTACGTTATTACTTCTTTGGTAGAAGCTTGTATTTCAAATATGTTTCACACAGTTTCTACTCAAGATTTAAATGAATTCCATTATCATAATTTAAAATAATCGTTTTTTTGGATAAGTAGCCGTTACGGGTATTAACTACCGTTTTAAGAAGTGTACATTATTTATGACATTCTCATCACAATTAGCGAATCCATCAATAAAGAAATATGGACGTCTCTATATTTATACCTCGAATTTGTATTTAAAAGTCCAACGGTGACCTTTATTTCGCTATTATATATCAAACGCCGATAAAGCTGTATTGAAATAAATGTAAATCTATTTCGCGACTTCACTATCGAAGCCAGATAACGACACAGTAGTTTTTGTATAATTTATCTGAGAGGATCGTATCGATTTTTTTACTGTTATATTACCTCAGTATGGACAATAACTCTTCCGTTTGATATTTAACCTGCACATGTCAAATAGTAGTAATTGCTCTCCACCGAGAATCTATGTTTTCGGAAAGACAATAGAAAACCTCTCTCCGAAGTGTCTTACATTTGGTTCAAATTATTCCCATTTGAAAGCAGTCATAAATTTTTCAATTTAAACTCTCGTTCACCTTGAACGCAAAAAGCTGGACTCTATTTCTTGTTTCGTTTAATCGAGTTTCAAATAGCCAGTAATATGAATAAAATGTTTGCTCATAGGAGCTCATAAAAAGTATCAGCGAAGTTATTGATAAATATCTTTTATAAAATACAATATAAGTTGTACTGTCAGCATATTTGGTTACAAGCAATCATTTTGGAAACTTGCAAAAGTAAAGTTTTATAACATTTGTACTGAAATAAACTGTTGAGTGATTTTTGGTATTGTAATAAAAAAACGCACTTATTATCAGCACGGTTGTATAACAAAAGAAGTTACAAAATTATATCGCTCAGTTTACTTTTCCTTTTAGTTCGTTGGGGCATCTTTCTTCATTTAAGATAATCTAAAAGTGAGGTAGACCTCATCCAAATTCATAAACATATGATGAACCATTTATTTCATTATTACCGTAGAAGCTCCAGTAAGTAAAATCTATCGGATTAACTAGATTTTATTTTATAATCGGTCCGCCAGTACATTTTTAATTAAAATTTTATCACCGAGGGCTCTGGCACGGTGACGATAACTTCGTCCTTCCTCCAAGCCTGCCTTTTGGTTTCTGCTTAAATTCCTTCCCCTTTAGAATGGCTTTATTAGAACCAGTCGCACGAAACGACGGAGTTCTATGAAACGGCGGCATTTGTATTTCTTTCTCTCAACCTTTCTTTCTATCCGTCTTTTTCTCTCGGAGCATGGCGTGGGAGGAGGGAAAGTATATATGGAAAGTAGAATGGGTGGAAGGGGAAGGGTCAGAGATGGCGGGGCCGGATAGAGGGACCCTGCGAAAGCAGCTGCTAAACTACAACCACAGATGAAGAACCGGAAGAAAATATATTTCCCATACTCTTTGAGAAAGTTCGGGCTTGCTTTCGTTTTGACTAACGAAATATTAGACGAGTAATTGCATATAATTTTGGAGAATTCTACCCTGAGTCTAATAATCCATTCCGGTTACTTGACAACAGATAAGTACCGAAAGCAAACCTTGTTTACTGCATTTAGTAAAACTTAACGAATACGGGTGTGTAAATCATTTTAAATTGGCTAAAAAAAGACTTACTGAGCTGAGGATTAATTTAGACCTATTTGTGCGAATTTTTTTTATTAGCGAACCTTTTTTTAGAAAAAGTAAGATTTATTCAATGTTACATAAATAAAAATTTTCTTATAGCCCTACCTTCCTACATACATTCATAATGTGTGCTGGTCACCAACTTATAGAAAAATAAAAATATAACTTTGAAATAAAAACCGATAAAGACTAGAGTCTCCACATGCCTCAACGTATATTGAACTTTGAGGGTCAAGTGTAAGCAGAGTTGTTATGTGACGGTCCTCATTCGAAATTACAATGGATTCGGTGGGCCAGTTAAGAGTTTACATTGGCAGATATTTGGAGACACTGCATCAATAAAAGCAAAGTCAACTGTTTAGCTCAAGAAAGATAGTGTATACTTGAATGGGAAGGCTTTGGGGGGAGCTGACGTCAGAGCACCTGCGTAGTAGACGAAATTGGTTCGGACGAGTCCTTAGTGTATCTCCCTCCCTTTCCTTCTCCCCCTCCAGATTTTAATTTTTCGCATTAAATGCTCACACCTAAACACCACCTCCCCTAAAATCGGTCCCGCCTTGAGGATGGACTCATCCTATAGTAAAGGTGCACTTCCAAGATATAGCGTTTTAGGTATACTATTAGTGTACTTTGTCACTCGACACTTTTTTTCCATCTTATAGTTTTAAATATGCAACTGGCTCGCCGTATGTAAGATGAATGACTGAAGTAAAACTGCAGTTGTATCTTATTGAAATTGGATGGGATGGAAAACAATTGTTTCTATTCATTTATTAAATTATTTAACAGTTATTCAAAAACAGACAATTTATATTGTATTTTGTTCCATTTTTACCAATGAATATGGTTCAATTTCATTTTTAAATTGAATAGCATGGGGAGTTATTTGATAAAAGCGTGGTAAGAACACGAACGGCGAAGGAGGCGTCATCTGTAGTAAAATTTTTAAAACCAATTTATAGATTGTTTTATTTTTTGTTTTAATAATGAGCTTGCTGAACCTCTTTATAGGAAATATCCTGTAAAAATGAAACTTACTTTCCGCTGCCAGCCGACATCTTAGGTCAGCACCAGGGGTACCATGGATTACTTTTTGTTTTTATATTCCAAATTTTTAAAAAATTCATCCAAATATATGGTTTGTATACAAAATAATAATTTTGGTTAGTACTTTATAAGTTAACTTACATTTTCGGCGTGAAATTATTATTCAAAATTTTAAAAAGTTAAAACTTTGAAAAGAATTTTTCTAAAAACGAAAAAAGTATCTACTTCTAAGGAATTTGACAGAATAATGTATACACGGAAAATATAAAGAAGAATTCCTTGAAAAAGCAAAAAAATATACGGAATAACTTTGAAATCAGTCTAATAATAGTATCTATTACAAGAATTTCAATCTAGATTGATAATGAGAATGGCCTTTATGAAATTTTGTTCAAAGAGATTAGCATTTTTACTATAGGTGTTTTGAGTAAGTCCGTGCTCGGAAAACTTAAAACTTTTTGTATAATATTGAAGGACATACGTTAACCAATTTGTATTAATAAATATTTTCCACGTTACATAGCACATGCACGTGTTTTGTATAACCATCAGCCTGTTAGTCTAATTAAAGCGCAATTACCAAACAAATATAACTAAGAAAGCTAATTGGCCCAACAATTACCATAATAACAGCTCCTGTTCTAAGAAAAACAAAGTATCTAATTATCTAATCTAGAATATTTTTTGCGTAAAAACTATGATTCGAGGTGAAAGAGATTTTATAGTGGTAGTTCCATACATTGGGAACTGGTTCGAATCCTAGCTGTTTGTCATTCAACTCCTTCCCTTCCTCTACCTCTCTCTCTCTCCATACCTCTTTACGCCTCCCCACACTCTTTTCCTTTCGCCTTTTTCCCCATTCTCCGACACGTGCGCGTGCTTCATAAAGCACGTATCAGAGCCGGACACCGTCTCTACTCCTCCCTCCTCCTCCCACTCCAACCTCATCCCCCTTCCTTTTCTCTCCCTCTCTCCCTCCAACTACATCTCCTACTCCCCGTCCATCTTCCTCCTCCTCTCTCTCCACCATCTCCCAACTCCCTCTTCTTCCTCTCTCTCCCACCTCTCTCATTTCCTAACTCTCTCACTCCTCCATCTTACTCCCTCTCCCTCCGCCCTCTTCCCATTCCCTACTCATCCCTCTCCCTCCTCCTCCATCCTCATCCCTCTCCCTCCTCCTCCCTCTCTCTTCGTCCTCCCTCGCTCTAATCCTCCATCGTCCTCTCTCGCCCATCTCCTCTCACTCCTCCCTCTCACTTCTCCCTCTCATTCCTCCCTCTCACTTCTCCCTCTCCCAGCCACCTCCCTCTCCCCTCTCCTCCCCCCTCTCCCCACTCAATCTCCCCACACCCTCTCCCTCTTCCACACTCCGCCTACCTCTCCCTCATCTCTCTCCCCCTCTACCTCCCTCTCTTTTCTCCACGCTTCTCCGCCTCGGGCGTCGTCAAGAAGGGAACGCTGAATCTGTATGTGAGAGGGAGAGAGAGAGAGAGAGAGAGAGAAAGCATAAATGCCTTCGAAACGTTCTCTCCATCCCATTTTCCGTCTCGCACAATGCGTCACAGCTCACAGCATTTCCCGCACCTTCCTCCCCACCAAACCCTCCCATCCCACTTCCTTATCCTAGATAGTAGAGGCCCGCACCCACGTCTCCGCGTTCAAATCTAATTGCTCGGCAAAAACAGCGGCCAAGAGGATTCTAATAGTCCCGCGACCCTCCGACGTCATCAAACGAGAGAGACTCGCGTCGACGCATTCGCATGAATCATATTTCGTCGTACGGTAGACGGCGTCGATGGAGGAGAAGTCAAAGAGGGTGTTGCGGATGATGCGAGGGGGGGAGGGGCGTGGGGGGGAGGGGCGTGGGTGGGAAGGGCGACTCGAGGAGTGAAGAGGGAAGAGAGCCAAGTAATTTCACCGCTTGATTACATTGTTTGGAAAAAGGAAGATATCAATAACACAGCTGCTGTTACCGCGGCTGCCGCTGCTTCTGACCTCGTGAGCGAGCCGAATGGTGACCGTGAGGGATGGGAGCTGTCCGAGGAGTGACCTCCAACGCACGATAGGATCGGCGCTCGCGCTGAAGGAAAGGATGGAGAGGGAGTGAGAGAGGAGATGGGAGGAGTGAGAGAGAGAGAGAAGAGAGGTTGGAGAGGATAGAGGGAACGGGAGGGAGGGAAGTAGTGGGAGGCGTAAGGGGTAGAATGAGACTGAGAGGAAGATAGGATAGAAATAATCGAAGGGTGGAGAAAGGAAGAGAAAGAGGAATATGAGAAGTTGAAAAGTATAGAGGCAAGGAGATGGAGGAGAGGGTGGAGGGAGAAAGTGAAAGAGGAAGTGAGGAGGAGAGGAGAGAGGGAGGAGTGAGGATAAGGGAGGTAAGAAGAGGAACAAGGGAGGTGAGACGGAGTGAAGAGGAAGAGATTGAATGGTGGTGAGGACGGAGATAATGGGATGGAGGAATAAGGAAGGAGAGAGGAGTGAATGATGCGAGAGATACTGCCAGGAAAGTAAATGATACTGGGGGAAAGAAATTATAGAGAATGAATTAGGGTAGAGATGATGATGAGAAGTTTGAGAAAGAAAGGACGAATAAAGGTTAGGTGAAGAAGAGAGATGATGAGATGGAAGGCTATGATAGAAAGGAAATGAGAGGAGAGAAAGCAAAGGAATGAGGAGAAAGAGTAAAACAAAATATGATGGTAAGGAGAAAATAGATAGGAAGAAACAATGATAGGAACGAAGAAGGAAAGACAAAGTGGAAAATAAGGGGAAAATAACACAAAGCAGAATGAGGAAAGATAGGTGAAATCGATAAATAGCGGAGAATAGGGTGGGCAGGAGAGAAATAGGCGATGGAAGGAAAAAGAGGAGAACGAGATGGAATGGAGGGAGAGAGAGAGGAAGTAGGAGGAGGTATGAGGTGTGGGAATGGAGATAGGGACGGGGGAGAGGGAGATGTAAGCGACGAGTGGTATGGGGGAGAGTTCACAATGAAAGGGAGGAATGGGGAGGGTGCTGTTGCCCGGGATGAGACGGTGAGACTTGGAAAGAGATAGAGATTGTGTGGATTTATGCGCGGGAGGTGGCAATAGACGTAGTCGGAGGGGGCGAATGGGCGGCACGCGGCCTCGCGTCTCCTCCCTTTTGTGTGGAGGTGAAAATTTACCCTCAAATACTTCTCGCCTTATTCTAAATTTGGAAACATGCGAGAATGTTTTTGAGTCGTCGTCGGTTTGAAGGTGAACGACTAAGAGTGAAAGGAATTTCGCCCTCTTGCACGATCTTAATCCGAGCATAAAATTCAGGAAGGTAAAAAGCCGGTCGGGTGACGTGATGTTCGGGGGGCAACTAATTTCCTCACTTCTCGAGGGTCAGGGTGCGAATCTCTGTCGAGGAGTTTTGATCCGGCCGTGCCCAAGATACGACCTGCTTGTCGAGGGGAAATGCGCTTTTTGAGAATACAATAGGTTCCAGGTTGCGAAAAATCCGTGAAAGGGAATTGGAAAAGGTTGCGGTGGAAAGAAAATAGTGTAAAATTTGCGGGGAAAAATAACAATAAGTAGTGTATGTAAAATTAAATAGCGAATGAGTATAATGTAGAAATTAAAATATGCAACTAGAAATAGACAAGGCAGAAGAAAAGTGCGTGGATAATAAAAATAGTGAATATATGATTAAAAATGAGCGATGTTGTTTGTCTTGAGAGTTCAAGAAAGAATTATTAAACACACCATAAGGCATAAATGAAATTGACAAACTATGATACAACAATAACCGTCAAAAAGGTTAGGAAAATCGTGTGTATTTTTGCTACAGATCAGCAATCATCACCGGTATTATGAGCTGGTCAGAGCGAGAGTGGTATAAATCAAACTGACAGGCAAAAGAGGCTATGAACAAAACGCAGTTCATATTCATGTGAGATAAAACTTTTGCCTTTCTGAGTACATTTTAGTAGATTCAATTACCGTGCGTAATAAACTGGTCTTTCTATTGTCCAACGCAAAAACCTTCCGTGTTCAATAACTAAAAGAAGTTGACTTATACCACTTTCGCAGCTTTGCAGAGGAAGTGTACCTCTCCTCGTTCCGCTAAGTAGTTACGCATTCCCCTTATCCCTATCCCAACGAAATATGGTCCAACGTGTTTCATGAATATTTTCTTACTGCAAGAATATTAAATGTTTAGTTATTGTGAAAAATATGGACCTTTAAAATAATAGGTTATATCAATATTTTCTGTTATTATAAATTTAAAATTTCAAGCTGGGAACGCGTCCATTGCTATAGTTAATGGTTCTTTGGGAAATCCGTAGTAAGCTTTTTTAAATTTATAAATGAACCTGTCTTTTCCGTCTCTCGCGATACCTTACACAATTTGGTGAGTATTTTGCCACTCGGTTGCTGGAATGGGGAATCAACGCAGACACATGAATTACTAATCGATTTGCCCTAGCATTCCTCTGCTGAAAAATGGACAACTAATGTAGAAACAACCACAGCGTATTGTATAAAATATTAATATTAATAATTAACTTACAAGGATTTGATATGCCCGATGTTTCCCTGAAAATGCTCAACTTATCCTGACACATTTTTTTATGGCTTGTGAATGTGATATTTCTTCTTTTAGCATTAGAAATCTTTACTGATTTTTCTCCTGAACCAAGACACTATTCCTGTGCTTGCTGATTTTTATGGTAGAAATACTATTGGGGCTCTAATAATATCGATCATTTTATACATATAGGAACACGGCCGATATTCTATGGCGCTCAACAACTGCCACTACTATGTACAACCGTAGTCAGGAAAATTATAATTGTATTTTCACAAAAAAGTCAAATTTTGGATACGGCAAAAACCATAAGCAAGGTTTTAAAATTAACTTACACCATGGGAATAGAGCAAATTCAGTAATAAATCATGACTTGTACTTAATTTTGTCTTTATGATCAGCCTACTGAAGACGGAATCTTTGATTCCAAAATATGTATTTAGGCTTTTTTTTAAAAGGAATTATACGTGTTTGGTTGTTTGCGTGTGTGTTTTGTGCGTGTGTGTGAAAAAGGTCCCTGGAATGTGTGTATTCTGGCCAATCAACCTCTTGGATTATTATAGTTGGGTCCCTGGAGTGGAGTAGTTACCTCTAAACCCAGAGAGTGGGTAACATTGCGTCAGTGATCGGTCTCTAGCGTGGAGTAATCTTCCTTAAACCGGCGTGAATGTTAGTACTTCCTTTTTATTATTTTTATGGTTATTAGGTTTCTCCATTTGTCAATTATTTCATAATTCGATAATAACCCTCACAAGGATTTCTTTTGTTAATAAATGGTGATATCTTGAGTTGCACGTTTACTGCGTGGCCATCGTAACTATCTAACCCACGCCACAAAATCAGCGGAATAAACTTATTATAGAAAATGTGGAGCGCGCAAGTAAAGTGGCGCCATCTGGTGGGTATCGCACATGTGGCGCAAACTTAGGGGGGAGAGATTGTTTGTTTGTATGGAATTTCTGGCTAATCAACCTCTTGGATTATTATAGCCATTACTTCTTCCACACTGAACACACACACAAGGGATGAGGGAAGCCCAGTGCCGGCATTAGCCTACTCTTAACGAATGGCACCAAGAGAGCCAACTGTTTGGGGGAGAGAGGCACGGAGAGGAGAGAAACTATTATTACACATAAGCTCCTAATCTGCATCCAGGATAAAACTATTTAAATTTACTTTAACAAACCAAACTCTGGAATACCTGTGATCAAACATAAAAATGGCTATTTTATCAGCCATTATAATTGCTTGCACAAGGTGGATAGTTTTCTTGTGGATTCATTGATATTTCTTCTATTCTGCTTTGCAAAGATAATAAAAGGGTTTAAAATTCTGCCGAGGCTTGGAGAATTTACCGCTTCATTTCTGCTGCTTAAAAATTATATTTATCCATATAATGCGTGGGGAAAACCAGCTCTATAGCTCGAGTATAAAGCAGCCATCATCAGTGATGATCCACCGATGGTGGATTCTAAAAAAGAAGTTTTCCCGCAACTTTGTAAGTTTATTGGAGAGAATGTTCTGCAGTTTGATATAACTCATGACGTGAGATAGATAATTCTCTTTTGAATTATGCATCCACGTTTTACAAACGTAAATTACTATGGACTCAAAGGTAAAAATAAAGATTTTTTTCCAGAATTAGTTGATGAAACTCGAAATTACATAAAAATGACTTAGTCGTCGGTGGGAAAGCGGAACTGTAATGCTAATATTAACCAACTTTCCGAGTAGCTAGAAGATTGACATTTGGTGGGAATGTTTGATTCTTAATTAAAGAAAAATAGTTTCTTATTCTTATCATCTTTTATCGCCTTTGATTCGAAGTCTCTCGAATTTAACGTTTTAATATCATATTTTGACAAAATTTATCGTTTTTACCCCTCCGGCGTGTGCGACGTGGCATTCACGTCCTCTCTTTCTCATGCGTCAGCGCGAAATTTTCATTAAGTTTTGTTATCGCTACGGCTCTGATTTATGAGCTTTCAGAGAGTGAATATGCAAGCTAATGCTTTCTGCTTTCGTTCTGTGGTTCCTCGTTGTCTGTGTTTACGTGTTAGTATTTTTTTTTATTTTTTTTTTCTATCTCGGACCTGGCCGTAGCAGTGCTTACTAAGGCTCGCCAGGCCTCTTATCTTTCGTGCGTTGCGTCTCAGACTTTCAAAAGAGCTCTCATCTTCCTGGCTCTTGTTTACGATTCTTCGAGCTGATGGTCCAGGTTTCTTAGTGCCTGCGTTTGTGTCGGGCATTTTTTTTTATTTTTTTTTTTCATCTTGGGTCTGTCCTTTAGCCGAACCCCTATTTAGTTCACTATGGCTTGTAGCTCTCGTGAGTTGGCGGATTGGGAAGTGTTTTGGAGAAATATAGTGAAAGTAGTGTAGATATATATTCTGAAGATTCGAACGGATACTCTATTGATTCCAGTTCCGAAGAGGAATTGGAAGAAATAACTCACAGAGAATATTTGGGGAGATGTCGACAGTGCTAACCCTCCTCGGCCTTTTGCGTGTGATTTAGTTGGAAAACAAATAGTGCAAATAGATATTTTGAGTTATTTTTTGATGATCTAATTGCCCTCATAGTGGTTGAAACTAATCGTTACGTGGAACAATTCCTTGCCCGCGAGAAAAATAAGATCACGTCTTTAAAAAATCGCGCTATCAAAAGTGGTTTGCTTTGCTAATGTTGATGGGAATAATTCAAAAACCAACTCTCAGAATGTATTTTAGTAGAAAACATATATTAGAAATGTCATTTATTCCAAATGCAATGAGTGAAGAAAGATTTTATTTGTTGAGCAAATTTTTGCATTTTGTAGATAATACCGATAAAGACATTGTAAATAGAGATCCTATTGTATAAAATTCTACCTATCAGTGATTATTTGAAAAATAAATTCCATAAAATTTATCTACCGGGTAAAGAAGTATGTGTACCAGACGCAGCTGAACTACTAAACGTCGGAGGAGCAGCACATAGTAGAAATTGGATTGAAATAAATGTATGTATTTATTTTTTATTATATAAAATGAACAATTTTAAATACGACAATTTTTTGGAAATTTTTGAAATGATAATTAAAGTACAAAAAATATTAAAGTGTATGCATGCATAAAGTATTTCGTGCTTGGGAAAAAAAGTCACGCTGAGCGATTTAAATGCCATAGATTAAAGTCTCGCTTGAGGGAAGTCGCCTTGCCAACCGATTACATTGTTGAACTCGAAATCCTATTATTCTCACATATGCTCCCGTTCCCTCCGGACCTCCGGTCCAATTTATAGGTATCAGAGGTATCTCAGAATTAGTTTTTACTTTCTCCATATACGTAGTATAGAGAAAGTATTGTTTTCATGAAAAACTTCGAATTCGAGATTTCAACGGAAATACACGTTTTGAGGTCCCATGAACACGTTTTGACTATTATTGCGATGATGTCTGTGTGCCTGTCGGTCTGTCTATATGTGATAGGATTTTTACTATCTCCATATGTAGTATAGAGGCAAGTATTGTTTTTATGAACATGATAAAATGCGCAAAAGTTGAAATGACTGTGTTACCATACGACACATATTATTTTATTCGCCGAATACGTCTGGCGTAGCCTGGGCATCGCCGGGTACTTTTAGCTAGTATAGTCATAAATTGGAGAGTATGTAAAATATTCGACTGGTAATTGGAGCGATGAAGTCCGTAGTGATGAAGATTATATAGTCTTCGAAAAACAGATACAGTGTCAACAGAGGCGGATTAAATGCGGGAAAATAATGTTTAGACAGGCCAAAATACACGAAATATGTCTGTTCGTTATGCTACTCGAAGAATTGGAATGTTTCATGGATCGATTGTGATCGTTGCGCCATTTAGTTCCTAAATGTTTGAAGGTTTCTCACTAAATGTTTTAT
The DNA here is from genome assembly GCA_028673005.1 of Tanypteryx hageni. NCBI lineage: Eukaryota > Metazoa > Arthropoda > Insecta > Odonata > Petaluridae > Tanypteryx > Tanypteryx hageni. The sequence continues at coordinate 101,690,305 of CM054120.1, read as the reverse complement.
TTAAAGCATATTTTAAAGTGGACTCTTGAGGTGACGTATATTGCAATTAGTTTGTTCAATAAAGTTTTCTGTATTGCTGTAAAAATAATACACAATCACCCAAAGTATTTTTAATTACAGTGTGAAATTATTATTAGCAAATGACGATAGAATACTCACGGTTTATTTTGATTTTATAAATAATTCAAAGGTATCGTGTCACCAGAAACAAAACATAATTATTGCATAATTTCATAATTACGCAGTTTATACTAATTCTATAATATTAATACGTAATTATTTGTATTCTAAATAATTTTATCTGAAATAATGTAATGGCCTTCACAGGTAATGATATTGAAATGAAAACTGTGAAAAAAATTTTCCTCGGAAAACTTACGCCTTAGTACTGAAGAGCCTTATTATACGTAGTTTACTATCGCTGGACATCAGTTATTGAGCAACTAAAGTAATATCTTAATGTTTTGTCACCTCTATTATTTATTATCAGACCGTTATCCTCTTACAGAGCTGAAAATAACGGTTCTTAAAATTTGAGGTTTCGTTTTTGTAGACGTTGCATGTATCAAAGTAAGATGGTTAAGTGTAGCTGGCATGGTAACTGACGCGTGACGGATATACGGGAAGAGAACTTGAAGGAAGAATGGAGAATGGGCAAATGTCGTGTAGATGAGGAATAGTTACTGGATTTCAAGTGCACGTTGCATGTAATAGAGAAGGTTTTTTATGATGGACGCGGGAAGAGAAATTACGTGAAGCGTCTTAATAATTCAACATCGCGTCTATTTTCATCTTTTAACACTATTTAGGACAACGAACTTGCGATAATGAACGTTTAAAAGCACGTCAGATACGCAAGAGCTATTGGCGAGGGTCTAAAACTTCAGCTGCCATCATCTCAGAAGCAGAGAGAATGTTGATGGGGAAGGAGATGAGAGCACGACCACCGTGGGGAGGAAGAGCGTAGAGAGGGTAGAACTAGAGGGGGAGAGACCTCATAGACGCTGCCGGAGGGATATGGAGGGTAAGAGTGACGAGAGATAGAGGTGGAATAAGGGGATGCAAAGACGGAGGGCGTGAGGGGATGTTGCAGAGTGGATGTGGGAGATTGCGTTCTTGGAGTGAGGGTATAAGGAGGATCCGTGAAGGGAATGAATGCGTCGGGGAAGCTTAAGAGTGGCGAGGGAACGATTGTTATGGTATAACCCTTAAGGTACTGATGGGCTTCCAAACCTACACTTGTTTCTTTAGAGGTATTTCTACTTTTCATCTTCAAGACACCATTCATTATCTCTAGCCGGACTATTAAAAAAACTGACTCCCTATTTTCACTAAAATTTCAGCGTGCATGCGAGATTGCTCCTTATCCCACCTCGCTCCGGTAGGAATTTCTACGCTCACCGCTTTTAACCTCGTCGAAATTTTTCTTTCTCGACGCACTTGATTTGAGCGATTTTAGTTTCACCAAAGATTATTCCGCCAAAGCACGCACAAACCATCCGAGAACAATAACTTGATAAATTAGCGCTGTCTGTCTGCCTGTCCGTTCCCCCTATTAACTTTTGAACCAATAGACCGATAATCATGAAACTTGGTGGAAACCTTTTGCTACATGGACCGAGCTCCCGAGGATAGATATTGCTGCGAAGATTGAAGTCCCGAGTTCGATTCCAGGCACTATACTTCCCATTTGATTTACATGGGGAAGCGCAAAACCATCGTGCAGGGTAATTTTCTCTTGCACATTAAAATATCTTAGAATTGATATATTGGGCCGAGATTTGTACTATTCTCTGAGGAATGAAATGAAAATTCTAATTTTTATCGTAGAATGTTGTGTATCGATTGTATTTCTTAGAATTTTACGTAAATACTGGAGATTTTGCAGTTTTTCCACTTCCGGTTTACCAATTTTTACCAAACACTAATCAATTGTTGTGACTTTCATAAAAATGTTAATTATAAAATTTCGCATTGACCTGATTAATATTTTTGAGTTAAAACACCCACAAAAAGCAGTCTTTCTTTCCCCTATACAATGCATGGAGAATGTAAAAACACACTGAACTAAGGATTGCGACCGATCTAAATGATTTGTCGAAGTTTTTGCTTCGATAGTATTAAAACAAATATCTTCGATGCAATGTTTCTCGTATCTGTACGGTTCTGGTCCACACCGGTTACATTAGCACGTGTATTTACGCGCCAGAAATATTTTCCCGCAGACTCAATCGTGGCAACTACAACGCTGCCTGCAAAGTTGGGAGAGCTCGTCGGTTGCTGGGTGTAAAACTCAATATTTTGCAATTTCACCGGGTACCATGCGTTAATTTTCTTGAGAAATTTAGATTAAGCATTTTTATCACGACATTAAGCTCAAGCTTCCAAACCACGGGGTCGCGAAGATCATTCATGTAGTCGCGAACTCGTTTGAGATACATTTACTTTCTTCTTCAAGATATGAACTCATCAATCGAAAATGTAAAAGCGTACATAAGTAAAATGTTAATATTCCGTATTTAATCCACTGGCTCATGATATCGTCCAGACTCTATGGACTGGGATGATGTTATGGAGTGTTATGGTGTTATAAAAGTCTCTCCTGACAGACGAGTAAACATCATAAGGATCAAGGAGGTGGGAGAAAGAGAGAGAGTAGAGAAGTGGAGATTGAGAGAGGGAAGTGAGGAGAGAGAGAAGAGGGAGGGCGAAGGGGAGAGGTGGAATGGGAGAGGGGGAGAGGGAGAAGGGGTGATGAAGATGGCGAGAGGGGGAAGTAAAGAGGGGGAAGGGGAGAGGGAGAAGGGTTAATGGGGAAGGCGAGAGGGATAGGGGAGAGGGGGAAGCGGAGAGGGGGAATAGGAATGGGAGTGGGGGAAGGGAAGATGTGGAAGGGGAGAGTGGGAGGGGGAAGGGGAGAAAAGGAATGGGAGAGGTGGAAGGGGAGAGGTAGAAGGGGAGAGGGGGAAGGGGAGAGGGGGAAGGGGAGATGAGGAATGGGAAAGGAGAGAGGGGGAAGGGGAGAGAGGGAAGGGGAGAGAGGGAAGGGGAGAGGGGGAAGGGGATGGGGGAAGGGGAGAGGGACGTGAAGATTGGGATATGGAGAAAATGGGAGGGGGTGGTGGATTGAGGGAGAGAGAGACAAGGGGAAAGAGTGGTAGTGCGAGAGAGGTAGGGAATAAAAGAGGTTGGATGGGAAAGAGGGAAAAATAATGGAAAGAGTGGAGTCGGATGAAGAAGAGAATGGGAATCGTATCTGCTTCCGAATCTCTGCTGGTTGATGACGAAGAAAGATTATACACAGACATTCACTTAATTTCGTCCGTTTCTCTCTTATAAGGGAAAAGGACAAAAAATATTGGTCCTGGAGAAGGAGAGAAATGCAGACAGACAGACATACATGGCAGGATACAGGATAAAGATAGCGAGAGTGGGCAGAATAAGATTCTAAAGAAGGAAAGAAATTATGATTTACCGCGTTCTCCAACATGGCTACGGGTCGGCCCTTCCTGCGAGGGAGAAGGAAAAGAACGTAGAGAAGGGATATTGGACGAAGGATATCAAAGGGTTTGGGGAAGTTAGCGTCGCGTATAATAAAAACAAACGAAGAGGGTACAAAAAACTCCCTAGACGACACCGCTCCTCCCTCTATGCGGGTGCTGTTGTGGGTGTATGTATGTCCTCACCCCGCTTTCAATTTCAAATATCGGCGGCTCGGAAGGAAAACAAAACAACATCGCATAAAGAGAAAGGTTTGTTTTAGGGGCGACAGTGGCGCCTCCTACATTCCCACCCCCTCCCCTACTCCCGACTCCAGCCCACATTTTGTTATTTCATCCCCCCCTGAATGAAGCATTTGGTGGGGAAGGCTACTTAGTCGAACGATGCATTCATCTATGTCCTCGATAGGGTAGAGAGAGAGATGAAATGGAGAGGGAATGGGGGAGAGGAGAAGTAAAGGAATAAAAAAGAAATAGTTGGATGAGAAGGAGTATTTGCGAAGAGTAAATTTCCTGCCGATACATGCGTTAAGTAATGCTTCCGACCTTTAGAATCAAAGGAAACCAGTGGCGGATCCAAGGGAGGGGCGATGAGGGCGATCGCCCTCTCCTTGGGCAATCCCATTGCCATCCACTGGGTACATTCTTTAATTCATTCCGCGCAACATTCTTTGTTTCTACACCGAAGATTAAGCCTGTATGACAAGGAAAAGAAAGTTTCTGATGGAGATAGGGATTTTTAAAATGTAAGGTCGTCGGCAGAGTCGGAATCAAGAGGGGGGAGGGGCAATTGGGGCGATCGACCTCCCCTTGGGAAGTTTCTGGATCCGCCCCTGAAGGAAACATGTTTGTCTCTTTATTTCTCCCTCCGCTAATTTCTCCTCTTCCACATATCTCCCTCCTCCTCCTCCTTCACTCCCTACCACTTCGTTTTCCTCTCCCAAAAGACATCGGTGAGACGTGGGCGGCGGGAATATAATTTCGTGACAAATCGACCGCGAGAAAACTTAGTTGATGGTTTCGAGAGACGGAAAGAACAAATCTTCCTGATTCGTCTGCACCTTTTTCTTTCTCCCGGAGAATTATTGGATATAAAATCGTCCTTTTAACTATTTTCTCGAAGAATTCGCTGCCTAGCTGCCAGGTCCTTATTCCCCTCCCTCAGCCTCCATACACAAGTCACGAGATGGGAACCAAAAAGGACAAAAAAAGGTGAGTTCGCGAGTGCTAAGCGACGCACAAAGTTGGGCTTAAAACTGGAGACTCCGTTAAAAAATTTAACACGGACGCTACCAACGTATCCTGGCGGGGAAAGGATCGACCTTTCTGAATGCGTGACTTCTTAATTGAGAAACGTGGACAGGTACAAATCGCTACTGAATGGGAAAATGTAAAAAGTACAGGTTGCGAGGAATATTTTGCTAAACAGCTAATGGTTGGTTACATTCGCTAGAAAACTGAAAAGATTCTACATCAATCATGTATCTGCATCTCACGTACCATAAGGAAAGGGAAGTATTGACATTACTATGGTTTGGAAACGAAATTTAAAGACAAATTTGTAAATACATCTACCTACATAATTTTTAACGCATTTCAAAACGTTAATTATGAGAGAAAGTTCTCATTACTATTTAAATCATATTCATAACTGTATATGTGCTGGGCATATCGGATTGTTTTCAAAATATCAGTCATTTGAAATAAACGTAATTTTTGAAATTTACAAAATGATATTCAAGGCTTTCTTCCAAAACTAGCAATCAAGTCGTATGCCGTTCTTTGGATCTGCCGATAGCCACCCTCTGCTATATTAATTTAATCTTTCTTTTATTTTTCCTCTCACTCTGTCTCTACCAATGTGCGACACTATATATTAAATACTGTATGGAGCTGTGCACTTTCTTTGTCTTCGCCGTAGTATCCACAAGTAATTAATAGGCTCTATAACACCTATTTTTATCATTTTACTGCAGGAACACTTTACTTCACTTATAGATGTACATCATTTGTAATTTTATAAGAAGTTTCTCATGTTGTAATAATTTTTAAGGACGTGTTTGGAAAAAATAGGCTAGTATTAACACGCTCTTACCACCGTTTTAAATATTGAACGGACTACATGAAAATGTATCTTTTATGATAAAATACTCCAGTAAAAATACATACTTGCACTTATTATGCAAAATATCCTAAATTCTAATTCCATTTCGAAGACTCAAGGCATTGAAAGAACTAAATGATCGTGGCGATAAAAAAGAATTCGAGTCGATGAAAAGAAAACAGCGATGAGATTCACACAAGGCAATAGTTTATTCTTTCAATAAGATTATGCCCTGAGTACGACTCATATAAGCAAAGATGCCCTGATTCAAATTATAAGTGGCGATGCCAGTGGGGGATTTGGAAATTTCCAGCCCCTAGTCCGCCCCATTTTTACCGCCGGTCTCCTGAAGGAAGCGATCATTTATATGGTTTGTATGTGCATTTGTCCGTCTACTGGTCATAATAGCTTAGTTCATCAGATGCCAGCATAATATTATTCTTTATTTCCACCCTATAATCCCGTTCTTATTGCTGCCCAATAATCTAGCTGCACCTAGGCCTTGCTTCAAATCTGCTATTGAGCTAGGCAATTGAAACAGTATCGGGACTATGTTTCTAAACAAATATCTATATCTACATCAACATATTACCCTGCAAGTCACCTTGACGGTGGATGGCAGGGGGTGCCGCGCACCAAGAAATATACGAGAGTCCGAAACTCATTGGAAATTAATTTACCTTTCGACCTTTCTACTCTATATTTTAACAGAAATCTTAGTTGCCATTTCTTCGCAGCAAGGCGGCCGACCTCACATCCGGCCTCCGGAGCTTTTGCTCACGTTGTCCACGCTTTGGGCCGGTTCTGGGGACACTAAAGTGCTGGGAATAGGTAATTAATCATCCGCGGCAAATAATGAATTATAAAGAAGAAAATAGTACTTTGTGTTATTATTCTCAAACGAATTCCGTACAAACGAAATTTCTCATAAAACCGATGATAGGATTTGTTGCGCTCTTTCCATTATATGAATCCGAAACCATCTTCCTTCTTAAATAGATGGAGACTTTTGTAAAAATTGAATTATTTCATAATCCGGTCTAATTATTAAAATGATTTGAAAATGTAGATGTTCTATATAGACATGATTTTGTCGAAAAAGATACATCTCTCTATGATTTCCCCAAGCAAATATATCTGTTCTACAGCTTACAGTTTCGAGGTGAATATTTTTCTGTATTAAGTTTGTAATGGTTAATCGAATAAAGGAATGAGATCTAAAAACAGCACACATAGGATTTAGGAAACTATATGTACTCTAAATTATTTTCGTTAATATTGTCATTAATTATTTGAAATCAAGTAATTTAAGCAAACCTCACACGAATTCTTTCTCCTTGCGTTGTCGTGGCATGTTCCGACGACTTCGGCCTTTGACCATGTTCCACCTTTCGTCATATAAAATTATATCTAGCCCTATTTTAGGGCTTCTCTCTCCTTTCTCCGAATCTCCTCCTCTTACAGCCTTTCTCGCCCCCCCCCCCTCTCTCTCACCACGCTCTCACCTCCTCTCTCTACCCCCACACCAAACCTCCCTATATCGCTCCCTCCATCAAAACCTCCCACTTGACCAATCTTCTTATTTCAAGGTTTTTCTCATTTCTCTCTCATCCATCTGTCTTTTTCTACTCTCTCTTTTCTTTCCCTCTCCCCTTTCCATCATATTCCCATCTTCCTCCAGAAAAGAAGAGTTAAAAGTCGAGAGTGTGAAAAATGAGTTACATTGAGATAAACGAACACAGTGTTAGGGAGAAGGTTAGTCTATGGTGTACATCAAAGCATTTGCTGCAAGTTGATTAGATCAAAATCAATAATTCAGTATGGCGTCCTTAATTGTTATTGAAAGCGACGAGCCAATACAATAATAATTAGATTGCCATTTCCCTTTCAAAACCATTGAGCTCGTTTATATGGTAGTCAGGATTTTTAATTGTGCCTCCAAAAATGGGCTTTTTTTGTAAATTTAAATAAATATTTACGCTAACTTGCCACAGATTTGAAGTTCGTTTTTAAAAATTAAAACTCTTAATTTTTTATCTATTAAACTTTTCATCCCGAGTCCGTATCTCAATTTTAATAAATTAAAAAAGCATGTTTTCTTAGAGTACAATGCGATGATCCCAAGCGTTTCTATTAGGGTATTGAAATGGAACAATGGGATGAAAAAGACCCAGTCAAGTGCCAATTTTTAGGATGTTCGATTTTTCCCGTTGATTGTGACCAATGACCGACCAACGTGCCAAATACAGATCTTTAGCTATTCTAGAACTAGCTTAGAATGAGTCATGTTATTACACAATCTTCTTTTTATAATAAGCTACGTTTGGCCCTTACGTTCGGCTGTGGCGGTTGTTTAAAATATTTCAAAATTTTTATTTCGGAAACGTACCTACGTCAGAGAAAACCACATTTTTTACAAAAATACTGTTGCTAAGAGAAGTTTCTAAACTTTCTTTTCAATTTAGAGGGAATAAATGCGAGAGCGTAGCGGGGTTGACGTGCGTTAGGGCAGGGCTCCTAGTATTTATAGATATCGAATTGCGGTATGGCAAAAACGCTATATTTTGGCAGTCGCTGTAGGCACCTATACGGTAGGACGAGGCGGGACCAATTTATGGGATGTGGTGTTTAGGTGGGAGCATTGACTGCGCGAACTTAAAATCTGGAGTGGAAGAAGTAAAGGAAGGGAGGTACACTAAGGCTAGTCGCTCACGGGCGACTTAGTCGACGCGACTATCGTGTCGTCGTAATAAAACACGTGGCTACATACTTAACAGCGCGCATGGCGATTATTTTGTCGCGGTGATTTTAAAATCGCATCACGTCCTATTTTAAGGGCGATACGATTGTCGCTCGTCAACTATTTTAAAAAATAAACACACGCTATCAAACGTTTGCGCGCGCACTGGAGACGTTCGGTCCATCCTTCCCAAATGTCAACATTGTTTGCACCTGGAAGCCAGCTATCAGTCATGGATTCCAGGGAATATTTTGAATGTGAACAGAATATACAAAGCTGGACCAAGAATATTCAATAGTTTATCAAATGTTGCGGTAGTCATACGAAAATTGTTATATAGCTGCTTCTTACTTATGATATGAGTGGAGGATAATAATGTTTAGTCACTTCCAGATGGGCTGGTGACGTGAAATTTGGTACAATTATTGGATGTCGGTCAAAACCATGCAAAAAATACGAAATTGGGAAAATTCATATTTTATGGGACTGTTTTGTCCCCATTTTTGCCCCAAAGGAAGAGCACGTAAATCGATTGAGAGTTTTATATATTTGATTTTGTGCTTTGATATGGCACTTCCAGAAAAGCTAAAGACTTGAAATATTTTATGTAAGTAGGACCATGTGCATAACTGGCAAGAAAAATCAAATATCTTTTAAAAGATTTACAATGTGGCCGCTAAAAATTCGTAAATGTTTAAATTGTTATTTAAGGTTCATGCATTCCTCAGTGTAAAGGTAGAATTCGTAAAATAGCCGAAGAGGGATTCTAGAAATTCTGATATACTACTGATTTGTCTGATAAAAATTAAATCAAGTTCAAACAAATAAATAAATGTTTAGGTACTAGGGGAATAAGTTGGGAGCTGAAATTTGTATGTTATTTAGCATATAGTGTATAAGCACACATAAACATTTTAAGATCTTCAATAATTTTTTATTGCTACCGTTAAAATTTTTAATATTTAAACACTTAGGTAAATATTATTAAACTTCTATATGTGCTACAATATTAACATTTGCTTTAAATGTGTCACTAGTGCTAACCAATGAATAAAGTGTAATATATTTAAAATTACCAATTTTAGGGATTGTTTTTAGTCCAGGTTTGTTCCATAAGGAAAGAACGGAAATCGGTGCAGGGTTGCGAACTTTTATTTTTTAAACACTTCTAAATCTTACTTACTACATTTGGTATGGATTGAAATTCTTGCAAAATGTAAGCCCCTTTTACTAGTAATTTAAACATTTATGGATAAGTCAAGTATTCGTAGAGGGAGTAGAATTGAACGTTTAGTAAACTTTTATTAAATATTGGATGAAACCAAAACTTAATATTTTTGTTTTTTTTTTCGATTTCTGAAGATCAAAGCACTGACAACTGCTGTATCTTCTAAGTCCATAGTGGAACTAAGATCACTTCGTAGAAGCGATAGTGGCTCCCGTGCGCGTGCTCATGCAAAAAATCGCTGTTTGCTTTAGCCGAGGCTACTCGTCGCGGCGAGTTAAAAGTCGCCCGTGCCCCCGTGCTCTGCTAGCCTTCGGCTGATGGACTCGTCCGAACCAAAATTCGTCCAGTGTGCAGGTGCACTGACGTCAGCTCCCCCTTAAAAGTTTCTCCTTGCCGTTCTTTCCATTCTCCTCTCACGCGTCTCCGCCTACCAACTTATAGCGCTCTAGCCATACTGCATTTTAATTTGAATAACCTCTTGTGTGTCGCTAACAGCATCTGATCATACGCTAATTCGTTATTGCATTCTGATGACCTTAAATAACTATTGCCCGAACTTGTGGATTTGTTCCAAGAACGATTTCTCTATTCCGAGTATTGATTACAACCAGCTATTTTACAGCGTATGTGGTTTATTTTATAGACGAAATGTTATTAATATCTTTCCTATTGTAATTTTTCCCATTCCGGTTTCGTAAATTAGTGCGAGAAATACTTTGTTCATTAAAAGTAGGTATGTAAGTGTCAGGTCGTGCATATTTATGAGCATTTGAAGTGATTAGTAGTGTGTAATAATTTACCGTATTATTAAATACAGATCTTCAACTTATTTTGTTTTTAACGATAGTGGCTCCCGTGCGCGGGCTCATGCAAAAAATCGGTTTGTTTTACCCGAGACTACTCGTCGCGGCGAGTTAAAAGTCGCCCGTGCCCCTCCAATGTCATTGCTACACGAGGCCATCTTTCTCTCCATTCCTCTTTCCTATTGCCTCTCCGATACCCCTTTCCCATCTTAAATTTCCAGACTCGGGCTCGCTCTCTGCCTACCCATCTCCCTCCCTCCCTCTCTCCCTCCCTCTCTCCCTCCCTCTCTCCCTCCCTCTCTCCCTCCCTCTCTCCCTCCCTCTCTCCCTCCCTCTCTCCCTCCCTCTCTCCCTCCCTCTCTCCCTCCCTCTCTCCCTCTCCCACCCCCTCTCCCTCCCTCTCTCCTCTCTCACTCCCTCTCTCACTCCCTCTCTCACTCCCTCTCTCACTTCATCTCTCCCTCCATCTCTCCCTCCATCTCTCTCCCTCCCTCTCTCTCCCTCCCTCTCTCTCCCTCCCTCCCTTTCTCTCCCTCCCTCTCTCTCTAGGGTTAAATGTAAGAATGGACCTTCTGGTCTAAATTTCGCCCGAATAAAGACGATTATCTATCTATATATCTATCTATCTCCCTCCCTCTCTCTCCCTTCCTCTCCCTCCCTCTCCCTCCCTCTCTCTCCCTCTCTCTCCCTCTCTCTCCGTCCCTCTCTCTCCCTCCCTCTCTCTCCCTCCCTCTCTCTCCCTCCCTCTCTCTCCCTCCCTCTCTCTCCCTCCCTCTCTCTTCCTCCCTCTCTCCCTCCATCTCTCTCCCTCCCTCTCTCCCTCCCCCCTCCCTCTCTCCCTCCCTCTCTTCACCCATCTCTCCCTCCATCTCTCCCTCCCTCTCTCCCTCCCTCCCTTCCACCCTCCCTCACCCCTCTATCTCTCTCCCATTCCCCTTTCTTCCCTTCCCATTCCAACTCCGTGGGACATCGACATATTTCGCACACCACCCATCTCTTCTTTTTATTATTTATTTTTACCCTTCCTCTGGAGAGGATTGGCTATATCCCCGCTCTCTTTCTCCTCACCGCCTTTACACTCCCGCCGGGATGCTAGACCAGTTTGGCCGCCATGTACCTCACCGCTTCTTTCTCTTTTTTTCCTTTTAATATTGTCTTTGCTTCTATAACGCGGATTCATAGAGAGCGGGCATAAGATAAATTATCTTTAGGTAATAGGATGAGCTGGGAGATGAATATGTGACGGGTTTCAGACTTGTTCGTGCCGCCGGCACGCTGACGTAGAGCAAACAAACAGTTATCGAGGTTTTTAACATTTAATGCGGGACAAAGACGTAGAGTGGGGATTACTTCGTTTGGCCACCACCGGAATCATTGGGGTTAATAATTTAGACGGGGTAGTTGGATCCCTTCCGTTGTTCGACCGTGTTCGTGCGAGTTTTAAAAATAAACGTCCTCGCGTCTTCTCCTATTTTAAATTAAGTTTCCTCGTTAGATGTCTGATCGTTTTTTACCACGGAGAAAAAAATAACGTTACCGTAACATTCGATGTAATATTGCGGTATAAATTATAGAGGCTATTCGATAAAAATTAATTTAGTTAACGGGCGGTAGAAACGGAAAATTGTTTGGTTTTTTCACTTTTCTGATAAGAGATGGCGCTTGCGAAATCTACGAGTCGTAAGTACTTCAATTAGCGCCTAATACGTGTATCATCTCGCGCCTTGTTAAAGGTGATGTGTCGAAATTTGCTCTAAACTGTTTTTGACGCAAAGCTACACCTTTAATAAAAAGAGGAGCTGGGAAACTGTGACGTTACCTTTATTTTAAAGCTTAAACCCTAACATGTATTTTCAAGTTTTTCAACTTAAATTGCTAAGTCATTTTAAAGCATATATATATTTTCAAATGTATAATCATTTTCACAATATCTGGATCTATTGATTTTTTGTAAACCACGTTATTCCCACCAATCAGAGTTCAAAGATTTCTTTTCTTAAGGAAATCTCACAAAATATATTTACACGCGCTTTGGAAGAACTTGAATCTTTGCAATTGTATTTTAGACATTAAACAATATAGTATTCTTCATTTTATCACAAAATAATAACTAGATGATACTATGCATCAATAATAGTTCATGGATTGTATTTTATCAATATCAGTGGCTTATTTGTAGTTTTAAAATCGGCTTAACCCATAGGCAGATTCTATAAGACAAATTTATTTCTCGTGATCAGTTTGTAAGGACAAATAGAAAATCACGAAGTGTTTTTAATATTTTTTCCAGTCTCGCCCCAGGCCATCGTTCGATAAATCGAGAGTAAGCATCATTCCCCTCTTCATTCCAATACCCTATTGATTAGAACTCCTCTCATTCCCTTCCAAGTCATTCAACCAAAACCGCCTCCAGGATCTTTGACAATGAACCAAGGAGGCAGCTCACAAAGGGGGAGAAATTCGCCCTCACCCGTCCTTATATTCCATTCCCTTTTCAATATACCTTTGCAATTTTCCCCTGCAATATAGGCTCCTTCTTTCTTGTTTGACCGTGACGTGTTTGCAGTACCCCCGAGCGACCCCAGCTTCTTTCACATTCCGCCCCATTCTTTCCCCCTTTTTAAATCTCCAAGGAGAAGAGAACAAGGTGTAAAAAGGACGGGAAGATAGGTTTCGATTGGAGGCTGAAGTTTTTACTTAACTAGAACCAGAAGTCGGCGTAACTCTCCTCCCCCCTTCCTACCCTCCCCACAGCTTTTAAGGGATTAAAGGGGTTTTCGAGGATGGGAACGGTTCTACGTCATCAAGTACCCCAGGGGTTGAGTGCGGAGTGGTCTCGTGTGTCTGTCTTCATCTTTCACTCCCTCCTCTCTCACACTTACACCCACACTTCTCGCTAGCAGAGTTGCCGGAAGTGACGTGCGGTCCCTATCGGCACGGTTTGTGGGGTCGCGAAACTGAGTCCTCGGGGGTGCCGAAGCTTGAGGGTATTCTGGGGTTGTTGTTGGGCGGAGTCGTAAAGATGTGTGAACGAGGTGCAGAGAGGAATGAGAGAGAGAGGTTTACGTTCAAACTCTTCGTTATCCTGTTTTAGGTGAGCTAGGTTTTGCTCAAAGGGAGTCTAGCTGTACAGTTCTATTGAAAGCTTATGGCACCTAAATGCGCGAAGTGGTACGGGATGTAGGGGAAGGTGGTTGAGGAGGGGGAAAGCTTAAGGGGAAGGTGGCTCTGGAGGGGAAGGCGGCTGTGGAGGGGGAAAGCTTAAGGTAAAGTGAAACAATTGAGCGGAGCTCTGCGGGACAGGCAAGTCATTTGAATTGGCGGGAACTTACGCGAATTAAGATACGCGATTGAAAAGTATGTGTTACAAATTGGGGAGTACTGACATTTTGAAAGACGAAAATTAAAGTAATTGGTTATCCGCCAACATTTATTTGCACTACATGCAATGCAACATCGAAAGCGTTTAATACATTACAATGGAAGCAAATTATTCTGTTGGATATTAGTTATACGATGCGTATACGAATCGGCGAATACTGAAAACAATACACAAAAAACACGAACTACTACACAACTAAAACTAATCCTCCTCACATTCTTCACTTTCAGAGTCTGAACACTTTATAGGAATAGTGATCCCTTCCGCCGCTTCTTTCTTCATAAACATCAAAACATATGAATGATTTGTAGTGCTTGACCATGGATCACTTTTTTATTCGCTAGCAGGGAAGGCGACGGAATTGTATCCATGGTAATAAGATTAAAATTCACGGCTAACAGAACAAAATAACAAAGGAAAACGAATAAAAGAATAACAGTGAATGACTGATACACGATAACAAAACAGCAATCAGAAAAAACGATAGTAAGCAGCGAAAAAACGTGAAAACAAAACAGCAATCAACTCTTACAACGAAAAACGAGAAGTAATAACGGGAATGAAAACAAAAAGCGATAACTGTAAATCAAATGAACAATAACAAGAAATAACGAGTGGATAATAACGAAACAACTAAAGTTCAGTGGAGCGAAGCAGAAAGATCGCCTGCTAAGGCACTAGGCGACATTCTCAAACGAGAATGACTGATTACCACATGCGTATATACCCTCACCTCCGCGTAGCTCGCTTTCGAGAATGGACTCTTCCATGCTGAATTCGTGTTTGTGCGCAGGTGCCATAAGCTTTCAATAGATCTGTACTAAGTTTGTATTCAATATTTTAGTGCAACCAGCATAAACTATATGGACTTATATTTTCTAGATGTTTAATTGGGATTAACAATAACGGTAAGTAAACGCTAGCCATTTCTATATATCCTTAGTTAATATTTATTTAAGGAACAATATTTTTATTGATAATTAAATACCGTATTTAATCGTGTACTCGTTATATTTGTTTCATTTTTATGTTAGATTCATTAAATTGTTTTGGCTATTTAAGTTTAACACGTTATTTTTTCAATAAATTTTCTAGTC